>CM076574.1:438710373-439310373 GCA_034641835.2 Pinus albicaulis | reverse complement strand
TTTGCATTAAAAAGATAAGGTAATCGTGAATGAAAAGAAAAAAAGGAAGAAGGTGGGCTAAAAGGCTTAAGTGTGTTTAGGGAAAAAGGTAGGGTGCAACCGTAAAAAGTAGTAGAAAACAGGAGGGAATTGAGGTGCACTAGCAGTCCTCAGAAGTTCATCACACCTATGGATTCATGCAAGGAAAGCAGACAAAAATGCGTGATAAAAACATTGAAAGAGAGACTCAGACTTGGTAATGAAATTTCTTCCCCAAACTCAAACAGAAAGCAATTTTTGGCCCGTGGGAAGGTCTACCCTGCTCGAACTCTATTGATAGAGATGAGAGGGGGAGGCTTGACCACAAATTTTGGAGTTTTTCCTCTATTCTATTACTCACAATAAAATGAAATACAACAGAACACTGGAAGAAAAACTAAACAAAAATGAAACTATTAAAAGCAGATCTAACTAAATGAGAGAAGAAAAACTAGCTAAATGAAAGAAAGGAAAGAATGAAAACAACAGAGGAACTGAGGCACATGGGTTGGGCCCTAACCCATAAGCCTATCTGTCTGAACTTAAATCAGTTGAATGAAATCAGTCTGCTCATTTCATAAAAGAATAACCTCATACATATCTGAAAGTATGATCAATGAGTAAAATAATAAGCTTAACAGGTTGCAATAAAGTTCCAACTGAAATTGATTCCCTGAATAACTCTTCCTACCTCTATCTCTGCTTCATTATATAGGGTAGCTACCAACAAATCCCTAGAAAATAGTGATTGAGTCCACTTGACTCCAAGTGAACAAAGATTGAGTGCTTGGCTTCCCCTCGAATTCGAATTGTTGGAGAGAATCCTTGGGGATCCTTTTGCTGCCTTTCGAATTCAAATTGTTGCAGAGAATATTTGGGATTATTTGGCTAACTTTGAAAGTTAAGGAAGGTGAAAAATCCTCCAATAATTTCTCCTTATTTTCTCCTCCAAGTCTTTATGATAAAATCCTAAGGAAAATGCTTAATAAATCATGATTTTCTGCACTCAACCTCATATTAGGAACTCAGAGTATGTTAGCCTTAATCACCACCTATACTAGCATCATAAAACCAAATAATAATACAAATGCAAGAAAAAGAGATCTAAGAAGGAAAAAAGGTGACCATTAACCCCTCCAAATATGTCTAATGATGGAACTCATCACTTAGAACAACAAATGCCTTATTTTGAATTTTTTTGGTTGTAATAAAGGGGGAGTGTTGGAGAATCTAATTCCAACCACCTACTACTTGTCATAACTGTTAGTCCAAATTTCATACTCAGTTTCGGTTAGTTAAGTTTCATAAAGTCATTTATTATTGATGTCTTCTATGTAATTATATTTAACTGATTCTGTTGAATTTTACTCAAGTCGTTTATTGTTGATGTATCCTATAAAATTCTATTAAATTAATTGACTTTGAATATTGAGAAGAGCATATTTGCTCCATGCTTTTCATTCTTCAGCATTCCATGTGAATAAGAAAGAGAAAGCCATTATATTATGAAATTATATCATGCAATTATTGTAAAGACATTCACCTTTGTAGCAAAGAAGTACTTCTATTTTTTGAAAGGACATACAAAAACTCATAAAATTGAATTTTAACATTGACAAGACATACATCAACTCATAAATTTAATTTTAATAAATTTAATTTTAATGAAATATGAACTCTTCAAATACATATTATGTATCCACTATTCACTTTTGGTCATAATTTGTTTTCAATAAAAATTTCGAGTGAGAAAAATAAATATATATAAACTAGATAGTTAAAACAACTTGTCATGGATGGAACCATTGCAAATCATTCCTTAAGATGATAGTTTTCCAATATTCTTATTAGTCCCGGCCGTAGGCATGGTTCAGACTATTGTAATCGATTTCACAAAGTTAGCATTAGTCTAGCTTTTTTCTTAGTCAAAGTAAATCAGGTATAACAAAAGTTTTTAAATTTTTTTAAATATAAGCTGAGTGTTGATCAACTATAACCAAATTTTTTAAACCGACACTGATTTACCATATTATTGGCCTCCTCTCGAGGTGGGGGGGTGGAAACATAGATTAAAATTATAAATTTGTTTCATATTTTCAAACAGGTAAATGTTAACTCACCTAATGTTATCATTAGTCAAAAACATTAAATTCTTATACATGCGAGTGACATCAATGTTTGAAAGGGTGCTTTTGAAAGAATTCTCTGTAAAACTGTCACATACACCTCGCCATGCATATGGTGTCACCTACACCACCCTACGAGGTATCAGTAGTAGGGGAAACTTAAATGCATCCATTTAGGGCCGAGTAGTCATCGTGTGTGGACCAACAGGAGTATGCAGGTTCTGAATAGTGCTTCTCATGACATAGTAAGCTCGAAGCTCCTTCGTTTCTTCACTATCAATCCATTAAGGGTTGAGTAGTCATCATGCTTGGACCGATGGGAGCATGCAGGTTCTGAATCGAGGCTGCTGCTCTTTAGAATGTCAAGAACAATGATGGTATTCAAGCTGGCTTCAATGTTGGGGCTCAAGTGTATCTGGTAAGTTGCGGAGTGTGCTTCTAGACATATAAAAATTCATGCTTTATCGTCAAAAACTTCAAATATAATAGGCGAATGAAATTTCTGATAAAAAACTAGATCCTGAAATTATTGAAGAACATTTGCGAGTATTTTTAAAGACCTAATGAATTCAGGGTTTCTGTAACATAAACTATTCAAAATCTAGCAAAAATTTTCAGTCACAATTAGACAATTGTTTTTCACAAAATAAGTAGCAAAAAGTTAAACTATGATATCGATGCATTATCACAGATCTATACTATAATGTATGCTTCATGTTGCATTTAACACGATATATAGAGGCTATAGATCTAACACTTTGTACAGGAAAGCAATTCTTTTATACAAATTAAAAATAGCTACAACGATCATCTTCTAAGCCAAATACAAAATTTTATAAGCGTTAATATGCTCTCAATTGTACAAAAACATTGCGTGTTTTTTCCTGAAATGGCCTGTTTATTACAATATTGGAATTTATTGTAAAAAGGATAATTGGGTTCAGGTAAAATCCCAAACTTGAGGAAGAAGTAACACCAACACCATGTTTCCACTCTAGGCTTGGTTACTTTTGTCTAAATATGAAAATTTTCCTACTAACCTTTCAAGTTCACTGGGCAACACCGCAACTTGATCTCATATGATTGTTTTACAGGAGGACAACGATTCTGTTGGAATTTTAGCATTAATTCTCTAGATTTTAGCCTTGCTATGACAAATAGCTTCTTGTATAACCTTGTGGTTCTGGTTCAATTGCAATTGTTGGCAAATATGAAACTTCTACTATATCTCCCACTGCTACCGGTTTCTATGCTTGCTTGGATACTTTCTTCCTTGTTGCTAGTTATTAATTCAACTGGAAAATCACTTAGCTACAACGATTGCTCTCAAAACCCTTCCAAGAAACTCGTGTGTGCATTCAATGATGATCATTACTGTGCATAGCAATTTTGTGCCATTGAATATTAACACATCACATACAACTGATAATTTTTCTGAATGTTTTCATCTTTTATTGATCGAATTTGTCTTTTCTAGCATGATATAGTGTTAGGTGGCTCGTTTTAGCACCTTGCATGCATGCTTCACCTCAGAAGGAAGTGAGGCACATTGTCCTCAAGGGAGGGTCCACACGGTCATCGATTTTTCCTTTAAATTTTTAATTTTATATGCTATACATACTTTCCATGTTTTCCACCCATGCAAGGCTAAAAATATTGACTTATGAAAACTTATAATGGCTTCTGGCTATGGTATAATAATCATACAACCTGCCATGTTTAGCTTGCATATTTTTATGTTGCTAGGCTTTTTGATGAATCTAGGCCCTCACCAGTTATATGACATTTGATGGTTTTCAGTACCTCTTGGATTTCTCCCTCTCTATGAATATATGTTTGTGATAGTTAACAGTGCATATGAAAATAATAAAATCTCCTAATTTATAGTGGCGGGTTGAGCAGAATATCGATACCTCAAAATTAACATGACATAGGCAGAGCAGTTAAATTTATTTTGATGTAGATGATGTGGAAATTTGGTATTTTAAAATAGGTTCATTGCCATGAAAATTCTTTTAAATACTAAACAACATATAGAAAAGTCAATTTACAAAATTATAAAAACAAAACACTTGAATCTCATTTTTTTAAAATAGTGTGTAACACAAGCACACAACTCTGTGTGAATACTTCGACATAATTTAAAAAACAAAGACCGAGTTCGTCATGCCTTAATCAGCAGTTTGAATCTCAATTTTCCAAAAACAACACCAAACAAAAAACTCTATGTGAGTATGTTTTCACTTTTAACACTAAAATTTTGCAAAGAAAAAATAGTACACTACTACCTTGCCCTCATCTGCAGCCCTGAGGGACAGAGGCCTCTTTTCCAATGGCTCTTTAGTGCCAGGAGCCCAAAAACCAATTACAGGAACAACGGTGCTTGAGCACTCCCAGATCGCAGTGGATACTAATATGGCGAGCCCTAGATCGAGGCTATGACCTGTTAGCAGAAGTGGCTAGCCAGGATCAGTAGCGCGTCAAGGACTTGATCTGGGTTGTTGACCATTGCTCTGGTTGGTGGCAGGGACTTGCTACCATGCAACCCTTCTTGTTTATTTGTCAATCTATATTTGAATGATATGTTTATTTTATTTTATATATATTTAAATTATATTGAGCACGATTTAATTATTTTCATTCACAATTTTAAAATTATTGTTGAATTTCCAGTTGGTAAATGGTGGTAAGCCGGTTGATAGTTTTAAAATTCGAATATGGAAAAAGGGAAGATATTTTTTTTTCGAGCGAAATAAACTACAATCATTCATTGAATAAAAAGGTGGAAGCTTGAGTAATAATGTAAAGGAAACAACATGGAAGTTTAGTAATAATGTAAAAGAAACAACAACATGGAAGTTTAGTAATAATATAAAATAAACAACAACATGGAAGCTTAGTAATAATGTAAAATGGTGGATCATAAAGTTGTAGTATTTAGAACAAGTTTTTATTTAGAATGTTGCTAAAAAAATGGCATATATATTCAATATAAATATAATGGTAATCTATTAAAAAAATTCTAAAAACACCACTACTCAGAAAATTCTACATGTGAATAGATAATCTGAGCTTTAAATTAGTTTTATTCATACTAGTTTAAAATAAATTAGATGAAAAATATTATATGAATTCAAAAGTGTCAAACTCATGCCATTGAACATAATATTCTTTCATGAATCCAACATGATCAACTGCACCACTTAAGGACAAATTCTTCCCTAAATCTGCTAGGGTTAAAAATGATGTTGTAGAGAAATTTGTAGAAGGGGAGCTAAAACATATTTTTAGGCCCTCAACAACTTGATCAAGTGCTTCAGACGCTCGATCGATTGTTTGTGATAAAATTTCAAATAACTCAATCAAGGGTTTAAGAAACCCCCGGTCAAGCTCTTAACATGGTTAAATAGAAGCTCGATCTAGCTTTAAGACTAGATCTATCCTATAGCTTTATATAGATCTTGAGGCTCAATCTAGCGTTAAAACTCGATTGAGCTTTAAGGATTGATCAAGCCAGCATTTTTAATCCCATTCCTAAGCTGTATTGGGGCCGGATTTCAAAAACATGGCTTGATCAAGCTCCCAGATAACCTAGGGTTACACAGGAGATCTAACAAGGTTTTTTTTAACTATCGATTGAGTTTTATTTAAGACCTCAAACAAATCAATCAAGCCTTGCTTAAATATTTCTCGATCGAGCGCTTAAAATGCCTCGATCAAGCTATTTTTTCACCAAAAATGCACCCTCTCTTGCCAAAAAGTGTAACCTAGCTTCATGCATAAACCCTTGAACTGTGGATGTCCAACATTAGAAGGTATTTTCCAACCAATGTGGGGGCCCCGACCATGTTTGAAACCTAGTTTACTTGTCTAACAAGTATTTTTTGCAGTTGTGATAGTCTCAAGAGTATATTGGTAAACACACTAAATTAATTCTAGGTCTTCTCGATGACAAGTTGTAGATCTATTGATTCTTTTATGAAAAAAATGTATAGGAGATAAATCACATACCTAAAAGTCATCCTTCCTTCTACCATCCACTGCTCGATGCAATTAATTATCCTTTAACCCACTTTTGTATCTACAATGGCATATAGATCACATGTGAGGTATATCATTTCACTCTTTCCATTAATTCAACGTTCATTCTAGGGAAAGCTAAGGAAATTCACTATGGAAATCTACTTTAAGTATTTAATATGATCCACATGTAGATTAGTCTATGGACAATTTTCAAGTCTCAGGTTGAATATAAGTAAAACACAAATAATTTAGGATTAATGTGTTACCATGTATTTCTTACGAATATTCCAGGATAATGTAAACAATAGTAGCTAAACTAGACATACAAGTTGGATTTTCTAGCTAACCTCTACATTTTCTTGGAGAATTCCTAGTCCTTTGTTGATGCTTCTTGAATCTCATACAGGATGGAGAAGGAAAAAAAAATGCATGAAGGATAATTCCTCCCTCACTACACTCTTTATGTTAGTAGTAGAACATTCCTGTGCCACATATAATCAGTCTACTGTCTACTCTTTTGGGCATTTTCTTTTAATTCTCATTGTGGACAATTTTGTGGGGTATATAGTTTTTCTATCATAGGGTTCGTGCAAGGCTTTCCTTTGGGTATCTTTTTTATCACTCCCATTAGTTATTTAACAATGCTTTCAAGGGTGGGAGCCTCAGCCTGTTATCTAAGGCATCAGGTTCTTCACTCACTTCCTTAGGTTTCTCCATGAGGTCTGACCCTAGGCCAACCACTTTCATATTTTAAGTAACATCACCTAGTTAGTTTGAGTAGCAAGACTTAACACATCAACATGTTTATGTTCACCAAGCAACCCAATTGAGACAAAAAAATCTCAGCGTCCAGGTTTAGGGAAATTTTCCCATAGCCAATTCAAGATGAATTTACTCGGGTGGAAAGAGAATCGACAGATGAGCGAGGCACCTTCATTGATTCTGAAGTACTAGCCAAAGTTGTAGAGTGGGTACCTGATGCTAGTCATGCCAAGGGAAAATGTTAATAATTATATATTTGTAACATTAGTTATGTCGATATGCATGTCTATTTTGGAATAGGGCTTCAAAAATTATAATTTAAATAGAGATTTAATATCCATAGAATACTTAAGAATATTCTTATTAGTCTACAAAAATCAAAGGCTCATTGTTATTTCCAAATAAGTTATGTCATTTTTTCCCCTTTTAATTCAATTCATTAATTAAAAAATATATATGTGAACAACTGTCTTTTTTTGGCATGTGTTATTGATAAGTCATGGTATTGACCCATGGTATTTTAATAAAGACCATATTAGAAATCTCCATAATTAAGAATTGTACTACATGTTTTTCTAAAATGCATATATGTTTAACTTATATATTAAGTTTTTTTATCATCCATTTTTTCAAATTTAAGAATCATATATTAACATAAAAGCACTAGTATTACATAGTTGTAACTATTCACATAATCAGGGAGACCATTGTTAAATTTTCCAAAGCTAAATGGGTGATTAAAATTTTCAATTGAGTCTTGTTTAGAAAATGATACAAAGCATAATAGCACCTCCAACTGGTCATCCAAGCCTAACACCCATAATACTAATACAATATCAAAATATCATTCATAGCTAGTAGAGATAAGATAATCATGATTATTCAAAGGAAGAAATAGGTACATGATCCATGGAACTCGATCTAAGAGGAGCAACATGGAATTCAACTTCAGCTAGATGGAGGAAGTAGCGGAGGTCAATTCTCCCTTGCAGTCATCACAGGGCTAAAATTCCTGGTACATTTTGTTAATGTTAAATCCTAGACCCACTCTCAGAAACCTTATATGTCCTATATCTTTCATTTTTTTGTGCATTCATATCTTTCATTTTTGTTGTGCATTCATATTCATTAATTTATTGAGCGTGGAAATGAGGGTTGGGTTTTGCTATGAACTAGGAGTTATGTATAACCAAACTTGATCGTTGTCATTTCTTGTGGACTACATTTTTATCTAAAAATCCCTATTCCTTTGATTTTTGTTCATTTCATCATATTTGGAATGAGAGTTGGGTTCTGTTTTAAGCTTTTCTTCCTCCAAATTGTTATTATTTCCTATGAGACCAGTTCTCTATTAAATAATTAGTTAGTAGAATTCGTTAGGAGTTAGTTAAACAATTTTTTAAAATTGTCGATCTAGTCTATAAATTCATCTCCAGAACAAAACGTTCATAGTGTGTTTGCTCTTAGAAATTTGGTTTTGTTCCCATATATTTTCACTATTATGCTTTTCTCCTTTGTCTTGTTAATTTTTCATGGTATCAGAGCCAGACTTAGAGAGCAGTTGTGTCTGTTTTTGTCGCTGCCACCAGTCAGAGCATGTCCACCAGTCGAGAAAGGGATGCTAAGTGTGAAAGAAGAAGTCGTTGGGGTCTAAAACATTATGTTGTAGTTGTGGAGTGTCGAAAACATTGTCTTCTTTCATTGTGAAGAGGATGAGCAGAGGTGTCAAAAGAAGGTTGTTGCGTTCACTGATGCACGTTTTGTTAAATGTTCCTATTGCACGTTCGAACCTGCTACTGGAATTTACAAACTAAAACAGTACTTTGAATCTTAGTTTGTTTTACTTCCCACACCTGGGAGGTTCGAGTCTTTTTTTGAAGCAATATTTCTTGTGGTTTTGTGGATTTTCTCAATTTTTCTCTTTGCTTCACGATGAAAATAACATTTTTAGTAGGGAAAAACTATAACCCTTAAAATATCTTATAGTTTGTTTCAAACACTTGGTTGAAAAATCAGCCAGATTACTCTCATGTTATATAATTTAGTATCGAAGGAGCTCATAAGCACATGATTATGAATGATGGGATGAACAAGAGACACATGAAATTCTATTTTTAGAGCATTCGATAAATAATATAAAGTGAAAATTATTGTTTTTGTTGTTCTGATGGTGAATTCAGTTTGAAAATTCCAGTGTGATTGGTTACAAATTAAAATTGTACCCTCGCTCTATTTGAGATAAATGCAAAGGATTATATATTTTACTTCATAGAGGGAGTGCCCTATTTAATTTGAAGTTTTTTTAAAAGGTGTCATATTTCTGATTTTTTTTTAAACACTGCTTCAACGAGTCAATTTTCCATCCCTACGCCTATATTTAGTGGGAAAATTTATGATTTTTGGAGCCTTAAAATGAAAGCATGCTTACAAGGTTTAAGTTATTGGGAGACCGTAGACTTGGGGTTCCCATAAAATGATGCAAATATAGTTGTTGCAATGAGTGTTGCTCAAAGAAAACAATTTCATGAACTTAAACAGAAAGAAGGCAGAGTGAAGTCTTGCATTTTAAATTCCTTAGATGACTCTATTTTTCCTAAAATCACTACTGCTAAGACTACTAAATCAATATGGGATATACTTAAAGTTTCTTATCAAGGTAATGAGAAAGTAAAGATGGTGAAATTACAAACTCTCAAAACACAATTCGAAACACTTAAAATGACTGAATCAGTAATATTTGATCAGTTCATGACTAAAGTTATGGGTGTTTTTCATGAGTTTCAGATGAATGGTGAAGAACTAGAAGATCAAAGAATTTTTGAGAAGGTTCTTAGATGTTTTCCTAAAAATTTTGACATTATAGTTACTCTTTCTGAGTCGAGAGAATTAGAAAAATTATCCATGGAAGAATTAGCTGGTTCTTGATTGGCTCATGAAGAAAGAATTAATTTAGATGTCACCACTTTAGAGCATGCTTTCAAATATAAAGCTTCCATGGATAGAGGTAGAGGCAAAGATTTTCATTGTAGGAGAGGAAAAGGAAGAGGACAACCTCAGTTTAATGATAAATAATAGGTAACTCAATCACATTTAGAAAAGTTTCAAACTAATCATGGTCATAGGTGGATAGATAAATTAAAAATTCAATGTCACTATTGTAAAAACTATGGCCATTATAGGTATGAATGTCAAAAATTACAGCATGTTTTAAGTAAAAACAAAGCCAATGTCACAAACACTAAATGTGAAACATCATATGCTTTATTTTTGGCATGCCAAGTGACTGTGCAAGTACCTAATAAATATGTTTGGTTGGTAGAAATCGGATGTAGTAATCATATGACTGGTCATAGTGATTTTTTTTCACATCTTGATACATATCTCAGTTCCTCTATTGGTTTGGGTGATGATCATTAGGTCAAAGCTTCATGAAAGGGTGCTATGCATGTCTTAACCAAACAAAATGTTGTGAAAAATATCTATGATGTTGTTCATGTACCCAATTTAAAACATAATTTTTTGAGTGTTGGACAGTCAGATGCACATGGTTATGATGTTAGCTTTCACAACACTACTTGCACGATTTTTTATCAGCATAAATCTCTTGTTGCAAAGTTTCCTATGAAAAGTAACAGGTTGTATCAATTACAAATGAAAAGTGAGAATTTATATGCATATAATGGTTCAACACCAAATTACACAGACTTGTGGCATTTGCGATATGGTCATTTACCTATCAAAAGTATGAGTCTATTGCAAAGATAGTCTATGGTGAAAGGTTTGCCTACCTTGTCTGACCATAGATTTTCTTGTACAAGTTGCATAATGGGTAAACATAAGCGAGATAGTTTTTCATCAGCCTCTTATAGAGCCAAAGAACAACTAGAGTTAGTGCATACAGATTTGTGCGGTCCTATGCAAGCAAAATCAGTTATTGGAAGTCTCTATTTTATTACATTTATTTATGAATTTAGCAGGAAAATTTGGGTGTATTTCATCAAATACAAATCCAAAACATTTTCCAATTTCAAGGAGTTCAAAGCTGAGGCTGAAAAACAAAGTGGAAAGTTTATTAAAGTTCTCAACTTTGATAAAGGAGGTGATTATGAATCTAACGAATTCATTAATTCTTGTAAAAAACATGGTATTACGAAACATAAGATAGCCAAGTATACTCCACAACATAATGGAGTCGCGGAAGGAAAGTATTATAAAATTATGAATATGGCTCGAAGTCTGCTCAAAACATGAAATTTGTCTAAATATTTATGGGCTGAAGTAGTTTCATGTTCGGTATATATTTTGAATAGATCACCAAATTCCAGTGTTCAAAGTTTTCTACCTGAAAAGCATGGAGTGGAAAAAAGGTAACTATTTCACACTTTTGAGTATTTGGTTGTATCTCTTTCACTCATGTTCCAAAAAAGTTAAGAAAGAAGCTTGATGATAGCACTTCATCATCTTTAAGTGAGTCTGATTCTGATCATCCTAAAATGAGAATCTTAAGTGACACTTATGCACAAGATGATGTTGATGATATTGTAAATTTTGCATTCCTTTCATTCCAACCTACTTGTTTTGAAGAGGCTATAAAGGAAAAAGAATGGGAGATGCAATGAATAATGAAATCAATGTTATTGAAAAAAATCAAACTTGGGATTTGGTTGATCTACCTGATGATAAAACTTATATAGGTGTCAAATTCGTTTTTAAAACTAAGTTAAATGAGAATGGCTTGATACAACTGAATATACCATTACTTTTTGAATAATGGTTTCAGAAGGAGCGACCATGAACCCACTTTGTATATCAGGAATGATCATCAAGGTAATATGTTGATACTATGTCTTTATGTTGATGAAATACTTTATACATGTAACATGCAGTTAGATGAATTTAAAGCTGTAATGAAAAATGAATTTGAAATGACAGATCTTGGATTAATGAGATACTTCTTAGGTATTGAAGTTAAACAAACACATGATGTTATCTTTATGGGTCAACAGAAGTATGCCACTGACATTTTGAAAAAGTTTAAGACGGAAAGGTGTAAACTGGTGGATACTCCTTTTGAAGTTGGTACAAATTTAGGAAAAGATGACGTGGGTACTATTGCTAATTCAACTTTTTAAACGAAAATTGCTAATAGTATTATGTATCTAACTGCTACTAGATTTGATGTATCATTTTCATCTAGTTATATTTCTAGGTTTATGGAATCTCCTAAAGATTGTCACTGGAAAGCTGGAAAAAGGGTGTTAAGATACATTGCAGGTACAACTACTTATGGTTTATGGTATACAACCTATACAGAGAGTAAGCTTGTTGGTTATATAGACAAAGATTATGCAGGATGTATTGATGATTGGAAAAGCACTTCTAGCTATGCTTTTCTATTTGGCAGAAACTTGATCTCGTGATGATCCAAAAATTAGCCTAAATCTGTGTTATCTTCAACAGAGGTCGAGTAAGTTGCAGCGAATTTAGCATCATGTCAAGTAGTGTGGCTAATGAGACTTCTCTCTGACTTTGGATGTACACAAAATGAACCTATTTCAATCTATTTTGACAACACTTCCACTATTTTCTTGTCGAAGAATAATATCTTTAATAAAAAAGGCAAACATGTCGACACTCGTTTTCACTTCATCCATGAAATTGATAGGAATGGTGATATTGTTCTCTAATTTTGTGATTCCAAGGAACAGTTAACGGATACCTTTACCAAAGCACTAGGAAAAGTTAATTTTGAATTTCAATGTAATAAGTTAGGAATTGAGGAGCGTTAAAGATCAATCTTAGTTAAATAATTAGTTAGTAAAATCATTAGAAGTTAGTTAAACACTTATTTATAATTGTCGATCTAGTGTATAAATTCCTCTTCGGGATAAAACATCTGTAGTGTGGTTGCTCTCAGAAATTTGGTTTTGATCCCATCTATTTTTATTGCTCTACTTTTCTCCTTTGTCTTGTCAATTTGTCATTCTCTATTACCAGAAGTCCTAGTAGCCATACTTTTATTATTCCAGTAATCTCATTCATTTCTGTTAATTTATTTAGCATTCCAATGGGGGTTCGATTATGTTCTGATAGAGACTTCCCTTGAATAAATAACTCGAATAGTTCTGGTACTTTGATTCCAACTCCAGCATCTATTATAGAAGAAAAACTAGGCCACATAGTATCTCCAGTCTTCTCTTCTCTAGGTTGATTAGTTTAGTTTCACAATTGGTGTAGTATAAATCACGTGTCTACTTATTAGAGTTAGCCTAACTTGGCTGTCTGTCATATTTAATCAAATAAGAGTGTTTGATATTCAAAGCTCAACGCCATTTCTATATATTCAGGTTTAATCATGATCTTTTACAACTCAAACCAATGTCCAACTCTCCAGGGTTAATCATGCTCTTTATACATTAATCTCACTAGGTTATTCACCACTCGGATCTCGTGATGATTCCCAATAATAACCAATAATTCAAAAGTTAAAAGATCTATATTTATTTAATAATGTAAAAGTGAATCTTAATAAGTAGAAATTTTGTTATTTGTTTTTTACTATATATATATAAACTAGAATTATATATATATATATATATATATAATTCTAGTTTATATATCACATTTTTTTTATAAATAATTATAATAATTTAAAACAAATTACAATTTAATTAATCTATAGAATTTGATTAATTTATATAATTTTGACAATGTAAAATATATAAATAAACAAGTATTTTAATACTATTCATATGTACCGTTTATTTTATGTAACTGTATTTAAAAACAAAACAAAAAAAATTGTGCACATAGAAGATAAAGTAAGGCATTGACTCACGTGAAAAACTATTTTGTCATAAATTTAACATTGCATAGGCTCAAAATACCATTATCTTGTGAAAAGACATTGACATTTTATATATTAAAATAGAGATGGTATTCTGAGGAAGGTTTCTGCCATGTAAATTTAAGTTGAATGTGTAATTTGAATGTACTATTATTGGTGTTTATCAATCAATGTGCTAGTACCTAAATTGCATTTTTACAATTTTGCTGGAGTTAAACTTTCACTACTTCACATGCTTTAAGAACGAAGAGGAGTAATGCTTGTTTTTTTAACAAATATTCTTGAAAATAAATTTTAATGATACAAAGCATCTTTAGACACACACTCAGCTAGTAAAATATTCAGATACACACTAATTCAAGAGTTAATGAAAAGGCTGACATGGAAAATCCAACATCCATAGAAAATTTAGGGTATGATTCCCTTTAACAGAACTTGAAACTAAATCTTACACTACAACCTGAAAATAAATTCCACCAATTTGAGCTGAAACTTTGCCTAAAACCTTAAATAATGGAAGTAAGTATACCAAATTCATCAATAATATGTCGGGGAGAGCCTTACCAATTACTAATCGCAACTATCTCATATAAAACTCTTTCAAACAATACCGAGGTCTTGAAATAGTGTATCGCAAAACACAAAAACTAAATTTTACACATCAACAAACAGGAATATGTAAATAAAGAAATTTAATCCACCATTTAACCTAAAAAATTTCTTAAAACCCTAAATTATAGAAGAAACATATGTCAAATGCAACAAGAAATATTGGGAGAAAAATTGGGAGAGCCTTACCGGTTATTAAACTCAAATATCTCATATAAAACACTTGAAAACTACATGAGTGTCCTATAATTTCTTATGTGTTGAACTCATAAACTACAAATAGTTTCAATTCTGTGGATATTAACAACCTGTACAAAATATTGTTCGATTTCCAGGGAGTAAACAAGAAGAACGAAAAAGAAAATCCATTGTGATGACTCTCACTGTTCAAAACCATTAAAACAAGATTTTATTCAACCATTCAGTGCCAACAAACATAGTTTTAATTGAAGGGGAGGAGGATACCAAATTGAACCTGATCGATCCTGCCATTAAATGTTATAAGATATGGCGGTTGAGTTCATGGGTTACTAATGATTCGCTATTCAATTTCCTAAAATACCATTGTACAAAGGCAAAGGCTCTGGTTGAGTTCAGTGATTGCTAACGATTCTCCATTCAATTTACTGAAATACCATTGTACGAAGGCAAAGGCTCAGGGTTCTGGATGTGAAGGAATGGATGCAGACATGACATCCAGAGTTATATATGCCCATGCGATGGGTGGCCATATGGTAGATGTTGGTTACATGGGATAGGGTTATGGAATTAGGTCTAATAAAGACTCTAAGGGGGCATTTAATAACCTATAGCTTACCATATATTGGTTGCCATGATATATGTTCTCATCAATTGTGGTTTCCAATATAAATAGAGAAGTGTATTAAACATTTTTCTCTACTCATGAAACATACATCATCATCGGATTCCTATCACTAAGAGGTGTAAAATTGACATAAATTTTGTCGAAAATGGACTCCTACTACTTCAGGCCCTCAAAGAATCTTTTAATACCCTCAAGATTCCCTAAGATTATGTTTTGTAGGGAATCTCCAAATCTATTGCTCAGATGGTCATTTTGAATTTACCGTCGTGTTTTGTGCAAAATTCTAGTTAAAATGATTGTAAACTTCATAGCATTCTGATAAAATGGAATTTTACCTCCCCATTGAATCTTTCAAGAATCAAAGAATATTCTCTGCAAAAGATTACATGTATTGAAAAATGTGCCTGCAAATGGTTCTGCCTTACTATGGGGTCGTGGTTCTGCACTCTTGCTTTGCTAGTCCGCCCTTGCTCTGCCTCCTATGCAAATGAGTTTTAGGTTTTTATATAATTTTTTGGGCAAAGTTAACCACGAATGCATCGTTGGCGCAATGGTAAAAAAAACTAATTGATTCGACCGGGTTGGGGGATAATATTCCGCCTCTCTGATAATAGTCGTTGTTTGTTTTTATGTTTGGGCAAGTTTTTAAAATATATATAACCATGTCATGTTGTGGTTGTGGCATATAATCGTTATGGTTGTGGCATATAATCGTTCGATTGAATTGGAGGCGTGTTATATATGTGTGTGTTTAATTTTGGCTGATGGTTTGGTTGGTTGTTTGACGGTTCGTTGGCTTTCCCATGGAGTGGTCCGACCTACATAGCTAGGCAGGTTCGATTCCCCCCAACCCACTTAAATGTGGTGCCATATCAGTGGTAATAGATTATTTATGGTGGTGGGTCCGCTCCACGTGGCCCCGACCCAACTCTCTTTAACCAACATATAATTGTTGTAGTGGCCCCTTTTTTTAGTGTAGAAGTTTCTGGATTCTAACAGGGTTGACAACCCGCCCCCTAGCGACATATTTTTTATTTTTTTTATTGTAATAAGGTCCGACAGGGGTGGTGGGGGTTATGTCACACCACTCCATTTTTTAATATATTTTTCGTTATTTTAAACCAAATTGTCATTTTTAATTTTAACATAAATAAGGGTCACTAGGAAAATTAACTAGGCCACAATTTTGCCCATTTTCAGGAGCTGGGTTCCTTGCTGTTTAGTAGTGAATTTGTGGAACACTTAAATCTGGCTCGGTGCCCAACCTTGACCGAAACTTCTCTTACCATTTTAAAACCATAATAACCATGAATGTAAATTATATGTTTTCCTAATCAAAATTTACAAAATTTCCATAGTGAAGAAAATCAATATATATAAAATAAATAGTTAAAAATGAGTTATCATTGCAAAACATTCCTAAAGATGATAGTTTTCCATTATTATTATTTGCAGGTTAATGTTATACTTGGAAGATACATTTAGTTTATTTAATATATATTTAAATGCTATGGACAATGATTAAATTATTTGCATTCACAATTTTTAAATTATTGTTCAATCTCCAATTTTAAGGTTTGAATATGGAAATATGGAAGTTTTTGTGATAATATTAAAAAAAGATAAGAAAATTGTAATCCAGAAAAGAAGTTGAGGTGGGAAGTTGTTGATAGTTTTAAAATTTTATTCAAACTCAAATTTGCCCTTTTCTTTCTCACTGGATGTGATCTGAATAACCTTATTTCCTCCTTGAGGTCCTCAAAGAAAATATCAAAGACCAAACTTTGATCTCATCACTTTATTTTATTTTTTCAAATGAAAATATTAATTTCTAAAATTATAAACTTTATGAGTTATAAAGCCAATTCAACTAAATAAATTATTTATCATAATTTTCTTAATTTTAGACTTCAGAAGAATTTAAAAATGTCAAAATAGATAAAATTTTAAGATATATTTTGCATGCATGGACACAATGCCTATGCATAGATACCTATTTGAGCTACAATTTTAAGAGATGCCATAAACATCATGGCCAATATGATCACTATCATATCGTATACATTTTTTTCTTCAAAATCTAACTCTCAAACATTTTCTCCTCTATGGCACAAACATGTGATAAAAGAATAATGGGACCCTTTTTTTATTAGTAACCAAATGTTTAACATATGCTAATAGACATATAAAGTTAGGGTTAGGGTTTTTGCATGTGATTCCAATAAATGTAAGGATTTCAATCCTCTAAAATCTAAATGTGACATCCACTAGATACCATGGTGATTAACACTATATGTCGAAATAGGAAGGGATGCAATTAAAATTCAGCTGGATGGAGGAAGTAGCAGAGATCAATTCTCTCTTGCACTCATCATGGAGCTGAAATTCATGGTATATATTCAGGGTTAATCATGTTCTTTTGAAACTCAAACCAATCTCCAACTCTCCAGTGTTAATGATGCTCTTTATACATTAATCTCACTAGGTTATTTGCCACTCGAATCTCGTGACGATTCCAAAGAATAAGCTACGATTCAAAAGTTAAAAGATCTATATCTATATAATAAAGTAAAAATGAATCTTAATAATTAGAAATTTTGTTATATGTTTTTTAATATATATATAATTCTAGTTTATATATCACATTTTCTTATAAATAATTATAATAATTTAAAACAAATTATAATTTAAT
This sequence comes from Pinus albicaulis, assembly GCA_034641835.2. Classification (NCBI taxonomy): domain Eukaryota; kingdom Viridiplantae; phylum Streptophyta; class Pinopsida; order Pinales; family Pinaceae; genus Pinus; species Pinus albicaulis. The sequence goes on along the minus strand of CM076574.1, from coordinate 439,292,470 downwards.
TAATCTATAGAATTTAATTAATTTATATAATTTTGACAATGTAAAATATATAAATAAACAAGTATTTTAATACTATTCATATGTACCATTTATTTTATGTAACTGTATTTAAAAAAAAAAATTGTGCACATAGAAGATAAAGTAAGGCATTCACTCACGTGAAAAACTATTCTCTCATAAATTTAACATTGCATAGACTAAAAATACCATTATCTTGTGAAAATTCATTGACATTTTATATATTAAAATAGAGACGGTAATGTGAGGAAGATGTTTGCCATGTAAATTTAAGTTGAATGTGTAATTTGAATGTACTATTATTGGTGTTTGTGGATCAATGCGCTAGTAGCTAAATTGTAATTTTAAAATTTTGCTGGAGTTAAACTTTCACTACTTCACATGCTTTAGGAATGAAGAGGAGTAACGCTTGTTTCTTAACCAATATTCTTGAAAATAAGTTTTAACGATACAAAGCATATTCAGACACATACTCAGCCAATAAAATATTCAGATACACACCAACTCAAGAGTCAATGAAAATTTTGACATGGAAAACCCAACGTCCATAGAAAATTTAGGGTACGGTTCCCTTTAATAGAACTTGAAACTAAATCTTACACTACAACCTGAAAATTAATTCCACCAATTCAACCTGAAATTTTGCTTAAAATATTAAATAATGGAAGTAAGTATACCAAATTCATGAAGAATATGACGGGGAGAACCTTAAGAGTTATTAATTGCAACTACCTCATATAAGACGCTTGCAAACAACACCGATGTCTTGAAATACTGTATCGAAAAACACAGAAACTAAATTTTACACTTCAACAGACAGGAATATGTAAATAAAGAAATTTATTCCACCATTCAACCTAAAAAATTGCTTAAAACCTTAAAGAATAGAAGAAAAGTATGTCAGATGCAACAAGAAAATTTGGGAGAGCCTTATCGATTATTAACCTCAACTATCTCGTATAAAATGCTTGCAAACTACATGCGTGTCTTGTAATTTCTTATGTGTTCAACTCATAAACTGCAAATAGTTTTAATTTTGTGGATATTAACAACCTTTACAAGATATTTCTCGATTTCAAGGGAGTAAACAAGAAGAACGAAAAATAAAATCCATTGTGATGACTCTCACTATTCAAAACCATGAAAACAAGATTTTATTCAACCATTCAGTGCCAACGAACACATTTTTAATTGAAGGGGAGAGGATACCAAATCGAACCCGATCGATCCTACCGTTAAATGTTATAAGATATGGCGGTTGAGTTCATTGATTGCTAATGATTCACTATTCAATTTCCCAAAATACCATTGTACAAAGGTAGAGGCTTTCGTTGAGTTCAATGATTGATAACGATTCTCCATTCAATTTCTCGAAATACCATTGTACGAAGGCAGAGGCTCAAGGTTCAGGATGTGATGGAATGGATGCATACATGGCATCTAGAGTTATATATGCCCATGCGATGCGTGGCCATATGGTAGATGTTGGTCAGATGGGATACGGTTATGGAATTGAGGTCTAATAAAGACTCTAAGGGGGCATTTAATATCCTATAGCTTACCATATATTGGTTGCCATGATCTATGTTCTCATCAATTGTGGTTTTCAGTATAAATGGAGAAATGTATTAAACATTATTCTCTGCTGATGAAACATACATCACCATCGGGTTCCTATCACTGAGAGGTGTAAAATTGACATAATTTTTTTTGAAAATGGACTCCTGCAACTTTAGGCCCTTAAAGTATCTTTTGGTGCCCTCAAGATTCCCTAAGATTCTGTTTTGTAGGGAATCTCCAAATCTACTACTCAGATGGTCATTCTGAATTTACCATCACGTTCTGTGCAAAATTCTGGTTAAAATGACTGTAAACTTCATATCATTGTAACCAAATGGAATTTTACCTCCCCATGGAATCAATGAATATCCTCTGCAAAAGATTACGTGTCTTGAAAAATTTGCCCGCACATGGTTCCACCTTACTATGGGGTCGTGGTTTCGCACTCCTACTCCACTAGTCCACCCTTGCTCTGCCTCCCGTGAAAATGAGTTTTAGGTTTTTATATAATGTTTTGGGAAAATTTAACCATGAATGAATCATTGTTGCAATGGTAAAAAAAAGTAATTGGTTGGAGAGGGGTCGGGGGATAAAATCCCGCCTCTGTGATAATAGTCGTTGTTTGTTTTTATGTTTGGGCACGTTTTTAAAATATATATAGCAATGGAATGTTGCAGTTATGGCATGTAATGGCTAGATTGAATTGGAGGCACGTTATATATGTTCCTGTTTAATTTTGGGTGATGGTTTGGCTGTTTGTTTGACGGTTAGTTGGGTTTCCCATGGAGTGGGATGACCTACATAGCCAGGTGGTTTTGATTCCCCTCGACCCACTTAAATGTGGTACCATATCGGTGGTAATATCATATTTATGGTGGGGGGGGTGGGGTGTTCTGGTTCACGCGGCCCCAACCCAACCCTCTTTAACCAACATATAATTGTTGTTGTAGCCCTTTTTTTAAGTAGAAGTTTCTAGATTTTGGCAAGGTTGACAACCCACCCCCCCAATGATATATTTTTAATTTTTTTTTATTGTAATAAGGTCCGACGGGGGTGGCGGGGGTCATGGCCCACCACTCCATTTTTTAATATATTTTTTATTATTTTAAAACAAATTGTCATTTTTAATTTTAACACAAATAACAGTCACTATGAAAATTAACAAGGCCACAATTTCGCCTATTTTTGGGAGCTGAGTTCCTTGCCGGTTAACAGTGAATTTGTGGGACACTTAAACCTGGCCTAGTGCCCAACTTTGACAAAAACTTCTTTTACCGTTTTAAAACCATAATAGCCATGAATGTAAATTAGATGTTTTCCTAATCAAAATTTCCAAAATTTCCATAGTGAAGAAAACCAATATATATAAAATAAATAGTTAAAAATGAGTTATCATTGCAAGACATTCCTAAAGATGATAGTTTTCCATTATTCTTATTTTCAATTTAATGTTATACTTGGAAGATACGTTTAGTTTATTTAATATATATTTAAATGATATCGAGCATGATTAAATTATTTGCATTCATAATTTTTAAATTATTGTTCAATTTCCAATTTTAAAGCTTGAAAATGGAAATATGGACATTTGAGTGATAATATAAAAAAATAAAAGAAAATTGTAATGCATAGAAGAAGGTGAGATGGGAATTTGTTGATAGTTTTAAAATTTTATTTAAACACAAATTCACCTTTTTCTTTCTCACTCGATGTGATTTCTAATGTGTTTTTCACTCACTCATTACAATAATCTAAAATTTAGTGAATAACCCTATTTCCTCCTTGAGATCTTCAAAGAAAATATCAAAGATCAAACTTTGATCTCATCACTTTATTTTATCTTTTCAAATGAAAATATTAATTTTCAAAATTATAAAATTTATGAGTTATAAAGCCAATACAACTAACTAAATTATTTATCATAATTTTGTTAATTTTAAACTTAAGAATAATTAAAAAATGCCAAAATAAGTAAAACTTTAAGGTATATTTAGCTTGCATGGACACAATGCCTATGCATAGATACCTATTTGAGCTACAATTTTAAGAGATGCCATAAACATCATGGCCAATCTGATCACTATCAGATCTTATACATTTTTTTCTTCACTATCCAACTCTCAAAGATTTTTTCCCCTATGGAACAAATATGTGATAAAAGAATAATGGGACTTTTTTTTATTAGCAACCAAGTGTTTAACATATGCTAATAGACATCTAAATTTAGGGTTATGGTTTTTGCATGTGATTCCAATAAATGTCAAATATTTCAATCCTCTAGAAGCTAAATGTGACATCCACTAGATACCATGGTGATTAGCACTGTATGTCAAAATAGGAAGGGATGCAATTGAACTTCAGCTGGATGGAGGAAGTAGTAGAGATCAGTTCTCTCTTGCACTCATTACGGGGTTGAAATTCATGGTACATTTTTTTTCTATTCCATCCTATTCCCGCTCTCAGAAAGTTTAGTTTTCCTGTATCTTTCATTTTTTTTGTGCAATCATATTCATTAATTTCTTGAGCATGGAAATGATGGTTGTGTTCCATTGTGAACTAGGAGTTATGTACAATGAACCTGGATCGCTATCATTTCTTGTGGACTACATTTTTTTCTCAAAATACCTAGTGGAATGAGAATTGGGTTCTATTTTAGTTGGGCTTCCTCCAAATTGTTATTATGTCTAGTTCTGAGACTAGTTCTCTAGCGATAATTCTATTATTCTAGTAATCTCATTCATTTCTATTAATTTCTTTAGCTTTCCAATGGGGGTTCGATTATGTTGTGATGGAGACTTCCCTTGGATCAATAACTCATTAGTTCTGGTAATTTGACTCCATCTCCAACATCTATTACAGAAGCCAAACTAGGCCACATAGTAACTCCATGTTTCTCTTCTCTAGGCTGATTACTTTAGTTTCTCAATTGTGTAGTATAACTCACGTGTCTACTTATTATAGTTAGCTTAACTTGATTGTCTGTCATATTTAATCAAATAGGAGTGTTTGATATTCAAATTCCAACGCCATTTCTATATATTTAGGCTTAATCATGCTCTTTTTCAACTCAAACCAATGTCCAACTCGTTGATCATACTCTTTTGCAACTCAAAGAAATATCCAACTCATTAATCATGATCTTTTGCAACTCAAACCAAGTTCACTCGCAAGTTGGAGAAAGATATTTAATCACTAATAACAGTGTGTGTGAAAGCACAAGTTTTGGTATTTTTGTGGAAGAATACATAAACGAGTGGCAATTGAGGGTGGCACCTCACACAACTTGTGCCCCACTCTACGATAGCTAATTTCAATTAATGTGGAAATGTTCATAATAGAGATTCTGAGTGTTAAATTAGATTTATTCAAAATATTGAATTTAGTTATATATTAAAAATATAATTTAAATAATTAAAACTTAAAATTTTATTAAAAAATAAAAAAATTATTATAAAATTTGAAATACAAATTATAAAATCATGTATTTATTTGTAAACAGAATCCCATATGAATAAGAAAGAACAAGCTGTTATATTAAGCAATTATATAATAGAACCAAACTATGAGATTATCATCAAGTCATTCACTTTTATAGTAAAGAAGTAATTTGCTTCTTTGAAAGGAAAGGACATACAAAAGCTCATAAAACTTATAACATGTATAGGTAATTGATAACTATCATGTAATTTTAAACTTGAGAAACAACAGAAGAAATTAATTTGCAGTCTTCTAATCCATTAGATCCTTCAAGCATAAAAACAACCATTAAACATAAACTATTCAATTATTTAAATCTAGCAATTGCACTGTATGTTGCAAAAGAAACGTCGTAAGGAAATAGCATAGGAAAGAGTAGCCTATTAGAAATAAGAAGGCAATAGCATAGGAAAGAGTAGCCTAGAAGAAATAAAATGTTGCAGAGAATGAGTCATCGTGAAGGAATGAAAGGAAAATTTTGCTTCGATGGAAGCAAGTCGTGGAGGTTTCAAAGATATTGATGATAAGAGTTATCAACCAAAAAAATTTGTTATAGATTTTGAGATAGGAAATTGGGGGTCAAAGCATATATCTAAACTAACATAATATGTTCACATATATATAAATTTTGTTATAGATATTGAAATAGGAAATTGGAGGTGAAAATCCTTTGGTGATTAATAATCCAGCACATAACTTAAATAAGATATTTTAAATACATTCAAGTACAGCCTATCTAGCATAGATGTAAATAAAGAGATTTTTTATTAAAAAAAATAGAGTTTACTTCAAGTTTATCTACATATCTGAGAGCCAATTGCATGCTTATCAGAAATTGTATATGAAGAACAATAGTCTTGGTATACAAGAAAGTGAATGCCATTTTAATATGGAGACATTTTTGGAAGGAGATATTGTTCTTTATGTTATGGTTCATTTTCTTAACTCCAAACTTGGTTTATTCTTTCTCTATATACTTAAGAAAAAAAATACAATGTAAATTCACAAATTTAAATTATAGTTTTATATTTCATAATTACAAATCTAGTTTCTTATTAAAATATTTTACACATCCTAGGTTATTCTAAATTGATCAAGAGTATAGAATTATTAGGGTGGTGTTCTATGTGCACTAAAATTCCCATGAGGTCCATCACAATGTATGGGGTTCATTGCAACCTTGGATATATTCTGTGAATTGTTGTGATTTTTTGCTTGTGGCTACAACTTAGTTTTGGTTTTCACCTAGTTATCATGATTCAAAACTTTGTTATCATCTTCGATCCTTATAGCATTATATATATTATGTGAGCTAATGTGATGTTTTGTTTGTCACAATGATTCAAAAATCAGTCATTATACCACAATATTGACTTTCTTGTTGTCTGTTTTTTTATCTTACTAAAATATTTTACACATCCTAAGTTATTCTAAATTGATCAAGAGTATAGAATTATTAGGGTGGTGTTCTATGTGCATTAAAATTCCCATGAGGTCCATCACAATGTATGGGGTTCATTCCAACCTTGGATATATTATGTGAGTTGTTGAGATTTTTTGCTTGTGGCTACAACTTAGTTTTGGTTTTCACCTAGTTATCATGATTCAAAATTTGTTATCAACTTAGATCCTTATAGCATTATATATACTATGTGAGCTAATGTGATGTTTTGTTTGTCACAATGATTCAAAAATCAATTATAATACCAGAATATTGACTTTATTTTTATCTGTTTTGTTTATGAACCCCTTAAAAAAACCAAAGGAACATTAGATTTTATAGTGTGATCTCCCTAGCATGGGTGGGGGTTTCAAAAATTGGTGTAAATTGAGTGGTTATTGTTAGAAATTGTTGTATAAGATGGGAAATTTGGATGGTTTGTAGACAATATGGATGTCATAACATATATTCTTTTTGAATTTTTTAATGTCTCTGGCCACCATGTATCTAATAGGATCCATTTCAACTAAGAACATCAATAAATCACTATGTGAATGATAACTTGTGACATCCCTAGCCATTTTCTTTTATTATGGATCAAGTTATAAACTAATGACTTGTGAAATCCCTAGCCATTTTCTTTGATTGTGGATCAACTTATAAACTAAAATATACTCTCTCTCTAGAAGACTCTACATTATATATTGGATGGAGGGAAATGTTATGATAAAAATTGTACAAAAAAACCCCTTAAGGTTGTCTCAACTTACTCTATTGTTAATCATAGTGTCAATTTTGTAAAACTACAATCTACAATAAGGACTGAGTGGGCTTTTTCTTTTGTAATTTTTGTTTGGAATTGAAAAATAAATAAATAATTATAAAAGCTAAAATTATGTAGTGGGAAACATTGTTTAAAATTCCAGAATAAAAAGTTGAGTAAGTTTGACATCATATAATATGAAAAATGTTTATGATTAAAATATGTACATAGTTTGTTTTTAACGGAAGAAAGAGTATGTCAGTAGTTACAAACTATTATGTAGTTACAAACTATTACTATTAAGTAATTAAAGGTAAATTTAGTGTTATTTAAGAAATGAGAATTATGAACATTCATCATTATCGCTCAAGATAAATCATGTCATGTGAAATAATTTGGAAATTTAATAAGATCACATATTTGAGAGTGCAAGCTTATGTGATCCATAACATATTAGATTATAAATAACACTACTTGTAAGAATAACATTAGCATTGGTGATAGTAATAATAATGATAATATTGGTAAGAATAATTATAACAATAATATTAATATTAGCAATAATAATATTAATAATATATTTAGTAGTAATAACAATAAAAATAATAATAATAGTAATAAATATAATAAAAGAGTTATTAATCTCTCTAGATTCTCTTTTGATTCCTCTGTTTTTTCTTTATTAGGTAAGGGCCTTAATTTCGCTCTTGCTCCTAGAAAAATTCCTCGTGATGATATTATTTGTAGTATAGAATATGGTATTAAAGATTTTTCGGAAAGCTTGTAGGATGTCATTAGGCAGGATTGTGCTATGGCTCTTAGGAAAGCTAAGCCTCCGAAGAGCAATGTTAGCAAAGCTGAATTTATGGCTCTTAAAGCCCTTAATCAGAACCCTGATATTGTTGTCCTCAAGGCTGATAAGGGTGGCGCTACTGTAATCTTGAATAAGGAATATTATAAAGCTGAGATGCTTGACCATATATGTAATAGTGGGAGTTATAAGAAGCTCTCTAAGAACCCTATTAATAAAGTCTCAAAGATTGTGGCCAATGCTATTAAATCTAGTTGCACTGTGGGTTCCATGAGCTCAAAGCTTATTGAAAATAATCCTGTCACCCCTAGGATTTATGGGCTCCCCAAGATTCATAAAGAGGGTGTTACTATCAGACCCATTGTTAATACTATTGGTGGGCCCACTTATCTCCTAGCTAAGTATTTAGCCCGCAAGCTTAAGCCTCTTGTTGGTCAAACAGATTCTTTCATGAAAGATTCTGCTTTTTTTTTTCAAGAGTTAAAAAGCTGGGTTTGTGAACCTAATGACTCTATGGTTAGTTTTGATGTTGTTTCTCTCTACACGAACATTCCTATCATGGAGGCAGTAGAAGTTATCAGGCGCATCACTGATCTTGATACTGCTAATTTGGTGGAAATTTGCCTCACTTCTAACTTTTTTAGTTTCAAAGGAGAGTTTTTTGAGCAAACCTGTGGTGTCGCCATGGGTTCCCTGCTCTCGCCAGTAGTGGCCAACCTATTTATGGAAGAGTTTGAATCTATAGCTTTAGCGTCTGCTCCCTTAAAGCCCAAGGTTTGGAAGCGATTTGTAGAAGATACTTTCATCAATTGGTCTCATGGACAGCAAGAATTAAAGGCATTTCATCAGCACTTGAATAATCAATCTGATTCCATTAAGTTCACTATGGAAATGGAGAATGAGGGGAGCCTTCCTTTCCTTGATGTTCTCATCTCTAGAAATACTAATGGCTCTTTCTCGCATCGTGTTTTTTGGAAAAAGACGCACACTGAGCAGTATCTTCACTCTGGTTCTCATCATTTTCCTGCTCAGAAAATTGGAGTCCTAAACACTTTAGCTACAAGAGCTCTTAGAATTTCTGATGATGATCATTTAGATGAGGAAAAGGCCCATCTCCTTGAGGTCTTCGAAGAAAATGGGTATAGTAGGAGTCAGGGTTTGAAGGCTTTCATGAATGTGAGCAAAGTTCCTAGGCAGAAAATGTTGATGGATAATGTTATTGGTAAAGTTCATTTACCTTTTATTCAAGGTACTACTGACAAGATCGCTCGGATTTTAAGGAAGCATAAGATCTCGTCTTCTTTTAAGCCTTTAAACACCATTCGGAGCTCCCTTAAATCGGTTAAGGACAAGTTGGACCCAAAAAGCATGAAAGGTGTTTATTTGATCCCGTGCTCTTGTGGGACTCCCTACATTGGTGAAACTGGTCAATCGATTAATAAGAGGATCCAGGAGCATTCTGCGGATATTAGACTTGGTAGAACCAAGTCCTTAGCGCTAGCTGAGCATACGGAGAAGACGAAGCATCATATTTGTTTGGAAGACGCTAAGGTCCTTGCTAGGGTGGATCATTTCCATCACCAGAAATTTAGGGAGGCGTTAGAGATTGAGAAGAGGCCTTGTACATTGAATCGAGATGATGGATGGAAGGTTAGTAGGTGCTGGATTCCATCTCTTCACTCCTTGTAAAGGTCCTTCCTTTCTTTTTCTTTGGTATTTTTATTTTTATGTTTTTATCCTATTATTATTATTATATGATCTGATATTTATAATTTATTTTATTATTATATTTTTTCTTATTCTAGTTTTAATTTTATTTATTAATGTTTTAACTTATTACTTTATTAATTTATTTATGGTTATTTCCTTTATTTTATTTATTATTATTATTATTATTATTATTATTATTATTTATTTTTTTATTTATTTTTTATTTTTATTTTTATTTTTTATTTATTTATCTATTTATTTATTATTATTATTATTATTATTATTATTTAATTTTTATTTTTTAATTTTTATTTTTATTTTTTATTTTTTTTTATTTTATTTTTTTATATTTTTTTTTATTTATTATTATTATTATTATTATTATTATTTTTTAAACTCAAAATTTTTATTTCTAATTTTATGTATTTATGAATATTTTATTTATTAATTTACTTATTTGTAATTTATTTATTTATTTATTTATTGATTTATTTATTTATTTATTTTTTATATTTAAAATTTATTTATTTATTTATTTTTATTTATTTATTTATTTTTATTTTTATTTATTATTTTATTTTATTTTATATTTAATTTAATTTTAATTTAATTTAATTATTATTTATTTTTATTTTTTTAATCCTAATTGAGCATTAATGTATTTATTTATAGATTAATTTTGTTTATTTGGACTTTGACTTTTATTTGATTTTTGTTTTTTATTTTTATTTTATTTTTATCTATTTATTTATTATTTTTTGGGGTGTCATTTTAGTTTTTAGTTTTGGTTTTATATTATTTTTAGTTTTGACTAGCATTTTTAGGGTTGGGTTTGTTATGTTTTCTCTTTTTATTTCTATTTTTATTTTTGACCGTTTATTTTTCGTTTTTATTTTTAATTTTAACCGTTCTTGGGTTTTGACCATTGCTTCTCTCCTCATGGTATAAATAGGTTTGTCTGATCAAATTAATCTTCAAACGTCATTTCTATTCTAAATTTTCAGATTTTCTTCTCGAAGATTTATAATCTAAGATCACATATTTTAAAAAAAATCATTATTAATGTATTTTTTTTATATATTAAGAAACACTAATGAATAATAAAACAATTATAACATAAATAATATATAACAAAAAAAACCATGTTTTTTTGGAATAATAAATAGCTGTAACAAAAATAATATAGAACAAGAAAAACTATGTATATTTGGATGTATGAAAATATAGATACATTTTGTTAAGTGAAATTTTAAAAGAATAATGGTTATAAACATTTAAAAATAGTTTTTTTGAATAATTAGTTGGATCAATGAGGTTTGCATATCAAAGCATTTGATCCCTCTTGACTCTTGGTAGATCTAGAGTTAGGCCATCTTAATTTCCCCCTTTAGATAAACCACATTCCACATGAATACCATGAGTCAATACCATGGGTTTTTTTTATAGTTTAGTAAATAATTTTATTAAATAATTAGTTTAGATCTATATTATTGATGAGAGGGATCAATAGGGTTTTCATATCAAGACATTTGATCCTTCTTGGCTCTTGGTAGATCCAGAGTTAGGCCATCTTAATTTCCCCCTTTACATAAACCACATTCCACATGAATACCATGAGTCAATACCATGGGTTGTTTTTATAGTTTAGTATTATTTTTATTTTTTATTTGACCTAGTTAAAATGTTCATTACAATATGTCAATCTTTTTATTTAATTTACTTTTATTTTTAATTTTTTGTAATTTGACAAAGTCACCAAAACGTAAATTCAATCACTTATTAAAAAAAAACTCACATTATAAAAAACATATATAAAACTTTTATTTGTGAATCTAGTGGTCTAAAACATTTCAATCATCTAACATTTGATCCAATGGCTCGACATTGACACAGTGACACCTAGGGGAGTTGTTTTTCACTTCAAAATGTTAACTCCATAGATTATATTTTTATTAACTTTTTCTGTTTTAAAACGATAAAATGATTAACTTCTCTTTTCTTTTTAAAACCATAACCTTATTAACTTCTCTTTTTATTAAATTTTTGTATTTTAAAACCATAGTATTATTAACTTCTCTTATCCTTTTAAAATCATAATTTTATTAAATTTTCTTAGATTTTAAAACCATAATAACCATGAATGTAATTTAGATGTTTTCCTAATCAAAATTTCCAAAATTTTCATAGTGAAGAAAATCAATATATATAAAATAAATAGTTAAAAATGAGTTATCATTGCAAAACATTCCTAAAGATGATAGTTTTCCATTATTCTTATTTGCAAGTTAATGTTATACTTGGAAGATACGTTTAGTTTATTTAATGTATATTTAAATGCTATCGAGCATGATTAAATTATTTGCTTTCAAAATTTTTAAATTATTGTTCAATTTTCAATTTTAAAGTTTGAATATGGAAATATGGAAGTTTGAGTGATAATATAAAAAAATTAAGAAAATTGTAATGACTAGAAGAAGTTGAGGTGGGAAGTTGTTGATAGTTTTAATTTTTTTTTCTTTTTGTAAGCTTCGTAGTACCTTTCTATTCCGGAAATATTAAGGAGAGAGAGTCTTACAAGAAAAAACAAATATAGTGACCTCAACCTGCCCGTAGGAAACCAGGTCTGTTGGCCACCGCATCGAGTTATAAGCAGACCAAAAACGAAATTGTCTTATCCTACCTCTGACAGCTTTTAGAGTTGCAGTATGTCCATAATATTGACAAATAAGAGAATTAATAAAGTTAACAGAGTAAAAAATGAACAAACACGAAAATAGTTAACCAGCTAGATCAACAGAAACCAGAGCATGAACAGTTGGACCTAACACCTATGAATTGTTGTGAGTAAGTTGCAGCTATTTTTCAATCTTACCCACCCTATCATTCAACTGAATCTGTACTTTGAGCATAGCATGCATATCCATCTTCATTTGTTGCATTTCAAATGGAATAGAAGAGGTGAGACTCTTATCCTCCTTAGTTGCCATAGCCTTGGCAAGCAGACATTTCATCTTCTAGTAAGTCTTTACTGACTGTTGAAAAAGAGAAACACGACCCCGAGTACTACCTGGATCAGTTAAGAAATCCATATGGGAAAGCTGAGCTTCCATATCCTCCTCCTCACTATCTATATGAACTTCCCAGCCATGTATTTTTTACTTAATGTTATCATGATTCCCTGATTTATAAACCTGAGCAAGCTCTTGCAACACCCCCGTATTAGATTTCCTGCCACGCCTACTCATGCGAGCCCCAGGAGTAGGTAGCCTACCTCTTTTCAGCTTCATTGGTTTCCCCTTCACCATACTGGAAATGAAAGAGCTTGGAGAAAGGTCTGTGGCCAGAAGTACGTCAAAAAGAAGATAAGTTAAAACATAAGAAAGTGCCATTGCTACGAACACAACGCACAGAGCCTTACCACACAAATTGTCATATAAATGAAGCTGTAACCAACCCAAACCACAAAGAACCTTATAATGATGTTCAACAGATAGAAGAACAAGGATCCAACCAAGAGCGAAAGTACAGAGAAGACTATGGCCATAAGGAAGACCAAGAAAAGATGGAACAGATTCGAAACCCTCTGTAATATAAAGAACCACCAGCGAAACCATACCATAGCCACTTATAAAAGAGTGAAAACCATGCATATGCATGCAGTTGAAACTAAATGTAGGAAACAGAGAGTGCAATTGCCCAGAACGTATTGGATGAAGCCGAGAATGCATGCAAGGCAGAAGCAGAGATTCGGAACCCTTTGTAATATAAAGAACCACCAACAGAACCATACCATAGCCACTTACAAAAGAGAAAAATCCATGCATGCAGTTGAAATGAAACGCAGTAAACACAGAGTATAGATTCCCATAACGTATTAGATGAAGCCGGGAATGCATGCAAAGAAGAAGCAGATTTCCAATTTGGAGAAAACGCCCATAGAGGGATTTTTCATAAGCAAGATTATCCACTGTAAAACCCAACAAAAGAAACAAGCCCAGCAAATGCAGAGGCGGAACTTGACAATCCCGAAGAGAAAGGAACATGACGAGAACAAAACTAACCCAATAAACCCAAGACCAACAAGGGGGACTGTGGAAGTTAGGCTCGACATAGATATTACCCAAATTCCTAGTCCGAAACCAAAACCATCTTGATAAAACACAATGATACGCCTCTAGCCAATGATTCAAATCAGACGAAAACAAAGGTGACAGAGTTTTAAAAAAAACACGAAAAGTGGGCATGGAAGGCAATGTTGTTATTACATACCACGATCTTCGGCAGAGAATGCGCGCTCTGAGATCTGAAGTTGTCGCCTTCAATGGAACGCCGATGCAAGGTCGGAACAGAGACTGAAGAATAATAACGAAACTAACCATACAACTATTCAACCACCAGATATAAGCTTGATTGAATGCATCTGACAGAGCATTAATATGAAGAGCTCGCTGGCACATGGAGTGCAACTGTTGAAGTACTTACTGCATTATAATATCACATGGGGCAGCAAGACATCCGCCACGTGGATATGCATAGCCCGAATCAACTGTCAGGCACCCCGATCGGGGGGGTTGATAGTTTTAAAATTTTATTCAAACTCAAATTTGCCTTTTTTTTTCGAGTGGATGTGATCTCTAATGTGTTTTTCACTCACTTATTACAACAATTTATAATTTCCTGAATAACCTTATTTCCTCCTTTAGATTCTCAAAGAAAATATCAAAGACCAAAGTTTGATCTCATCACTTTATTTTATTTTTTAAATTGAAAATATTAATTTCTAAAATTATAAAATTTATGAGTTATAAAGCCAATTCAACTAACTAAATTATTTATCATAATTTTCTTAATTTTAGACTTAAGAAAATTAAAAAATGTCAAAATAATAAAATTTTAAGATATATTTTGGATGCATGGACACAATACCTATGCATAGACACCTATTTGAGCTACAATTTTAAGAGATGACATAAACATCATGGCCAATATGATCACTATCAGATCTTATACATTTTTTTCTTCAATATCTAATTCTCAAAGATTTTCTCCTCTATGGAACAAATATGTGATAAAAGAATAATGGGATCCTTTTTTTATTAGTAACCAAGTGTTTAACATATGCTAATAGACATCTAAAGTTAGGGTTAGTATTTTTGCATGTGATTCCAATAAATGTCAAAGATTTCAATCCTCTAAAATCTAAATGTGACATCCACTAGATACCATAGTTGTTGGAGTTAATGATTACATACCATATTTCAGAAGTTGGTTTGTGATGGTTGAGAAATTTTCTCAACCTCTCTGTCTAATTGAGAATAAGTTGGATCTCAAAAACTCTATTTAATAGAGTAATTTGAATGTAATCAGGGTGTGTGAGTGTGTTTACACATACACCATTTGTACATAATATATGATTGTGTTTTTGTAATTGTGTGATTTTAGCAATTTCTATCATGGTATCGGAGCATTAAGCTCAAACTGGGTTTGTTGAATAGGTGTAATAGAGAGTAAAAATATTTGTTGATTTAAATAGACGCTGCCTACGCATGAACCAGATCTGCTAGCTCGAACGACCGTTGTCTATGTGTGAATGCATTAAACATTGCATACGGTGGATCAACTTATTTTGTATACAATCATGGTGTGACCACTGCAATTTACTGCTATGTGTTGCTGTGTTGAAACCTGTTTCGAGATATGCATCAAAAAGGCATTGAAACCTATAATCGATAATTGCAAAGAGCCGTGGAGTTATGAAAGCGTGTGGAGCCAGTTTTGTTGTATATTTTATCTGAGTTGGTTATTTTATCTAAGGCCATGTCATTCCAATCTAAGGTTACAACAAGAAGCAATATCTCTCGCGATTAGCGTACAAGTCATACACGGGGAAATGAAAAAATATCCAACAAATCCGAAGACCTACAGCAAGATTAAAACCCAGGAAAACCCAGTTTGTCGAGAACCCAAATATCAAGCGACGGAATCCAACACCGGTATCCTGATTATTCCTCCAAAACAATCGAGGGCACACACGATATCAAGGAAAATTAGGTCTCCAACGCATGTAGGAGATAAGATTTTTTGCAGTACAGTACTGCGGTCCCTCACAATGAAATGCAAACTAGTTTCTCCTTCAGCCTGCCCTGCCAATAGACTGACCTCAAATCTCTCGAAGGGCCACGATTGTGACATCGTGGGTAGTGATACATTCCCTTGCTAACTCTGAGGTTACCACCAAGAGCTTCAAAGCTGAGTTGGAGGAGAATGATGTGTTCATAGCGTTGAGCCAGAGTTATAATCATTTTATTAATATATATATTAGTTTTATAAATTAAGTTATGATGAATTTCATAGAAATTTCATGATGTAATAGTTGAATCTAGATACATTTCATATTTAGACAGCTCTTCTATACAACTAGCGAATACAGTGGTTTGCACCCATGTATCTCGGTAGATGGGAGCTTGTCCATAAAATGACTAGCAGTTCAGCTATGTGTTTGAACCAGTATTTAAAAGATCGTGTGGCAGTAAGGCTCAATATGGATGGTTGTCTAGATAGCATTGCAGTTGCGGATCTAGGGAAGGATCCCTCGTTAGTGGTAGACGTGGAAGTGGTATCCTAATGAGGTTATGTGACAGATTGGGATGTTATCCAGTAATTGACTTCGGGAGGTCCTTGATTCGGGAGTTGAGGAAGTGAACTCGGGAATCCAAATTGCCAACTACACCTTTCCGAGGGTTATGAGGCAACTTGATGGAGCATCTACTGATAAGCTTGATTATTTTGTTATTTATGAGTGAATTCAATAAATTCATGTAATTTAATCATTAAGGGGGGATGTTGGAGTTAATGATTACATACCATATTTGAGAAGTTGGTTTGTGATGGTTGATAAATTATCTCAACCTCTCTGTCTAATTTAGGCATAAGTTGGATCTCATAAACTCTATTTAATAGAGTAATATGAATGTAATCAGGGTGCGTGAGTGTGTTTATACATACACCATCTGTGCATAATATATGATTATGTTTCTGTAATTGTGTGATTTTAGCGATTTCTATCAATAGTGATTAACACTATATGTCGAAATAGGAAGGGATGCAATTGAACTTCAGTTGGATGGAGGAAGTAGCAGAGATCAATTCTCTCTTGCACTCATGGCGTGGCTGAAATTCATGGTACATTTTTTTTATATTCCATCCTATTCTCGCTCTCGGAAACTTTAGTTGTCCTATATCTTTCATTTTTGTTGTGCATTCATATTCATTAATTTCTTGAGCATGGAAATATGGGTCGGGTTCTCTTGTGAACTAGGAGTTATGTACAACGAACCTGTCATTTCTTGTGACTACATTTTTCTCTCAAATGCCCTAGTGGAATGAGAATTGGGTTCTCCTTTAAGTTGGGCTTCCTCCAAATTGTTATTATGTCTAGTTTTGAGATCAGTTCCATACTTCTATTATTCCAGTAATCTCATTCATTTTCTGTTAATTTCTTTAGCTTTCCAATGGAGCTTCTATCATGTTGTGATGGAGACTTCCCTTGAATCAATAACTTGAATAGTTCTCGTACTTTGACTCCAACTCCAACATCTGTTACAGAAGCCAAAATAGGCCACATAGTAACTTCAGGTTTCTCTTCTCTAGGCTGATTACTTTAGTTTCTCAATTGGTTTAGTATAAATTATAATTAATAATCTAGGAAGTTTATTTTTTCACCTCAAAATGTTAGGTGCGTAAATTATAATTAATAATCTCCAACGTTTATTTTTTCACTTCAAAAGGTTAATTGCGTAAATTATAATTAATAATCTCGAAAGTTTATTTTTTCACTTCAAAATGTTAACTGCGTAGATTATAATTAATAATCTAGAGAGTTTATTTTTTCACTTCAAAATGTTAATTGCGTAAATTATAATTAATAATCTCGAAAGTGTATTAGATTATAATTTTATTAACTTTTTTCATTTTAAAACCATAATATTATTATTTTTTCTTAATTTTTAAAACCCATAATCTTATTAACTTCTCTTACCATTATAAACCCATAATAATCATGAATGTAAATTGGATGGTTTCTTATCCAAAATTTCATTTTGAAGAAAATCAATATACAAAATAAATAGTTAAAAATGAGTTGTCATTCCAAAACAATCCTAAAGATGATAGCTTTCTGATTATTCTTATTTGCAAGGTTAATGCTATACTTGGACTATACCCTTATTTTATTTAATATATATTTAAATGCTATCGAGCATGATTAGATTATTTGCATTCACAATTTTCATATTATTGTTCAATTTCCAGTTTTAACATGTGAATATGGAAATATGGAAGTTTTAGTGATAATATATTTTCATATTATTGTTCAATTTCCAGTTTTAACGTGTGAATATGGAAATATGGAAGTTTTAGTGATAATATAAAAAAGTCAAGAAAATGGTAATGCATAGAAGAAGTTGAGGTGGTAAGTCGGTTGTTGATAATTTTAAAATTTTATTCAAACTCAAATTCATTTTTTTCTCTTTTAATGGATGTGATCTCTAATGTGTTTTTCACTTACTCATTACAACAATTTATAATTTCTTAAGTAACCTTATTTTTTCCTTGAGATTGTCAAAGAAAATATAGAGAAAAAACTTTGCTCTCATCACTTTATTTTATTTTTTCAAATGGAAATATTAATTTCCAAAGTTATAAACTTTATGAGTTATAAAGCCAATACAACTAGCTAAATTATTTATCATAAGAGTTAAAAAATGCCAAAGTAAGTAAAATTTTAAGATATATTTCGCATGCATGGACACCATGCCTATACATAGATACCTATTTGAGCTACAATTTTAAGAGATGCCATAAACATCATGACCAATATGATCACTATCAGATCTTATACATTTTTTTCTTCAATATCCAACTCTCAAAGATTTTCTTCCCTATGAAACAAAAAAGTGATAAAAGAATAATGGGACCATTTTTTATTAGCAACCACGTGTTTAACATATGCTAATAGAAATCTAAAATTAGGGTTAGGATTTTTTCATGTGACTCCAATCAATGTCAATGATTTCAATCCTCTAAAATAGTTTTAAAAATCCACACATAAATAAATTAATCTTATCGGTAATAAAAGCTAATGTGACATCCACTAGATACCATGGTGATTAACACTATATGTCGAAATAGGAAGGGATGCAATTGATGGAGGAAGTAGCAAAGATCAATTCTCTCTTACACTCATGGCATGGCTGAAATTCATGGTGCATATTGTTTATATTCCATCCTATTCCGGCTGGCCGAAATTTTAGTTGTCCTGTATCTTTCATTTTTGTTGTGCATTCATATTCATTAATTTCTTGAGAATGGAAATATGGGTCGGGTTCTGTTGTGAACTAGGAGTTATGTACAACGAACCTGTCACTTCTTGTGGACTACATTTTTCTCTCAAAAGTCCTAGTGGAATGAGAATTGGGTTCTATTTTAAGGTGGGCTTTCTCGAAATTGTTATTATGTCCAATTCTAAACCAGTTCTCTAGCAGTACTTCTATTATTCTAGTAATCTCATTCATTTTTGTTAATTTCTTTCACTTTCCAATGGGGTTCGATTATTAACTCAAATAGTTCTTGTACTTTGACTCCAACTCGAACATCTGTTACAAAATCCAAACTAGGCCACATAGTAACTCCAGGTTTCTCTTCTCTAGGATGATTAGTTTCTCAATTGGTTTAGTATAACTCATGTGTCTACATATTATAGTTTGCTTAACTTGGTTGTCTCATATTTAATCAAGTAAGAGTGTTTGATATTCAAAGTTCAACGTCATTTCTATATATTCAGGGTTAATCATGTTCTTTTGCAACTTAAACCAACTCGTTAATCATGTTCTTTTGCATCTCAAACCAATGTCCAACTCGAAACCATCTCGCTTCTTTGATTCAGATTTGAAATTTTGATTTTGGCGTATGTTGCAGGAAATTATTAAACACGTATTTTAACTTTTCAATGTGAATTGGTTTCGTGTGTTTGTTAATGAAGAGACTGTGTTTGCAACAGAGGTAATAGTCTTCTTTTAATGTCTAAGTTCACTCGCAAATTGGAGATAGATATTTAATCACTAATCATAGTATGTGTGAAAGCACGAGTTTTGGGATATTTGTGGAAGAAGAAAACATAAACGAGTGGCAATTGAGAGCTGCACCTCACACAACCTGTGCCTCACTCTAAGATGGCAAATTTCAATTAATGTGGAAATATTTATAACAAAGAGTTTGAGCTTTAAATTAGATTTATTCAAAATATTGAATTTAGTTATATATTAAAAATATAATGAAAATAATTAAAACTCAAAATTTTATTAAAAAATAAAAAAACATTATAAGAATTGAAATAAAAATCATAAAATCGTATATTTATTTGTAAACAGAATCCCATGTGAATAAGAAAAAACAAGTCATTATATTATGCAATCATATGATAGAAGCCATGCAATTCTTATAAAGCCATGAAAAAAAATAATTTGGTTCTTTGAAAGGACATGCAGAAACTCATAAAATTGAATTTACAAGGACATACACCAAATCATAAATTGAAATTTAACTCTGAAAGAAAATATAAATATGATGTATCCACCATTCAGTTACATTCCTAATAATAATAATGAATGTAAAGAACTAGATGTTTTCCCAATCAAAAATTTCGGCCGTGAGAAAAATCAATATATAAAATATTCTTATTGACCTGATATGTTTAGTCTATATATATAGTGAAATGTTATCGCGTTGATTAAATTATTTGCAATTCAAAATTTTAATGCAGTTGATAAATGGTGGGAAGCTTTGAAATTTGAACATGGAAACTGCATGGAAGTTGGAGTAATAATGTAAAAAGGTGGATCAGAAAATTGTAGTACTACTTAGAAGTAGTTATTTAGAATGTCATCAAAAAAATGGTACATATATTCAAAATTTTGAAGTGCGGGTGGCATATTCAAAATAAACATATACCTGAGTGAGTGCGTGGGGGGGTTCATTCGCTCTTTTCCCAGACGCAGTAATTGTTTCCGGAAGTGGCGACCCGGAAGTGAGTGGAAGGCTTATTATTTCCCAAATCAAACCTGGAACCAAGCTTGACCACGATGTTGTCGTCAATGGCCGCCATGTAGAGGTCGGCCTCCGCAGTAACAATTCTGCAGCTGCTGTTAGCATTGACGTTGTTTCTCTTGCGTAGGGCGATGAGTTTTTGAATTTCCTTCTTCATATTTGCGTCCACGAAATGATCGTAAAACTGCAGTACAAGACAAGACAAGACAGTTAGAAGAAGCTGCTATCTGGTTATTAAACTAAATAAATAAATGTATGTGGAGCATAATATAATAATAAGGAAGATGGTGTGTTACTTTTACAAAAACAAATACAAAGACATACAATGGTGGGAATACCGGGATGGGTGAGAATGTAGGCGTAGACCTGAAGCAGTTTATCAGAAGGGAAGGGCCAGAGTTTTTGGGTGGAGCCGGTGTCGTGATTTTCAATGAAGGTGATGGCTTTCTGGGGCAAGAGGCCGATCATGCCAGCGGGTTTTCGGTGGGAGGCCTTTAGGGGCGAGAGGTCATTGGAATTGAGTGCGTCCTGCAGGATCCCTTTAGTAGGGAAATCGAAGGCGAAGGCTCGGTCACCCGTTGAGTGCACCCACTCCACCACTCTTTGGCGATCGGTGTCCCACATCTCCCCAACCGCGAATTTGGGGGTGGTGTTTTGAATATAGCCGCCTAGCAGATTTCCCGCATAGCCCTTCACAAAGTCGAACCTCCAGCCATCGAAACCGACATTGGACTTGAGCCAATTCATCCACTCCGACAAATCTTGCTATATCTTGGGATTGGTGTGGTCCACGTCGGGGGCTGCCCCGAAGTCCTCGCCGGTGTCAGACTGGCCGGAGCCGTACGCATATGGCTTGTCGTTGACGGTGACTGCCGCGGCCGTACGCATATGGTTTGTTGTTGACGGTGACTGCCCAGGGTCCTCAGTCGAGACGTCCGTCCTCCTTCCCGCCACTACAATATAAAGGAGGTTTTAACACAATGTTTAAGACAATTTTCGGGTAAATTGTTTTAATTTGAGACAAAAGAAAACTTGTGTATTGTTTTAAATATTGTCTTTAAGCGGATGTCTCAAAATAAATTGTCTTAAAATATTGTCTTTATAAAGACAATATATAACACAATCATTTTTGTCTCTTTAGAGACAATTTCATTTTTGTCTCTCCAAAGACAATCGCTGCACTACAACACAAAAGGGGGTTTTAAGACAATTTCTGGGTAAATTGTTTAAACTCGAGACAATTTCATTTTTGTTTCTCCAAAGACAATAGTTGGAATTAAAAACATATTGTGTTTATGGAGACAATATCTTTAATCTTATCTATTGTCTCTGTAGAGACAATATAAAACAATGAATCCAGAAAAATATCTCACCATTAAAACAAATCAATATAAAAAATTTAATTAAAAAAAATCAACAATATCATTGAATAATTCATGTTAGGGTACAGTGGAATCGAACCACCAACCTACTGCATGGTCGGTGCTCTTCCAATGAGCTAGCACCCTTTAAAGAATTATGTGAGTTATAAGTCATGACAAGTATAGGACCAGAAGGCAAAGAATCTGCCATCAATAAGAGCTCCAACATCTTTACACCCACATAAGATTTCTCTATTTATTCCATGGCCAGGCACACATATGTAGAAAAAAATAGGTTCAGAAAACTCAATAGAGATTGTCAATTTCTGTAGTTGTTATGCACCCAATTAGGCAATTTCAATATGGGTATAATAGAATAGTGATCATAAGATAAAAATAAAATTCTGCTAGGAGAACTTATGACTCTTGGAGTAGCATGCACAGAGCACAGAAAATCGGAATTACTTCAAAATGACAACCTAACATCAATACTGGGTAACCAAGGCACCCTAAACTAGTAGAACTAAAGATAAAACATGTCAGCAACCAATAGTTAGGCATATAAAATTGGAAATTAGAAAGGTAAAACCAAGAAACACATAAATGAAGAGTTGATATGCAAGTGACCATTAAAGTGACAAACTTACTCCTGCTTAAATGAACACACATCCAGATCTTGTTATGGTTTACCTTTGGATTTTAATAGTTTGCATATGGACAAGCAGAAAAAGATTGATAACACCTTCCATAAATAAGTTCGACTTTGTCTAGGGCCTAAAAGATTAGGGCTGATGTACAGATCGATTATACCACTTAAAAATGAACTTCCGTGGCAATTAACAGTTTTTTGCATCTATCAAATATATCTCCAATTGTAAATGAAAACTGATAGGTTTCTCAGTTTTGAGCTTAGCATTTTATTAGAAGGAAATGCAGGAACGCCTTACACTTTCCATAAGCTAAGCGCACAAGTTTGACAAAGCAGAATACCTAAGCATTCAAGTACTGAAATGGAAGGAATAAAGGAAGCTCAGTGATCTGTAAATGTTTCAAAATCATAACCACAAAAGAAGCATCAACCTGTGTATATTGCATTTGTACTCCAACCATTTCCCATCCCAAATAAAAAATGTGAGATGCCATCTATTACTTTTATCATAATTTTGTCAAACCACATCGAAAGAGCAGGTCAACAGATCAGAGGATAACATTATTTTTGTCCTGTAATCAAGAAACATAATAAGTCAGCTCACGTTACTCCCCAACAATAAGACCATACCGTGTGCAGTATGTTTGGTTGAAAGATTATCTCAATAAATTACAAATGCATGATATTAGTAGTTAGGCATAACAATAGGTCATGTTGCAGAGTCATGTTAATGGGAAAATGGATATATATATATAGAGAGAGAGATGTGGGGCCATTTCTCATACTGTTCGTTGATTATGTGAATAATTTGACCCTTTGGTTCCACTGAATAGTGATTTTGAACCAAGATAAAAATAAAAGATATGAAATATTTTTTTTCTTGATGACCACCTCAATGGATCAAACTAGAAAATTAAAGCAAAATGTCCAATAGATGCAGCCAAAAAGCCTTAATGAATGTATACACTTCTAGGAGTTGAAACTAGCATACGATATGTAGGCTATAGCCTATCAACCAATTCCATTAATTTTACCAAACCAGGTATATGCATCATCTAAAATTAACTTACCATATCAAACTAAAATGTTGATATTTGTGTCATCCACAAGGTCAATATCGAGGATCACTCATATCAGTAAATGGAACATCAGTCAGGAGTTGATCTCACAAGAGAAATAAGAGCAAAAAATTTATTTTGGAAGTTGCTTTGAAATACATACAATGAAGACATTCTTCAAATCTAGATCTAATGGTTGGACTAAAGGGTATCTATTTCACAAAATCACCCAGATCCAATGGTAATACTAAAGTCTATCTATTTGGCAAAATCACCCAAAGACTTGCACCCATCTCATCCCTTTTTTTCCATCACATTCAGGTGAGGCAAACAAGGCAAACTATAGAGGGAATGGAAACCTGATGGATGACATAATATTCCATTGACCTCACTTCTAAACCAAGGCCCCAGTGGTGAATTAGTGAGAAACTGTAGTATATAAGAGATTATTGTAGTTCTCACACAAATAATTTAACGTTATTGGGAGATATTTTCCTAATTCATAGAGTAACTCTTCATCACTCTTATCTATAGTACAATTTAAGTTCTAATATAGTTTTAAAGAATGATAAAAAATAGTAAGTTCACATAAAATTGCAAATAACTTTTGATTGACTAAACAAAATTCTATGATATCTGATGCTATGGAAATAACACACTTGAGGCTACCAAAAGATAAAATTTCATAGTATTTGGTATGAAATTCTTAAAGCTACAATCAATACAAGTTTGACTTATAATAATGGTTAGTAATTATAGGTCTCTATATATTACGTACAACTCCAGTTTCTTTTATCCAAATTAACTGTGATGGGGAAGACATTTTAGAGTGTTGCTGGTGGAAATTTCATAGGAATTGACATAGAAATTGGAGATTTACTATTAGTACAACGCCGGCTACTTATCTAGAAATGTTATAAACAATACATCAGCTTAAATTAGCTATAGTTTTGATTGGAATATCCAAATTAAGTGATTCAAAGAATATTTTGACTGAATATTCTCATGTGTGTCAGCTGCTTGTCTAGTCATTGAAGAGTTGTAAGCAATATGTCATCTTAAATTATGTCTACATTTTGAATGGGATTATCTAAATTAAATTGTTTAAATTATTTTTGGAATAGGACACACATGAGAATATTCAGTGAAAAACTTTGACCATTTTGTATGGAAATTACAACGATAATTAGGGGAACCTATTACAAAATGTGACAACCTAACATCAATACCAGACCATGGTTTTTATAAGTCATGAAAAGTATAGGACCAGAAGGCAAAGAATCTATCATCAATAAGAGCTTAAACATCTTTACACCCACATAAGACTTCCCTATTTATTCCATGGCCAGGAACACATATGCGGAAAAAAAATAGGTCTAGAAAAATCAATAGAGATTGTCAATTTCTGCAGTTGTTATGCACCCAATTAGGCAATTTCAATATGGGTATAATAGAATAGTGCTCATAACAGAAAAATAAAATTCTGCTAGGAGAACTTATGACTCTTGGAGTAGCATGCATAGAGCACAGAAAATGGGAAATACTTCAAAATGACAATCTAACATCAAGATTGGGTAACCAAGGAACCCTAAACTAGTAGAACTAAAGATAAATCATGTCAGTGAACAATAGTTAGGCATATAAAATTGGAAATTAAAAAGGAAAAACCAAGAAACACATAAATGAAGAGTTTATATGCAAGTGACCATTAAAGTGACAAACTTGCTCCTGCTTAAATGAATACACATCCAGATCTTATCATGGTTTATCTTTCGATTTTAATAGTTCTCATATGGACAAGAAGAAAAAGGTTGATAACACCTTCCATAAAATAAGTTCGACTTTGTCTAGGGCCTAAAAGATTAGGGCTGATGTGCAGATCGATTATACCACTTAAAAATGAACTTCCGTGGCAATTAGTAGTTTTTTGCATCTATCAAATATATCTCCAATTGTAAATGAAAACTGATAGGTTTCTCAGTTTTGAGCTCAGCATTTTATTAGAAGGAAATACAAGAACGCCTTACACTTGCCATAGGCTAAGCGCATAATTTTGACAAAGCATAATACCTAAGCATTCAAGTACTGAAATGGAAGGAGGAAAGGAAGCTTAGTGATTTGTAAATGTTTCAAAATCATAACCACAAAAGAAGCATCAACCTGTATATTTCATTTCTACTCCAACCATTGTGCATCCCAAATAAAAAATGTGAGATGCCATGGTACAAAAACCTACAATGCCAGTGTGATATAAGGTGGAAAAATTAAGAAAGTTTTTATATCCACATATTAAACAGGTTTTGAGCATCTACTCGAATATATCAAAGCAGATGAATAGGAGAAAACATACGAAAACTTTTCATAGAAGATATTCAAACATGTTCATGTAAAGACATAGATTAGATTATTTAATATCTAACAGAGAATGCAAGCATACTTTCCATCGAAAGGGTAGAAACAACAATATGTAAAAGGAAAGCCAGTTTGTGCATTTTAGGAGGTTTTGTTTTTTCTGTTGATATTGAACACTGTAATGGAAAATTGAAATTCAGATGAATTCACAACGTCATTGGAATTTCTACACTAAAAGTGTCACTAAAACTTTATCCATTTCTTTGAAAAACTTACCCTGGTCTGGAATGCCAAAATGTAAGTCGCGTATGTCTAGCAGTAGATGTAAAAGTTACTCCAACAATCAGTATCACTACTGCCAACAATGAATCATGGGAACTATGAAAATAATAATTAATTACTGTCATTATTCAATAAAGCAAACACAAACTCCACTTAACCATGCCTTAACATAAACCAAAGAAGATTTACAACAAAATGAAACAAGGGAATAGAATGTGAGTCAACTAATGATTACAATAATTCCTGCACTTATCAAATGAATAATATGCAAGGCTTATGTTATAACTTGTTACTTTCAATTCATCATGGACAAGAGGCTAAAAACTGCAACCAGCAATAGTATCTAGTCTCATGTATGGTACTAAGGCTAGATGTTACTAGAAAGCACATGACCCCGCTGAAGGTAGCTTCAGTGATGACCACAAGGGACACTGGCTTTCTTGCAGATACTATCTAAGATAAAAATAACTTTTGGTCCTTGATTAATACCTTAAACTTCTTCTAACTTGCTAATAGCTCGTTCTCCTCAGACATAAGGAAACAGGTTTAGACCCTATTACCCCTTTTTTTAGCAGGGGTACCCATAGTAAAAAAATTTCATTATCACTTGTTTTCTGATGAACATGGTAGATTGGTGATATATAGTAGTCTTACTTGATAGGTTGGTTGAATTCTGATCTTTTGCCACTTTCACATTTCCAAAGGAAGTTCAGGTTGTTTGAGGCACTGATCACACCTCCCGAGGAAGTTTTGGGTCTGTTTGTGGACAATTGGACACCTCCTATGCATGCCATGCAAAATATCCTTTAGCACTATTCTAGTTGTCACTTTATAAGCTGATGTGTCTTATATTGAGGGCTAATTTTCACCGACAGCACATGTGACAAAAAATTTGGGTACTTTTGATGACTTGGAGGGGTTGTATGGATGATATGTTAGTCTCTTAGTGTGCTTGGATGATGTGGATGTCGCTTGGGAAAGATATCTTGAAGAACAAGCAAGTTCGAATGAGGATTAATTTAGAAATATAGAGTTTTATGAAAAACTCAGATTTGTGTGTTTCAGGATGGGGAGGGGGCTTTTTTATTTGCAAAATTTTGGGGTTTAGGTTTCCATTCCTTTTCACATTTAAAAAAAAAAAAAACCTTTTATGTTTTCATTTTTTTATATAATTTTTTTTTAGAGGATGTGATGGCATGACATTTCCGACAAGCTACAAATTGATCTTGAGCAGAACATCCAGTGCTTCCAAACTGAAATGTATCCCATGTGGATCTGGATCTATGGAAATGTTGATCCTAGATCCTCCACAAGTGGATCTTGTAACATAGGCTTTTAATGCTAAGTATGACAATGCTAAATGCAACTGCCATCCAACCACTTATAATGAGAGAAACATGCTGGGCCTACTTAGTACCAAGGTTAGGCAATTGCAATCCCTTTACTTAGTGACAACAACCATACTAAATATCTATGACCTCTGATATGTGGCATTGAACTTTCCCTATTAAGCTTCAATTATCCTTTATGGTAATTTTTGTTGCAAGGATTTCTATTTAAATTGCAACTGAACTTAAATGAAATGTAAAACATAAAATCATATGAAAACCACATAATAAAGCTAATATATAAATTGTATAGACACGAAACATTGTTGGAGACAACAGGTTAAAATAAATTATGGTTTATGGCATATGCACCTTTAATTAGTTATATTGTTAAGTACAAATGTGAAACACACTTAAAAATAAACTAGTATTATACACTGAGATGGAAGGATTGTAATCCTGCATATCTCTTTATTTTGATTATTCACTTTGGTCAACCTCTGTTATACCCAAGTTACAGGAATGGGAGACAGGGATTTAATTTCTAGCATGGCTAGGAAATTCCCCCCAGTATTCATTGTTTTGGAGAATGGTAATGGAAATAAACCCTTTTTCCTCTTCCCCCCACCTTGCAAGTCATACACTTGTTAACTGGAAAAAAAACAAACAATACATCCTTAAGACTTCCCTCTAAAGATTAAATATATCAACGAGGGTAATAATAATCTGGTTAGGCACAGGAGACAACTTCATATATAATTCTATCCCCTAAATCAGACAGGTTTATAAAAATGCAGAAAATTAGGATTATCCCAGCATGAGTTGTACAAAAACCAAAAACATAGAAAAAATATGGGCTGAGCCAGAATTGAAAGATACAGTTCCATAATAAATGTATTGATAAAGTCAAGCAATCATTGAACCAAACCATGTAAATAGGGTGTTCCAAATGGCAGAGTTTGAATCGAAAGATACAGTGCAAGAATTGCATTTAGGAGTCTTTAAATATCGAGCTAATGGTATTCAAGCCCTTATGTTAGCATCCATGGAAAGCAAGGGTTTGCATTTAAACAAGTTCATAAAGCTTGACATAGCAAATGAAGAAAGAGTAAATGAAGAAAGGGTAATCATTGTGAGTATTCAAAAAAACATCGCGAAACCTGATTTTTTCATACCTGAGATTTAGAGAGCAGAACAGGGGAATCCAGCAAGGTAGTAGGGCTGAGACCATGGTGATGGTCAAATAAGGAGATCTCACCACACCAGGTGAAGAAACAGATGGTAAGCACTTAAACCGATCTATATTCAATCTGGGTGCATTGAATCCCCCTCGGGTAGCCAATCTCTCTACAAAATTTCTGCCACCAGTCCTCGTAGGCAGTTTATGGCCTGCCCAAAACCTCTCATTGACACCAATCCAGCCGCAAACCGCTTGAAATACTAAAAGGATCATTATCCTTACAGCTCGTGCTGCTGCTGCCATTAAAGCCCGTGGGTGATGAGGGCTTCAGGTTTTGTTCTTGGCCCTGCGGGGTTTCGATCTACGGTCTTGCGAGAAGCTGAGAGAATGACCGGGAACTAAAGTCCTCCGCCATCATAGAGGCAATAAGCATTGTTGGCCTAGTCAAGCGACCCCAATCTAGAAACAGAAAGCAATAACCAGCCTACCATAGGGAATTTAATGGGCCTATGGTAGGCCTCTTCACATCTAATGCCCATAGATGGCTGAGCGCTTCCGTTTCCACTTTGGAAAACTCTCAGGTTGTAACTACGACCCAAACTTCAAACATAAACCGTAAACAACTATGCCCCGGTTACGACCCAAACTACAAATGTAAACCACAAATAGCTATGCCCCAAATTGCAGCTTATGGAGGAGCGCGCCATAATTCTTAAATTCCTAATATTTGATGGCAATTTCCAGCTTACACTCTCTACATCGCTTCGACGCTCATTTCTCAGCTCTACTATCCATCGCATAGTGATCAACACACGGTGAAAATCTCATAATCGAGTTGTTCATTCATAGTATATTTCATAAAAGAGATGTTTATTCGCATCAGTAAGAGTTGTTTCATACAGATTTAAGATCCCCTCTTCTAAGAGTAAATGCATGTCAAAACAGAGTCGCTCACAAGTAGAAAATATGTCATAATGGATGGTCGGAATGATGTGGATAGAAGGATTAAGGACTGTAAATAACATATCCCAACCACAAAAATTATAAACCCTTGCTTCCTCTAGAATCCCAAAACATTTTTTGTCCAAAATTGCCACACAATTGTTGATATCAAACTGATGCTTGAGGCTACATGGATAGGGATTTTAAGCCTGAATATTCTTCTTTGGTTTCATTATATAAATCAAAATATTCCTTTTTAAGTCCTGAAAAGGAAATTTACAAGAATTAAACCTTTTCAACTAGGCATAAGATCCCCACAGACTGTTGTGATGAAAATATATTTAACGTTAAGATACCTGAGGCCAGTTCCTTGAGAAATTCAACAATGTTAGAGTAATTCATGAGTATTGAAGTTGAAGACAATTGTTTTGATAGGATTCTTGGTAATCTTCTTATTGAAGTGTTTACGAGGCTTCCTACCTCCGATTGGGTTGCTGCATCATGTGTCCAAAAGCGTTGTGCTAATTTATTTCGGGGTGAATCCTTGTGGAAATTTCACTAAGTAAGAGATGGCCTTTAGTGGACAGGAAAAAGCGATGGCGAAGACCAATTGGATGAGGCTCAAGCAAATGGTGAGATTTTCTTATATCCTTGTTTTGCTATCCCTGTTTTCTTTTCTTATATCGTTGTTTTTTTATCCTTGTTTTCTTATAAAATACTTATATCCCTGTTTTTCTATCACTGTCAAGCTTAGAATCTTTCATTGCATTCTTGTGTTCATCTTTCGAACAAATCTGGCCTATAGTAATCAATGTGTAACAAGACTACATAAATAGCAGATGGGATCATCCACTGTAGGGATTTAAATTAAAAGTTTTCAAAGAGTAAATATAGAGAAAGGGTATTTTAACTGGCCATATGTGTCTAGAGTTTATACTTTATATGCTATTGTGGATATTTTTCCATTATATATATATATACCTATCCATTGACAAAAATAGGTGTGGGCTTTAAGGGAATACTAAATCACATATCTGTGGTAATTAAGCTTGTGCATCCTTGATATTTAGTCACAGAAGTTCATACCTCAGTTTGCAGAGGGAGGGGATTCACACATTCATGTGTTTAGTTCATGTTTGCCCTTTTTTGTCAGAAAAGTGCATATGTTTAATATCTAGTACTCTACTATAGAATGGAAAAATTTGCAAGCTGATTTATAAGAAGTTGGTGATTAAGCCTGAAGCTCTTGCTTAAGATTGATACAAAAGATTTTTTACTCATTGCACTTACTACAGCGCTCTTAGCCTACTTTAGGTTTTGTTTTCTAACCCTAACCAACTTATCTTACTACAATTATATATGAACTCTTACATTAAATGTAAAATCTTTGTACACTCTTTGGATGAGGTGCATAGTTTCATTGTGTGGATCTAGAGAAAAGTAGAAATAATTAATATTAGCTTGTAGTGTGCATCTGTAGAAATGAACTGTAGTTGTATATATGCAAGCATTTAGGGATGATTGTCATAGGATTTTTTCCAGCATATCCTTCTGTTCAATATGACAATTTGAATGCCTAAATAATAAATACAAAAGAGGTTTATGTCTATTTTTCACTATAAGCTAATGAATTTATTAGTTTACCTGTTGATTTTTTTCTTAATATGTGATATTTTGGATTTTTTTTAGGTTTCTCAAATTTACATTTCATAACAAATGGATTTAAATGATTGTCTTGCAATCGTCTTAGGTGTCATACTGATCTATTTACCATAAACTGTGGTCACTAAAGAAGAATATTGAGGATTGTATTTTCATGATTTTATTTTCTTTAATACATATATTCAAAAGTAATCAGGTGATAATGTAGGGAATTCTTGTGGTTTTTGAATTCACCTTCTTAGACATTCTTGCATAATTCTCTTATGAAAATAAATTGACATGTGCATCTCTGTTTCAGGAGATATACATCTTTGTATATCAGTAAGAATATATTTTCATTCATTGGATTGGATGGGGACACTCATGAGCTTTTGGTCATGTTTTTCTGTTTCTAGAGGAGCAGCTTGAGTTGTCAGTTACACCATTGTCGTATGATTTACTTCACTGAACTATAATTGGTACATTTTTCAGAAAAACGACAATGGAAATGTAAGGCCTGAGCTTGTAATGAGCCTTTATCTCCTGGCTGTAACTAAGTGTAGGCTTGGGCAATATGAATAAGGCATTTCAATATTGAAAAAGGCACTGGCTATGTACATCCCTGAGATGGGTTATGAGATAGCTTTTGGAGCATTTGCAGGGAATATGCAGCTTGGGGATACTTATTATATGTTGGGTAAATATGAGAATGCCTTGATATCTTACCATGAAGGCCTCATAATTCAGAAGCAAGCTCTGGGAGATGAGGATCGTCGAGTTGCTGATACTTGCCGGTATATAGCAAAGTCTCATCTGCAGGTGAGAATTCCCTTGAAAGAATGAATGATATTTCGAGTTTCAAGTATAATTTCTTATACCTATTAGGAACCATACGTGTATTGATATTTCTTGATAAATTTCTTATTATTCAGTAGATATCTGAGTATTCTCAGGTAATATTTTTCAGGATTGAGTTCAGGAAGGTCAGGTAAGTTCCCTTAACTACCCTGTCTATGCCATGAGGCATTTGTAGCGTATGGAAGGACATAAATTGTAGCAAGTTACGGGTATCACTCATAGCTCTGCTCAGGCCATAGCGATGATAAAACCCTTACTATGTTGGCCTCGCAAGACCAAGCTCATGCAGAGCTAACTTCATGTAAGGTAGGACCTTATCTGAGTAGAGCTTTATCTACCATTTATTTCGCAGTGCGTACCTATCAAGATCTTTGTTCTCATCGTGTCTTATGGTTTAATCAGCTTCTGCTCTTTTTCTCCCTTTCCTCAAAAATTTTGGTACTGTTTATACTTAGGAGATGATCAAATTTTACTTCTAACTATGAAAGTTGGAAAGATATCTTAGAGGTTGAGGGTTATTATGATGGTTCCTTTTTCATGACTCCATAATACCCCATTGGATTTTTGGGTTTTCGAATCGACCCAATACCTCAGAAAATCCCTAAACACACATATTGATTGGAACCGTGAAACTATATTTTGTTGAATTTTTGGTAATGGTTACTAGAAAAGGCGAATACAGTGAGATACCTATACAGGTATGGCAGGGCATGCATAGGCAGACTAGTGAATTATTACCATTCACCTTAAACCCCTAGATTTGTTGGCTCCTTCTAGGGAGGTAGTTTGGAGAGAATACTAGTGAATTATTACCATTCACCTTAAACCCCTAGATTTGTTGGCTCCTTCTAGGGAGGTAGTTTGGAGAGAATACTAGTGAATTATTACCATTCACCTTAAGCCCCTAGATTTGTTGGCTCCTTTTGGGGAGGTAGTTTGGAGAGTGCCCCAGGTCATTGAAATCATTGTAAACAAAATTGTGAATGGGTAGACTTGATTGTGGAAAATTTGTAAGCTGCCAATTTGCAACTTCCAGACCACAATGAGAGAGTAGGTGACTAATAAAAATGAAGTTATATTTGAGCTCTCGGAATTTATTTGAGAAATAAATCCCTTGCTTTCCCAACTCAAAACCAAATTTATTTGTTTCTCTGAAAAATCTATTTTATGCTACAAAAGTTTCCCATTTTTGCAGTTGTAAATTAGGTGAATGTCCAGTCATTGAGACAAATTGAACTAATTCCATGTATTTCTATGACCCAAAAACAAAGACCTTGGAAAAAGATTATGAAGCAAATTTGGTGGACACTATCTTCACATAGCCCTATTGTTGTATCTAGGACATTTATCTTCAAGAAAATCGAATAAAAAATTCTAAATTAGGAATTTGGCTTCTGTGATCCATAGAATTTATATAAAAATCTTTCGGTCATAAACACATCTAATCAAATTTTGTTGACGTGTTTCAAACCAGCCAGTGTGGTTCATCATCATCTTGTCCTGATGATGAACCACACTGGCTAGTTTGAAAGGCATCAACAAAATTTGATTGGATGTGATTATCACCGAAAGATTTTTATATAAATTCTAAATTGTTTTGACAAGGGTATCTATAACATATTTCTTCAGCTCATTAACATTTCTTTTCCAACTACTATTATTACAAATAGGCCATATTGCCTATTTTTCTAGCCTTTACTGATTGTGAACTAGCCCTACAGTTGTTGGAAAAGTACTAATTGCCAATTTTCCGAGAGGAGAAGTATACATATAAAGTGCCATGACAAAAGCTCAATAAGCACACTCTCTTGTAATGACATCTTGCCTATTTGATG
Organism: Pinus albicaulis; assembly: GCA_034641835.2. Lineage (NCBI taxonomy): Eukaryota > Viridiplantae > Streptophyta > Pinopsida > Pinales > Pinaceae > Pinus > Pinus albicaulis. The sequence continues at coordinate 439,258,101 of CM076574.1, read as the reverse complement.
TGTCATTTACAGCTTTATGTATGTAGCAAATTTTGTTTATACACTTGTCATTTCCTTGGAAAAGAAAAATGGCGATTGAATTTTTTTGCACTCAATTGACGTCCCATAACAATGTAATTACTATATCTGGATGAGAAATTTATAGCTTTAGATGTGTTTTCTATGTCTTAATTAACTTGAACAATGTCTGGGTTGAACAGGTCATGCAGTTCATAGAGGTAGAGGAGCTATGCAAACATGCGCAAAATATTCATTTTGAACAATGTGGTGCAGGTTCAGAAGAAGTAGGCTTAGATAGAAAGTTAATGGCTATTATTCTTAGTGGAAATGGTGCGCATGAGAAGGCATTGCAAAATTTGGCTCTAGCAAGAGTAGTTTTTTGAGCAAACAGAAAATATGTTGAGGTGGCATATATAGATGCCAGCACTGGAGACACATATCTCACTCTGGGTCGCTATGATGAAGCACTAACTATCTATCAAAAAGCTCTTTCAATATTTGAATGGATACATGGGGAAGACCACACATGAGTAGGGATATTATTTGTAAGCCTTGTTGAACTCTATATGAAAATGGGAAAACTCAGGGAGTCAAAAAGTTACTGTGAAAATGCATTGAGGATTTTTGGAAGACGACAAACAGGTGATCCCCCTGATGCGATTGCAATTGGTTTGACAGAGGTTGCCAGATTGTTTGAATCTATGGGTGAATATCAATTTTCAATTAGGTTGTTCTGACAAGCCCTGAATATTCTGGAGAAATTACCCAGACAACAGATGAAATTTCTGGGATTGAAGCTCAGATGGGAGTTTTGTTCCACATAATTGGAAAATATGAGGCTTATATGGCATTCAAGAGTGCCATTTGCAAGTTCAGATGCGGGGTTCAGAAGAATACCTGGTTCTTGGGAATTATTTTGAATCAGATGGGACTTGCTTTTGTAGGCCTCAATGCAATACAGGATGCAAGTAAAATTTTTGAAGAAGCAAGAGGCATATTAGGGGAAGTGTGTGGCTTTCGCCATGCTGTTAGCATGTCGATTAGCAGAAACCTTGCAGGAGTATATGATGCCTTGGACAGGTACTATTATAAGCCCCAAACTTCACTCTCTTTTGGTTAAGTATGCATATCCATATGTAAGAGGTTTCACGGCCTCCACTTCAATGTCCCCATGCCATAATAGGCCTATTAACAAGCTACTGGAATGAAAAACTAATGATATTTCCAATGATCCAAAAGTGAAATTGCTAGATCACTGGTTAAAAACACTGTTGGTGCTATGTTTAAGTGTTGTGTGCATTTTACCTGCCTACCTGCATTTCATTAAAGTAGATTACCCTTTACTCTGTTTTTTGGGTTAGTGCTTGCCACCTAAACTGCTACAACTAAATTTATCCCTGAATGCGCAGCTGGTCAACCTATAGCACTAATTATTCATTTATGTCTTTGCAAGTCCACTATATGGGTTTCAATGTAGTTCAAAAGAATGCTACAACCATATACTTCCAAGCCAGTGCACTTTGGCATACATTATAGCCATCACATGCTGATGTAAATATTTTATTACGATCTTGCAATTGGGAAACAGTGACTAGAAGGAAAGAAACTTCATAGAGCCATTTAAAATTTTGTTCATAAATGCATACAAGTTGTTCTTTTGTGATTTTTTGATTAACTATAGCTTTTCCACCCACACAGTGTACATTGATCAATTAACTACAACCTTCACTCTCCAAACACGTGGAGACAATTAGCTAGCATGATAGATTTATAATTGACTAATTGCACCCTGATTACAGTGATATCAATGAGAGCGGTATCAGTAATTGTTATTTTTCTTGAACATATGCATATATGATTTTAATGGGCAAAGAAATGGTTGAATGAAGTACTATTCTTGCACATTCAAACACAAGGAGGGCATTATTTATTTTTAACACAACAGAATTTGACTTACTTCCTTGGTTGAGAATTTTCCTTGGCACCATAAGCAGGTAAAACAAGTAGTCAAGCCAATACCAGAATTGCAGAAAGGCATTCACCCCATGTAATAAATTCACATTGTATAGTTTGATCTTAGATTGTGATTGTGATATGTAGAGACAATAAATTTTAATTCTGCAAAAAGTAGGGGTCATAAGGCCAGTTAAATATTTATCTTATCAAGTAAGACCTATCAAAATAAAAAAGAAAATGAATTCAGAGATTTGCAAGGGATGAAAGAAGCATCGTTACTAGTAATAAACAAAAGTCCAGACTCCAGCTGTTTTAGGAAAACAACACGTTTGTCGTTAAAGCGTCCAGCTAGAAGGATCAGTATAGTTCTCGGAGTAATGATGGACTTATATAGTCTCAAAAAGCAGATTTAAAACAAGGATACCGACCATTACTTTGGCAGTAGGATTACCATCATTTTTAATTGTGACACTATGTCCCCTGCCTATGGATTCCAAAAATTTTTCCTGCACGGCCTGCTAGAATATAGAAAATGCATAAAATATCAATCCACCCACCCTACAGATGTTATATTTAAAACAATAATCCAAAAGGCTTGTGCAGCAGAAATTCTTAGCGTGTGGAATAATATTTTAAGTGATGTATTTCACATAAAACTCTGCATCTGTAGCTTTCAGGGTATGGAGATTGCATTTTCAAAGCATCGGATGATGCAACATTGGAAATGGGGAAACTATAAAGCATTTACCATCCCAATGGTCTTTACAAGGTCAACTATTGCCATGCCAGCAACAAATGAAGCCTGCATCAACAAGCATCACATAGTTACTTATCAATATGAGTCGTCTTCGCATCAGTGGCCTTTAGAAGTTATAGTGGGAAATGTCCATTTTTTTTTTAGGTCAACAATAAGAATGAATTACTTATGCCATACAAAGAGAACTTATTTGGCATCCTGAAATGGATTCTATGAGCATCGAGCTGGTCATCACCCAAAATAAGAACAAAATGGGCAATCAGAGGAGATACTTAACATCCTGGCCCATTCACCCTTCTCATCCTTGGCATCGTCTTTAAATAACCTTTCAGTCCGCATCAAAGCACAAAAAAAAATATAAACCCTAACCCTTAATTGTAGAACCTTGTCCCTGATGCAAGTCTAGTACTACAAAATGGGGATCAAAAGGGGTGTTGTTAACTTCAGAAAATTGGTATGAAAGAAAGCAAGGGAACGTGGGAACTTAACCCCATGTCTGTGAGCAGGAAGCTTCAACTATAGAATCGTTTTCCTGTTCGCCCCCTTTTCCCCCAAAGGCTTCTGTCCACCGGGAAAATATTTGTTGCAAAGAAAGTGAAAGGATCGAGTGTAAAGTGAGGGATTGGTTAAAACATTAAAGGAGAAACAAAATGTTTCAAAGCAGCTAGGGGGACAAATGAACATGCACTGGGCCTGAGTGCTCTCTACTGCCTTCATCCAGATGACTTACGGTCTCATGGGAGTGTTATACATGTGACCTCTTTTAGGTTGGATTAGGGCTTGGTGGCAACAAATGAAATGAATGAATTTGTTTACTTCCCCTCTTTTTTAGAATTTTGCCGCCTCTTTGAATGAATTGTGTTAATTTTTGAATGAATTGTGTTAATTTATAATTTAAGACCATTAAAAAGTTTTAATTTTTAAATTAAAATAATTCAAATAATGATTTAGGATTTTAAGACAAAATATTAGCTTGGCTTAAAAAAATGTTTTAAAGTATCTTTATATGCTAGCGATATAATTGTTGTTATTGTTTCATCCTTTAGTGTTTTTATCAATAGTTAAGTAACTTTATTAATTAATGAGGATTATTACTATTTATTTTTATTCATAGGGATTATTTTAAGATATTTTTGTCGGTGTAAGTCTAAAATAATCCAATATACAATGGTGTCTTTGAGTACAAATTAAATTATAGAGGGTAGTGATGAATTTCCTAATTAAAATTCCTGTGATTAGATGGAAAAGTGGCAAAGAATATCCATCCAATATGAAAGTAACATTCAAATAAGTGCATTGTAATGACAACATAATCCTTGTAGCATGATAACATATACAAAACAAACACATGAACTCAAAGAGCTATAAAATAATATATTATAATTCATTTGATATGTGAATGAAGTGTCGGAAAGTTAATCATAGAGACACTATACCATGGGCTACCCTATCAAGTGCATGTAGTGGGAGTGCTCTCAAGTATGAAATGGATGAAGGCAAATGATGAGAAGCTCTTGACACCTATGTAGTAAATCCACCCTCTAGAATGAGGACGTTCACCTCTCCTTTATAGAACAAAATACGAACATAGAGAATGTAATCGATGAAATAGAAGAGGATCAAATTGTGGGTTAAAGGCCTATGTGCTAGATCATTTTGGATGTCACAATTTCTCTCTAGTGAATTTTCTCTCTTTCAAAACTAGGTTTGTTGAAAGCACACATCTCCTCAAAACACTTTGTAGCTAATGTTTTCCCTTTAATTGCAAATTGTGTTTAAAGTATCTTTAGTGAGGCACATGTCTTCTAAAATATGTGTTATTTTAGCATGTAATACTGATAATAGTGCATTAACTGTATGAGCAAAAAGTCAACACAACACTGTGGCACTACTCCATGATATCTACTTTTTTCTTATTATGAAGTTCCAACCTACTAGAAATAGTTCACTATGGTGCCACCTTTGTAATAACTTGTTGTTTTCCTTTAGTAACCATATATATCTATTGTTGTTGTTTGTATTGAGTGAGAGTTTATACTATAGGAAGGTGTAGGTCAAGGGGGAACCTTGAGGATCCCACTGCTCCACCTTCACAACTGGTATTGTCCATAATTGGGTCTTTCCAATTGCATACTCTATCACTAACTAGTTCAATTTCAAATTCCCAATTTCTTGCCAAAATAATGAGTGGTTGACTACCAATCGCCACGAGATAATACTAATGACTAACAAAGGCCGAATGAAGAGCACCAGAGAGAAATAAAGATAACAAATTCTTCCGTGAAAGCCAAGGAAACCGATGTATACCAATAACCATTTCGAACAAAAAGTTATTGATCTGCACCTTGCTCACATAATCACATCCTTGGTTAATTGCCTCCATAATGTTTCAAAGCTAGCGCACAAGCAAATGATTCTTCCCTGGCATGTCTGGACGTTGATGGAAGAGCTTGGTTGCAAGAGAGAATTTCAAGGAATCGACCTCAGACAAGTCAAACCACTACAGAAATCTCTCATCCAGAGCCTGTGAGCTCAATGGAACCTCACAATCATTGAAGAGGTAGAGAAATCTGGAGACCTAGAAGGAGCCTTTACTAATAATAATAATTTTAATTAAAAATATAATTCATTTATTTTTTATAATTTTTTTTTATTTTATCACTATAAAACATATAATAAAATAAAATAAATAAAAAATTTGAGTGATTTAATACTAATTATAAATTAATACCTTTAAGTTATATAAATATATCACATTTATCCACATCACCTCCTAATTCCTCATAACCTTTTTCTTTGCAGGATGCTTAAAAAATAAAGGAAAAGAACAACTACCATATATTCGGGCAACCAATGCGCTCTTAGAGTCTTATTATGCAGCATTCCTTAGCCTCATCCCAAAAGTTCTCATCAATCCATATTTTTATTTGAAATTTTATAAAATGTTTCATATTGTTTTTCACCTATATTTTTATAAATATTAAAATCAGTTGATTGGTAAATCATCCAAAATATGTCACCAGATATGGCTACATGAGTTCATTGATTGTCCAGGTTCGAGAATGTGCAAAAGTTCGGTGACGTGAAGGGATGCACACACCATATATCCTGAGTGGGGATGTGAGTGGAGTTAGATAAGAGGTCGTAGGATTCTTTTATGTTGAAGTGGCCAGCCGCATTAGAGCCCCATCTTAGCTTTCCCGTCTGATCGTCCCTTTGAATCTTCCTTTTCCTTAGCTCATCAGCTAGGTTAGTCCAATCCTGAGAGTGATTCTGCTGGACTCATTCTGGGGCCTCGATTCATTCTCTCCATTCAGTGTTTTCTTTTTTTTCCAGGAAAGGGCTTCTTTGATCGAGGGAGAGCCCATAAGAAGAGTGTCATCCACATATTGTTAGTGGGTTTGGGGGGGGGGTTAAAGGGGTAGAGGTTAAGGGGTTAGAGGTTTAGGGGGTTAAATGGGTTAGGAATTTAGAGGTTTAGGGGGTTAGGGGATTTAGCAGTTAAGGATTTTAGGGGTTAGGGTTTTGGGGGTTAAATGGGTAGGGGTTTTAGGGATTTAGGGGGTTAAATGGGTTAGGGGTCGGGAATTAGGGTAATTGTGAGGGCATGATAACTAAGGAGTGTCGGTGCATGCCAAGGATTGAAAAGGCATGCTAACACATGCCAAAAAGTGTTGGGCACAACATTTGGGTTGGCACAACATTGATTTTCCAATGACTTGGTTGGGTTCCCAAGTCGCAAAAAAAGTAAGGCTATCTATGACGGCATGAAAGCTAAGGAATACCAAGGTGTGGCAGGGAATGCCTCTAGAAGTACTAACACATGCTAGGCAGTTCCAAGGCATGATAGGCATTCCAAGATGTGCCAGGTGCCAGGGTTTGGCATGAACACATCCTAGGGAGTGTGAGGGCCAAGTGTCAGGGAAAAACAAGGGAGCACTAGTTTCAAATGCATGGAAATGAAGTATCAGCCAGTTCTAGGTGTGCTAAGAAGGGAGTGATACAATATTATAGGAAGTTCCAAGGCATGTTAGAGTGCTATGGAAGCATAAAAATATGTTCCAAGTGCCAAAGTGTGTCAATGTGTGCTAAGGAGTGTTAGGGAGTGCCAGGAAAACATAACAGAGCACTAGGTCAAAATGCATAAATGAATGAATAAGAGTGTGTGACAAGGAGTGTTAGCAAGTTTTAGGTATCTCGAGGAGGGAGTAACATGGTATGATAGGGACCCCGATAATTTTTTTCCATGGAGAATTATTTACATTGTATCCATTGCATTAAAGCAAGAGGTCTGTCAATGATTTTTTGTATGCGTTTATAAATTGGAAGAGACCTTAAAATCTACCTCACCGATCTGACCACAATTGGTGAGTGCAAGAATTTTTGAAATGGCATCATGAGTGGAACCTTTTCCAAAAGAGGTTATTCATTTACATTACAATATACACAACATGTAGTTACTGTTCCATCCATGTTAGCGCACACACTTGATGGTATAAGTCCTTAAACTGGTATAAAAAAATGATTTTATATATTCACATATGGGACAGTCACAAGATGTAAACAAAATCACATACTTATCGAAATCCTCAACCAGGAATATGCTAAATTGCTTTACAATGTGCTTGAAACTAGGTAGGAATCAAAGACAATCATAACGGGTTAAGGGGATCTAAGAGAGAATTATGTCAGGAGCTTCTTCTAGGTAAAGGACATTGGTATTACTATTGTTAAAGACGGTGGCCTAGAAGGATACATTGGTAGCTATTGATGCAAGAGCATAGTTTCAACAATTTATTTCAAAATTTATATTTGTCCTCCAGAAGGTCTTAGAGATTTATAGGAGGAAGTTGGTTTCCTTGTTGCCCTATAATTTTGTAGAATTTATAATTTCATATTTGGGATAGGAAATTTAGTAATTTTAGGCATAAGTTAAGATGTTGTTTGATTTTTAAGTCCTCCTATTCATTAGGAAAGTTGAGTCTTATGATTAGGATTACTTATGGCATTCTATGTATTTTTCAAACTCCAATACACCAAGTAAAATATGTGGAGGACATTTGGGGGAAGTGTGATTGTCCATAAAATGTAGATCGGATTTGGGGAACTTGTAGCTCTTTTCCTTGGACCCTACTAGTTCTTAGAGGTTGTATTTGGAGCAGTTAGCAGGAAAAAGCATAATATTCCCAAGAATATTAGTGTTGGAGCACCTGTGGTTTGGGAGAAAGGATAAGGGGTTCTAGGAGTTAAGGGGTTTAAGGGTTTAGGAGCAAGGGGTTAAGGGTAAAGGGTAAAGGGTTAGGGCTTATGGGATTTAGAGGTTAGGGGGTTGAGGTATAGGGGGTTTAAGGGTTAGAGGTTAATGGCTTAGTGGTTAAGGGATTCAGGGTTTAAAGATTAACCATCAAGGGCTTACATGTTAGGGGATTTAGGGGTTAAATGCCTAAGGGTTATGGTATTTAGGTGTCAGCGAGTTAAGGGGTTAGGGGTTAATGAGTTTAGGGGTTAGGGGTTATGGGTTAAGGGTCAAGGTTTAAGAGGATATGGGATTAGGGTTTATGGGGTTCAAGGATTCTAAGTTAGGGGTTAGGGGTTAAGGGGTTAGTGGATTTGGGTTTAAGGGATCAAGAAGTTAATTTGTTATGAGTTATGGGTGTAGGGGCTAAGGGATTGTGGCTTTGGGGTTAAAGGGATAGGTATTTTAGTGGTTATGGGTTAAGTGTGTATGGGTTGTGATAATGTGGCCCCTAATCCCCTTGTCAAAACTATTGGGGTTTCCCCTATAAATTTCTCTCATTGCCTTACCTATAGGTCCCCTACCCCCTATGTCATAAGGCCCTAAGGCTCCTTCTCATTCTCTAATGTTAGGATTATAGATCTCAGTAAACCATGCTTGAACCTCTCACTTCTACCCATCCATGCTACCCTTATGTCCCCTTGCCCCGTTCAATACACCAAAATATCCCCTTCCCCCAAAATTCATGATAATTGAACATTTGGAGGCAATAATTTAACAACAACTTCACAACTAGTCCATTTTTAATGGTGTCTTGGAGCTATTAGATGTCATTTCATTGAGCTACAGTGATAGGTGAGAGATATGCATAGCTCACTAAAGGTGTATCAAGAGGCTATTAGTCTATTGGCTATAGAATTTGACTCTTTTTATTTGTAACTTAGCAAAATGGAAAAGATGTGGAGACAATCTCCATTCTTCTTTTTTCACCGGGCCATGTAAACTAAATGAAGCAAATAGTCTCAACCCCTTGGAGAAGGAAAGTTGAGAGCAATAATTAGCATGAACAAACAAAGAATCCAATTACTTAAGTTTAGAGGCGTCTCCCTTTGTAAACAAGCATCCATAAGCTTGTTAGTGTTAGTATGAATCTTTACTAGAGGTTGAGTAGTCTTCACATCACCAACCACATCCAATTGAAAGGTACCAACCCCTACAATAAAAATGATGTCTCCAACTAAGGTGTAGTTAATACCAATAATATCACCTTATGAATCTATTACAATATGATTTGGAAAGTACGTTTCCATACATGTGTGAAAGAAACAATCCATTTGGTTAGCAACAGGAATAAGACCTCCAGAAACCCCCTTGAAGGAGACAAGAAGGGTTTGAAACCATATAATACAAGTCGATCTATAAACCCTATTTATGATGTGTTCTATGCATGTGTTTGTTCACTCGGTTTGACATGTGATAGACAATATATGAAGCCTTTTTTTCCACGTATCATCTTCATTAGATATCATGTTGCTAAGAATGAAGTGTCTGGATTAGAGTTAAAGTTCGTATTTTAGTTTGTTGTCTTTTTTTGTCTTTTAGAGTACAAATCTTTCTAGTATACTGTGCTAAGGTAGTTTGGCTTTCAAATATTCAAGGAATATGTGAGCTAATATAAGACAATATTGTAATATTTGAAATAACATGATGAACTATTTAGCACAATTTATGGTGTTGGATTGATTGAGATGTTTATTTTTGGATGGATGGATGTGCATCTCTTTAGCCAATAGAAAAAACTCATTAAGCATTGTTGCAAGTATGTTATTAACATGTTGAAGTGCCATTGAGACTTAGAGGTAGAATATTTAGACTTGTATGTTTTCACCTATCCGGGTGTGATGATACCTTGTGGAGGTAAGCAAAATTTCCATTTTTTTAACTTTTGGATATATTCTATACGCTCTTGAGAGAATTTCAAACTTTTAAATAAATTACAAACAAATGTACATTCATGCAATAATTACTAATTGATTTGGGGGTGACTCAACAAATTGTAGCATGTTGCCTTGTTGAATTTGTTATTAAGCTAATTAGGGCTTGATAAATTTGTAAGCTTCAGTGGGATTTATTGCGGTTGTATGTGTTTTAGAGAAGCGAGTTTGGAGTGGTGGTTGTGTTTCCTTTATTGAATTTGTTTTCTTTGGTTCTTCTTCTTGTGCATGCCCACTGTGGTATATTCTCTTTAGTGGTTAAGGGGTTAGGGATTGGGGGCTTAAGGGTTAGGGGCATAATGAATTAGTATTTAAGGGATTAGGGATTGGGGTTATGGGAATAATGAGTTAGTGGTTAAGGGGTTATGGATTGGGGGTTAGGGGATTTAGGCACATTTAGGTGTTAGAGGAATAATGAGTTAGTGGTTAAGGGATTAGGGATTAGGGGCTTAGGGCTTCGTGGATTTAGCAGTTAAGGATTTTCGGGGTTAGGGGTGAGGGGTTAATGGGTTAATGGTTAAGTGTTAACCAGGGGTTAGGGGTTTAGGTGTTAGTGGTTTATGGTTTAAGGATTTAGAGGTTTATGGTTAAATGGGTTAGGGTTTTAGGGGTTTAGGGGGTTAAATGGGTTAGGGGTTGGGAATTAGGGCTTAAGGGGTTAGGGGTTAAGGGTTAGACGTTTAGGGTTTATGGGGTTAAATGGGTTTAGGGGTTTAGAGGTTTAGGGGGTTAGGGTATTTAGCAGTTAAGGATTTTAGGGGTTAGGGGTTAAGGGGTTAGATGTTTAGGGGGTTAGGGGATTTAGGAGTTAAGAATTTTAGGGGTTATGGGTTAAGGTTTAAGGTTTGGGGGTTAAATGGATTAGGGTTTTAGGGGTTTAGGCGGTTAAATGGGTTAGGGGTAGGGAATTAGGGTTTAAGTGGTTAGGGGTTAGTGGTTTAGGGGGTTAAATGGGTTAGGGGTTTAGGGTTTATAGGGTTTATAGGGTTCAATGGGTTATGGGTTATAGTCATTTCTTAGGTGAACAAGGCACAATCTAGTTGTAGTAACCGTAACTCGGTCAAGTTGTTATAGTCAAGGCAAGACTTGGTTGGGTTCCCAAGTTCCAAAAAATTAAGGGTAATTGTGAGGGAATGATAACTAAGGAGTGTAAATGTGTGCCAAGGAATGAAAAGGCATGCTAACACATGCTAGAAAGTGTCAATGGATGTTGAGGACTGTTAGGGAGTGCCAGGGCATTGCAAGGGAGAACTAAGTCAAAATGCATGGAAATGAACGAATAAGAGTGTGTGCCAAGTAGTGTCAACGAATTCCAAGTGTCTCAAGGATAAAGTGTGTTAGGGGAAGGTCAGAATAAGACTTGTAGGAGGTAAGCCTATGGTTACATAAAGGGTTGGACAAAGTAGTTTCAGACAAAGGAAAAATTTGGGCTGGGAACAACATCAATTTTCCAATGACTTGGTTGTATTCCCAAGTCACAAAAAAAGCAAGGTTATCTATGATGACATGAAAGCTAAGGAATACCAAGGTGTGTCAGGGAATTCATAGAAGTACTAAGACATGTTAGGTAGTTCCAAGGCATGATAGGCATGCCAAGATGTGGCAGGTTCCAGGGTGTGGCATGAACACATGCTAGGGAGTGTGAGGGCCAAGTGTTAGGGAAACACAAGGGGGCACTAGTTTCAAATGCATGGAAATGAAGTATAATCTAGTTCCAGGTGTGATAAGAAGGGAGTGACACGGTATTCTAGGAAGTGCCAAGGCTTGTTAGAGTGCTAGGGAAGCATACAAAGTTGTTCCAAGTGCGAAGGTGTGCTAATGTGTGCTAAGGATTGTTAGGGAGTGCCAGGAAAACATAACAGAGGCGCACTACGTTAAAATTCATAAATGAATGAATAAGAGTGTGTGACAGGGAGTGTTAGCGAGTTTTAGGTGTCTCGAGGAGGGAGTGACATGGTATGATAGGCAGTACTAAGTCATGTTATAGTGTCAGGGCAACATGCATCCAAGATTTTATATATTCACATATGGGACAGTCACAAGATGTCAACAAAATCACATACTTATCGAAATCCTCAACCATCAATATGCTACATTGCTTCTTAATGTGCTTGAAACTAGGTAGGCATCAAAGACAATCATTGAAATAGGTTAAGGGGATCTAAGAGAGAATTATGTAAGGAGTTCCTTCTAGCTGGTAAAGGACATTGGTATTACTATTGTTAAAGGGGGTGGCCTACAAGGATACATTGGTAGCTATTGATGCAAGAGCATAATTTCAACAATTTATTTCAAAATTTGTATTTGTCCTCCATAAGGTCGTAGAGATTTTTAGAAGAGGAAGTTGGTTTCCTTTTTGCCCTATAATTTTGTGGAATTTGTAATTTCATATTTGGGATAGGAAATTTTAGTAATTTTAGGCATAAGTTAAGATGTTTTTTTTTTTTTTTTTTAAGGCCTCCTAGTCATTAGGAAAGTTGAGTCTTATGATTAGTATACTTATGGCATCCTATGTATTTTTCAAACTCCAATACACCAAGGAAAATGTGTGGAGGACATTTGGGGGAAATGTGATTGTCCCTGAAAAGTAAATCAGATTTGGGGAACTTGTAGCTCTTTTCCTTGGACCCTACTAGTTCTTAGACGTTGTATTTGGATCCGTTAGCAGGAAAAAACATAATATGCCCAAGAATATTAGTGTTGGAGCACCTATGGTTAAAACACGAGATTCAAAGTTCAAATCCCCTTGAGTTGCCAACCAAAAAACAATATTTTTTTATCTATATATTTATTAAATTTTTAGAATGTGGTTTAATGAAAAAAGAAAAATATAATACAAAAGAAATAAATATGACATGATTAAATTTCATGTGGTTTGAATATCTATTTTCAAAAATAAAAAATATAATTTTATCCACTATCCACTCATGGATATTTCAATGCAAACTTCCGAATGCTAATGATTTTGTCTTAATTGCTAACTATCTTAAATGGGTTTTGTCTTAATGGTCATTGTCTTAAGTCACCATTGTCTTAAATATAAAGTTCTCTCTTAAATATTTTTGTCTCAAAGTGCTTTTGTCTTAAATCTAAAATTTTATCTTAAAATATTTTTGTCTCAAACTGCTTTTGTCTTAAACATAAAGTTTTGTCTTAAAATATTTTTGTCTCTAAATCGTTTTGTCTTAAATATAAAATTTTGTCTTAAAATACTTTTGTCTTAAATTTTTTTGTCTCAAATTGTTTTTGTCTTAAATTTTTTTGTCTCAATTTTTTTTCTCTTAAATATAAAGTTTTGTCTCAAATTATTTTTGTCTCACACTATTTTTGTCTTAAATTTTATATTTAAGACAATTCAATTGATATTAAATTTTAATATAAAATAACTAAAATAAAAAGTGACTTTTTAAGACAAAAGATTTCTTTTGTCTTAAAAAAATGTCTTAAAAACTCCTTAGTGTAGTAGTGCGCCCTCGAATACCCACCACATTCCTTTATCGTCCTGCTTCGTCCCGCACCGATGGTTTATCACGATGTCGGCCATGCACCCCATTCCCTTCTGGTGAAACGCTGCCACCACGTCTTTTAGTTGTTGCTCGTTGTCGTACTTGGAGGAGTCTAGATCGTAAAGCTTCCGGGGGTGGTGTTTTGAATATAGTCGCCCAGTAGATTTCCGACGTAGCCCTTCACAAAGTTGAACCTCCACCCATCAAAAATGATATTGGAATTTAGCCAATTCATCCACTTCGAAAAATCTTGCTGTATCTTGGGATTGGTGTGGTCCACGTCGGGGGCTGCCGCGAAGTCCTCACTGGTGTCGGACTGGCCAGAGCCAGACGCATATGGCTTGTCGTTGACGGTGACTCCCCAGGGGCCCATTCGAGATGCCTACCCACCTTCCCGCCCTCGAATACGTACCACATTCCTTTATCAGCCTACTTCGTCCCACACCGATGGTTTATCACGATGTCGGCCATGCACCCCATTCCCTTCTAGTGAAATGACACCCCCGTGTCTTTTAGTTGTTGATCGTTGCCGTACTTGGAGAAGTCTAGATTGTAGAGCTTCCCAGGCATGTAACCTATGTGTTTCATCATAATGCATTATACATTATACCTATACCTGGGCATGCCATATATTATATATTGTGGAAACAATTAAGAATCAAAATATCATATATAATTATATGGAAATGAATATAAATATAAATATAAATACCCTGGGGAGACATGGATTGTGAGGGCGGCGGAAACCAGATGTCCGAATTTGGGGGTGTTGTTTTGAATATAGCCGCCCAGCAGATTTCCCGCGTAGCCCTTCACAAATTCGAACCTCCAGCCGTCGAAACCGACATTGGACTTGAGCCAATTCATCCACTCTGACGAATCTTGTTGTATCTTGGGATTGGTGTGGTCCACGTCGGGGGCTACCGTGAAGTCCTCGTCGGTGTTGGACTTGCTGGAGCCACACGCATATGGCTTGTTGTTGACGATGACTGCCTAGGGGCCCCAGTCGAGATGCTCGTCCCCCTTCCTGCTCTCGAATACCCACCACATTCCTTTATCGTCCTGCTTCATCCCGCACCGATGGTTTATCACGATGTCGACCACGCACCCCATGTGATTTGCACATACGAAACATGTTTTTATTAATTCCAATTTTAAACCTCGTAATTTCCATACACATAATTGGACCACTTAGCTATGAATATATTGATATCATGGGTGACGAGTTAATTGGAAAAATTTTCTCCATAACAACAAGGACAAATTTGCAATATTTGAAGAAAAATGCTAAGATGAAACTCCACAATACAAGCATTTATATTAACATGCTCATTTTTCTTGAAATCACCATACTTTTCTTCAAATATCTAAAGAAAAATATATTTCTATAAAGCCTAAATGCCTAAGAAATATGTTGTAGAAGAAATTGCAAGTAAGAAATAGTTCCATTTAAATTCATTCATATTATTAGGGTTTCAGGTCATTTACTATTGAACTTGTTGTTGAAATTGTTGAGAATTTTGTAGCAATAACTAGTTGTTTTGTCGCAACCAATGATTGAAGTTCCCAATTTCTAAAGTAGTTGTTATTAACAATGTGATCAAAATTTTCTAACGCAGACATGGTTTGGAGGTCCTTCTCTAACCAACATGTGTATCCAAAGAGAAGAAGCCGGTGTCTTGTTGGGCCTGTGGAGAGGATCACTTTCCAAGATATTTCACAATCAAGCAAAAAATGGATTCTTTGGAGCAACAATATGTAGGTAAGGTTGGGATGTTGTAGGTATTGGAGTCCTAAAGAGAACCGAGAGGAGAATTAAATACAACAATGAGGATGCCCACCATATTTGAAATCAAACAAAGTGCTCCTCTCACAAGAGTCTCCTGCACTTTCACAACTATCTCACACTGACCCGGACAAAATTGAACAACACATGGCCAATTATTAGCCTTTAATCAACCTACCTTGATTGCACAATTCCCGATGAATGCAATCTCTATTCTTTAGGAATTTTGGCCTTCCAAAACTACACAGGAATCATGGGAAATCCAATGGATGTTTGGTTTCATGCGGGCAACCTACTAATGATACAACTGATAGTTAACCTCCCTTTATCCTTTGTCTGAACTGAGTCTCCACTGGAACTGACATGCATGCAGCTATTAATAGTAAATCATTAGTTGCATGGCATATCAATTATTGCAAATTAAATAATAAAATTTTCACTTGATCTCTCACTAATTCAACAAACAGTTACAACTAGTTCAACTGACTTTAACTGACTAAATTGAGTTAATTGATTACTCATGCATTAAAATAATGCATTAACTAAAAATCAAACTCCTTAACTAATAGAATCACTCTGCATGCCTCACCACCCATCCTCAAATCGAAATTCATGAGCTAATGAGTTTATCACACTCAGTTAACTATTACAAGTGATTATCATATAAGATTACATTTTATTATCGAAATTAATTAAGGGGTAACTAATGTAGACACTACACAAATTTAATTAATTAAATTGGCTTTCACACTAATGTATCACTATGACCTATGGTCCCACACTAGTGTGTGTGCTGCAATTTATTGTTGACTTTCAACACTTCCTCTAAAAAATAAAGGGATTATCTACCACCTCGATCTTGCCTCTATGGTAATCGAATTTGCTCTTGGTGAGTGCCTTCATTAGAATATCTGCATCTTGATCCTCCATGGGAATGTACTGAAGTAACATAATGCGCCTCTGAGCACGATCTATGAGATGGTGTTACCACATGACTATGTGATTGGACCTATCATGGAATAACACATTAACCGAGAGTTTAATGCAACTCTGGTTATCACAATGTATCACTATCGGATACATCTGAGAACCAAACAAACTAATCAGGATATTTCTCATCCATATGGCCTCACATGTAGCCTGACTTGCTGCCATGTACTCTGCCTCGCCTGAACTACATGCCACAGATTTTTTCTTCCTGGTGTACCAAGAAACTATTGTTATTCCTATGTTGAATATTCCCCTTAATGTGCTCTTTCCATCTGGTGGACTTCCTACCCAATCTGCATTTGTGTAGCCTTGTAGGTTCACTTACTTTTTTCGTCTATACCATATTCCATACTATATAGTGCCCTTGCGATATCTCAATACTTGCTTCCCCGCCTTCCAAAATATTTTGGTCAGATTAACCATAGCTTGGCTTAGCTAGTTAACTGCGTAGCAAATGTCTGGTCTGGTGTTCACCAAGTACATCAATGAACCCACTAGTCTGCCTGTAGATAGTATCACCCACTACTCCTCCTGAAGTGGCATCCTCTTCCTCGAATTTCCTCGAAGAGGAGTCTCCATGGGTTTACATCTCTCCATGTGAAACTTACCCATAATCTCTTTGGCATACTTTCCTTGAGAAACAAATATCTCACCATCTCACCGCCATATTTCCAAACCAAGGAAATAGTGAAGGAGTCCCATGTCCTTCATTTCGAACTCTCTTGCAAGATCCTCCTTGAAAGAATGTATTAGTTGCTCATCACCCTGTCAAAATTATATCATCAACATAAAGTACGATAATCAATATCTTCCCATCAACCAAAAATCTAGTACAAGTTCACATCCGCTTCACTTTTGGTGAAGCACAACCCAGATGAAATAGTTGTCAATCCGAGTGTAACAAGAATGAGGTGTTTGCTTCAGCCCATATAGTTCTCTCTTCAGTTGTCACACATGTGACTCACTATCAAAAAATCTCAAAACCTTCTAGCTTCTCTATGTACACTTCTTCCTCAATAACTTTATTGAGAAACATATTTTTCTCATCCATCTAATGAATATGCTACCCCATCTACATTGAGAGTGCAAGGATACATCTAATGGAATAGTACGTCGCGACATTTGTGGAATTCTCCTCACAGTCAATCCCATCAACTTGTTAGAATCCACGGGCCACAAATTTGACCTTGTACTTCTCCACACTCTTATCTACCGCTTGCTTCACCTTATATATCCATCTAGATCGAACCAATGATTTTCCAATCGGTCTTGAGACAAATTCCCATGCATTGTCCTTGACGATGGAGTCATACTCCTTTACCATAGCATCAACACAAATTGGTTGTTGCACTTCTTCCTAAAAGGAAGATGGTTTTGTAAAAATACACTTACTCGTAAGAGCCATGTATCTAGTAAACCTATTTGAAGACTTTCTTTGTTTGCAAAGTGAAGGAGGTGCTCCTACATTCTCTACCACATCAAGTCTCAATCTATAAACTTCCATGGTGTGCCTTCTACAATTTCGGGTAGATGGCTCTGGATGAGTGTTTTTTGCCACTCAATGATCCTCTGCATGCGGCTGCTTCACATATTGATGTTCATCCTTTGGAACCAAGAGTTCCTCATCTAAATGCAAATCCAGCTCCCTCTCAAGGGACAATCGTATGGCTTTCTCCTCATCAAATTTTATATCTGTCTTACAATATTCATCCTATTGTTTGTAAAATACAACCGATAGTTGTGGGGAGTATCACTATACATGTAGTGTCCCTTCTTGGTGAGATATATTTGGTGACACTTACAGATGGTGAGTTTGATATAATGATATAATGTTATGCATGACAGACTCGTGTACATGCTTATATGCTATAGACCTAGTTTGGGTCACTTGGTTGTTGTGTGCTTATGATAATATCTATGGTTGTGTGTATAAGAATTGATTTTGGTTAAGATCATATTAGCGATGTTTTCTCTTTTAGGTATCCTATTTTGGACATAGTTATGTATGACACGGGATGGTGATCCAACATTGAGACATAGATCCATGGATGATCATGGTTATGTGGAGCATATGGTTAATTATGGTTTATGGATGATCAATTATTTGTATATTTATATGTGTGTAATATCATACTAAGCATGATGTGGCGGGGGACTTGGTCATTGCCAAAAAGGATGCTCAAGTTATAAATGATTGTTGAAGTCATGAACAATCTTTTGGTAAAATGGAAATAAGTTAATTATGAAATTCATTTGATTTCTTTGATCTATGAGATTGTGATGTGTGCAGTATTCGAAGAAGTTTGATTTCTTTTATCTATGAGATTGTGATGTGTGCAAGCATTTGAAGAAGACCTTACCAATGAACCATCGGATGGGTATCAGCTCATAATCGAGTACCTTAAAGTGAAGCGCGGATTTTCAAAACGAAAGTAGATGAGAATTTGTGGAAATTAGGGCTCAGAGTCCTAAATCCATGAAATATAAAGACATGGAGTCTTGGATATATAATAAAAGGATTAAGGCGCAGAGTCCTAAATCCATGGAATATAAAGACATGGAGTCTTGGATCTATAATGAAATTTTTTAGGTCACGGAATCCTAAATATTTTTAAAATATCAAGGTGTGGAATCTTAGATCTTTAGAGTAGATCAAGGTGTGGAGTTCTTAATATACTAATTCACGGAGATGCATGCAATAGGGGTGCATAACCCCTATTCTCCGAGAAGAAAAAATACCACTCATGGGCAGCTCAGTGATGAATTTCCTTAATAAAATCTCATTCTTGACAACTTTGGAGTGACTTTCTAAAAATAGAAAGGCATGTCTAGCATCTCAAGTTTGACTTTCCAGAAATAGTAATCACCTCCAATCAATGGGTAGTAAAGTATACTTCAAGTAAAATCACTTAACTTATCATTGATCAATCTTAATAGTTCAATTTCAACTTAATCCTCAATATTATTAATATTATTATTATCTTTAATGAGACTATTATATTATTATTAAAAGGGAATTATATCTCCACAATCACTTCACACCTCTCTCCTTGATGATTCTCATGGATCTATGTAACCCTCTCTCTCTCTCTCTCTTTTAATTATAAATTACACTCTCTTTTATGAACTCATCAAAGAATGGCATATTCCTATTACACTCTCTTTAATGCATATGTTAAAATATTCTTAACTAAGGCAAACATACCTCTCCTTAATGGCATGAGTTACACTCCTCTAAAAGGAATACAAGGCATGCATATTACTCCTCTTTTATGACAAGAATTTGTTGCTCCTCCTAAATATGTGCCTCATGTATTCTCACTTAGGGGGAGGTGCATTGTGATGCCAACGAGTTGGAGAGATTTGAAAAAGCAGTATGGGAGGAAGAGACTTGGAGAGTAGTCAATTTCTTTCAAAATGAATTTGAAATTCCTAAACTAAATTACTATGTAGCTCTACATGGTGGAGGTCGGCAATGAGTGGTATTGAGAGGAAGTGAAACTTGCCTTCCTCAAATCACCTTGTATACCTCTCTACTACTATATTTTGGTACTTCTTTGTGAGCTCTTACAGTCTCGGGGGATTCCAAGGGGAGAAGTATAGCTTTAGCATAAAATGAAAAGAAGAAGAAATTTAAATTATTGTAAGCATCTAAGACCCATTGCTTTTGAAAGTCATCCAATCAAAGGAAAGTATTTACAGAAACCTATTTATGAGAAGGAAATGTGCCCTTAAATTATTATTGTTAGGTTGGCTAGGATTACATTGTGGCCCACTAGGATTACATTATGGCCCCATGGACTCCTATATATAGAAAGGAGGTTTTGTGAATTGTATCATCCAAGAATTGTTCATTTATGTAATGTATTGGAGGTTTCCCCCTCGAAGTGGCTCATTTCTAAGGTGTTGATATCTCTTTTATTCTCTTTTTGGAGCTGGTTACACAACACTTGTTAATTTTTCATGGTATCAGAGCCAGAATTAGAGAGCGATTGTAGTGCTATTGTTGTCACTCGCCACCAGTCGGAGCATGTGCACCAACAAAAAAAAGGGATTCTAAGTGTGAAAGAAGAAGTTGTGGGGGTCTAAAACATTGTGTTGTAGTTATGGAGTGTCAAAAAAAATTCTTTTGTCGTTGTGAAGAGGATGGGGCGAGAGGTGTCAAAAAGAAGGTTGTTGCGTTCACTAATGCAAATTATATTAAATGTTCCTATTGCGCGTTCGAACTTTACTATCGGAATTTAAAAAACTAAGAATATTAGTTTGTTTGGCTTCCCACACTGAGGATCGGGTCCTTTTTAAAGAAATATTTCTTGTGGTTTTGTGGATTTTCTCAATATTTCTCTTTTCTTAGCGGTGAAAATAACAATTTTAGTAGGGAAAAACTACAACCCCTTAAAAGATCTTATAGTTTGTTTCAAACACTTGGTTAAAAAAATCATCCGGATTACTCTCATGTTATATAATTTAGTATTGAAGGAGCTCATAAGCACATAATTATGAATGATGGGATGAACAAGAGACATCTAAAATTATATTTTTAGAGAATTCGATAAATAATATAAAGTGACAATTATTGTTGTTGTTGTTGTTGTGATGGTGAGTTCGGTTTGAAAATTCCGGTGTGTTTGGTTACAAATGAAAATTGTACCCTCGCTCTGTTTGAGGTAAATGTAAAGGATTCTATATTTTACCTCATAGAGGGAGTGCCCTATTTAATTTTAAGTTTTTTTTAAAAGATGTCATATTTCGATTGTTTTTTTAAACATGGCTTCAACGAGTCAATTTTCCATCCCTATGCCTATATTTAGTGGGAAAATTTATGATTTTTGGAGCCTTAAAAATTCAAGCATGCTTACAAGGTTTAAGTTATTGGGAGACCATAGAATTGGGGTTTCTAGAAAATGATGCAAATATAGTTGTTGCAATGAGTGCTGCTCAAAGAAAACAATTTGATGAACTTAAACGAAAGAAGGTAGAGCGAAGTCTTGCATTTTAAATTCCTTATAGGACTCTATTTTTCCTAAAATCACTACTACTAAGACTACTAAATCAATATGGGATATACTTAAAGTTTCTTATCAAGGTAATGAGAAAGTAAAGATGGTGAAATTACAAACTCTCAGAACACAATTTGAAACACTTAAAATGATTTGAATCAATAACATTTGATCGGTTCATGACTAAAGTTATGGGTGTTTTTTAATGAGATTTGGATGAATTGTGAAGAACTAGAAGATCAAAGAATTTTTGAGAAGGTTCTTAGATGTTTTCCTAAAAAAAATTGACATTATAGTTACTCTTTTTGAGTCGAGAGAATTAACAAAATTATCCGTGGAAGATTTAACTAGTTCTTGATTGGCTCATGAAGAAAGAATTAATTTAGATGTCATTACTTTAGAGCATGCTTTCAAATATAAAGCTTCCATGGATAGAGGTAGAGGTAGAGGTTTTCTTTGTATGAGAGGAAAAGGAAGAGGAAATCCTCGGTCCGATGAGAAATCATAGGTAACTCAATGACATTTAGAAAAGTTTCAAACTGATCATGGTCATAGGTGGAGAGATAAATTAAAAAATTCAATGTCATTATTGTAAAAAATATGGCTACTATAAGTATGAATGTAAAAAATTACAACATGTTTTAAGTAAAAAACAAAGCCAATGTCACAAACACTGAATGTGAAACACTAGATGCTTTATTTCCGGCATGCCAATTGGCTATGCAAGTACCTAATAAATATGTTTGGTTGGTAGACATCGGATGTAGTAATAATATGATTGGTCATAGTGATTTGTTTTCACATCTTGATATATATCTCAGTTCCTCTATTGGTTTAGGTGATGATCGTTAGGTCAAAGCTTCTGAAAAGGGTGTTGTGCTTGTCTTAACCTAACAAAATGTTGTGAAAAATATCTATGATGTTGTTTATGTACCAATTTAAAACATAATTTGTTGAGTGGTGGATAGTTAGATGCACTTGCTTATGATGTTAGCTTTCACAACACTACTTGCATGATTTTTGATCGGCATAAATCTCTTGTTGCAAAGATTCCTATGACAAAGAACAAGTTGTATCAATTACAAATGAAAAGTGAGATGTTGTATGCACATAATGGTTCAACACCAAATTACATAGACTTGTGGCATTTGCGATATGGTCATTTACCTATCAAAAGTACGAGTCTATTGCAAAGATAGTCTATGGTGAAAGGTTTTCCTACCCTGTCTAACCATAGATTTTCTTGTACAAGTTGTATAATGGGTAAACATAAGCGAGATAGTTTTTCATCAGCCTCTTATAGAGCCAAAGAACAACTAGAGTTAGTGCATACGGATTTGTGCGGTCCTATGCAAGCACAATCGAGTTGGTGGAAGTCTCTATTTTATTACATTTATTTATGAATCTAGTAGGAAATTTTGGGTGTATTTCATCAAATACAAATCCAAAACATTTTCCAAGTTCAAGGAGTTCAAAGCCGAGGCTAAAAAACGAGTGGCAAGTTTATTAAATTTCTCAACTCTAATAAAGGAGGTGATTATGAATCTAATGAATTCATTGATTCCTGTAAACAACATTGTATTAAAAAACATACGACAACCAGGTATACACCCGAACAGAATGGAGTTGCGAGAAAGAAAGAATCGAGAAAATTATGAATATGGCTCAAAGTCTGCTCAAAAAATTAAATTTGTCTAAATATTTATGGGCTGAAGTAGTTTCATGTTCGAGTATATATTTTGAATAGATCACCAACTTCCGGTGTTCAAAGTTTTGTACCCGAAAAGCATGGAGTGGAAAAAAAGGAAACTATTTCACACTTTCGAGTATTTGGTTGTATCTCTTTCACTCATGTTCCAGAAAAAATTAAGAAAGAAGCTTGATGATAGCAGTTCATCATCTTTAAGTGAGTCCGATTCTAATCATTCTAAAATGAGAATCTTAAGTGACACTTATGCACAAGACAATGTTGATGATATTATAAATTTTTGCATTCCTGTCATTTCAACCTACTTGTTTTTGAAGAGGCTATAAAGGACAAAAGAATGGGAGATGCAATGAATAATGAAATCGATGTTATTGAAAAAAAATCAAACTTTGGATTTGGTTGATCTACCCTGATGATAAAACTTATATAGGTGTCAAATTGGTTTTTAAAACTAAGTTAAATGAGAATGGCATGATACAACTGAATATACCATTATTTGTTGAATAATGGTTTGGGGAGCGACCATGAACCCACTTTGTCTATCAAGAATGATCATCAAGGTAATATGTTGATACTTTTTCTTTATGTTGATGACATACTTTATACAGGTAACATGCAGTTAGATGAATTTAAAGCTGTAATGAAAAATGAATTTGAAATGATAGAACTTGGATTAATGAGATACTTAGGCATTGAATTGAAACAAACACATGATGTTATCTTTATGGGTCAATGAAGTATGCTATCGACATTTTGAAAAAAGCTTTAAGATGGAAAGGTGTAAACCTAGTGGATACTCCTTTTGAAGTTGGTACAAAGTTAAGTAAAGATGATGTGGGTACTATTGTTAATTCAACTTTGTAAAAGAAAATTGCTAATAGTATTATGTATCTAACTACTACTAGACCTGATATAGCATTTTTCATCTAGTTATATTTCCAGGTTTATGGAATCTCCTAAAGACTCATCTATTGGAAATCTGGAAAAAAGGGTGTTAAGATACGTTGCAGGGTACAACTACTTATGGTTTATGGTATACAACCTCTACTGAGAGATTAATCTTGTTGGTTATATAGACAAAGATTATGCAGATGTATTAATGATCGGAAAAGCACTTCTAGCTATGCTTTTCTATTTGGCGTAAAACTTGATCTCGTGGTGATCCAAAAAATTAGCCTAAATCTGTGTTATCTTCAATAGCGGTTGAGTAAGTTGCAGTAATTTTAGCATCATGTCAAGTAGTGTGGCTGATGAGACTTCTCTCCGACTTCGGATGTACACAAAATGAACCTATTTCAATCTATTTTGACAACACTTCCGCTATTTTCTTGTCAAAGAACAATATCTTTAATAAAAAAGGAAAACATGTCGACACTCATTTTCACTTCATCCATGAAATTGATAGGAATGGTGATATTGTTCTCTAATTTTGTGATTCCAAGGAACAGTTAACGGATACCTTCACCAAACCACTAGGAAAAGTTAATTTTGAATTTCAATGTAAGAAGTTAGGCATTGAAATAATGTCGCCCTCAAGATTAAGGGGGAGTGTTAAAGATTAATCTTAGTTAAATAATTAGTTAAATAGAATCATTAGAAGTTAGTTAAATACTTATTTATAATTGTTGATCTAGTGTATAAATTCATCTCCGGGATAAAAACATTTGTAGTGTGGTTGCTCTCGGAAATTTGGTTTTGATCCCATCTATTTTCATTGTTCTAATTTTTCTCCTCTGTCTTGTCAATTTTGTCATTCTCTGTTATCGAAGCCTTAGTAGCCATACTTATATTATTCCGATGAATCTCATTCATTTCTCGTTAATTTATTTAGCATTCCAATGGGGGTTTGATTATGTTGTGATAGAGACTTCCCTTGAATGAATAACTTGAATAGTTCGGTACTTTGATTCCAAATCCAAAATCTGTTACAGAAGCCAAACTAGGCCACATAGTAACTCCGAGGTTTCTCTTCTCTAGGCTGATTACTTTAGTTTCTCAATTTGGTGTAGTATAACTCACGTGTCTACTTATCCGGGTGGATATTGGTGGCCACCCACCTATTCCACTTCGGGCCCCACCATTTTCTCTTTCAGTTTTTTTTCACAACTTACTATTTTTATCATTTTTTCGGGTCCTGAAATTTCGAAGCCATTTTGAAGCCCCAAACGGAGATAGTACGCCGAAGTTACATCCTCGGGAAGTTGAAACACCAATTTACCCAAACGGGACCCATAGTTTTTGGCACTTCATCTCCTAGGGTTAGGTTTTTGGACGTTTAGAATTCTCCTTTGTTTCTCCATAATAAATAGGCCCTTGAGCCTCATTGTAATACGGGAGTTTAGAGGTTTGTAGTCACCACATCTCTTCTCGAAAGATTCGCTACCCAAAGACCCTAGCTATTTTATTTCCATCATTTTTGTAACCATATTTTTTGTGATTTGATATTAATGAAATGAAGCCTTATTTCCACTATATTTCTATGTTTATGGTTATTTTCTGTATTCTTTTGTGTTTCTACATGGATCCGGATCGTTGGTATCGGATCGGTTTGATTTTTCTCGATCCTTTCTTTGCATGTCCCCAACAAGGTCGGGGTATAAGGAGTTAGGGCTCGATATGGTGGCACCTTTTCAAGATCAATGTCACAAACCCTCGACGGATGCCCATGGGGGGACAAAAAATAAAGATGAGGGAGCAGGGAGATCCTATCAAAATATTGCTTGAGGAGGCCCTTGAAAAAATAAATAAATGTAATGATGGATAACTTTTGCCCAAATCCTTCAACGACCCTTGCACCGGTAGCGCATCTACATCCAACGGCCCACTCTGAGGTGCGACTCCCTTTTAAGGTAAAAGTAAACTTTGAAATTCCCATATTAGAGGGTCAAATAGATTCGGATGCCACGGATAGATGGTTGAATCTATTAGAAGGATATGTCTCGGTTCATGATTTTTTTCCGACCGGGAGAAGATTATTTTTTCACTCCTCAAAGCTACCCCCCCCATGTCAAGGATTGGTGGGAAACCCTATCGTGAGAAAATGAACGAGACATAACCCTCTCTGTTCTCAACCATACCCACTTGGAATTATTTTCGAGGTGCCATCAAGGAAAAATACTTTCCCATGGGGAGTTATGAGGAAAAAGTACATACAATGGACCAAGCTGCAGGCAACAAAGGGATCAAGATGTGCATGAGCTAATGAATCTATTCCTTACCCACTGCACACAAAGTTGGGTATCAAATATTTAGAGAAACATTTGGTGCTAAAGTATCATGGTTGTCTCGCATAGATAGATTCAGGGA
Source organism: Pinus albicaulis (assembly GCA_034641835.2). Taxonomy (NCBI): domain Eukaryota; kingdom Viridiplantae; phylum Streptophyta; class Pinopsida; order Pinales; family Pinaceae; genus Pinus; species Pinus albicaulis. The sequence goes on along the minus strand of CM076574.1, from coordinate 439,231,862 downwards.
GGGAAATGGAGTTCTCGACATCTCCTCGCTTGGTATGGCATACCCAGGGTATGCTCGCCAAGATTGAGTAGAAATTCAAAACAGTAAGAAGCGAGACTTTGGATCCGCGAATCAAAAGGAAGGGAAAGGTGCCCCCAAACCACGGAACAAAGGACAAAGCCAAGGCATGGCAGCCCAAGACAACCTCGCCAAAGACACAAGCAAAGAACAACACTGCAAAGCCAAATAAGGACACGAGAAAGTGGTGTGAGTTCCATAAGAGCTCCATTCACAACACAAGAGAGTGTCGAGCCAAGCGTTCGGTGGGTGCCCGAGATGAGGGCTTCGAATCGGATGCATGCTTTGACTCACGAATCAGAACTTGACAAGGTGAATGACAAAGGGAAGCATATTATTGATGCGGAGCCCAATGTCACTATTGCCACTACGAAGATCCGTAAGGAGGAACCGAAGATCCGGAGGAGGTAGAGCATCTCTTCCACTCCCATATGTGGGTAAAGGGTTCCCCGCTATGGTTCATAGTCGATAATGGGAGCCAAAAGAACCTCATTTCAGACATATTTCGTGAAGCGATTGGGCTTTGCCAACCACGACGCACCCACAACCATACACCATCGGGTGGCTTCACCAAGGACGGGATCTCCGCATCGCCCAATGAGTGCCGCCTTCCCTATAGCATCAATCCATTCACGGGATGAGGTATTGTGTGACATTGATCCTATTGATGTTTCTGATGTATTATTAGGCCAACCATACTTGTGGAAGCGACATGTCGTGTATGAGTCCCGACCTCATGCTGTTATTGTTACTTTGGGAAATAAATTGTACGGGATACCAAAGGTACCACTGCCTCCCACTATCTCTTTGGTTACTGCAAAAAAAATGCAGTAAGCTCATTTCCGAAACCAGGAAATTTGTTTTTCCTAATGATCCGCCCCCATGGCAAGAAGAAGACTATGGCCACGACCTCTAGACATGGCTCCTCTACACGACAACAACAAATGGACAAGGTTGTGGAGGAGTACGGGGACATATTCACCTCACCCACGTGGGTGCCTCTACACCTGTCGGTTCAAGCACCCCATTGACTCGACCCCTGGGTGCGCCACTACCCAATGGACCAATCTATAGGCATTACTCATACTGGAGAATGATGAAATCAAGAGCAAGAGTCGGGAGCTACTATAGAAAGGTCACATCCGGCCAAGTTCATCGCCTCGTGGGAGCTTTCGATCGTGTTCATATAGAAGAAGGATGGGACTTGGAGACTCCGTATTGATTATTGGGGCGGCCGAACAAGATCATCGTCCGGAATAGGTACCGATCCCACGGATTGATGACCTTCCCGGACCAACTCAAAGGAAAAATATTTCAGCAAGATCGACTTGAAGTCTTGGTATCACCGGTACCAATCAAACCCTCCGATGTGTGGAAGACTACGTTCAAAGCCAAGGAGGGCCATTTTCGAATGGCTTGTCATGCCTTTCGGATTGACAAATTCTCCCACAACGTTCATGAGGTTGATGGACGACATCTTGCATACATTCACCAACTCATCCGTAGTGGTATACTTGGATGACATTCTTATCTTCAGCCCCTGTGACTTGGGAAGAGCACCTCCACCACATCCGAGAAGTCCTCCAAACATTATGGAAACACAAGTTGTGTGCCAATTTGGAGAAGTGCACTTTTGGCATGACCGAGGGTTCAATATCTAGGATACATTATTGATGAAAGGGGGTGCATGTGGATCCGACCAAGATCCAACTCATTTGGGATTGGCCCTGTTGGAAATGTTGTGATTGATGGAAATAGAAGCGAGAAAATATAGAGCATGACAAAGAGGGCAAAGAGATGTAGAGATAGGCAAAGAACAGACAGAGAAGACATCGAGTAAAATTTACAGTGAAGGCAGAGAGGTGAGAGGTCGAGCAGCAAGCAGGTACAACGAAAGCAAAGGAAAAAGAAGAAAGGAAAAAGGCGGAGGCGAGGTAGAGTCGTTATCACGAAAGGTAGAAGTAGAGGCGAGAGCCGTTATTCAGAGAATCACTAGCCCCGAGCTGGTGAATACACTAAACATAAATTTCGGAATCGTTACCGAGCCTCGAGGATATATATATATATAATTCCGAGAATCTTGAACCAAGCGGCAAAGATATATAGATATAAACCTCATTCAAGAATCGTAACCTAAAGACAAGAGGATACATAAACATAATTAAGAATCTATAGCGGCAATGTATACATATATAAATCTCATTCCGAGAAAGTCATTACCTAAGTCTGAGGTTACACTAAGAAACTGAAGTGGAAGCATATATATATGCAACGCGCTATATATATTTCACTTTATATATAAAGGTCCAAAACATATAAATTTATATGTAGTATGAGATCAAAAGAACCAAAAGTACTATAAGGCGGGACCCTTTCCCAATCGCATCAGAAGAAAAAGCGTACGTGAGAACATGTAAACAAAGAGTTGCGATTACGATGTAAAGTACGGACCCAATGGATCAATGAACCATAATTGATATGTGTTTGAATTACAGTGAACAGGTGGTCAATCGCATCGGAGTTAAAGTGGAACATCGGAACATCTCAATGAAAGTTGCGATTATGATTGAGTTCGGACCCGATGGGTTTAAAAATCACGATTGATAGTCCAATCGCATCGTAGTCAAAGTGGGACGGTGGATCACATGCAACTAAAAGTTGCGATTGCGGTCTGAAAGCTGGACCCGATGGGCTTACTAGCTATGATTCATGTAAGGTTGAGTTTCGGTAAATAGTGAATCATCGGAATCGGAGCGTCGGAGCATTGGAATGTCGATACATTCAAATAGAAATTGCAATTGTGATCAATCGCAATCGGAAGAAGTCGAGGAGTAATGCATAGCATCGGAAAGCATGGCAAGTGGGCTCAGGATATCATGATATTCTATTGATTATATGGAATCGACCCCTTATATTAATATTTATAACGCTTGACTCGGGAATATGCATACATGGTGATATATTTATATATATTGTGCTAAAGTCGAAACTTATATAAAATGAGGGTGCGTCTTTGGGCATTGGCTAAAGTGAATTCATGGGGCTTTACATTATGTTGGAAAACATATATATATATATATATATATATGCATATATACTATACAATGTGGGGCACATCGAATCGACGAAACGGTACGAGTAGTGGAACATACCAATGAAGTTTGCGATTGCGATTAATCGCAATCGGAAATTATCGGAGGAGACTCATCTCATCGAGCACAAAAACAAAGTTTGGATGGTGGGCTCTGAAATTGCATTTTATATGTTAAACAGGGTTTTTACTATTATGCGAGAGTGAAGTTGTGTTATATATATAAAAGGCGTTGATTATAGATACATAGTAGTTACACCACTGACAGACTATGTCAAAAACGTCTTTTTTATTATTGTGCCGAGAATCAATTAGCTTGATATAAAAATCACGGTTACATATGTATGTACGGATGGCCGTTACCCACATGACGATGAATAAGGAAACAAACAAAGCCAAAAAGGGACAAAGACACGGATCAAAGAAAATACAAATGCACAGTAAGTCAAGAGGTTGAATGAGTGAGTTGGAGTTTTTCATTGTAATTGAATGTAAATGATTTTAATTTATATTGTTGTGATGCATTGGCAAGTCTCGGAAGAGAGAAAATATCCTTTGTAATATTAAAATAGCACCTACGAATACATTTTTCAAGTGAGCAGTATGAGAAAGAGTGAAAGACCAAGAGGTATGACTATCCATTTAGATTCCTAGAGGAATACAAACAGTCATTTGGAATTCTCTATAAGTAATATCATCTTGATATGCATAGAGAGGGTTAGAGAGATAAGGATGAAAGAATGAAAAATATAGAAGATTGAGGCGAGAAGATACGGAAGAGAGGAGAAGAGAGAGATGCTACACAACAGAGCCGATATCGAGGTAAATAAGCAAACATTTCTTGGTAGTGAAATTCGGAGCTTCCCTATCAAGTTGAAGCTTGATAGCTAGTCGGTTAGCCTGAGTGAGGGTTGGAGCCTCATGAGGTTGGTGCCTCGTAGAGAAATGAAAGAGTTGGAGCTCCCATGTAGTTGTTAGCAACTTGAGACGAGTTGAGCCTCTTGTAGGTTGGTGCGCGACCCAAAAATTTGAAGGGATTTGAGCTTCTGCAAATTTGTGGCTACGAAATTGAGGTTTAGAGCCCTCGTAGGTGTTGGTTCTGCAGAAAAAATAGTGGTGACGAGGACTTGGAGCTTTCCTTTCGCATCACAACAATAATAAGATGTGGTTTTCTCCTTTATGGGTTTCCACTTATCTCTGATGTCTCTATCTCGTGTTGCTAGTAATGGCCGAGATGATTTATCAAATCTACTTAATGTTTCTTTGCTCATAATAAGTTTTTAATGTCACATTAATTTAATACTTGCTAACATATTAAGATTGTTCATATACTAAGGTTGATTATATATAGTATAGCTCATAAATAGGTCAGCATTAGAAAAGTGACACTACGTGTTGAACTGAATCGAACGCTCGGTCTCAAATCAAGAGTCGCATGGCTGGCCCCAACCACTAAACGAGCTTCGCAGCCTTCTCGTCTTGCGACTCTCTGCGCGAGTTCGTGTCGGATTTGCCTGTCATATACTTGGCCCTCGAGCTGTTTGGTCGTGAGGAGTGAAAGAAAAAAGTGCTCGTGGAGGCTGAATCTCAATAGAAGGCGTTCACTGTGAAAGCATCGCCTCTCGGTTTCCTACTGGTGCTCACATGCGACTTGCAACAAACCATTTGCAGATCGAGACAAACGTACATCTCACTATGTGTATGAGGTATCTCTGTGAGGACAGAAGTAGTCCCGACGGCCGCAGTGGGGTCTAGCTATGGTCACATGCTATAGTGGGGTTCCTAAATTGCTGGAAAATAAAACTAACTAGTGATGAAAGCTGCTCCTGGAATCCAGCGTTGTTGCTTGTGAGAAGAGGTGGCACTTCAGCTGCTTCCAGCTGCTGGCAAGGCATCACGATCCCCACGATCTGCGAAATGGGACAGGACACCGCACATGCGAGAAACAAAAACAAACGCAGGCATATCCGTCAGCTGCATCTATACTGTCGCATTCGAAAGGACATAATCACTGTCATCATACAACAACAAAGGAGTGGAGCACATAACCAATAGTCGTTCATTAATAATCAATCAAAGGAAGAGCTACAACCACAGTTCTCAGCCGTCGAACTCCTTCGATGGGTACGCGGTGAGAACACGTCTCGAGTCGTCGAGGATGGGACAAACTTCTCCGGATCGTCGCACATAGCTTCTCGAAATTGGCCTCTTTAAAGTATTACAGGAGGCTCTCTGCAAGGTAAGGCTCTTGGAAATTTGGGAACTCTGACGGACTAGCTCTATGAAGCAGATGGGAAAGCTTTTATAGATGGAGTGAAGGTAGCTGGGATCCCTATAATCGTGGGATTGGCCCTAGCCTCAAACGACTTCCAGCCCATGAGAGGTGTGAAAACCAGCGTCCTCTACTACATGGAAATCGCCTAGCGAAACCTCCGGCTCAAAAATAGACATGTCGGTTCTGGTTGGTTAGGACTTAGACTTCGCCATTTACTTTTTAAAACACACTCGTAGTGAGCAGAGTGACGTACCGGGATCAGCGCTAACCGCTGGCGTAGCCTCTCTTCAGCTGATTTTCACATCATGCATGGCGCAGTCCGTCCGGCTACTGCTCGCATCAGCCTGTCACAGCCATTTGGGGTTTTCTGACAGGGCTCATGCTTGGGGCAGCGAGCTTCCCCTGCCTGAGGATATCAGTGAAAAGGTGCAGTTTGCAAGCCATGCCACTGCTCACGAGTCGTGACATGAGCTCCTCCAATGTGCGGGACTTCCGGAGTGTGCAGGACGGTGATAAATTCATGTCGTGCATGCCCTAAAGCATGAGGCCCGAGAGAGAGAGAGGGTGAATGCCGGGCTGAGAAACGTGTCCAGCTCCGAAAGCTCCGCCGTCGGAAAACACTGCAGTGAAAGATACAGGCATGCCTCTGTATACATGGTCTCCTGTACAAAGATGCAGACAGTAGCCCATCCATAGCAGATGTAAAATAATCCGGATCTGGGCATGGTACACAAATGCATCTAGCCAAGGACTTCGATAAATAGGCTCGTGGGTCGCAACGGTGGCAGTATGGTGGTAGTCGTGTAACTAATCGTAACAATCGACATAATCGTGCTCGGATTACAACGAGACACAATCCAGGGTCTTGTACTCCATCTGGCCTGAGCTGTAGTGCAGTCAAGCACATCACGACATGCGAGGCTGAAGTCAAACATGCAAGCGCTACCGTTCGATTTCTAGCCGATGATGCAAAGTCGACCAATAGGCGCGAGAGGTACCTACCAGTGGCGCATGGCAGAGACACATGGTACACCCATCGCACAGGAATCAACAGAGATGGCATCGAACACGCGTGGTCACTCGACGAGGCCAACTGACGAGAAACGCACGCCGAATCGCGAAGAACGCCCATTGAGGCATAAGTGCTCCGAGGCGCTGAGAGAAGTCTCGTTAGATCAGCTTTGCGGATAATGAGTCGGGAGTCAACAGGAAAAGTGACCTGGGACGAAGGTGGGACATAGTGTTTCCCACATCATTGACACGAGACAGAGGAAGACAGATAATTTTTGTGAGATCGCAGACGACTTGATGGAGAATGCAGAGGGAGGTTGATATTTGCAGAGGTCAATCTCTCTTAAGAACAATGAGTGCTGCACGACAAAGGGATCTGGCAGTGATGTTGACATCAAAAGATCGTAGAGTCATAGTGAAATAGCATAGAGCGTGTGCAGGATGAAAGGTTAAAAAGGATTACCTAGCTCCACGCAGGCAAGAAAACCAAGATGGATGTGCCCCAACCCGACACAAATGCGGCATAAGTGCCATAGCACCAAGAGAGCGACACACTGCCGGCATGACAATGATGCCGGTTCCATGTTTGGCTCTATTATCGTCTACAGTGACGCCCAAGTATTTTTGATGACAAACTTTGAAGTGGACAGCACATGTCATACGTGATATGGAGTTCACTGTCCAGAACGATCCATCCTAATACATTTAGCGAGGCTCTAGAGAGGAGGAACTCGAACTCGCGCCATTTCCAAATCGAGACTTCTCGATGTCATGTTTGCTATAGGCTGCGAGTCTGAAAGGAAGAACTCGGTGTATTTTTCATGTTTGAGAGACTTTGAAAAGAAACAGCGAAAATGAAAACTCCAATGGATCCCTTTTTCGCAAATAGGTCGCTCAGGATCTCTAAAAAAGGTAGAAAACTATGTCACGAGACCTCCCTAGTCGCAATAGGCTGAGTGCATTCCTTTTTCGTAAATAATATATCCGAGCCCAGGTAAACATATACTCGTAGATGTCGATTTGCATCACTTTAACGAGACGTCGATTAATGAGGTATATCTGACAATCTTTTCATGTGGTGGAGAGAGGCGAGGAAATGACTCCAAGATGACTACAAAGTGACTTTGTGTTTTACCAGTCCTGCAAAGCACAAAATACAACTCGTTTGCACCGTTTAAGTTGGTGACCAAACTCTGTCACGCACATGCAGGCAAGTGCTAAACCATTTTCGACAAAACATATATGTAAAATACGTTAAAAACATGACTTTTTAAAGCCGGTTAGAGCTCAAAGTTATAAATAAGTCTCAGATGGTAATACGTCAAAGTACTTTTACTATTTACCTCGTGGAGAGCCATGAGTGGTCCGTTTGGTGCGAAAAACTTCGCGGCGATTACGACCAAATCCGGACTACCATTCATGCTCTGAAATACTGTTTCCAGGTGAGAGGTGCTTCCCCGTACTCCCATTTTAAGCCTAATTTTTTAATGGTTTTCCATTGCTCATTAGAGTTTTGCAGTAGTAATTTTGCATTTTAAGGCTCCTCCCATCGGCGTGGGTATCGTGCACGGACGCACTGGCCTCACCGGCCTTTTCTGCTGAGGACGTGCCAGGTACAACCCACGATCGTTATGAGCGATCGTCCAATGGCGTGTAATGCTGCTTTCCATTTTAAATTTCCAAATAGCTACGTTATAAAAGTAGAAATTTCAAGCACGCAGAGGTCTAATCAAGGGTTTTTTATCGTGTTGATGTCGACCGCGAGCAAAATGGTGATTGAATGGAGAGAGAGAGCAGCACTATGAAAGAGATGATTAACCAACAGGAGAATGAAACTTGTATGAATGTCTCATTGAAATTGTGGGCTTAATAAATTCTTCTTGACACCTTGTTTACGAGACTCAACCTCGAGCTTCTGCCGCACGCTGACCGGATGTTTGGGATGCGATGAACAAGTGCCCGGTTGCGGACCGTGTTGAACACGGAGGCTTCGAGCGTGTACTTCATAAACGGTGCATCACGCGCAGGGTCTGGTGCCCATGATTGACGGTGGAGCAGACGGTCCGTAAAAGATGGAGCCGCACATGAGGTGTGCCCGGCACAAACCGGATCTCGAAGCGGAAAGGTGAGACATTCACACTGTGAGGATCTAGCACTCGTAGTAGTGCTACACACCATTACGCGCTGCGCAGCTCGCGCATGAAAAGCCACCAAAAACCCAACTCATGCTCTCGCCTCCGAGTGGTGTGTTCGTCATCAGTTTGATTAGGCCACAGACGTTGACAGCCGTGTCATGGAAAGAGGCAGATGCATGCGCGTAGCAGCGTGTGACCCGAAATGCCTGGCTATAGTTCTAATACGGTATGGTTCATCCCGGAAACCGAAATACCAATCTTCCAAAAGGCCAAGGGGCCACAGTAGCCTGACTGCTGAAATGCCACGAGAGCCGAGAATGGCTCGTTGGGCGCGAGCGTCCTCTGACGAACGGGAGGGGCCGCACGGATGTCCCGGAGGCCGGAGTGCTGGTGGCTACGACGCCGCCGGATCATTGATCGAAAGAGCGGCCATATGCAGGGACCGGTTCACCGGTGATCCGCGTCTTCCACTCGAGGGAGACCGCCCGGACGCAGGAGTTGGGTGAGGATCGTTCATTTCTTTTATTTTTTGTATTTATGATTTTTTGTTAATACATGTCCTGTTTCCACGATTTATGCGCGTATTGTCTGAGATGTTGGGCCCAAAGCGACACAATCCGTCGGCGTCTCCTTATCTTACGCTCGACGCGCGCGACCCTCGTGCTAGGAGGCAGCGAGAGGAGTTGATCCGGAGCACGCAGGATCGCCCGAGTTCCGGATCGTGTCCGAGCCGCGGATGTCCCACCAGCATTGTAGACTCCCAGCGTGGGAGTGCCTGGTCACCTCCACCGCATCCCCGAGACAACTAGTGTCCGTGTGACTTGTTATCGTAGTCTCACCACGTAGATGGGGCTCTCTAGGGTTTATTTTCATGCATATTTTTGAGGAACATGTCGTCTCCTAGATGTATTAAAGAACTGGACATGTATGTTTTTAATTTCATGCGATGCACACTATGTAAACATTTTCAGTATCTATATATATACATACCTATTTCGGGAATGGATGCTTTTGCTTTTGCTTGCATGTGACAAGTTTGTTTTACAAAATTGCGCATAAATGTGTCATCTGTCTCAGTAACCAGCACACGTATTCACAATGCGTCATATGTCCGGGTATGTGTTGATATGCAATATGGTCGAAAATTTATTTTGCAGATAGCTGAACACGTGAGATACAAACGTAAAATGGACGTGGTTTTCTACCGAATATTGTTACCGTGAGTTGTGGATGCTACAAGCGTGACGCGAATACACAAGTAATTCATGGATACCAAGGTTTAGGCCTCGAGTACAATTCTAACACAGCACTATGTTCCTCGATGTTATTTGCCGCACGTCCTGAACACACACAGGTCAGTTGACCAGCACCTCAGCCGGCGGGGATGCGTGGAGTGCCGAGCCGCCAAAGAGCAGTGCCCTGCACTGCGGGAGGCTCTCATCCGTGGAGCAACTCAACAGCGAATTGATGGGGATTCGCGACAACTGCGATGAGCGCGTCAGCGAGCAGAAAGAGGCTGTTTACGTGCACACCACACGCACATGTACACAAATGAAAAACACACCCATGTACACACACCACACAAAAAATTACTTTCAAGCGTAGTATCAGGTTTATGTCTATCTGGCTACGGGCCGCCACCTGAACATCCTTCGCAATCTATAGGCTCATGAGCATTCTTCAAACACGTTTTACTATGTAGGGCCACATGCCACATGGGTTGGAACTTACACGGCAAAGCTTCACAGAAGCTTGACGATAGGGAGGACGCAGGTCCCCTTCGACAAAGGAACGTGGAAGAAGCTAATTTGTCAAAGTGAGCGGGCTCGTGATAGCTGTCACTGACTGACAGCATTCAAAGCGGAAGGTTTACATCTAACCGTCCGTATACGAAAAAGACGCTCTTACTCAGTAGCGGAGGATTTGGTAGGAAGTTCCAGCACGCTTCAAAGAAGAAATCTTCGCATTCAGTCCGAAGTAGTTGTCCAGGACCATACACCAATTGGAAATAGTGAATCGAGTCTTGCTACTCTGCAGTACATCCGGTAGGCCCATAGAAGCCGTAGAAATGATTGGAGATGTCGAGTGGATTTGTGAATACCAACCATTCGACGCGCGTACCTCGTTGCTTGTGAACGATCGCTTTCAACGTCGCCATTGGCCCGAGGGTGTGGGGTGTTGAGCTATCGTGGCGTAAGCCCAATGTTGAAGTCACCGCCCAGCATTATAATCTCGGAAGCGAGCACGCATGGTTAGTGTGTAACGATGGCCCGAGGGACGAAACATGCAATGATGCGAGACTGAAAGATGAATTGGGCACGAGCCTTACCGTACGTGATCAGTCAGGCATCGCTTCACCACTATGGTGATAGTAGTTCGATAGCGACGATTATGTCTACACCCCGGCGAAATGAGGGTTACACTGTCCATAAAAACTCAGTGCCCATTTCACAGGCCGAGTGGGCAGCAACAGAGATGCAAAGAGAGGCGTCGTGCGTATCTTGCACCGTAAACGCCTTGCTACTGTGATGCGACTGCATCTGCGTCGATACAAGCACGAACAACAAGTGTCCTACTTCGGCAGACTGAGGAAAGTATGCATCATGTCTAAAGGCAGGCGTCCACCACGAGCATCAGCACGTGGCGTCATTTAGGACCCTTTCAGCCTCTTCCAAGGTTAGCTTTAGCGCAGCACGGAATCTGCTCCAACACGAGTATAAGTGTATCTCACGTGCGGTGAGGGTTGAGAGCGATGCCGAATCCAAAGCACGTCTGAGCATCTTTAGTCAACTCGGGACCACACGAGGTCCAGGCACACAATTATGTCGCCGAGCATCGCAAGTGGTTTGCGAGCATTGATAAGGAAAGGAGTTTCGAGTCTGACCTATGACCCTCGAGTGTGAAGGAGGGAGTTTGTTGGGAGTGAGTGAGACATGATATTCATGGAAATGCAGCTGGTGATTTTGCTTCTACTCTGCGATGAGTGAAATTCGAGTCAAACTATCGGGATAACAATCCATTTGGATTATTTTCCCGCGTGTCGAGAAAGAATATACGTCATGTTTGCAAATCCGAAACGATCGTCATTCGTACATACATGACATGCCGGTATTGGCGAAAATGCTGTCAAATGCGTGTCACTACAACGAACGCCAAACTTCTCGAGCATAATAGCGTGGGTGTTTCTGTGATCGAGAAGGTTCCGTGACAGATGATAAATAGCAGCATGTTTGTTTCCATCATCGTCATCCTCTGCACCGTAATCCAGCATGTGGGTGCTAAAGCAGCGGCGATTGAGATGACAAAAAGTGAAATACCATGATGATAGTTAGGAGGATGATGAAAAGGAGCATTAGTAACAAGTAACGCTTCCTCGAGCTTCTCAAAGGAGTTGTTGAGCAATTTCGTCCCAATGCGAGTGAAACGTTACGCTATGCATGACACGTACGTGAAATCCTTTAGCACGTCCTCCACGTAGTTCTAGATAAAAGACGTCGGCGACTTTCTTTCCTTCGCGTACTCGCCACGCGATATAATGAGGAGGGTGATGGGAGATGGTGGAGCTACGTCACCTTAAAGGGTTTCGCGCGCGAAAATCGTCTCTGGAGAACTACTGGATCCCAAAAGACGGCGTAATCTACGCAAAGACACATTTATGAGGATTAAGCCTAATATTGTAGCTGCCTCGAGTGTTGGTGCAACCTGGCGGAGGTGTTCGTGGTGGTCACTCTCGCCTGGCCGAGTGAGCTAGCAATTAGTCCGTAGGCGAGGATGAACGATATGGTGTATGTCGTGGAGAGCACAAGACATCGCGACGTTGACCAGCGCCCGCGTTCTTCAAGTCGAGCGCGAGCTTTTGATAAGCGAAAAGCACCGCAAATTGAATGGGCCTTTGTGTTGGATCCTCCAAGTAAAAATATTGACGCGATTGTACCCCGAAGAAACCATCCATCAAGGAATACGTCTCGCTTCCAAGACCTTCGCGATGATTTGGTCTCGTGAATGGAGTGGGATAGCTTATCTTTCGGACAAGTACGCAATTAATACGCGGTAATCGTCTCGGACCTCTATTAGTGCCGCTTTTTATACGGTAGGAGCCAATGCTGGAAAGCGTATTCGCAGGAGGGTGACGGGATAAATAAAGCCCGATGTTTTAGAAGCTGGGACCACGCCAATTGCGGCGGCTTTGTGAGGATGCACCTTTGGGCGTAGACGTGAAGCTTGCGGGCTTCGCACCGCGAGGTAGGTTGGAATCTCTGTGCACCTTTGATACTTTGAATCAATCCCGAACGCATTTCCTCATGGGGCCGGAGTAGACACACATTCCCCGTATTTAAAAGATCGATGATAGACTTGCATGTCATCGGAGAAGAAGTCACTCCCACGCGTGTGTTCTCAACGATCCTCGGTTTAACTAAGAGATGTTGATCGGGATGGTTGAGTGCCCATACGGTCTCGAGGTTTCCTTCCGAAAGAACCCTGCGTCGGCCAAAGGTGGGCGTTTGGAGAGAGAGGAACTGAGATGCTAGCGTTTCGAGAAAACCTGACATTGCGGGCGGTGCAGCATAAAAGGAGGGACGATGGTGTCCATGGCTCCAAGGCGAGCTCCTCGAGAGGCATTTTTCAAAAATGGCTTCGTCGAAGGAAAAAATGTCTTTTGAGAGGATCAGCGAACCAGCTGAGCCGAGCCGATTGAGTGTAGACATCTAGAGCCATGCTCAAAGGAGCGTGTGCCGAGAGGAGAGGATGGGATGGGCCACGATTTCGTAAGCAGCCGACCCTACTGTGGATTTAAGGGCATCGATTCTCGATTCGACGCTACCGAGCTCGTGCATCGGGCTCGTCGGGCCGGCCGGACCGTGAGACCATGTTAACCGAAAATGAGGGTGATGCGGTGGTGGTGCGAAAAAATACCCGCCAAAGGAGGACGGGGTCTTTGGAAAGAGACCCGGATCCTCCACGCTCATCGAGGGATTTGGAGATGCGATACACGTATGAACGACGGAATGCCCTCGGAGGGAGGTGAAGAAAGACAAGCTCGATCTTACCGCAGACCCTATTTTTCCTCAGTGAGGGAACTTGAGAAGTCGAAAAAACGGTCAGATGGCATGGCATAACATGGCATGAGTCTAGTTAGGTGGCCGAGAAGTATGTTGTTGTTTAAACGCCAGCGTCAACCACTTCTAATTCTACGTTGGTCCGGCCTTTCCCTTGTAAAGGTAATCGTGAGACTCTAGCAGTACACCAGTGGGTTTGGATTCCGGGCCATCAGACGCCTCTAGGGTCAATACGAAAGGGCTGTAGAGCCAACTGGCGCTTCCAAAGCAAGTGGGACAACATGACACAAGTAGAGGCACCTTCATCCACAACGACCCGATGGACAGTGAGACCATTGATCCCGACTTTAATAATAAGAGCGATCCGATGGTGGGAGCCGGTGAAATTCTCTAAGTTTCGAGTGAGAAAGAACTTGAATCGGCGGGATCGATGCCACCAATTGCAGAACAACAAAGCCTTTCCGTGTGCAGGAGAAAAATTTGAAGAACTTCTAGTGCGGACATACGTGAAAGGCGCCTGTGGCCAAAATCCCGCAACAATACCGTGGTGGTGAGCAGCACTTGTACATTTGGATTATGAGAAGATCTTCGTAAACACACTGAAAGGTGGCTTCTGTGGAGGTCCGTGAGGAAAGGCTTCGATTTCCAACAAACCGCAGACAGGTGGGGAGGTGGGCCATCCGCAACCACCTTCCTGGTGCCTAGCGCGTCGCGGTAATCCTTCGAAATGCGTAGAGGGCGACAGGAGATAGGTCTGCTGTCATTCATCATAAAAACTCGGGACAGCGAAAATGGTGCGAAGATGGTGCAGGTTGCTCAGCCATGCGGGTCTGCGAAGGCAGGGAATGAGCTCCTTTAAGTGCACCGTAGTCCTCGGAGCCTTTGAGAAGTTGGATTGCACGCCACCTCGTAGGCCGTCAGTGGACAATCCTCAGGCATAATGATCTCCCTTCTACACGATGAAAGTGCAAGGTGGCAGTTTCTATCATTAGATATGTACCATCCTCGCCATGCGGTTTGGATTCGCGGCTTGGGGCAGCAGATTTCGATTTGCGTTTGCTATTTTCCCCTTGGTCACTTTCCGTAGGATTGTGCTGAGCGCGCATTAACCTGTCCGCCTTGCTGAATCGGTAGGCGGTAGGAGCATTAAATTGATGTGGATGGTTGGATTTGTGCTTCCCATTCCCGAGGATTTCTCTCGGACTGCGAGATGTTTCGGAACCAATACCACCATCTACCGGCCGGAGTAGTGGAGCTTTGAGGAGGTTCCGCACCGTGGAGCATCAGAAAGGATATCGTACGAGCGTGACGTGCAGCGTACGAGATCCCGAGATATTGGACACGTGCCATGGCCCGCTTCTGCTCTTGGTCACATGCTCCCACCAGCACATCTGGAGTGATTTTCGTGTCAGCAGAGGTGGTGTGAAACCCAGCCCGAGTCAGCGCCCGATCGTGCGTGGACGCTGACGGCCCACGGCGACCGTCGCCACTCGTGAATGTGACTCGGGGAAAATGTGGGTGGCTTTGTCCTGCCTCAAAGAAGTCCCAGAGGGCGCTGCTCCGGCTTCATAGCGAACCGGAATGGCGAAAATGAGTGCGAAAAGCCATGGCTAACGTGGCAGAAATTCCTGAAAAGATGCCACTGCAGGTGGTCAATATACCACTTAACAAGGCTGCTGACCTTGCCAGAGTGCGGCTGAGATCGGTAAATGCGAGATCATCAACCCGAGAGTTTGACGAACACCAAAAGATGGTGAGTCATCACATGAGACTTGGGGTCCTCAGCTCGCCCTCGGCACCCAGAACTTGTGCACTCGCAGCACCGCGCAGAGCGCGAGGGCTCATCAGGATTACTGTGCACGCAGATCATTCTATAGTGTTCAAAAACATCCGGTAATTCCACAGCTGTAAGGAAATGGAAAATGGTGACGGAGCGGCACTGCCCCGGCCACATGACTGTGTGATTCAGTACAGCCACTGCGCTCTTGGTTGGGAACATCCTTGTCCCCATGGGTTCTACGTCCAGCAGAGCTACGACCGTAGGGTGTAACGAGTGCCAGAACCCAGCCGATTGGTCGCCGGTAGTCCTTTGGCACTTTGGGTGTCTGAGGAGTTGACAGCTAGATGTGGACCCCGATGCGATGAGGCCGGCACACAGGCGACATTTGGATTTGGGTCGGCGAGCATAGGCATAGTCCCAGTAATGCTGAGGACAGGAGCTGGAGACCTTGCCAGCTATAATCTCAGTCAGACATTCTACCATGAGAATAGTGTCCACCTTGAGGCTGCGTGCTGTCAGATAGAGATGGAACCCGTGCAGCGATAAGTAGGGTGCAAACGATGGATCGACTGAGGCGTCGAACAGTCACCTGCTAGCAAAGGCTGATAAGATGGACAGCCGTGCTGGTCACAGCCGCGACTTTGGGTGAGGGGCCCGCCCGGGTTAACGCCGACCCTGATGAGCAAAGCTGAAGCCGATTGTGCCGAGTTGAGCACCAGTACGTCGGCGAGGCGGCGCCAGGTTGTATCTGGATGACGAGTCAAGCGTTAAAGAGCGGAACACCGAGGTTGTTGCCGTATAGAGCCAGGATGGCTGGTGGAATGAGAATGGGCGGTGGTGGTACGATAGCAGCTGTCGCATTATGGCATGACCCATAAAGATGGTCACTTGCGGTGTGCAACGTTTGGATTAATAGGATGCAGCGTGGTTGCATGGGTTTAGCGACATGAACTTTTTCAGAGACCATGAGCTGCTTCTCGGTTTGTTACCTCAGTTGAGGGCCGGCGCAGTCGTACTCGTAAGGGTTGTCGCTCCGTGCTTCTGACGAACCGTACGATGACGCCCTCGCTAGCACAGAGCCAGCACTTGCACGGGCCGCCGTGGCCGCAAGTATTACTCCAGGTTGGCCCGAAGGTTGGCCTGGAAAGGTTGCCCTTGCGAGTTATAAAGCTCCGGTTATAAGGTAAAACACTCGAGCATGGAGGTGAGCCTCCGTGAGCGGTGAACGCAAATGTTCCCGTGCGTGCTCATCATACCGATTCGGGAAAAATCATACACCGGGTCGTGCCATCCAGCGACCTATAGTGCGAAAGCTCAAGCACGGTTTGGGATCTTGGGAGGATGGTCGTCTCGGGGTTTGGTCGTTGTGGGGACAC
Source organism: Pinus albicaulis (assembly GCA_034641835.2). Taxonomy (NCBI): domain Eukaryota; kingdom Viridiplantae; phylum Streptophyta; class Pinopsida; order Pinales; family Pinaceae; genus Pinus; species Pinus albicaulis. The sequence continues at coordinate 439,215,080 of CM076574.1, read as the reverse complement.
ATCGCTAGCTCCGCACGAATATGTTCTCCCGGCATAGCAGTTCGCTATATAAACATCTTCGGTGAGGCGGCAACGGCCTCGCGGAGGGTGCGTGAGCGGAATGAGTATGTGCGCGCGCACAGAGCACTGAACGGCGATGCGTGCATGTATGACGAGTGTCCGAGAAGACATCTAATGAAGGAGCAACCGGCCTTGTAGAAAGGAGCTAATGCTCCCCACGAGAGGTCACGCGTGAAATGATCTCGCGAACCACATACCCCGCCTGACAATGAGAGAGCGCTGATGACTTTACATAAATCTGGTTTATTAGTAGTCTGCCTCGGAAAATAATCTTGGGCGTGGAAGAGTGCGGTAGTATTCCACCGGATGTTGGAATTTCCTCACCGGAAATCACTTCCAGTGCTCTGAGCCTTTGCCACTAGAGCCCGCAGGTAGTACGGCGAGACTAGGAAAGAAAAGACATGAACATTTATAAAAATTATGAACCCGTATGTAAGAGAAAGAACTACGTTCCCTGCTCTTAGTCGGACCAAAGGGTCGGAAAAGGGCCCAATTGAACTCAACCGGGTCTCGAAAAGGGTTTGCGGCGATGAACTCGGTCCCGCACGAAAAGCTTCAAACGACACGTGGTGGCATGGTCTAGGTAGAGGATCGAGAAGCCTCCGATGAAACTGCAGCATAAGGACTACCGATGAGAAGAAAACCGAGGGTTCCGCCATGCTCGTGGTAGTAACGACAAGAGCAAAAGATCAAACACACACACAAAGGCCGGGAAAAGAAAATCGAAACACACAATCAAAAGCTACGTAGAAAGCAAAGAAACAAAATCTAATAGGGCGATGTGATCGTGGTGATTAATTTTTACCACATTGAAAAATAAGAAACTCTACCGAAGCTCATGTTTTAAGAGTACGAAAACGATCATGAAAATGCGACAATCTTATCTCTCGTAGTTTCACACTGACGTTGAAAAAGGACAAGCGCTCGGTGATCCTTTCTTAAAGTTGAGGATGGGATCAAGGATCAAATGACTACTGGGGAAATGACCAGGCAAAGGATGTCACGAAATAACCGACGTGCAATATGCACCTTCGTTTCAAAATGAAAGAGAAATCAACCAAGGATTTTCCGTGCGTAGTGAACTAATGTTCTCCCAAATGCTATGTCCGTGTCATGTTGGTGTGGTGGCAGTACCTGCTTCCCTATGGATAAAGAGGATTGTAAACCTAGTGTCTCCCTTTATGTACGCGATGGTACGGGAGCACAAAGAGGATTTCACGCGATTGCAAAGCCAAGGAGACAGAAGCTAGCAGGCTACCAGGGTTTGATGACGCAACAGGAACGAAATCTCTAGCTGAGACCTCTAAAGTGTATTTCTGCTAGAATTTCAATACCGCTCTCAGTGTAAAGTGAGTAAATGAAAAGCTTTTAAGTTGCTCAGCAATTTACATTTCATTTTTCAGCACCAGGGAAATGTAATGTCTCAAAAATATCCTAAATGCAATCTATATGCCACAAAGTGTGTCATTCTCACCCGATGAAAAGCTGCCACGTGGGAGAGTTGGGAGCTTTTCACACAATAAAGAAATGAACATCGAAAACAAATCCAATGATGTTTCTAACGACATTGCTTATAAAACTAAAGCTTTTACGCGTTCCAATGTTACCAATCACTATTAACACCGAAAAGATCTAATTCACATCAACTAATTCAAAGAAAAAGAGATGTGTTTTATGTTTTCAATATTTCTAGAATATGCACGCTAAAGAAATAGAAAACTAATAGCAAGGCAATTTCGAGAAACGATAGCCGAGAGAGCAAAAACCAAAGCAGAATTCCACTCAAACGGCAATCCTGACACGGACACTCAAATCGGCGAAGTGCCTCAAAAAGCGAAATAACCCGAAAGATTCAAAATGGTCGTCGTAAATCTGGGCCCACGGAACGAAATGAGCGAAGCAAATTCGAAGAAATGAAAGAAAACAAATTTCACTCCAAACAACACAATGAGACAATGAGAAAACCACCGAAATAAATGCAAAGAAAGCAATCACCGAAGGTTGACTAAAGGCGAAAGGGACCAAAAACTCGGAAGGCTCGACTCTCAACAACACCCAGGCGAGCCTAGCCAAAATGGTGATGGCAAATGAACGCACTGAGGGATGAAGGTAACAACATGTCCAATTCACGCTCCAGGCTCAGCAAATCAGGTGGAAAAATCACGACCAAACACACAGGATGCGCTCGGAAGCTCGCTGCGGGCAGCCTGGTAGCTCACACCGAGTCGAAAGGAGCGCGTGTACTGCTGGCAGAAACTAGCGTCGTGAGGCGAATTGGCACTGCACACGCTGACAACATGCGCGCATGAGGGCGCCGTCAAGCCGCGGCGCGCTGCCACGGAGTTTCCCAGCTGGAAGTCAGTGAAAGCACCGTCCAACAGGCGGACCGGTGAATGATCAAGCCATCAAAGACCCAAGTTCACAAAAAGAACTAGCCAAAAAAGGACGAGACAATGCTCCAAAGCGTTCGCTTTAAAAATCCAGATCGAGATTGGCGAAGCAATGCATTGATCTACGCCACCGATGGAAGCAGTGTTTCGAAGGCTGTCCGGCTGGCTTGCAGCTCGCGTTTATGGCTATACAAATGAACGACAACAAGCTAATGAGTCCCTGAAGTGGAGTGCACTAATTTTTGTGGAGGTAAAGCTCACCGTGCGACGGACGCAGATCCCGACCAGCTCAGGGCAGGTCTGGCAACAATCGTCACTGCCTTCTGGTGCGGGTTCCTAATTGCAAATAAACCAACTCACAATGAAGGATTATTTCCGAAATCCAACGTTGTTTAAGCGATGAAAGAGGTGGTGGCCTCCTCGTTCTGCGCGTCTGCGGCAGTATCATGATCATGATCTCCAGACAGGGACTTACTGCGCGCATGCGAGAAACAAAACAACGCACGCAAGCACAAAATCCGTAGTTGCACCTGTGGGTCGCTTTGAAAGGACATAACTCATCATCACAAACAACATTAGAGATTGAACCACCTCCAATGAGTGGATCATTAATAATCAATCAAAGGAAAATTACAACCACTAGTTCGACATTCGAATTCTCCTTGCGCAGGTCACACAAAGCAGAACACGTCTCTAAAACTTGCCCGTCAAGGACGGACAAAGCCTCTCTCGCGATGCTTGACGATGGTCTCCTTGCTTGAAAGTGTGCGCAAAAGGGAATGCTGGAGGCTCTTCGGTGACATAGATAAGGTCTGCCAGAGCAAGTCTTGAAGACCGTCGCAATGGAAGATGGGCAAGATTTTATAGATGGAGGAAGGGATCTGGGATCCTTACAATCGTGGGATTGGCTCCATGTCTCAAGGAAGCTTCCATGAGATGTGGCGAAACCACTTCCTCTCTGTGGAAATCCGTGGCCAAACACACTCCCCAACTCCAAAAATATGAATATCGACTTTCTTGGATGGGTTACGCAGGCCAAAACACGCGCTTTATTTTAAAAAACACTTAGCTGATCGGTGGCCAGATAGGTGGCTCGGGATGAGCACCAATCGGCTGCGTCTCTTTCGAACGGCATTTCCAGTGGCGCAGCGCGAGCCGCCGCCGCGCGATGCAAAGGAGGGCCATGCCCAGGTAGTTTTCACGAGGAGATCTCTTCGTGGCAATGAAAGCACTCGTGTTGGGAGGGATGTCATGGTGGTGTCAAAGCCATGTCACTGCTCACGTCACGAAAGCGAGGCACCTCCAGTGTGCGGAGAGTGGCGGCACGAGTGACAAAGGTATTGTGTAACACTATGCTATTGAAGTTCTTACTCAACAGAGAGAATCCGTTGGCATGTCATCGTGCAGAACATTCGTCCGCGTTGGCGACTTTGTATCCTACGTGTGACAAAGAAATGTGTCCACTGTGCGAGGCTTTGTCGACAATGGAAGCATTAAGCATGTTTAAAGCAGACAATCATCCACACGTTTCCACTCGACTCAAGTATGTCTCATGCCGTACTCAAAGTGGGATTTGACAGAGCGAGTTGCCGTCGTAAGTGGTCCACATATGTGCAACAATTCCATTTGAACATCCAAAGATACAAGAATGGTAGCACCAATAATGTTGTAGATTGCCTCGCCGACGACTCCCGATGGTGGCCCATAACCACTGGCTCCCAACTCTTGTGGGCATGGAAAGACTCTGATTGGCCACTTCTCTACAAGAGCTGATCCATAATTCGAGTACACATACACGTGACACTCTTTGGGTGGTACGCAGTCTCGTACCTCACCTCCAAGATGCACTATTGTGTCACTCCGGGGACACCTTTTTGTTCCTTCATGCAAAGCGATGCGAGAATGGTATCAGAAGCACGCCACCGATACGAGTCGCTGGACATTTTGTCGAGAAATCAGCGCAGCTCTTTGCTTAAGTATTTCTGTCGCCGAAACCTCTCGATAGGATTTAGAAATACCTCGTCTGTGTGTGCTTGCAACCATTGCCAAATCGACAATCAAGAAGCAAGGGCTCTATACTCTGCTACCTACCCCTAGTTGACCTTGGGAATCCATCTCCATGGATTACATGTTAGGCCTTCCTTCTACTAAGCATGGAAATGACTGTGTTTTCATGGCTGTCGACAGATTCTCAAAGATGGCCATTATGGCAGCCTGCAAGAAGAATATCACAGTAGAAGCCACTGCTAAACTCTTCTTTGAACGAGTGTGGGTGCACTTTGGGATCCCACAGTCTATCATATCAGATCGTGATAACATGTTCCTCAGCACATTTTGGTCCAGCCTATGGTCAATGTTGGACACCAAGCTCACCAGGTCAACATCTTTCCATCTCCAAATTGATCGCCAGACAGAGGTTGTCAACATGATGATTGTACACATTATACACATGTACAATTAAAAGAATTGACACACATGGGATGAGAGCCTTCCCTATGTACAACACAGTTATAACTGGACTCTCCACAGCTCAACCGGTCACAACCCCTTTCAGGTGGGCTTGGGATTCCAGCCACTATGTCCCATTGACGTAGCCATGCCATTTGCAGCTACTCAAGCTGATTCTGCTCATGTCCAGTCTGAAGTTGACAAAGAAAATAACTTCATTGAGTGCATTCAGCACATCCACCCACAGGTTCATGACATATTCGATAGAGCCAATGCTAAGTACAAGCAACGACATGATCAACATCGAGTGCCACACAACTTCCAGGTGGGTGAAAAAGTATGGCTACATTTGCAGAAGGAGCGCCTCACTGGACCCCACCGCAAGATTCGTCCACTCCGATATGGGTCGTACACCATCACCAAGGTTATAGAAAATAATGCCTTCGAGCTTGGTATTCCACCATTCCCTGGTCTACAGCTAGTATTGAATGTAGACTGCCTTTGTCCCTACTTCCCACCTCTATTGGACACCTCTGACATTGCAAAAGAATTCACACCAAAAGCTTTAAACCCAGACTACATGGAATAGGCCACCATAGATTGTATCATGGACATACAAATCAAGAACACTCGCTGACAGAAGATCCAACTGTATCGGGTTGTCAAAGCTGGCCAACTCCTGCACCAAGGCAAGTGGGTCACCAGGGACCAAGTTCAACAGAAGTTTCCTCATCTCATGGAGCAACTCAACGCAATGGGAACCATTTCTTCCTAAGTGGGGAGGAATGATCCAAGTGGATATTGGTGGCCACCCGCCTATTCCAATTGGGGCCCCACCATTGTCTCTTTTAGTTTTTTTTCACAACTTACTATTTTTAGCAGTTTTTTGGGTCCTGAACTTCTAGAGCCATTTTGAAGCCCCAAACGGAGATAGTGTGCTGAAGTTACATCCCTGGGAAGTTGAAACACCAATTTACCCAAACAGGGCCCATAGTTTTGGCACTTCATCTCCTAGGGTTAGGTTTTTGGACATTTAGAATTCTCCATTGTTTCTCCATAATAAATAGGCCCTCGAGCCTCATTTTAATACAGTTCAGAGGTCTGTGGTTGCCACATCTCTTCTCAGAGATTCGCTACCAGCACCCTAGCTATTTTATTTCCATCATGTTTGTAAGCATATTTCTGTGATTTGATATTAATGAAATGAAGCCTTATTTCTGTTGTATTTCTATGTTTATTGTTATTTCTATATTCTGTTGCATTCCTGCATAGATCTGGATCATCTTCTTATTATAGTTAGCCTAACTTGGTTGTTTGTCATATTTAATCAAATGAGAGTGTTTGATATTCAAAGTTCAACGCCATTTCTATATATTCAGGGTTAACCATGCTCTTTTGCAACTCAAACCAATGTCCAACTCTCTAGGGTTATTCATGCTCTTTATACATTAATCTCACTAGGTTATTCGCTACTCGGATCTCGTGACGATTCCCAATAATAACTGATGATTCAAAAGTTAAAAGATCTATATCTATGTAATAAAGTAAAAGTGAATCTCAATAAGTAGAGATTTTGTTATATGTTTTTTAATATATATATATATATATATAATTCTAGTTTATATATCACGTTTTTTTATAAATAATTATAATAATTTAAAACAAATTATAATTTAATTAATCTATATAATTTGATTAATTTATATAATTTTTACAATGTAAAATATATAAATAAACAAGTATTTTAATACTATTCATATGTACCATTTATTTTATGTAACTTTATTTAAAAACAAAAGAAAATTGTGCACATAGAAGATAAAGTAAGGCATTGACTCACGTGAAAAACTATTTTGTCATAAATTTAACATTGCATAGGCTCAAAATACCATTATCTTGTGAAAATACATTGAAATTTTATATATTAAAATAGAGATGGTATTATGAGGAAGGTGTTTTCCATGTAAATTTAAGTTGAATTTGTAATTTGAATGTACTATTATTGGTATTTGTCAATCAATGTGCTAGTAGCTAAATTGCATTTTTACAATTTCGCCGGAGTTAAATTTTCACTACTTGACATGCTTTAAGAACGAAGAGGAGTAACACTTGTTTTTTTAACAAATATTCTTGAAAATAAATTTTAACTATACAAAGCATCTTCAGACACACACTCAGCCAATAAAATATTTAGATACATAATGATTCAAGAGTCAATGAAAAGGTTGACGCGGAAAATCCAACGTCCATAGAAAATTTAGGGTATGATTCCCTTTAACAGAACTTGAAACTAAATCTTACACTGCGACCTGAAAATCAATTCCACCAATTTGACCTGAAATTTTTCTTAAAATCTTAAATAATGGAAGTATACCAAATTCATCAAGAATATGTCAGGGAGAGCCTTACCAGTTATTAATCGCAACCATCTCATATAAAATTCTTGCAAACAACACCGTCATCTTGAAATAATGTATTGCAAAACACATAAACTAAATTTTACACTTCAACAGATAGGAATATGTAAATAAAGAAATTTATTCCACCATTTAACCTAAAAAATTGCTTAAAACCTTAAAAGAATATAAGAAAAGTATGTCAAATGCAACAAGAAAAATTGGGAGAGCCTTACCGGTTATTAACCTCAACTATCTCGTATAAAATGCTTGAAAACTGCATGAGTGTCCTATAATTTCTTATGTGTTGAACTCATAAACTGCAAATAGTTTCAATTCTGTGGATATTAATAACCTTTACAAGATATTGTTCGATTTCCAGGGAGTAAACAAGAAGAATGAAAAAGAAAATCCATTATGATGACTCTCACTGTTCAAAACCACGAAAACAAGATTTTATTCAACCATTCAACGCCAATGAACATAGTTTTAATTGAAGGGGAGGAGGATACCAAATCGAACCCGATCTATCCTTCCATTAAATGTTATAAGATATGGCGGTTGAATTCATTGATTGCTAATGATTCGCTATTCAATTTCCCGAAATACCATTGTACAAAGGCAAAGGCTATGGTTGAGTTCAGTGATTGCTAACGATTTTCCATTCAATTTCTCGAAATACCATTGTACGAAGGCAGAGGCTCAAGGTTCGGGATGTGAGGGAATGGATGCAGACACAACATCCAAAGTTATATATGCCCATGCAATGGGTGGCCATATGATAGATGTTGGTCATATGGGATAGGGTTATGGAATTGAGGTCTAATAAAGACTCTAAGGGGGCATTTAATAACCTATAGCTTACCATATATTGGTTGCCATGATCTATGTTCTCATCAATTGTGGTTTCCAATATAAATGGAGAAGTGTATTAAAATTTCTTCTCTGCTCATGAAACATATATTACCATCAGATTCTTGTCACTGAGAGGTGTAAAATTGACATAAATTTTGTCCAAAATGGACTCCTACAACTTCAGGCCCTTAAAGAATATTTTGGTAATCTCAAGATTCCCTAAGATTATGTTTTGTAGGGAATCTCCAAATCTACTGCTCCAATGGTCATTTTGAATTTACCATCGTGTTTTGTGCAAAATTCTAGTTAAAATGATTGTAAACTTCATAGCAATCTGACAAAATGGAATTTTACCTTCCCATTGAATCTTTCAGGAATCAAAGAATATTCTCTACAAAATATTATGCGTCTTGAAAAATGTGCCCACACATGGTTCTGCCTTACTATGTGGTCATGGTTTCGCACTCCTACTTCGCTAGTCCACCCTCACTCTCCCTCTCGTGCAAATTAGTTTTAGGTTTTTATATAATGTTTTGGGCAAAGTTAACCACGAATGCATCGTTGGTGCAATGGTAAAAAAAAATAATTGGTTGGACAGGGGTCGAGGGATAAAATTCTGCCTCTCTAATAATAGTCTTTGTTTGTTTTTATGTTTGGGCATGTTTTTAAAATATATATAACCATGGCATGTTGTGGTTATGGTATATAATCGTTGCATTGAATTGGAGGCGCGATATATATGTTTGTGTTTAATTTTGGGTGATCGTTTGGTTGGTTGTTTGACGGTTTATTGGGTTGCCCATGGAGTGGGCCAACCTATGTAGCCAGGCAGGTTCGATTCCCCCCTACCCACTTAAATGTGGTGCCATATCGGTGGTAATAGAATATTTATGGTGGGAGGGCGGTGGGGGTGGGGTGGTTGGTGGTGGGCCCGCTCCACGTAGCCCCGACCCAACCCTCTTTAACCAAAATATAATTTTTGTCATGGCCCCTTTTTTTAGTGTAGAAGTTTCTAGATTCCGGTGGGGTTGACAACCCGCCCCCTAGAAACATATTTTTTATTTTTTTTATTGTAATAAGGTCTGACAGGGGTGGCGATGGTCGTGGCCCACCACTCCATTTTTTAATATATTTTTCTTTATTTTAAAACAAATTGTCATTTTTAATTTTAACAAAAATAAGGGTCACTAGGGAAATTAACGAGGCCACAATTTTGCCCATTTTCGGGAGTTGGGTTACTTACCAGTTAGTAGTGAATTTGTGGGACACTTAAAGCTGGCCCAGTGCCCAAATTTGGCTGAAACTTCTCTTACCGTTTTAAAACCATAATAACCATGAATGTAAATTAGATGTTTTCCTAATCAAAATTTCCAAAATTTCCATAGTGAAGAAAATCAATATATATAAAATAAATAGTTTTCCATTATTCTTATTTGCAAGTTAATGTTATACTTGGAAGATACGTTTAGTTTATTTAATATACATTTAAACGATATCGAGCATGATTAAATTATTTGCATTCACAATTTTTAAATTAATTCCTATTCCCGCTCTTAGAAAGTTTAGTTTTCCTATATCTTTCATTTTTTTTTTGTTCATTCATATTCATTAATTTCTTCAACATGGAAATGATGTTTGGGTTTCGTTGTGAACTAGGAGTTATGTATAATGAACCTAGATTGTTGTCATTTCTTGTGGACTACATTTGTCTCTCAAAATCCCTAGTGGAATGAGAATTGGGTTCTATTTTAAGGTGGGCTTCCTCCAAATTGTTATTATGTCCAGCTCTAAGACCAGTTCTCTAGTGGTACTTCTGTTATTCTAGTAATATCATTCATTTCTATTAATTTCTTTCGCTTTCCAATGGGGGTTCGATTATGTTGTGATGGAGAGTTCCCTTGAATGAATAACTCAAATAGTTCTGGTACTTTGACTCCAACTCGAACATCTGTTATAGAAGCCAAACTAGGCCACATAGTAACTCCAGGTTTCTCTTCTCTAGGGTGATTACTTTAGTTTCTCAATTGGTTTAGTATAACTCATGTGTCTACTTATTATAGTTAGCTTAACTTGGTTGTCTGTCATATTTAATCAAGTAAGAGTCTTTGATATTCAAAGTTCAATACCATTTCTATATATTCAAGGTTAATCATGCTCTTTTACAACTTAAACCAATGTCCAACTCGTAGCCATGGCATGTTGTAGTTATGGCATATAATCATTGGATTGAATTGGAGGTGTGTTATATATGTATGTGTTTAATTTTGGGTGATGGTTTGGTTGGTTGTTTGATGGTTCGTTGGGTTGACCATGGAGTGGGCTGACCTACCTAGCCAGGTAGGTTTGATTCCCCCCGACCCACTTAAATGTGGTACCATATCGGTGGTAAAATCATATTTATGGTGGGGGGGGGGTGGTTCCGATCCACGTGGGCCCGAACCGACCCTCTTTAACCAACATATAATTGTTGTTCTGGCCCTTTTTTTATTGTAGAAGTTTCTGGATTTTGGTGGGGTTGACAACCCACCCCCCGAATGACATATTTTTTATTTTTATTTTATTGTAATAAGGTCCAACGGGGGTGGCGGGGGTCATGGCCTACCACTCTGTTTTTTAATACATTTTTTGTTATTTTAAAACAAATTGTCATTTTTAATTTTAACAAAAATAAGGGTCACTGGGAAAATTAACGAGGCCACAATTTCGCCCATTTTTGAGAGTTAGGTTCCTTGCTGGTTAACACTGAATTTGTGGGACACTTAAACCTAGCCCAGTGCCCAACTTTGACAGAAACTTCTCTTACCGTTTTAAAACCATAATAACCATGAATGTAAATTAGATGTTTTCGTAATCAAAATTTCCAAAATTTCCATAGTGAAGAAAATCAATATATATAAAATAAATAGTTTTCCATTATTCTTATTTGCAAGTTAATGTTATACTTGTAAGATACGTTCTGTTGATTTAATATAACATTTAAATGCTATCGAGCATGATTAAATTATTTTCATTCACAATTTTTAAATTATTGTTCAATGTTCAATTTTAAAGTTTTAATATGAAAATAAGGGAGTTTGAGTGATAATATAAAAAAATAAAAGAAAATTGTAATGCATAGAAAAGGTTGAGGTGGGAAGTTGTTGATAGTTTTAAAATTTTATTCAAACTCAATTTCACCTTTTTCTTTCTCACTTGATGTGATTTCTAATGTTTTTTTCATCCACTCATTACAATAATTTAAAATTTAGTGAATAACTCTATTTCCTCCTTGAGATCTTCAAAGAAAATATCAAAGATTAAATTTTGATCTCATAAACGATCTCATAAATTTTGATCTCATAAGTTTTAGGATTTTTGTGGAAGAAGAAAAGATAAACGAGTGGCACTTGAGAGTAGCACCTCACACAACCTGTGCCCCACACTAAGATAAACGATAAATGAATGGCAATTGAGAGAAGCACCTCACACAACCCGTGCCCCACTCTAAGATGGAAAATTTCAATTAATGTGGAAATATTTATAATAAAGAATTTGAGCTTTAAATTAAATTTATTAAAAATATTGAATTGAGTTATATATCAAAAATATAATTAAAATAATTAAAACTTAAAATTTTATTAAAAAATAAAAAATTATGATAAAAATTGAAATAAAAATCATAAAATCATATATTTATTTGTAAAAAATCCCATGTGAATAAGAAAGAACAAGCCATTATATTATACAATCATATGATAGAAGCAAACCATGCAATTATCATCAAGCCATTCACTTTTATAGCAAAGAAGTAATTTTCTTCTTTGAAAGGAAAAGACATACAAAAGCTCATAAAATCGAAAACCATGAAATTATCCCAAAGCCATTCACTTAACCATGCAATTCTCATAAATCCATTCACTTTTGTAGCAAAAAAATTATTTTCTTCTTTGAAAGGACATGCAGAAACTCATAAAATTGAATTTACAAGGACATACACCAAATCGTAAATTGAAGTTTAACTCTGAAAGAAAATATAAATATGATGTATCCACCATTCAATTACATTCCTAATAATAATAATGAAGGTATAGAACTAGATGTTTTCCCAATCAAAATTTTCGGCAGTGAGCAAAATCTATATACAAAATATTCTTATTGACCTGATATGTTTAGCTTATATATAAAATATTCTTACTGACCTGATATGTTTAGTTTATATATATGTATAGTTAAATGTGATCGCGTTGATTAAATTATTTGCATTAAAAATTTTAATGCAGTTGATAAATGGTGGGAAGCTTTGAAATTTGAATATGGAAACTGCATGGAAGCTGGAGTAATAATGTAAAAAGGTGGATCAGAAAATTGTAGTACTACTTAGAAGAAGTAGTTATTTAGAATGTCGTCAAAAAAATGGTACATATACTCAAAATTTTGAAGTGCGGGTGGCATATTCAAAATAAACATATCCCGGAGTGAGTGAGTGCGTGCGTGGGTTCATTTGCTGTTTTCCTAGACGCAGTAATTGTTTCCGGAAGCGGCGACCCAGAAGTGAGTGGAAGGCTTATTATTTCCCAAATCAAACCTGGAACCAAGCTTGACCACGATGTTGTCGTCAATGGTCGCCATGTAGAGGTCGTCCTCCGCAGTAATAATTCTGCAGCTGCTGTTAGCATTGACGTTGTTTCTCTTGCGTAGGGCGATGAGGTTTTGAATTTCCTTCTTCATATTTGCGTCCACGAAATGATCGTAAAACTGCAGTACAAGACAAGACAATTAGAAGAAGCTGCTATCTGGTTATTAAACTAAATAAATAAATGTATGTGGAGCATAATATAATAATAAGGAAGATGGTGTGTCACTTTTACAAAAACAAATACAAAGATGGTGTGTGGCCCAAACTTTGGTGCCACAGCTCGCCATCATCCTGGCTCACCACTCCTTCTGCCTTGCGTGCTATTGTTGCACAGCCATCTACCTGCAATTGATAAAGGTTCTTAACTTGAACGTTTATCCTCCGGGTCTCACCAGTTGCCTTACTACGCAGGAAAGCTTTTCCCTCGCTAAAGACAACATCATATCCCTTGTCTTCTAACATGGCCACCGAGATCAGATTCTTCTTCAATCCTGGAACATGCATCACTTCCTTCAATATGAAGGGTTTACCAGGCTCCCTCTCAAAGGAAATGGTACCGATACCGGTCGCACTGTATCTACCATCATCGCCCATCTTGATGTACACTCCAAGATCTTTCTCATCCAAATCAGTAAACAAATATTTGTCTCCGGTCATATGAAAAGACGCACCACTATCAAGAAACCACACTGAACCCATCACACTTGAGACCAAGCATGTGATCAGTGAAAAATCCAGCTCAAACTGTGAGGCTAAGGCCTCTCCAGCTGCAGATCCAGCAGCCTGCTTATTTTTCTTCTTCTGTGGACAATTAGTGGTGTAATGTCCGTGTTGGTGATAGTGAAAGCACTTCACCTTGGACATGTCCTGCTTCTTGCCTTTCACACTGGATTGAGAAGAATTCTTCTTGCTCTTCCCCTTCCTTGCTTTGGCATCCAAAGCACAATTTTCTTCATCTAAGTTCTTTGATGAAGATCCATCCTTGGTACTTCGCCTTATCTCCTCTTGCACAAAATCTGACCAAAGTCGCTCCTATCCTGGCAATTTCTCCCGACCATTGACAAAGTCCTGATAGGAATGCCAACTCTTCAGAAGCCCAAGGAGAGCCAAGGTCACCAAATCCTCGTCATCAACAGTAACCCCCACACTTCCCAGCTCATCCCTACATTGGATGAACTTCGTGAGGTACTCGGGTATACTGTCGCCTTTCTCCACGTTTATGTTTCTGAGTCTATCCTTGAGCGCCAACTTCCTCTGGTCGCTCTTGCTTTGAAATATATCTGTCAAAGCTTTCCACATCAGGAATGGAGAAGCTTTACCATGAAGGCTGGACACTATGTGATCCTTCACACCTTCCAACAGAATCCTTCGACACTTTGTTGTCCTCTTTTGCCATGCGTCAAATACGGCAGCATCGCTAGAAGTAGGTTTTGGAATTTCTGCATCTATGAACTCCTTCAACCCATTGTTATCCAGCACCACCTCCATCTTGTCCTTCCATGTAATATAATTCGAGCTTCCCTCAAGGGAATACTCCAATCGCAATCCATTGAGAGACATCTCAACTTCGACACCAAGAAAACACTACTGCAAATTTGAATTCCACCAGCTCAAAACTCAACTGCTTCAATGTTTTGCAATTACTCCAATGATCAATATCGCTCTGATACCATGTAGAAATTTGAATAACTGATATGTTATCCACTGAGATTCTCCTGATCACACACTATTTTTACTTCATGCAAAATACAGAATCTCTTCTACCATTGATCATTAATTGTGGAAATAAAAACAATCCCATGCGCACATTAAAACCATAAAAATTCACACATAGGAACATAGTATTTTATGGGAAAGCTTAAAGCTAAAACCCCCCAACTATCTATATATTATATGTCATAGAGATCATGTAACAATCATCATACAAAGCTCCTCGCAAGCTCTCAGTACAATCTCCAATTGCTACACACTAATCAAGCTAGATCTAGCAAAACACATGCTCCAATATTTGCCACCTGATAGCCTGCCTCTACTACACAATCAATGCTAAATAATGGCTTAGAAATAAATTTGAACCACTTGGCTTGTACTACGCAATCCTCATTGGCATCTCCAATTACTGGTTGTTGCAAATCATGCAATAGTATAGTCACAACCGATAGTCATAGTGCTCTTTCACGTATCTCTTCACTGGACCTCTCCACTGAAACTGTCCATGCACTAAAGTTAACTGATGTATTCTTTAGTTGATTAATGAGTTTATAATTAGTGAATTAATTAATAATTAATTCACACCACTCTCTGTAGTGTATCAATCAGTTAGACTAGATATAACTAGCTCAACTATGTTTAGCTTAGTTAAACTGAACACAACTCCATTAACCTCCTCAATCAATTCCACCAAACTCTCTCACATGAGTTCTAACTGAAGTATCCATGCAATAGCTCCACTTAACCCTTAGGAATAGCGTAATTCCTTCTGTCAGCTCTTGTGCCACATTTGTGCACTTAATTGAAGTGCTCCAAGAGAATAAGATAATTTTTATAGTCCAAATATTATTAAGAGCTAATAATATTCGACATATCTATTTTTAGACTGGCAATCTAAAAATAGATTCCGCCCAATATGTCTAAAAATAGAAGTCCATGTATTTTTTCCAACTTGACCAACCATCCACAAATAGCATCCTGCAACTCATAGAATATGATCCACATGTCTAAAAATAGACTTTGCACCAAAAATAGCCTGCGGGCCCACTTAGTGAAGGTGACTCTTTTCACTAAGCTCATCATCTTGTTGCAATCTCAACATCTGCCTCTTGTGCAAATGATTTTTAGGTTTTTATATAATGTTTTGGGAAAAATTAACCATGAATGCATCGTTGGTGAAATGGTGAAAAAAAAATAATTGGTTGGACATGGGTCGAGGGATAAAATTCCTCCTCTCTGATAATAGTCGTTGTTTGTTTTTATGTTTGGGAATGTTTTTAAAATATATATAACCATGGCATGTTGTGGTTATGGCATATAATCATTGGATTGAATTGGAGGTGCACTATATATGTTTGTGTTTAATTTTGGGTGATGGTTTGGTTGGTTGTTTGATGGTTCGTTGGGTTGCCCATGGAGTGGGCCGACCTACGTAGCCAGGTGGGTTCGATTGCCCCCAACCCGCTTAAATGTGGTGCCATATCGGTGGTAATAGCATATTTATGGTTTGGGGGCGAGGCGGTGTTGGTGATGGGCCTGGTCCATGTGGACCCGACCCAACCCTCTTTAAACAACATATAATTTTTTTCGTGGCCCCTTTTTTTAGTGTAGAAGTTCCTAGATTCCGGTGGGGTTGAAAACCCACCCCCAGCGACATATTTTTTATTTTATTTTATTGTAATGAGGTCCGATGGGGGTGGCGAGGGTCATGGCCCACCACTCCATTTTTAATATATTTTTCGTTATTTTAAAACAAATTGTCATTTTTAATTTTAACAAAAATAAGGGTCACTAGGAAAATTAACGAGGCCACAATTTTTCCCATTTTCGAGCGCTAGGTTCCTTGCTGGTTAACAGTCAATTTGTGGGACACTTAAAGATAGCCTAGTGCCCAAATTTTATTGAAACTTCTCTTACCGTTTTAAAACCATAATAACCATGAATGTAAATTATATGTTTTCCTAATCAAAATTTCCAAAATTTCCATAGTGAAGAAAATCAATATATACAAAATAAATAGTTAAAAATGAGTTATCATTGCAAAACATTCCTAAAGATGATAGTTTTCCATTATTCTTATTTGCAGGTTAATGTTATACTTCGAAGATATGTTTAGTTTATTTAATATATATTTAAATGCTATCGAGCATGATTAAATTATTTGCATTCACAATTTTTATATTATTGTTCAATTTCCAATTTTAAAGTTTGAATATGGAAATATGGAATTTTGAGTGATAATATTAAAAAAAGCTAAGAAAATTGTAATTCAGAGAATAAGTTGAGGTGGGAAGTTGTTGATAGTTTTAAAATTTTATTCAAACTCAAATTCGCCCTTTTCTTTCTCACTGAATGTGATCTGAATAACCTTATTTCCTCCTTGAGATCCTCAAAAAAAATATCAAAAACCAAACTTTGATCTCATCACTTTATTTTATTTTTTTAAATGAAAATATTAATTTCTAAAATTATAAACTTTATGAGTTATAAAGTCAATTTCAACTAACTAAATTATTTATCATAATTTTCTTAATTTTATACTTCAGAAGAATTTAAAAATGTCAAAATAAATAAAATTTGAAGATATATTTTGCATGCATGGACACAATGCCTATGCAGAGATACCTATTTCAGCTACAATTTTAAGAGATTTCATAAACATCATGGCCAATATGATCACTATCATATCCTATACATTTTTTTCTTCAATATCTATCTCTCAAAGATTTTCTCCTTTATGGAACAAATATGTGATAAAAGAATATTGGGACCATTTTTTTATTAGTAACCAAATGTTTAAAATATGCTAATAGACATCTAAATTTAGGGTTAGGTTTTTCGCACGTGATTCCAATAAATGTAAAAATTCAATCCTCTAAAAGCTAAATGTGGCATCCACTAGATACCATGATGATTAACACTATATGTCGAAATAGGAAGGGATGCAATTGAACTTTAGCTGGATGGAGGAAGTAGTGGAGATCAATTCTCTCTTGCACTAATCATAGAGATGAAATTCATGGTATATATTCAGGGTTAATCATGCTCTTTATACTTTAATCTCACTAGGTTTTCCACCACTTGGATCTCACGATGATTCAAAAGTTAAAAGATCTATATCTATATAATAAAGTAAAAGTGAATCTTAATAAGTAGAAATTTTTTTATATGGTTTTTAATAGATATATAATTCTAGTTTATATATCCCATTTCTTTTATAAATAATTATAATAATTTAAAACAAATTATAATTTAATTAATCTATAGAATTTAATTAATTTATATAATTTTTACAATGTAAAATATATAAATAAACAAGTATTTTAATACTATTCATATGTACCATTTATTTTATGTAAATGTATTTAAAAACAAAAAAAAATTGTGCACATAGAAGATAAAGTAAGGCATTCACTCACGTGAAAAACTATTTTTTCATAAATTTAACATTGCATAGGCTCAAAATACCATTATCTTGTGAAAATTCATTGACATTTTATATATTAAAATAGAGATGGTATTTTGAGGAAGGTGTTTGCCATGTAAATTTAAGTTGAGTGTGTAGTTTGAATGTACTATTATTGGTGTTTGTGGATCAATGCACTAGTAGCTAAATTGTATTTTTACAATTATTCTGGAGTTAAACTTTCACTACTTCACATGCTTTAGGAACGAAGACGCTTGTTTTTTAACCAATATTCTTGAAAATAAATTTTAACGATATAAAGCATCTTCAGACAGACACTCAAACAATAAATTATTCAGATACACACTGAATCAAGAGTCAATGAAAAGGTTGGCGCAGAAAACCCAACGTCCATAGAAAATTTAGGGTATGGTTCCCTTTAATAGAACCTTAAACTAAATCTTACACTACGACCTGAAAATTAATTCCACCAATTCAACCTGAAATTTTTCTTAAAATCTTAAATAATGGAAGTAATTATACCAAATTCATCAATAATATGTCTGGGAGAGCCTTACGAGTTATTAATTGCAACTACCTTGTATAAAACGCTTGCAAACAACACCGACATCTTGAAATACTATATTGAAAAACACAAAAACTAAATTTTACACTTCAACAGACAGGAATATGTAAATAAGGAAATTTATTCCACCATTCAACCTAAAAAATTTCTTCAAACCTTAAAGAATAGAAGAAAAGTATGTCAAATGCAACAAGAAAAATTGGGAGAGCCTTACTTTATTAACCTCAACTATCTCGTATAAAATGCTTGCAAACTACATGAGTGTCTTGTAATTTCTTATGTGTTCAACTCATAAACTGCAAATAGTTTAATTTTGTGGATATTAACAACCTTTACAAGATATTTCTCGATTTCCACAGAGTAAACAAGAAGAACGAAAAAAGAAAATCCATTGTAATGACTCTCACTATTGAAAACCATGAAAACAAGATTTTATTAAACCATTCAGCTCCAACGAATAGAATTTTAATTGTAGGGGAGGAGGATAGAAAATCGAACCCAATCGATCCTGCCATTAAATGTTACAAGATATGGCGATTGAGTTCATTGATTGCTAATGATTCACAATTCAATTTCCCAAAATACCATTGTACAAAGGCAGAGGCTCCGGTTGAGTTCAGTGGTTGCTAACGATTCTCCATTCAATTTCCTGAAATACCATTGTACGAAGGCAAAGGCTCAGGGTTCGGGATGTGAGGGAATGGATGTAGACACGGCATCCAGAGTTATATATGCCCATGCGATGCGTGGCCATATGGTAGATGTTGGTCGGATGGGATACGATTATGGAATTGAGGTCTAATAAAGACTCTAAGGGGGCATTTAATAACCTATATCTTACCATATATTGGTTGTCAGGATCTATGATCTCATCAATTGTGGTTTCCATTATAAATGGAGAAATGTATTAAACATTATGCTTTGCTGATGAAACATACATCATCGTCAGATTCCTGTCACTGAGAGGTGTAAAATTGACACAAATGTTTTCGAAAATGGACTCCTACAACTTTAGGCCCTCAAAGAATCTTTTGGTGCCCTCAAGATTCTCTAAGATTCTATTTTGTAGGGAACCTCCAAATCTACTGCTCAAATGGTCATTCTGAATTTACCATCACGTTCCATACAAAATTCTGGTTAAAATGACTGTAAACTTCATATCATTCTCACAAAATGGAATTTTACCTCCCCATGAAATCTTTTAGGAATCAATGAATATTATCTGCAAAAGATTACGTGTCTTGAAAAATGTGCCCACACATGGTTCCACCTTACTATGGGGTCGTGGTTCCGCATTCCTACTCTGCTAGTTCGCCCTTGCTCTACCTCCCATGCAAATGAGTTTTGGGTTTTTATATAATGTTTTGGAAAAATTTAACCATGAATGGATCGTTGGTGAAATGGTAAAAAAAAAGGAATTAGTTGGACTGGGGTCGGGGGATAAAATCCCGCCTCTCTGATAATAGTCGTTGTTTGTTTTTATGTTTGGGCACATTTTTAAAATATATATAGCCATAAAATGTTGTAGTTATGGCATATAATCATTGGATTGAATTGGAGGCATGTTATATATGTTTGTGTTTAATTTTGGGTGATGGTTTGGTTGGTTGTTTGATGGTTCGTTGGGTTTCCCATAAATTTCCATAGTGAAGAAAATAAATATATATAAAATAAATAGTTTTCCATTATTCTTATTTGAAAGTTAATGTTATACTTGGAAGATACGTTTAGTTGATTTAATATACATTTAAATGCTATCGAGCATGATTAAATTATTTGCATTCACAATTTTTAAATTATTGTTCAATTTCCAATTTTAAAGTTTTAATATGGAAATATGGAAGTTTGAGTGATAATATAAAAAAATAAAAGAAAATTGTAATGCATAGAAGAAGTTGA
Organism: Pinus albicaulis; assembly: GCA_034641835.2. NCBI lineage: Eukaryota > Viridiplantae > Streptophyta > Pinopsida > Pinales > Pinaceae > Pinus > Pinus albicaulis. The sequence continues at coordinate 439,194,715 of CM076574.1, read as the reverse complement.
GGTGGGAAGTTGTTGATAGTTTTAAAATTTTATTCAAATTCAAATTCACCTTTTTCTTTCTCACTTGATGTGATTTCTAATGTTTTTTTCATTCACTCGTTACAATAATTTAAAATTTAGTGAATAACTCTATTTCCTCCTTGAGATCTTCAAAGAAAATATCAAAGATTAAATTTTGATCTCATAAATTTTGATCTCATAAGTTTTGGGATTTTTGTGGAAGAAGAAAAGATAAACGAGTGGCACTTGAGAGGAGCACCTCAAACAACCTGTGCCCCACACTAAGATAAACGATAAATGAATGGCAATTGAGAGCAGCACCTCACACAACCCGTGCCCCACTCTAAGATGGAAAATTTCAATTAATGTGGAAATATTTATAACAAAGATTTTGAGCTTTAAATTATATTTATTCAAAATATTGAATTGAGTTATATATCAAAAATATAATTAAAATAATTAAAAGTTAAAATTTTATTAAAAAATAAAAAATTATGATAAAAATTGAAATAAAAATCATAAAATCATATATTTATTTGTAAACAGAATCCCATGTGAATAAGAAAGAACAAGCCATTATATTATACAATCATATGATAGAAGCAAACCATGCAATTATCATCAAGCCATTCACTTTTATAGCAAAGAAGTAATTTGCTTCTTTGAAAGGAAAATACATACAAAAGCTCATAAAATTGAAAAATCCATGCATAAATAAATTAACCTTATCAGTAATAAAATCTAATGTAACATCCACTAGATACCATGGTGATTAACACTATATCTCGAAATAGGAAGGGATGCAATTGAACTTCAACTGGATGGAGGAAGTAGCAGAGATCAATTCTCTCTTGCACTCATGGCATGGCTGAAATTCATGGCACATTTTGTTTATATTCCATCCTATTCTCGCTCTTGGAAACTTTAGTTCTCCTATATATTTCATTTTTCTTGTGCATTCAAATTCATTAATTTCTTGAGCATGGAAATGTTGGTCAGGTTTTGTGAACTAGGAATTATGTACAACGGATCTGTCATTTCTTGTGACTACGTTTTTCTCTCAAAAGCCCTAGTGGAATGAGAATTGGGTTCTCCTTTAAGTTGGGCTTCCTCCAATTGTTATTATGTCCAGTTCTGAGACCAGTTCTCTAGTCGTACTTCTATTATTCCAGTAATCTCGTTCATTTTCTGTTAATTTCGTTAGCTTTCCAATGGTGCTTCGATTATGTTGTGATGATGTTGTGATGGAGAGTTCACTTGAATGAATAACTCGAATAGTTCTGGTACTTTGACTCCAACTCGAACATCTGTTACAAAAGCCAAACTAGGCCACATAGTAACTCCAGGTTTCTCTTCTCTAGGGTGATTACTTTAGTTTCTCAATTGGTTTAGTATAACTCATGTGTCTACTTATTATAGTTAGCTTAACTTGGTTGTCTGTCATATTTAATCAAGTAAGAGTGTTTGATATTCAAAGTTTAATGCCATTTCTATATATTCAAGGTTAAACATGTTCTTTTGCAACTTAAGCCAATGTCAAACTCGTTAATTATGTTCTTTTGCAACTCAAATCAATGTACAACTCGAAACCATTTCGCTTATTTTATTCAGATTTGGAATTTTGATTTTGGCATATGTTGCAGGAAATTATTAAACACTTATTTTAACTTTTCAATTTGAATTGGTTTCCTGTGTTTATTAATGAAGAGACTGTGTTTGCAACAGAGGTAATAGTCTTGTTTTAATGTCTAAGTTCACTCGCAATTTGGAGATAGATATTTAATCACTAATCACAGTGTGTGTGAAAGCATGAGTTTTGGGATTTTTGTGGAAGAAGAAAACATAAACGAGTGGCAATTGAGGGATGCACCTCACACAACTTGTGTCGCACTCTACTATGGCAAATTTCAATTAATGTGGAAATGTTTATAACAGAGAGTTTGAGCTTTAAATTAGATTTATTCAAAATATTGAATTTACTTATATATTAAGAATATAATAAAATAATTAAAACTTAAAATTTTATTAAAAAATAAAAAATTGAAATAAAAATCATAAAATCGTGTATTTATTTGTAAATAGAATCCCATGTGAAGAACAAGCCATTATATTATGAAATCATATGATAGAAGCAAACCATGAATTTATCATCAAGCCATTCACTTTTATAGCAAGGAAGTAATTTGCTTCTTTGAAAGAAAAAGACATACAAAAGCTCATAAAATCGAAAACCATGAAATTATCCTTAAGCCATTCACTAAATCATGCAATTCTCATAAAGCCATTCACTTTTGTAGCAAAGAAATAATTTTCTTCTTTTAAAGAACATGCAGAAACTCATAAAATTGAATTTACAAGGACATACACCATAAAATTGAATTTTCTTTTTATATAGCCATGACATGTTGTAGTTATGGCATATAATCGTTGGATTGAATTGGATGCGTGTTATATATGTTTGTGTTTAATTTTGGGTGATGGTTTGGTTGGTTGTTTGATGGTTCGTTGGGTTGCCCATGGAGTGGGCCGACCTATGTAGCCAGGCGGGTTTGATTCCCCCCAACCCACTTAAATGTGGTACCATATCGGTCGTAATATCATATTTATGGTGGGGGGAGGCCCGCGGGGGGGGTTTGCTCCACGCGGGCCCTACCTGAGCCTCTTTAACCAACATATAATTGTTTTTGTGGCCCTTTTTTTTAGTGTAGAAGTTTTTGGATTTTGGTGGGGTTGACAACCCACCCCCCGAATGACATATTTTTTATTTTTTTTATTGTAATAAGGTCCGATGGGGGTGGTGGAGGTCATGGCCTACCACTCCAATTTTTAATATATTTTTTGTTATTTTAAAATAAATTTTCATTTTTAATTTTAACAAAAATAAGGGCCGCTGGGAAAATTAACGAGGCCACATTTTTGCCCATTTTTGGGAGTTGGGTTCCTTGTTGGTTAACAGTGAATTTGTGGGGCACTTCTCTTACCGTTTTAAAACCATAATAACCATGAATGTAAATTAGATGGTTTCCTAATCAAAATTTCCAAAATTTCCATAGTGAAGAAAATCAATATATATAAAATAAATAATTTTCCATTATTCTTATTTGCAAGTTAATGTTATACTTGGAAGATACATTTAGTTTTTTTAATATACATTTAAATGATATCGAGCATGATTAAATTATTTGCATTCACAATTTTTAAATTAATTCCTATTCCCGCTCTTAGAAAGTTTAGTTTTCCTATCTCTTTCATTTTTTTTTTGTTCATTCATATTCATTAATTTCTTCAACATGGAAATGATGTTTGGGTTCCATTGTGAACTAGGAGCTATGTATAATGAACCTAGATCACTGTCATTTCTTGTGGACTACATTTTTCTCTCAAAAGCCCTAGTGGAATGAGAATTGGGTTCTATTTTAAGGTGGGCTTCCTCCAAATTGTTATTATGTCCAGCTCTAAGACCAGTTCTCTAGTGGTACTTCTGTTATTCTAGTAATCTCATTCATTTATATTAATTTCTTTCGCTTTCCAATGGGGGTTCAATTATGTTGTGATGGAGAGTTCCCTTGAATGAATAACTCAAATAGTTCTGGTACTTTGACTCCAACTTGAACATCTGTTACAGAAGCCAAACTAGGCCACATAGTAACTCCAGGTTTCTCTTCTCTAGGGTGATTACTTTAGTTTCTCAATTGGTTTAGTATAACTCATGTGTCTACTTATTATAGTTAGCTTAACTTGGTTGTCTGTCATATTTAATCAAGTAAGAGTCTTTGATATTCAAATTTCAACACCATTTCTATATATTCAAGGTTAATCATGCTCTTTTGCAACTTAAACCAATGTCCAACTCGTAGCCATGGCATGTTGTAGTTATGGCATATAATCATTGGATTGAATTGGAGGTGTGTTATATATGTATGTGTTTAATTTTGGGTGATGGTTTGGTTGGTTGTTTGATGGTTCGTTGGGTTGACCATGGAGTGGGCTGACCTACCTATCCAGGTGGGTTTGATTCCCCCCGACCCACTTAAATGTGGTACCATATCGGTGGTAAAATCATATTTATGGTGGGGGGGGTGGTTCTGCTCCACGTGGGCCCGAATCGACCCTCTTTAACCAACATATAATTGTTGTTGTGGCCCTTTTCTTAGTGTAGAAGTTTCTGGATTTTGGTGGGGTTGACAACCCACCCCCGAAATGACATATTTTTTATTTTTTTTTATTGTAATAAGGTCCAACAGGGGTGGCGGGGGTCATGGCCTACCACTCTGTTTTTTAATACATTTTTCGTTATTTTAAAACAAATTGTCATTTTTAATTTTAACAAAAATAAGGGTCACTGGGAAAATTAACGAGGCCACAATTTCGCCCATTTTTGGGAGTTGGGTTCCTTGCTGGTTAACACTGAATTTGTAGGACACTTAAACCTAGCCCAGTGCCCAAATTTGACAGAAACTTCTCTTACTGTTTTAAAACCATAATAACCATGAATGTAAATTAGATGTTTTCCTAATCAAAATTTCCAAAATTTCCATAGTGAAGAAAATCAATATATATAAAATAAATAGTTTTCCATTATTCTTATTTGCAAGTTAATGTTATGCTTGGAAGATACGTTCAGTTGATTTAATATACATTTAAATGCTATCGAGCATGATTAAATTATTTTCATTCACAATTTTTAAATTATTGTTCAATTTCCAATTTTAAAGTTTTAATATGGAAATATGGAAGTTTGAGTGATAATATAAAAAAATAAAAGAAAATTGTAATGCATAGAAGAAGTTGAAGTGGGAAGTTGTTGATAGTTTTAAAATTTTATTCAAACTCAATTTCACCTTTTTATTTCTCACTTGATGTGATTTCTAATGTTTTTTTCATCCACTCATTACAATAATTTAAAATTTAGTGAATAAATCTATTTCCTCCTTGATATCTTCAAAGAAAATATCAAAGATTAAATTTTGATCTCATAAACGATCTCATAAATTTTGATCTCGATTTTTGTGGAAGAAGAAAAGATAAACAAGTGGCACTTGAGAGTAGCACCACACACAACCTGTGCCCCACACTAAGATAAACGATAAATGAATGGAAATTGAGAGAAGCACCTCACACAACTCGTGCCCCACTCAAAAGAAAGAAATATAAATATAAATATAAATACCCTAAGGAGACACGGATTGTGAGGGTGGCGGAAACCAGACGTCCGTTATGCCCGCCTCCGCTGCATCGTCTACAATCCCCTTCAACACGTTGTACCACGAAGAAGTCTTGGAGGACTCCCAATTGAAGCCCTGGTGGAGCACCCATTTCCAATCATTTCTATTTCTATTTCACTGCTACGTCCTAACAAATTAACCAACCTCTATTTCTATTTCTGTTTCAGTCCTACCTAACAAACAAAGCGAATCTCTTACCTGCAGCAAAACGGTGCTCAGAGGGTCACCATTACTAGCGTTAGTATTGCCGCCGCTTGAAACTCTTGACGTTGGTGTTGGAGCTGGTGCTTGTGCCACCGCATTGATGACTACGGAACCTAGGAACAAACCAATTAAAACCAAACTGCACTTACCCATGTTTACTTACTTCCTTCCTTGGAGTATATTTGACAGTTGTGGGGACTCTACCTTTGCTGTGCACCATTTATAGAGAGAGAAAGATGAGAGAGATTTGAATTCTCAATGTGGACAATGTCTACCATAACGTATTAAAGGTACCCTTGGCACGCATATGATCTATGTTCTCATCAATCAATTGCGGTTTCCAGTATAGACAGAGACACGTATTAAAGCTTCTCTCACTATCTCCACCTGTATTTATCTAATGGGTGAATGTTCCGCGTATGACAGAACTTTAACTCTATTCTATCTGGAAGCGTTTGAGGTACAGTATGCCATTAAATTATTTGGGTGCTTAATCCTCAAATCCATATATTCATATTAGAAGACCTTCAAGAGTGTTATTTATCACTTTATTTAGATTTTCTAGAGAAATTTCCATTATATAAAAAGTATGATTTGCACATATGAAACATGTTTTTATTAATTCCAATTTTAAACCTCGTAATTTCTATACACATAATTGGATTACTTAACTATGAATATATTGATATCATGGGTGACCAACAGGGACAACTTTGCAATATTTGAAGAAAAATGATAAGATGAAACTCCACAATACAAGCATTTATATTAACACGCTCATTTTTCTTGAAATCACCATCCTTTTCTTCAAATATCTAAAGAAAAATATATTTTTGTAAAGCCTAAATGCCTAAGAAATATGTTGTAGAAGCAATTGCAAGTAAGCAATAGTTCCATTTAAATTCATTCATATTCTTAGGGTTTCAGGGCATTTACTATTGAACTCATTGTTGAAAATGTTGAGAATTTTGTAGAAATAACTAGTTGTTTTGTCACAACCAATGATTGAAGTTCCCAATTTCTAAATTAGTTGTTATTAACAATGTGATAAAAATTTTCACATCCATCTGATGAGTATGCCACCCCATCTACATTGAGAGTGCAAGGATACATCTAATGGAACAGTACGTCGCGACTGTTGTGGAATTCTCCTCACAGTCAATCCCATCAACTTGTCAAAATCCACGGGCCACAAATCTGGCCTTGTACTTCTCCACACTCTTATCTACCACTTGCTTCACCTTATATATCCATCTAGATCGAACCACTGATTTTCCAATCGGTCTTGAGACAAATTCCCATGCACTATTCTTGACAATGGAGTCATACTCCTTTACCATAGCATCAACACAAATTGCTTGTTGCACCTCTTCCTCAAAGGAAGATGGTTTTGTCAAAATACACTTGCTCATAAGAGCCATGTATCTATTAAAATTGTTTGAAGACTTTATTTTTCTACAAAGTGAAGAAGGTGCTCCTACATGATCTACCACAAAAAGTCTCAATCTATCAACTTCCGTGGTGTGCCTTCTACCATTTTGGGTAGATGGCTCTGCATGAGTGCTTTCTGCCACTCCATGATCCTCCACATGTGGCTGCTTCACATCTTGATGTTCATCCTTTGGAACCAAGAGTTCCTCATCTGAATGCAAATCTAGCTCCCTCTCAAGGGACAATCCTATGGCTTTCTCCTCATCAAATTTTATATCTTGTCTCATAATAGTCATCCTCTTGTTTGGAGAATACAACCGATAGTTGTGGGGAGTATCACTTTACTTGTAGTGTCCCTTCTTGGTGAGATAGCTTTGGTGACACTTACAGATGGTGAGTTTGATATAATGACATAATGTTATGCATGATAGACTCGTGTACATGCTTATATGCTATAGACCTAGTTTGGGTCACCTTGTTGTTGTGTGCTTATGATAATATCTATGGTTGTGTGTATAAGAATTGATTTTGGTTAAGATCATATTAGCGATGTTTTATCTTTTAGGTATCCTATTTTGGACATAGCTATATGACATAGATGGTTATCCAGGATTGAGACACAAATTCATGGATGATCATGGTTATGTGGAACATATGGTTAATTATGATTTATGGATGATACATTATTTGTATGATTTTATGTTTATAATCTCGTACTAAGCATGATGTGGCAGGGGAATTGGTCATTGCCAAAAAGGATGCTCAAGTTATAAATGATTGTGGAAGTCATGAACAATATTTGGTAAAATGTGAATAATTTAATTATGAAATTCATTTGATTTCTTTGATCTATGAGATTGTGATGTGTGTAGGTATTCGAAGAAGACCTTACCAACAAACCATCAAATGGGTATCATCTCACAATCAGTACCTTAACGTGAAGCGCAGATTTTCAAAACAGAGTAGATGAGAATCCATGGAATTTAGGGCTCGGAGTCCTAAATCCATGAAATATAAAGATGTGGAGTCTTGGATATATAATAAAAGGATTAGGGCACGGAGTCCTAAATCCATGGAATATAAAGACATGGATTCTTGGATCTATAATGAAATTTTTAGGTCATGGAGTCCTAAATATTAAAAAAAATCAAGGTGTGGAATCTTAGATCTTTAGAGTATATCAAGGCGCGAAGTTCTTAATCTACTAAGGCACGGAGATGCATGCAATAGGGGTGCATAGCCCCTATTCTCCACAAGAAAAATACCACTCATGGGCAGCTTAGTGATGAATTTCCTTAATAAAATCTCATTCTTGACAACTTTGGAGTGACTTTCTAAAAATAGAAAGTCATGTCTAGCATCTCAAGTATGACTTTCCAGAAATAGTAAATCACCTCCAATCAATGGGTAGTAAAGTATACTTTAATTAAAAGCACTTAAATTATCATTGATCAATCTTAATAGTTCAATGTCGACTTAATCCTCAATATTATTAATATTATTAATATTATTATTATCTTTTATGAGACTATTATATTATTATTAAAAGGGAATTATATCTCCACAATCACTTCACACCTCTCTCCTTGATTATTCTCATGGCTCTATGTAACCCTCTCTCTCTCTCTCTCTCTCTCTCTTTTAATTATACATTACACTCTCTTTTATGAACTCATCAAAGAATGACATATTCCTCTTACACTCATTAAATACATGTCATAAAATATTCCTCTTACACTCTCCTTAACTAAGGCATGCATACCTCTCCTTAATGGCATGAGTTACACTCCTCTAAAAGGAATACAAGGCATGCATATTACTCCTATTTTATGACAAGAATTTGTTACTCCTCCTATATATGTGCCTCATGTATTCTCACTTGGGGGAGGTGCATTGTGATGCCAAGAGTTGGAGAGATTTGAAAAATATTATGAGAGGAAGAGACTTGGAGAGTAGTCAATTTCTTTCAAAATGAATTTGAAATTCCTAAATTAAATTACTAAGTAGCTCTACATGGTGGATCTAACCATGAGTGGTATTGAGAGGAAGTGAAACTTGTCTTCCTCAAAACACCTTGTATGCCTCTCTACTACTATATTTTGGTACTGCTTGTGAGCTCTTACAGCTTGGGGGTTCCAAGGGGAGAAGTATAGCTTTAGCATAAAACGAAAAGAAGAAGAAATTTAAATTATTGTAAGCATCTAATTTTGGTATAAGCTTATGTTATATGGAATCTTATTGGCTAGTTGAAAATGAAGACTAAGAGTGGCCTATATACATAGATGTTTAGATCTCAAGATGTTGTGGAATTACTATTTGTGTACTTTATTATACTAACCTTGGTATTGTAGCATTTGAGAAAGGATATCCAAATATTGATGAAATTAATTCAGAGATTCCAAAGGAATTGGATAAGATTTCCCTGAGTTATGGTTTTGTTTCACATAATTAGAGGCATGTTTTAGAAAGGATTTCACGATATTTTGTAAAGTGTTTGAAAAAATACCTGAATTGGAAATGCTATTATTATTTTTAATCATTTTTCATGGATAAGTGTTAACTTGCAGCCTACCATAGTAGGAATTGGATGCATAATTGAAATATACTTGGAGGATTCACTCGATCAACTCTTAAAGTAAAAATGCAGAAAAAAATATGATAGCCAAGAGTTTCAAAGAGAATGATTGAGGTAATTTTCAGTCAATATGTATTTGAATAGTTCAGGATGCTTGCCATGTGTTTGGAAAAATGATTGAATGAAAATAATGTTAGATTAATCTCAAAGCCCTTCAATTCACTTACAATGCATGAAATGATTTTGGAAAACATTTAGATTATACATAAGTAATTACAATTTAATTCAATGTTGTTATTTGTTTTATATCGTTGTACATTAAAGCTTGTCGGTCATCTTTTTGATACAATTTGTAAATGAAATTCTTCAGAGTCAACATATTTTCTAGTTTAAAAAAAAAAAGCATCTAGGCATGGTTTCGTATTGATTTGGGACAACATCAGGGGGTATCCATGCCTAATTGACCTATAACCCCTGATTTGATTAAAAAAAATGCTTTTTAGAACCCAGATCGTAAATCTGGGTGATTTTGTAGATTTTTGTTGTTAGTTATGTGCACCCATTGTTGAGTCTTTTATGAAAGACTAAGATTATTTAGTCCCTGTTTTAAGATGTCAACATTTAAAGTTTCAATTTCTGAATTTTATGAGATAAATAGGTAGAAAAATAATATTAAATTCACCGTTTCCAAGTGTTTGACAAAAATGTCTCAATGGATTTTGATTGCATGCTTGCAAAGTGTTTTTCATAAGGGATCAATGACTGTAGATTGCATGTTTGAAAAGTGTTTTTCAAAAGTCCCAAATGGCTACAGCTTTTGTGCATACAAATTGTCAGTGTAAAAGTATTAGTTGTTGTATTTTTTATAAATAGACTATTTAATGGGTGTAGCTTCCTATGTCTGCAAGATTTTGGTATGAATTTGAAAATGAATTTAATAATTTGTGGAAGTGTGAATAGAGACTAAGGCAATTTGTTGCTGTATTATCTAAGGCGTTCATAAAAAAAATGGCTTTTTGTTGGAAACAATTTACAGTGACTAATTTTGTAGGATTTTGTGCAAATGAGCATAATAAGTTTCGTCTGAGCTACATCTATGCATGGGTGCATTATTATGCTTCAATGGCTATATAAAACGACTACTTGTGCCCAATTTATGTAGGTCCATTGTTTTTCTTGGCACTTTTTTGAATAATAATATTCTTATGAATTGGTAACAGTATTTTCTTGTTGCAACATTCATTATGTAATTCTCATGATTGAAGCAATGGATTAATTGATGAATTTGGAAATTTTGTTGGTCAATATATTTTGTGATTCCTTTTCATAAAAATATCATATTTATTTGATTTACGGATGAAGATAGGAATATCATTCCCTCAATTACCTTGCTATAGGAAGGTTAAGACCCATACACTTATATGTGATATTTATAATATAAGCATTATACTTTTGTGGTTATGATATCAAGGGTCAATAAGTGGAGCTTATTTAGCCAAATATAGGAATTCAAACAGGTTGACCTAGCTTAATGTTCACACATGGAATTATGGTGGAATTTATTTCCAATCTTACTTAGAGCTCACCTAGAAGCATGAGAAGAGAAAATGCTATCAACTTTTAAACTTGAGAGGAAATGTGTTTTGGAATTGGTTTTAAGGGAAAGTTATCCCTCACCTCTTATGTGATATTTTTATATTGAAATAGATGAAGGAACATGATTACCTGATAACTTAGTTAGTAATGTTACAAAAAAAAATTGGGTATTAATGATTAATGTGACCTCTACTTCTCTATATTATTGATTGTGGGTAGGGTGGGGCCTTACATATGGTATCAGAGCCAAGTTAAAACACTAGGGTTTAATGGGCCAACATGCTTACTTGTAGGTTGATGATGTATGAATGTTGATTTTGCATGCATGTTGAGTTGTTGTATATCTTTATTTGGAATCATACTGGTTACATAGAGGATATTATTATTATTATGTCATTTAGAAACTCACGCAAAAAAAAATATTTATTTCTTATACTCCTTTATATATTTTTTAAGACATATTATTAGCAACATTTTAAAATTCTTAAAAAACTGCTGGGAAATGATGTGCTTGAGAAATTTGGGGTTAAACCCAAGTATGTGGATGACTTGATTGCCAATCGATGAGTGAGATAGGTGGAGTGCATGCATGGTTTCATATATGTTTAATGCATCATTTTCAATGTGATATGGGCTTGGTAGTCATCTTTGCTTGTTGAAATCATATCTACCAAGAAAAATATTCAATTAATTTGGACTATAGTATGATGACCTTGGTGTGTATGCTTGGGAATGAGTAAAAAGTGTAAAGTTAAGGTTCAATTAACGTGATGATTGAGTTCATCATGTTAATTTTGACTCTTTTCGTACATACACTAATGGAAACTTAAGAAAAAGATAACTTGAAGGATGCCACTTTTAACTATGAATTGAGATTCAAGAGTAATGTATGTGCATTAATTACATGTGTTAAAATTTGATTTGGAAATACATTCTTAACGAGTAAGAATGGAATTCCTCTGATTTATTTGTCATGATTTTGTGTATTTTGGGTTGAAATTATGCATGAAATAAATTTAAACTACTCAAATATATGTGTGTAATCTCGTACTAAGCTTGATGTGGCAGGGGATTTGGTCATTGCCAACAAGAATTCTCAAGCTATAAATGACTGCGGAAGTCATTTCTCCAAATCCAAAATGATTGTGGAAGTCATGCACAATCTTTGGTAAAATGTGAATAAGCTAATTATGAAATTAATTTTATTTCTTTGATCTAGGCCTCCATCCACTAGTGGCCCTAGGTTGCTTTAAACTTCATTATGGCTTCTTTGTCTCTGGAAGTCTCCAAATGCTTCTAAAAATCCTTCCATTGAATTTAGAATGTCCAAAATAGTCAGAATAGACTATTCACTTTCTGAAATTGGCCTTTAGCTGCTCTAGTTAGGCCCCTAACACCTAGTGGCACCCTGTGGATCTAGGCTCATTGAAAAATTATCTGAACTATCTCGGCCTTCATAAGTCTCCAAATGCTTCTAAAAATCCTTTCATTAGATTCAAAAGGTTCAATATAGTCATAATAGACTATTTATTTGCTGAGAATGGTCTCTGGTTGCCCTGGCTAGGCGTCATTCTCCTGGTGGCCCTGGTGGCCTTTGGAACTTCTCAGAAGAAAAATCATGCTTAGAAGTCCTTAGATGGCTCTTAAAACCTCAAAAATGGCTCTAGAATTTTCAATATAGTCAAAATTGACTATTGGCTACTGAGAATAGCCTGTGGCTACCCTGGCTAGGTCTCATTCTCCTGTTGTCTCCTAGTGGCCCTAGTGGCTCTTGGAACTTCTATGAAGAAAAATCATGCTCAAAAGTCCTCATCTAGCTCTACAAACCTCACCAATGGCTCTGGAATGTCCAAGAAAGTGGAAATTGACTATTCACACACAAACAATGGTTGAGTAATTCTCCAGTCATGGCTCATTGAATTTTTCTGCCCAATGTCCCCCAATTTCCTCCACTAAATGTGGGGCAACTGCGAATTAGTCCAACTAAATTCATCCTGAGCACTAACTTTGGCGTGCCTCCAAGATTCCTACCAACATAAACTGGAGCTTATCTCAGTTTTAATACGAAATTAGTGGTCGAATAAATGTGTTTTAAAATGGATAAGTGCTTCTTAGCATTAATCTCAGCTTATTGTGGGTTAACCAAGTTTTAATGCTAATTAATAGTCATTAAAATAACTTTGTCAGATTTGTATCAAGTGCCTGGTCCTAGAATAAGGCCATATAGGGAGGGGGTTGGCCCCCTCCAACCCCCAATTATGAATTCATCAATCCTTAAGTAGAAGTCCCCACCATAAGATGTTAAGAACTACTTGTGTGGCATGTTGGCACACGGGTGCACTAGCTGGGGGGAGGTCGGGGGTTTGAGCCATGCCTCCCAGATAAAAAATTTCTACCAATTGTTGATCCCACATGGCAGCCTCTAGGCTTGCCACATGGAACTCTTTAATTGGCTCAATAAATCCATACCCCCAATCGAAACTCGACAATTGTCAACCATTGATTTCCTTGTAGGGAATATTCCAGGAATATTCCCTGGAATATTTTTTTTTGCTGACTATTCAATTTCTGAGTCAACCCTGGTTAACTGTCGAAATTTACAGTTGTTATGAAACCGACTCCAAAAATAGAAGAAAAGAGAGATCAACGCCTTAGAAATCATCACTTCGAGGGGGAAACCTCCAATACATTACATAAATGAACAATTATTGGATGATACAAATGAAAAAAACTCCTTCTATATATAGGGGTCCATGGGGTCACAATATAATCCTAGCCAACCTAATAATAATAATGTAAGTAAACAATAATAACAATATGGGGGTTATAGGGGTACAACAATAACAATAAGTGGGCTACAGTAATAACAATAAGGGATTACACTAGTAATATGGGGACCAAACATCCCTGAGTAGCTCTGGATGCTTCTATATAAAATTTTGATCCTCCCATATAGAATCTTCAGTGGGTAAGTTATTCCAGTTGATGAGATACTTTGAAAATGATTGATCTCGTAGCTATCGAGTTCTTGTTTCCGTGACTGTTTCAGGTTCCAATATGATTTTCCGTCCTCATCAAGTTCTGAAAATATTGTTTGGACTGGAATTTTTTCACCTATAACCTTCTTTAATCATGAAACATGGAAAATTGGATGCACTCGCGAAGAAGCAAGAAGCTCCATTTTGTATGCCATAGTACCAATATTTTGCAACACCTTGTAAGGACCATAGTATTTTGGCAATAATTTATTATCCTTCTTAAATTTCTTGAGGGATGTTTGTTTGTATGGTTGTAGCTGTAAAAATACCCAGTCTCCTACATCAAAACTTCTCTCGTTGTGATGTTGATCTTCCTATTGTTCCATTCGATTTTGTGCCAAATTTAGGTTATCCTTTAAGAGTTGGAGAACTTATTGTTAATGCTCGATGTGATCTTCCATTACTTGCACCTTATATTTTTTTCTTAAATATGATGTGATGGACGGTGGATGATATCCATAAAGTGCCATAAATGGGGTCATTTTTGTTTTAGTATGGAAGGAAGTGTGATACCACCATTCATCCAGAGGAAACTACTTGACCCATTGTGTTTTTTTATCAGATACAAAACAACGAAGATATCCTTCCAAACATTTGTTCACTATCTCAGTTTGACCATCAGATTGAGGATGATAAGATGAGCTACAAGCTAGTTGAGTACCCAAGCAAGAAAATAATTCCACTAAAAAATTTCCAGTAAAAATGGGACCTCTGTTGCTTACCATAATCTTTGGGTTTCCATGTAGCTTTTGAATTGTTTCCATAAATGCAGTAGCAATTGTACTTGCTTTAAATGGATGAGATAATGCACAAAAGTGTGCATACTTGGTAAGTCTATCAACTACTGCCATGATGACATTATTTGCTTCAAACTTAGGTAAACATGTGATAAAATCCATTGAAATATCCTCCCAATGTTGAGTTGGAATGGATAAAGGTTGTAGAAGTCCCCTTAATTGTCTCAACTTTATTTCGCTGGCAAACCAAACATTCTGCCACAAAATTTTGAATATCAGATTTAAGGCCATCCCAAAAAAATTATTTCTTCACCCTGTAGTAATTTTTTAAAAATCATGTGTCCTCCTAAAGGAGAAGTGTGAAATTCCAAAATAATATTTTGTTTTAGTTGGGAATTCTTACAAAGATATAAGCGATATTCGTACCATAAGGAATCATTTTTCCAACAAAATGTATCAGATGTACTAGAATATTGGTTCAAATTTTGAATGGGTGTCCACACATCTTCCTCCTTCCTCCATTCATCCCTTGCCTCAGTTATCCAATCTGGTTGGATAATAGAAATTGCACAAAGAAATGCTTCCACCTCTTCATCCTTTCTCTAGAGTGCATCTGCAACAAAATTTAGCTTTGCTTTTGTTGTAGATGATTTCAAAGTCATAACCCAACATCTTTGCGACCTATTTTTGCTGCTCTTTTGAAGATAGTCTTTGTTCCAAAAAGTGTTTAAGACTATCATGATCAATTTTTACCTTGAAGTGCTTTCCCATTAGGTAAGGTCACCATTTCTTTAGAGCATGTAGTATTTCCAACATTTCCTTCTCATAAATATATTTCTATAAATATTTTCCTTTGATTGGATGACTTTCAAAAGAAATGGGTCTTGCTTCTTGCATTAAAACAACACCAATTACATTTCTTAAGGTATCACATTCCACAATAAAGGTTTTTGTGAGGTCTGGCATAGCTAAGACCGGTGCTAGGCACATTGCCTCTTTAAGATGTTCAAAGGCCTTAGATTCTTCAGAAGTCCATGAAAATGCATCTTTCTTTAATAATTTTGTTAGAGGTGCTGCTATTCTCCCATAATTCTTAACAAACTTGCGATAATACCCTGCTAACCAGAGAAATTATCGCAACTGCTTTATGGTTGTGGGGACTTTCCATTCCTTAATGGCTTTAATTTTGGTAGGGTCTACCTTAACACCATCGTGAGATACAATATTATCCAAAGAAACATTTGGATACTTTTCCATATAATTGTTTCTCCTCCAATAGTTTGAGCACCCTTTCAACATGTTGAACATGATCCTTCCAAGATCTATTGTAGATTCGTATTTCATCAAAAAATACAAGAACAAATTTTCTAAGGAAGGGTTTGAAAATGGAATTGATCAACCCTTGAAATGTAGAAGGTTCATTGGTAATGCCAAAATTCATGACCAAAAATTCATAATGACCCTCATGATTTTGAAATGTTATTTTCAAAATATATTTAATCTTCATTCTAATTCGATGATATCCTAAACAAAGATCCAAATTGGTAAAATAAATTGCGCCATGTAATTCATCCAATAATTCATTAATCAAAGCAATGGGAAATTTATCTTTAATAGTGAGCTTATTGAGCTCCTTATAATCTGGACACGTGCCATGATCCATCCTTCTTGTGCACCAATACTACTGGAGCAAAGAAAGAAATTTGAATAGGTTGAATTATACCAGCCGCTAACATGTCTGCAATCATACGTTCAATTTCTGTCTTTTGGACATAAAGATATCTGTAAGGCCTGATGTTTGGAGGAACACTTCCTAGAATCAAATGAATAGCATTATCATGATCACAAAGAGGTGGGATTCCTTTAGGAGTTTCAAACACCTTGGAATGATTGTCCAAGACTTCTTGGAGATCTGGAGAAATAGATGATTTTGATGTTGGAACTTCTAGTAAGCATAATTGTGCAATTACGCCTCATTGTTCTTTCTTCAGAATATTTTTCATGACATTAGAGCTTATTATCTTTCCCAACTTCCCTGCAATACCTTGTAATTTGATTTCCTTTCATTTCGAAAAAAATTTCAAGAAAAGTTCTTGAAAATCAAAAGCTACCATCCCCAAAGATTGTAACCATTATACTCTTAGTAGAACATCAGCACCTCCCATTGGAATGGAAAGCATTGGACTATTCAATACATATTCCCCCATGGCTAGCTTGATATTATGACATTTTATAGAGAAATTTATAGTTCCTCCATTTGCAACCATCACTTGAAATTCTGGTGCTAGGTATATGAAACAATTCAATTCCTTGGCTACCTTACAATGAATAAAATTATGGGTACTACCTGAATCAATCAACACTATTACCTTTTTATTCTTGATATGTCCTTCTATCATGAGATTTTGAGGAGTGGTAATTCCTGCCAACGCATTACACAATATGATCGGACTCATTTATTCCTCTTCTATGGTTGGTTCCTGGTGTACATCCTCTTCTTTTGAAGTTTCTTGTTCATTTTCTTCCTCCTCTTCACAATCTATGTAAAATAATTTCTTCTCAGCACACTTATGACCTTTAGTGTACTTGCTATCAGAACTGTAGCAAAGCCCTTTTTCTATTTTTTCTCCCAATTGTTGCGGTGTCAACCTTGCATGTTGTGGAAGTCTAGGAGTAGCAACACTTCCATCTTTCTAGATGTGAGTGGTAGGATTCCTTATCACCATAATTTTACATTCAATTTTTCTTGCCAACCTAAATGCCTTCTCCAATAAATCAGGTTCCGAAATGCGAACTTCATGTTGGATGTTATCCTTTAAAGTACTTATGAAGACATTAATCTTGTGTTCCTCTGGAATATCAGTTACCCTTATATTGAATATTTGGAAGTCCTCAATGTGCTCCCCCATTGAACCCTTTTTTTGAGATTTATGAATAGGCTAAAGAAGGTATTGCTCTTTGTATCCTCATAATGTGTTATCATTTCCTCTGTAAAAATTTACAAAGTGACAATTTTTTTACGGGAGAGAAGCCATCGATACCATACAAATGTATTTTATTCTAAATGCAATCAACTCTCTGAGAGATTACGGGAGAGAAGCCATCGATACCATTCTGTTGAGGGTTATGAGGTGCAATCAACTCTCTTCGAATTTCTTCTTTGTTGCATAATTTCTTGAATTCATTTGACATGTACTCATGACAATTTTTGCTCATAAGAGCCTTCACATGCTTCCTCGTATCTTTCTCCACTAATGCTTTGAACAGAATAAAATTTGAGAACGTATGATCTTTCTTCTACATGAATTAGATCCAACACTTTCTAGAGAAATCATCAGCAAAGATCATATATTACTTGTGCTTTGTTTTCGAAGCAGTAGAGAATGGTCCACACACATCTGAGTGAACTCTCTCAAGAATTTTCGAAGCTCAGTTCTCCTTATCATGAAAAGTGGTCTTTTCACACTTCCCCATAGTACATCCCTTACATGTGTCTAACTGCACAAGAGTACCCTTGGGAAGACCCGTAGAAATCTGTTGCATAACCTTTAAGGCTCTGTGGTGTAGATGGTCCAATATCTTGTGCCATAACTCACTCGCATCTTGGCTCACCACTTTGTCTACCTTACCCATCAATGTTGTGCTACCATATATATCAATTTTATAGAGATCCTTCACATGAATCCCAATATTCTTAGCTTGTCCCATGGCTTTGTGTCGAAGAAATATTTCCTTTCACTGATAACCACATAATAGCCTCTATCCTCCAACATTACAACTGAAACTAATTTTTTCTTCAAGCCTGGTACATGCATTACATATTTAATAAGAAGGGTTTAACTGACTATCTCTAGAAGGTAACTATACCAATCTCGGTAGCACTGTACCACCCTTCATCACCCATTTCGATATGCATCTGGAGGACCTTCTCCTCCAAGCTACTGAAAATTTGTTTGTCTCCTTTTATGTGGAAAGATGCACCACTATCCAAGTACCACACCGATCCCATTACACTTGACACCATGCATGAAATGAGCGAGAAGTCATGCTCAAATTGCGAGTCCAAAGCCTCACCACCTGTAGATCTTGAAGCCTTATTGTTCTTCTTCTTCTGTGGATAATTAGTGGCATAATGTCCATGCTTGTGATAGTAAAAACACTTCACTTTGGACATGTCGCGCTTCTTGCCATATTTACCAAACTCAGATTTCAAATAGGATTTGTTTCCCTTCCCCTTCTTCACCTTGGAATCCAAAGCACAATTTTCTTCTTCATCATTCTTAGATGAAGATCCATCCCTGGTATTAAACCTAAACTCTTCTTACACTGAATCTGACCAAAGTCGTTCCTAATCCGGTAGCTTCTCCCTCCCATTGACAGAGTCCTGATAACTATGCCAACTATAGGGAAGTCATAGAAGATCTAGTCTCGCCAAGTCATCATCCGCGATAGTAATTCCGATGCTCCCAAGATCATCTCGGCATTGGATGAACTTTGTTAAAAATTTCGGAATGGTGTCGCCTTTCTGCATTTTATTTTTCCTGATCTTGTCCTTCAGTGCCAATTTTCTATGATCATTGCTGCTCTTAAAAAAATATGTCAAAGCTTTCCACATTGCATATGGTGTTTCTTTTCCATGTAGACTTGAGACAACGTGGTCTTGTACTCCCTCCAGTAAGATCCTCCTCGCCTTTGCAACCTTCTTTTTCCAAGCATCAAGATTTGTGGCATCTGCTGTAATGGGTTTGGTAATGTCATTATAAATGAATTATTTCAACCCATTATCCTCGATTACTGCCTCCATCCTTTATTTCCATGCAATATAATTGGAGTTGGCCTCGAGTGCATACTCTACTCTCAAGCCATTGAAATCCATTTCGATCTTGATCTTCCTGTCGCACCAAGAATACTTTTGTAAATTCGAATTCTATTCAGTCAAAAACTCAGCTTCTCCTCCACAATAGTGATTTCCTATGCTCTGATACTATGTAGAAATTATAAAAACATATATATATCAATGGATTCAATCTGATCAAGCAATGTACTAAAGCAAGATACTGAATGCTTCTACAAATCAATTTTGGAAAATAAACAAGATTTCCAATTACAAGTAAAGAAAGAAACAAATCAAACCACAACACATATATTTCCCTGGTGAAATCTTGCGTCTCAAAACCTGTTTATCTTCTATTGTATATTCACCACGGAATCATGAAACTATTACAATGCACTCTTCTCACAAGAGTCTCCTGCACTCTCACAACTGTCTCACACTAAGCTGGACAAAATCAACCAACACATAGGAAATTCTCAGCCTCTAATCAGCCTGCCTTGCTTGGGAAATTCTTGATGAACGCAATCCCTATTTTTCAGGAATTTTGGCCTTCCAAAACTGCACAAGCATCATGGGCAATCCAATGGTTGTCTAATTCATGCGGGAAAACTACTAATGATACAACTAATAGTTAACCTCCCTTTAACCTTTGTCTCAACTGGGTCTCCACTGGAACTGAAATGCATGCAAATATTAATAGTAAATCATCAGTTTCATAGCATATCACTGATTGTGAATTAAACAAGATTTAATTCACTTGATCTCTCACTAGTGCGACAAATAGTTACAACTAGTTCAACTCACTTTAACTCAATTAACTAAGTTAACTAATTATTCATGCATTAAACTAATGCACTAAATACCACTCAATCTCCATAATTAATAGAGTCACTTTGCATCCCTCACCAACCACCCTCAACTCGAAATTCATGAGCTAACTGAGTTTATCACACTTAGTTCACTATTACAAGTGATCATGAGATAAGATTACATTTTATTGTCGAATTTAATTAAGGGATAATTAAATTAGACATTGCGCCAATTTAACTAATTAAATTTTATTTCACACTAATGTATCGCTACGACCTGTGGTCCCGCACTACTATGTGTCCTGCAATTTCTTGTTGACTTTCAATAACCGGTGCGTACATGGTAAAACGCACCGGTGCGTTCACACCTGATGCGCACACCGATGAGAAATACATCTGCAGCAACCTATGGCCGCCTAATTTTAATTAGTTGTGTTTAAATTCCATTAGAATCTCCACCAAAACCTATTTTATTGAAAATAGATGTTGTAGCAAATGTTTTTTTGAAAATTTTAGCCAATTGTATAACACTAAAATCTCCTTTATAACCTCTACTAGAGGGTCTTTTCCTTGTAGTGAGTTTAGGGTCTTCACTCTATGAGAAAGCATATGAGGACTTTGGCCAATTGTAGAGCTTAGGAACCATAAGAAATACTTATATACTTCACCTTATCATAGAATTGCATTGGTTCATTACTGACAAAATACTGAGAGATAAATCTACAACACATATATTTCTACATCAAAGGTTTGGGAAAATGGTGATAATAAATAATATAGTATATCTAGTCATTTGAATGGAAAATGGCATCCACCCATGGTGTTCATCCACCCATGTTATCCATCCACCCATGAAATTTACCCATGGTATTGTAAATAGCATCGACCCATGCTATTTATCCTCCTATAGTATTATAAGTGACATCTATCCATGATATTCATTCACCCATGGTATTCATCCACACATGGAATTTACCCATGGTATTGTAAGTGGTATCTACCCATGGTATTGACCCATGGTATCCACCTATGGTATCTAACCATGGTATTGTAACTAAAAAAAAGGCTATAAATAACAACCCTCACTTTGTAAAAGGACAAATTGTCCACCAGAATGTAGCTTCTACATTTATTCCATGTTTTAATAAAACAAGTTTCTTTGTGCTTTTATTTACTTTGTGTTCTCTCTTTTTTTCTAGCATTCTAATTTTGCAGATCTTGTGAGATCAATTTCAATTTTTTTATATCTTGGGGGCCTCCCCACAAGATCCGTATTATTCAGATCATATTCAGGTAATGAATCCATGGGAATGAGGGGTTGAAGCATATTTCAGTTTCATTGTTTTACAACAATATTTAGAAAACTCCATGAATTTTTTGGGCAGCGAGTTTGCAGATCAGATCTGAAACTTTTGGTGAAAATTTTACAAACAAAAATACCAAATCTGTGTTCCTTGCAAAAAATACACAAATTCAAAAAAACAATCAGCCAAATTGGAGTTCGGATGAAGGAGATATCGCTCATTCAAAATCAACAATGTTGCAGCAATTTTTCTAATGAAAATTCATGGATGGTGGCTCTCCCATCATTTATTGAAGTTTTAAGTGAAAAATTTCAAATAAATGGTTTCATATCTGAGCTCCCCTTGAAAAATCCCTCGATTTCAAAAAAAAATTGGTCTAATCGGAGTCTAGACTAGAGCGTTATCATTGATTTAAAATCAACTATTTTTTCAAAAATTTTGTCACAACAGGACAGTTATTGTGCGAATCTGAGAGTCTAGAGTCTCCAGGTAGCGATTTCAAACACATGGGAAGATGTAGAATGATCATTCGATTTATAAAAGCAGGTTATAATAAATATTTCAAGCTATGCTCATTTTACATCTGGAGCAGCATTCGAAGTGGGTTCCCTTTGGAGACGTGCCCTCCCACCCCACTTTAGTAGGCACCTACTTCACATTCATCAGTTTCAGCATAGAAAAATTCAGCTTGGGTTATTTGGAGACATGCCCTCCCACCCTAAGCTATGTAGGCCCCTACTAATTCATCAACAATCATCATCACGGTTATGGGTCAACCGCACAAAATCCGTCTCATCGAATTCCATTTGTTAGTTTGCACATTATTAGTATCATAGTTGGTCACAAGCATTATAGGGTATCCCTATCCTTGGATCTTTGTTTTCTATGGTCTTGGGTCATCCACAAACCCATGCTTCATTGAAGTCCATTTTCTAGACCGCACACTGTCAATATCATAGTTGGTCACAAGAATTATAGGGTATCTCTACCCTCAGATCTTCGTTCATCATGGTTATGAGTTAAATACTCAAAACCCTTCTCTTCGATGGCTCTTCATATTCAATAAAGGCTTCTCAGGAGGGAGCTTCACGAAATGGGGACCATTGCTTCTTAAGGAGGGATGAATGATTCGAATGGAAAATGGCATCCATCCATGGTGTTCATCCACCCATGTTATCCATCCACCCATGGAATTTACTCATGGTATTCTAAATGGCATCAACCCATGGTATTTATTCGCCTATGGTATTGTAAGTGACATTTATCCATGCTATTCATTCACTCATGGTATGTATCCACCCATGGTATTCATCCACACATGGAATTTACCCATGGTATTATAAGTGTATCTACCCATGGTATTGACCCATGGTATCCACCTATGGTATCTACCCATGGTATTGTAACTCAAAAAAAGGTTATAAATAACAAGCCTCACTTTGTAAAAGGACAGATTTTCCACCACAATGTAGCTTCTACATTTATTCCATGTTTTAATAAAACAAGTTTCATTGTGCCTTTATTTACTTTGTGTTCTCTCTTTTTCTCTAGCATTCTAATTTTGCAGATCTTGTGAGATCAATTTCAAATTTGTATATCCTGGGGGCCTCCCCCCAAGAACCAGATCAATCAGATCAGATTCATTTTATGAATCCATGGGAATGAGGGGTTGAAGCATATTTCAGTTTCAATGTTTTACAGTAATCATCGGCAAACTCCATGAATTTTTTGGGAAGCGAGTTTGCAGATCAGATCTGAAAGTTTTGGTGAAAATTTTACAACAAAAAAATACCAGATCTGTATTCCTTGCAAAAAAATACCCAAATTCAAAAAAACAATCAGCTGAATTGGAGTTTGGATGAAGGAGATATCGCTCATTCAAAATCAACAATATTGCAGCAATTTTTCTAACGAAAATTCATGGATGGTGGATATCCCGTAATTTATTGCAATTTTAAGTGCAAAATTTCAAATAAATGGTTTCATATCTAAGATCCCCTTGAAAAATCACTGATTTTCAAAAAAACAATTGGTCTAATTGGATTTTGGACTAGAGAGTTAACGTTGATTTAAAATCAACTACTTTTTTCAGAAAATTTGTCACAACGGGACAGTTCCTGCATGAATATGAGAGTCTAGAGTCTCCAGATAGCGATTTCAAATACATGGGAAGATGCAGAATGATCATTCCATTTCTAAAAACAGGTTATAATAAATATTTCGAGTTATGCTCATTTTACATCTGGAGCAGCATTCAGAGCGGGTTACCTTTGGAGACGTGCCCTCCCACCCCGCTTTAGTAGGCACCTGCTTCACATTCATTAGTTTCAACATAGAAACATTTGGCTTGGGTTATTTGGAGACATATCGTCCCACCCCAAGCTATGTAGGCACCTACTACTTCATCAACAATCATCATCACGGTTATGGGTCAACCGCACAAAATCCGCCTCATTGAAGTCCATTAGTTAGGCTGCACACTATTAGCATCACAGTTGGTCATAAGAATTACATGGTATCTCTATCCTCGGTTCTTTTCTTTCTATGGTCCTGGGTCATCCATAAACCCACACTTCATCAAAGTCCATTTGCTAGACCGCACACTGTTAATATCACAGTTGGTCACAAGCATTATAGGGTATCTCTGTCATCGAATCTTCGTTCATCATGGTTATGAATTAACTACTCAAAACCCTTCTCTTCGGTGGATTTTCATATTCAACAAAGGCTTCTCAGGAGGGAACTTCATGCAATGGGGACCATTGCTTCTTAAGGAGGGAGGAATGATCCGAATGGAAAATGACATCTACCCATGTTATCAATCCACCCATGGTATTCTAAATGGTATCGATCCATGGTATTTATTTGCCTATGGTATTGTAAGTGACATCTATCCATGATATTCATTCACTCATGGTATGTATCCACCGATGGTATTTTAAGTGTATCTACCCATGGTATTGACCCATGGTATCCACCTATGGTATCTACCCAGGCTATAAATAACAAGCCTCACTTTGTAAAAGTACATATTGTCCACCACAATGTCTCTTCTACATTTATTCCCTATTTTAATAAAACAAGTTTCTTTGTGCTTTTATTTACTTTGTGTTCTCTTTTTTTCTCTAGCATTCTAATTTTGCAGATCTTGGGGATCTCCACCCAAGATTTGGATCATCTAGTTAATGCTAATTAAATTGGTGTTGTTGGTTCCTTAATTGTGCTCCACTAGGAGAAGTTTGAGGTCTAAAATTGGCCTCCTAAGAAAAATGTACAACCAAAATAAAATTTATAAGATCCAATAGGATTCAGGATGAAGATTTCAACCATGGAGGATGATTTACCATTTTTTAAGTAAAAGAGTAAAAAGATTAAAAAATAATAAAATAATAAAATTATTTTTTCAACTCGTATTTTCAACTTATCTCGCAAATATTTTACTCAAATTTCAAGCAGGAGTACTTGTTGGATGAAAAATTTAATTCTTCATCCAAGGATTACCCATGTTGCATACTTTAGATAGACCCTACTATGCGAAAAATGAGAAATACATGAAAAAATGTCATTACAATCACGTTTTTAATGTATTTCTCATTTTTCATGTAGCAGATTCCATAAAAACTATGCAACATGGGTACTCCTTAGATGAAAAATTATTTTTTATGCAATGCGTACTCTCGCTCAAAATTTAAGTAAAATAATCAGCAGATAAGTTGAAAAATTAGTTTTTTCCTTTTTCCCTCTACAATTTGATGATGTAATAAAATCTTATTTCATTATTTCCACTATTATTTTATAATTTCCTTAGGAGGCCCATTTTAGACCTCAAAATTCCCCTAATGCATTAATGAGGCAATTGATCCCTTGTTAATGCAAATTAAATACAAAACCCAATCAAATAAAAACTCACACATTGAATCTGTAAGGGAGAACGATGTACTTCATCCTTGAACCTTCTCAAATCGATATAAAATGAATTTCTCATAGAAACTTCTATGTTGGAAAAGTAAGTATCCAAGAGGCAATGCGATGCAAATAAGTGATATGACCTTACAAGGATTACAAAGCAAGATTATAGCATACTTGAAGTAGAATTCTAGTGAATTTTGAATGCTTCATCCGTTGAATGATGTATTTGTTTAATGAGCGAACACACAAGAATATTCTTAGAGAGGGGAGGGAGTTTGAATTACACAAGGAGTTAGAGTTTGAGTGCATCTCGAGGATGTGGATGGTGGCACTGTGCATTTATGAAATGGAAAGAGAAAGAGTCGAGGGCTTCGCTACACAACAATGGACATGAAGAAAAGTTGTATATGGGATGAAATATCAGAAAAAGGCTGATAGAGGGGCCTAGAGAGGTGGTCCATGTGTTGTCAAAGTATCTAAAAAATTCGGCAGCTGAGAAAGCAAAAATGTACCATGAGAAGACAATGATTTTTTCATAAGGAATTTTATTATATTATATATATTTGTTTTAATTTATTTAAAAAAAATATTTCAATAGTCCACAAGGTCTTGGATAGATGGTGATTGGGTGCTCTATTAATACAATCCTTGATGTGAAGTCACTAGTTCATTTCCCAACCTTGATTGTGGTGATATATTGGATATGATGAACATGTAGTCCTGCCAAACATACAAAAAAAAATGTTCCAATAGAAATATTTGGAACATCCACTCAAACTAATTGACTATGATTTATACATTGAATTTTCAAAATCTTTATCCATTTATTCCATTTTTTTTGTATCCTCGGAAATAGTTATAATACAAACACTTTTTGTTGGCAATATGATGCAGAGTGTTGTCCTTGATGGCAACCCACTTGATAAAGTTGAATGAGATTGTTGGCTATATGATGCAATGTGTTGTCCTTGATGGCAACCTACTTGATGAAGATGTTTTTGATGGAAGCCTGCTTGATGAGTTGCCTATGATAAGCAACCTATGTGTCAAAGATGTAAGAATGATGTATCTACAGATCAGTTCAGATGTGACAGAGAAAAGAATTCCAGTAAGTACCAGAAAAATGATAAATATAATATGTCACAATGTATATCTTGCTTTTGTGAAAGTGCTTAGCGTATACATACCATGTATCTTGCTTCTGCTGATGGACACCCCCCATATTCGAAGTTAGCATATCAACTCATGAGGTTTTTATGGGGCAAAGTTGCGTATACACGCGAATACGCACGCTCAAAGTCGCGTATGCTTTTTGCGCTCTAAAAACTATGATACCTAGGGGCATTACCATGGTATTGACCCATTGTATTGAGTGTTGGATTATCTATTTGATCCCGTCCAGGAATACCATCGGAAGTTGTGTGGTTTTGGCTCATGGTATTGATAAAGACCAAATCTATTTAAGGAGAAGAAAACCATAGTGCAAGGGGGTGTGTGAGTAAGGGTTGTGAATGAAAAATATCTCTAAGGAATATCTGCATGGATGAACTCTGTTCTTGATTGATAGATCTGAATCTATGATGCACCTATGAAGAAAATGATGAAGAGGGATCTCTAGATCTGAAATGTATATGTATTTTCTAGATCTGATTATGGATTGTTTATATCTGAGATGAGGCGAAATACTCTCTGAAGTAAGGGATGAAATCTAAGTTGTTTATCTGATCTGAAGAGCTGCACAGTCCTGAAAACTTACAGATGTATACGCAGGTTTGCTTCAGCAAAAGCGCGTGTATACGCGGGTCTGCTTAAGGAAAAGCACGTATGGGCAGAAAGGATTTTTCTGAAGAATGCACTGAAGTATACGCGGGTTGGTCTATATGAAAGCGCGTACATACGCAGGTTCAGTGAAGTAAAAGCGCGTATGGAATCTAGGGTTTTACTGAAGTATGTGGTATGAAATATCTGATCTGTTCTGTTGTTTTACTGCTATCTGTCAATGATGTATTCATACAGAACTGGGTTGTTTGAATGATGAATATGCTGTTGATTATGTTAATTGAAGATCAAGTTGTTGGTTGATTGGTTGATGATTCAATGAATGAATTGATGGGGTTATAAGTTTCAGATTGATGAATGTTGAGCTTAAATGTGTGGAGTGGGTCCAGTCTGAAAATCTGATGAAAAGTGGCCTACAAGATATGTTGTATGGAAGCTGTTGGATCCAGTGTGAAAATTGATGAAACATGGTCAATGGTGGTGCTGAGGGTTGTAGCCTTCAGTCAGGGGGTTGTAGCTCCCTTCCAGGTGAGGCTAGTAAATGAGAGCAGGGGATCGTAGCTCCCTTCCAGGAAAGGCTGGTAAACGAGAGCAGGGGGTTGTAGCTCCCTTCCAGGAGAGGCTCGTAAACGAGAGAAGGTTGTAGCCTTCTGCAAGTGGGTGCCTGCGTGCTGGTATGAGTTTGCTTCAGTACATGGTTGTAAGATGTTTTCTCTATAATAAAATATTGAAGGCTGAGACAACAGTAGCGGTGGTTTTCTCCCGACTTGGGTTTCCACCTAAAATCCTGGGGTTCATGTGTGTTGTTTATGTGTGATAGTTTATTCTATTATTACTGCTCATGATTACTATTTATTGAACATCTAATGAATGAATGATGGAATGATATAATTGAAGAATTATCTGCAGAATGAGATGGCTGGACATACGCATGTTTTATTAAGTATATCCGCGTGTATACGCGAGTTGGCTACATGAAAGTCACGTATGTGTTTTCAAGTAAGAAAAAGTAAAAAGTCTTGAGTATGCCCTAAATACTGATTCACCCCCCCCTCTCAGTATTTTTCCCAACAATTGGTATCAGAGCAGGTCCTTCTGCAGAAGCTTGATCGCTTGAAGGAGATCCATCAAAATGGGAAGTCATGAAGGGTTAATGTCTATAAGGCCACCTCTATTCAATGGAAATAATCTGTTATTCTGGAAGATACGAACAAAAGCATATCTGCAAAGTCTTGGTGCAGAAGTATGGGCAATCGTGGAAGGAGGTTATCAGTATCCGACAAGTATTCCTACTGATGTCGCAGAAAGGAAGAAATATGAAATCAATGCCAAAGCAGTCAACGTCTTATTAGGAAGCATGTCTGAACCAGAATTTGCTAAAGTGATGTAGCTAAATTCAGCAAAAGAAATATGGGACAAAATCATTCTGAGCTATGAAGGATATACAAAGGTAAAAAGTGCAAAACTCCAAACTCTCAGAATTTAATATGAAAATTTCAGGATGCATAGTGATGAGAGTATTGCCAGTTTATTTTTATGTCTAGATGATATTGTAAATCATATGAGAAGTTTGGGTGAAACCATAACCGATACTACTTTGGTGGAAAAAGTCTTAAGATCTTTGACTTCAAAATTTGAGTCAAAAGTATCAGCTATTGAAGAAAGGCAAGATCTGCAAACTCTTACTATTGTTCAACTACATGGTATTCTGACTGCTTATGAAATGAGACAAGGAAGTCCCTCTCAAATCAAAGAAGCTGCTTTTAAGGCGTGTGCAAAAGGAAAAGAAAAGGAAGTTGTCAAGGAATCAAGTTACATATCAGAAGAAGAAGAAGCAAATTTTGTGAGAAGACTCCAACCAGGTACTGGAAGATTCAAAGGTAAGATTCCCTTCAAATGTTTTGATTGTGGAAGAGTTGGTCATTATGCTGCTAAATGTCCTTTTAGAGAAAATCATGATAAAGGGAAACAATTTGTAAAGGGAAAGAGTTATTATGCAAATGAAGATAATAATGAAATGTCAAGTGAAGATGAAGAAGATTCTGACCAAAACCTGCTAGTGCTCATGGCAAAGAAGCAAAAGAAGAAGGCTACTCAAGGAAAGAAGATATCTCAGAAAACATGTGCAACAGAAAATGAAGAAGAGGAAACAGGTATTGATTGTTGTTCTTGTAATCCACTCACTTGTGCATGCAATGATGAAGATAGTGAAAGTAACAATATAAGTCTAGAAGAAAATCTCAAGATCAATGATGAAAGTAATTTTTGGGATCAATTTAAAAGGAGGGAATCTATCCTCAAGGATGTGATCTCTAGATTGAATGAACAGATAGAAACAATGAAGGGACAGATAGAAATGTATCAAAGACTGTAGGACAAAGTAACCAATCACAGTGAAGGACTTGAAGCAGAAATCATCTCTCTGAAAACAGACCTTGAAGCATCAAATAAGAAGAATGAAGAACTTCTACAATCATTTGAAAAGGAGGGACGTGAAGCAGAAATCATCTCGCTCAAAATAGATCTAGAAAAATCAAATAAGAAGAATGAAGAACTTTTACAAATATTTGAAGAGCAAGAAAATGGGTTGAAAGAAGATATCTTAAATTTGAATGATCAAGTAGAAGAAGGAAAAAGGGTTGAAGAAAGCATGATGAAGCAATGCCAAAAATTGGAGGTTGAGGTAAACATTCTCAAAGGTAAATTAGAAGAAAAGGATAAACTCTTGAGGTTTCAAGATAGTACTAAGATTCTAGACAATATTCTTAGTAGTCAAAGGTCTCCTTCTGTTAAAGTTGGTCTTGGTTTTCATGAAACTGTTAAAGGAGAATCTAGTTCACAAGGAAGTGCTAAAGATTCAAAGGATATCAATGCAAAGCCTGAAGTGTTGAAAGAAGCAAAAGGTCAACCGACAATCATGAACCCTCAAAAGAAATCATTCCCTCCTTTGATCAATAATGTTGAGTGCTTTAAATGTCATAATTATGGGCATGTTGCAGCAAATTGTAGAAGAAGATTGTTTCAGTCACAAACAAACAGATTCTATACAGAAAGGTACTCTAGGTTCTTTAAGGGATATTGTTTGTCATGCAACAAGTATGGTCATAAAGCAGCTGATTGCAATAGAAGAAAGTATAGAAAAACACATTATGATCCATATGCTTACTTTTCTGGTCATGCAAGATGTTATGCCTGTAACAAGTATGGACATGTAGAAAAATAATGCAGGATGAACAGATCTGAGAAATTGAACAATTTCCAGCACACAATAAGAAACTTCAAGAAAAGCTGGAAAAGGAAGAAAGACCGGTCAGAAACGTAGGCAATATTGACCCTATTGTAGTCATCCGCTTCTTAAGCTTATTTCTCATAATGACTGCATGAATGATGTGAGATACATTATAGAGATTAGTAATGTATCATCACAGGGGGAGCAATGTATGATGATTCTCATTATTCTGGTTATATTTATTTCTGTAGAGCATCTGATATGAAGAAGACAGGTACAGGAAGGACAAGTTCAGGGGGAGATGAAGGAATGTGAAAATTTCTATGCTTCACTTTCCATACGCGGGTTAGATGAACAAAAGTCGCGTATACTCACGAGTTTCAGCAGACACAATCGCGTATGCATTGATGATAAGAGAATTTATATGATAGCTGAAGATCTGGAGCAGAGGTTCAGGGGGAGCATCAGTCTGACTATTAATAACTGTATTATTGACTCTGTATCAACTTATTTTCTCAGTTCTAAATAATGATGAAATGATACTTGGTTTCTTATGTTGAAAATCATGGATGAGCCCAGATTGTTACTTGATGAAGAGTATCTGTTGGATGAGATGGAAGTCTTATGATTCATAGATATGGACAGATCATGCAGAGTTTGTTGCTGATGACTTGCCATTGAAGGTGTTCAGGTTGCACAAGTTAAGTAGGAGGAGCCTTGGCCATATGGAAAGGATGCATTGGATGCACATTTTCAGGGGGAGCCCTAGTATAATGCATTGTTGGCATTATGATGGTTCTGATATATGATCTCTCTTGAGGTCTTTCTAGTATTGGTCATGAAAATTCATATTTGTAAAGGTCATGTTGAGACCCATGACGTAAAATTGTAATATTCAGTCATGTAAGGACTTTTCAAATTTTTAAACCCACTTGGTTGGGTAGTTGAGTCAAAATATGTAAACCCACTTGGTTGGGTAGCTGAGTCAAAATGTGTAAACCCACTTGGTTGGGTATTTGAGTTTCATATGTAAATCCACTTGGTTGGATCTTTGATGTATGTATGAGTCCTTGGTGATAGGAAAAGTCATAGAGTCATGTACTTCATTGAAAATATAGCGTGAACTCAGGGGGAGCATGGTAACTTCAATACACATCATATCTGCATGGGAAGCAAAACCTTGTCTTGGTTTTGATCCGCCCTTTGCCCTTGATGTCAAAGGGGGAGAGTGACATGGTGTTTGAATAAAGGAAGAATATCATGATGCTTAATGTATCTATCTCCTATGGTGATCAAACACCATTGTGGTTGCCATCAAGTCCAAAGGGGGAGATTGTTGGCAATATGATGTAGAGTGTTGTCCTTGATGGCAACCCACTTGATAAAGTTGAATGAGATTGTTGGCTATATGATGCAATGTGTTGTCCTTGATGGCAACCTACTTGATGAATATGTTCTTGATGGAAGCTTGCTTGATGAGTTGCCTATGATAAGCAACCTATGTGTCAAAGATGTAAGAATGATGTATCTACAGATCAGTTCAGATGTGACAGAGAAAAGAATTCTAGTAAGTACCAGAAAAATGATAAATATAATATGTCACAATGTATACGCTACTTTTGTGAAGGCAACCCGCGTATACATACAATGTATACACTACTTTGGTGAAGGGAACCCGCATATACATTCAGGGTTAGCATATACGTAGTTTTTATGAGGAAAAGTTGCGTATACACGCGAATACGCACGCTCAAAGTCGCGTATGCCTTTTTCGCTCTAAAAAACTATGATACCTAGGGGCATTACCATGGTATTGACCCATTGTATTGAGTGTTGGATTATCTATTTGATCCCGTCCAGGAATACCATCATAAGTTGTGTGGTTTTGGATCATGGTATTGATAAAGACCAAATCTATTTAAGGAGAAGAAAACCATAGTGCAAGGGTGTGCATGAGTAAGGGTTGTGAATGAATAAATCTCTCTAAGGAATATCTGCATGGATGAACTCTGTTCTTGATTGATAGATCTGAATCTATGATGCACCTACGAAGAAAATGATGAAGAGGGATCTCTAGATCTGAAATGTATATGTATTTTCTAGATCTGATTATGGATTGTTTAGATCTAAGATGAGGCGAAATACTCTCTGAAGTAAGGGATGAAATATGAGTTGTTTATCTGATCTGAAGAGCTGTATAGTCCTGAAAAGTTACAGATGTATACGCAAGTTCACTTCAGCAAAAGCGCGTGTATACGCGGGTCTGCTTAAGGAAAAGCGCGTATGGGCTAAAAGGATTTTCTGAAGAATGCACTGAAGTATACGCGAGTTGGTCTATATGAAAGCGCGTACATACGCAGGTTCAGTGAAGTAAAAGCGCATATGGAATCTATGGTTTTACTAAATTATGTGGTATGAATGTTGAGAATGCAGCAAGATGATGGAGCTTGGTGAAATGAAGTCGCCTTCACCAAGTGGGCCCACAGGCGATTCTGGCGCAAAGTCTATTTTTAGACTATGTCTATTTTTATACATATGGAGCATGGTTTAGGGATTCCAGTTTGAGATTCTTGGAGCATTGGTAATGTTGGTAAAAATAGATGAGACTCTATTTTTTAGGTCGAAGAGGTCGAAGGCTATTTTTAGACTGCCTCTCCTAAAAATAGGGAAGTCAAATATTATTTACCCTTAATAATATTTAGACTATAAACTTCAGTTTATTCTCTTGGAGCACTTCAATTTGAGCTACGGATGTGGCACATGCAACTTCCAGAAGGAAATACAATTTTCTTATGGGGTATTGAGCTCATGCATGGTTGACTTCAGTTAGGACTTCAGTGGCAGAAGTTTGGTGGAGTTAATGAGACAGATAGTGGAGTTGTGTTCTGTTTATTTTAGTTGAACTAGTTGAGATTAGTTTAATTAGCTAATCAATTAGTTATGAGTGGAGTGAATTAAATATTATTTAATTCATTAATTAGTAACTCATTATTCAACTCAAGAACACATCATTTCACTACAGTGCATGATCAGTTCAGTGGAGACTAGTGAAAGAGGTAGATGAAAGGGTGGAGTTAGCTATCAGTGGCGACATAAGTTGTGCATGAGATTTGCACCACACTTGGAGGATTTGTCCATGACAATTGCACATTCAATCCAAGGAGATTCAAACCTTGGATCTCTATATAGACAGGCCTAGATTGCGCAATAGAGGCAAGGCAATTGGCGGTGAGTTTTGAACCAGTAACCTGTTCATAACTGAGCTAGATTGTGGGTAACTGTATGAGAAAGTACTGAGTACTTGTGAGGAGTATTGTACTGAGTTTTTTACTTGATTTCTCCATTATAATATACACAATAGCTGCATGGTTTTCAGCTATAAGCTTTCCCCATACATACTGTGTTAATGTGTATGATGATTTGATGTGTTATCGCTTGATTTTATTTCCGCATGTTGGATGATCTGAGTGGAAGAGATTATGTGTTGCATATAAATTCGAATTGTATGTGATCAGGATAGTCTCGGTGGATAATTAATTATTATTCAGCAAATTTCTACATGGTATCGGAGCTATTGAAGCAGAGATTGATCATCACAGTGATTACAAACTTATTTCGGTAGACAGAGTCTGCATGTGGGCCAGGTAGCCTCTGGATCCATCCTTTCTTTGAAAGGTGATATATCCAGTAAACGCCCCTTGTAGTCAATCTCTGTGCTAGAAATAATTTGTTCTCACAGATCTAGAGCGGTTGAGCTTTGAGGTGGAATTCGAATTTTGCAGCAGTTTTGTTTTCTTGGTGCCAGAGTTGAAAATGTCTTTCAACGGTTTGCGACTTGAATATGCTCTTGAAGGCAGTTCGAATTATGTTGCATGGAAGGATCGCATGGAGGCAGTATTAGAAGATAATGGTCTGAAGGAGTTCATAGATACGGATGTCCAAAAGCCCACTGATCCTGCTGAAGTCGATGCATGGCAAAAGAAGATGGAGAAATGTCGAAGGATCCTATTGGAGGGCGTCAAGGATCATATTTTATCCAGCCTGCATGGAAAGGCTACTCCATATTTAATGTGGATAATGTGGAAAGCTTTGACGGATCTATTCCAGAGTAAGAGTGACCAAAGGAAGCTGGCGCTCAAAGATAAGCTCAGGAACATCAAGATGGAGAAAGGCGGCAGTATCGCCAAATACCTCACGAAGTTCACTCAGTGCAGAGATGAGTTGGGAAGTGTGGGGGTGACTGTCGAAGACGAGGACATGGTTGACCTGGCTCTCCTTGGTCTTCCAAAGGCTTGGCACTCATATCAAGATAGTGTCAATGGTCGGGAGAAGCTGCCGGGATGGGAGCGCCTTTGGGCGGATCTCATGCAGGAGGAGATAAGGAGGACTACTCGAGATGGATCTTCATCAAAGGGAGTTGATGAAGAAAACTGCGCTTTGGTTGCCAAAGCAAAGAAGGGGAAGGGTAAGAAAACCTCTCATTCTGGTGCAAAGGGAAAGAAGCAGGATATGGCGAAAGTGAAGTGTTTTCACCGCCATGATCACGGACATTATGCTACCAATTGTCCAAAGAAGAAGAAGAATAAGCAAGCGGGAAGATCTGCAGATGGAGAAGCTTTGGCTTCACAGTTCGAGCTTGACTTTTCACTGATTGCATGCTTGGTTTCAAGTGTGCTGGGATCGGTGTGGTTCTTGGACAGCGGTGCGTCATTTCATATGACGGGAGATCGGGATTTGTTCTCAGATCTGGAGGACAAAGATTTGGGTGTGCACATCGAGATGGGCGATGATGGCAGATACAATGCGACTGGTATCGGTACCATATCCTTTCAGAGGGAGTCTGGTAAACCCTTTGTACTGAAGGATGTCATGCATGTACCTGGATTGAAGAAGAACCCGATTTCAGTAGCGATGTTGGAGGATAAGGGGTATGATGTGGTCTTCAGCGAAGGAAAAGCCTTCCTGCGCAGTAAGACTACTGGAGAGACCCGAAAGATAGGGGTTCGAACTCAGAACCTTTATCAGTTGCAGGTAGATGACTGCGCAGCTATGGCATGCAAGGCGGGAGAAGTGGTGAGCCGGGATGATGAGGGCGAACTGTGGCACAGGAGATTTGGCCACCTTCACCATGGAGCTTTGAAGATTCTGCAGCAGATTTCTACTGGGCTTCCTAAGGGCACTCTTGCGCAGTCAGATCAGTGCAAGGGGTGTACTTTAGGGAAGTATGTGAAAGCCACCTTTCACGAGAAGGACAGTCGCGCCACGACGATCCTTGAGAGAGTTCACACAGACGTGTGTGGTCCTTTCTCAGTTGCTTCGACAGCAAAGCACAAGTATTATGTGATCTTTGTTGATGATTTCTCTCGAAAGTGCCGGATCTTCTTCATGCAGAAGAAGAGCGATACATTCGCGAAGTTCTGTGAGTTTAAAGCACTGGTCGAGAAGGAGTCGGGGAAGAAGGTGATTGCTCTAAGGAGTGATAACCGTGGTGAATTCATCTCGGCTGAATTCAAGGAGTTCTGCAGCGCAGAAGGGATTCGGAGAGAGCTCATCGCACCCCATAACCCACAGCAGAACGGGGTGGCTGAGCGGAAGAACAGAACGATCGTGGGTGCTGCACGGGCGAAGTTGCATGATCAGGGCCTACCCCTTCACTTGTGGGCTGAGGCATGCAATACAGCAGTGTATGTGCAGAATCGTTGTCCTCACAAGGTTCTTGGCATGAGTACACTGGAGGAGGCTTATTCTGGCAAGAGGCCTGATATTTCCCATTTGCGGATTTTTGGTTCTCTTGTCTACATGCATGTGACGAAGGATGCGAGAAGGAAGTTGGATCCAACTGCTGAGGTTGGAATATTTGTGGGGTACACTGATACACCTCACAACTATCGGGTGTATGTGCCAGACAGTCGCAAGACTGTTGTGCGACGGGATATAAAATTTCAGAAGGAGAAAGCCATGCAGTGTTCGCTTGAGAGGGAGCTACACTTGCATGCAGATGAGGAGCTGTTAGTTCCTAAGGAGGAGCTTCCGGATGTGGATCAGCCACAAGAGGAGGTTCAAGAGGTGGAAGAAACCACCCATGCAGCGCCAACCATCAGAGGGTGCATGCGCACTACAGAAGCTGAGCGACTGGCTCGGGATGCAGAGAAGGTTGTAGGACTACCTACAGCACAGCACAGACAGAGACAGTCACCGGATCGGTACACTGGATACATGGCTCTTGTGAGTCAATGTGTTGTGACGGAGCCATCCTCTTTTGAGGAAGCTGTGGAGGAACCCGCATGGGTTGATGCCATGATCGAAGAACATGATTCGATCATCAGGAACAGTGCATGGGAGATTGTCCCAAGACCGGTGGGAAAATCAGTGGTGGGTTCGCGATGGATCTACAAGGCTGCTGCGAGTCGACGGGAGGTGGAGAAGCAAGGTGAGATTTGTGGCCCGGTGGGTTTTCGCGTATTTCCATCAGACACTAAGAGGAGACTTCAATTGCCGCAAGGTACTCTTCGATACGGACGATCCTTGCTCTCTCAGCGCAGATGGGGTGGCACATTCATCAGATGGATGTGAAGACTGCATTCCTCAATGGAGTTATTGAGGAGGAGGTGTACATAGAGCAGCCTGAAGTTTTGAGATCTTCAGCAGTGAGTCGCATGTGTGCCGACTCAAGAGAGCACTGTACGGGCTGAAGCAAGCACCTCGTGCTTGGTACACTCGGATAGACAGCTACTTCACCGGGCTTGGATTCTCCAAGAGTGAGGTGGATCCAAACTTGTACCAGATTGTGGTGGAGGGGAAGCTGTTGATCATCGTACTGTATGTAGATGATCTGATTTTGACTGGCGATGAGCAGTTGATACTTTCATGCAAGGAGGATCTTGCACGAGAGTTTGAGACGAAGGACTTGGGCATCCTTCATTATTTCCTGGGATTGGAGATTTGGCAGCGCAGCGGAGGACTGTTTGTTTCTCAGGGCAAGTATGCTCGGGAGATTCTGGAGAGGTTCAACATGCAAGGTTGCAAGCCTGTTGACACTCCTCTTCTTGGTGGTTGGAGGAAGGAGGATGCTACTTCAGCGGAGGTAGTGGATGCCACTGTCTATCGACAGTTGGTGGGGTCGCTTATGTATCTGGTCAATACACGACCCGATATATGCTATGCAGTTAACCAGCTTTCGCAAGTTATGGTTAAGCCTACCAAGCTCTTTTGGAAGGCAGGCAAGCATGTATTGCGCTATATTAGAGGCACATCGAGATATGGTCTATGGTATAGACAGGAGGATGGAGCGAAGCTTTCTGGCTTCACTGATGCAGATTGGGCAGGGAGTCCAACGGACCGAAAGAGCACTTCTGGAGGAGTTTTCAACATTGGGTCGACAGCAGTTTCCTGGTACAGCAGGAAGCAGAGATCCGTGGCACTCAGTTCAGCAGAGGCCGAGTACATGGCAGCAAGCTTGGCTGCATGTGAGGCTATTTGGATGAGGAAGATCCTCGCAGGTTTGTTCAGGTTGCATTTGGAGCCTACAGTGATCTACTGTGATAACCAGAGCTGCATCAAGCTCTCGGCTAATCCAATTTTTCATGATAGGTCCAAACATATCGACATCAGGTACCATCATATCAGAGATTGTGTTCAGCGGAGAATCATGATGCTTTCATATGTTCCCACGGAGGATCAGGATGCCGACATCCTGACGAAGGCGCTCACCAGAAGCAAGTTCGAATTCCACAGAGGCAGGATAGGGGTTGCAGATAATCCATATCTTGCTGAGAGGGAGTGTTGAAAATGCAGCAAGATGATGGAGCTTAGAGAAATGAAGTCGCCTTCACTAAGTGGGCCCGCAGGCAAATTCTGGCGCAAAATCTATTTTTAGACTATGTCTATTTTTAGACATATGGAGCATGGTTCGGGGATTCCAGTTTGAGATTCTTGGAGCATTGGTCATGTTGGTAAAAATAGATGAGACTCTATTTTTTAGGTCGAAGAGTTCGAAGGCTATTTTTAGACTGCCTCTCCTAAAAATAGGGAAGTCAAATATTATTTACCCTTAATAATATTTAGACTATAAACTTCAGTTTATTCTCTTGGAGCACTTCAGTTTGAGCTACGGATGTGGCACATGCAACTGCCAGAAGGAAATACGCTTTTCTTATTGGGTATTGAGCTCATGCATGGTTGACTTCAGTTAGGACTTCAGTGGCAGAAGTTTGGTGGAGTTAATGAGACAGATAGTGGAGTTGTGTTCTGTTTATTTTAGTTGCACTAGTTGAGATTAGTTTAACTAGCTAATCAATTAGTTATGAGTGGAGTGAATTAAATATTTTTTAATTCATTAATTAGTAACTCATTATTCAACTCAAGAACACATCAGTTCACTACAGTGCATGATCAGTTCAGTGGAGACTAGTGAAAGAGGTAGATGAAAGGGTGGAGTTAGCTATTAATGGCGACATCAGTTGTGCATGAGATTTGCACCACACTTGGAGGATTTTTCCATGACAATTGCGCAGTCAAGCCAAGGAGATTTTAACCTTGGATCTCTATATAGACAGACCTAGATTGCGCAATAGAGGCAAGGCAATTGGCGGTGAGTTTTGAACCAGTAACCTGTTCAAAACTGAGCTAGATTGTGTGTAACTGTATGAGAAAGTACTGAGTACTTGTGAGGAGTATTGTACTGAGTTTGTTACATGATTTCTCCATTATAATATACACAATAGCCGTGGGGTTTCTCGCCTATATGCTTTCACATTACATACCGTGTTAGTCGTGTATGATGATTTGATGTGTTATCGCTTGATTTTATTTCCGTACAAGGATGATCCGAGTGGAAGAGATTATGTGTTGCATATAAATCGATCATGAGTGACTGTGGATAGTCTTGAATTAATTATTATTCAGAAAATTTCTACAATATTTGATCTGTTCTGTTGTTTTACTGCTATCTGTCAATAATGTATTCATACAGAACTGGGTTGTTTGAATGATGAATAAGCTGCTGATTATGTTAATTGAAGATCAAGTTGTTGGTTGATTGGTTGATGATTCAATGAATGAATTGATGGGGTTATAAGTTTCAGTTTGATGAATGTTGAGCTTAAATGTGTGGAGTGGGTCCAGTCTGAAAATCTGATGAAAAGTGGCCTACAAGATATGTTGTATGGAAGTTGTTGGATCCACTATGAAAATTGATGAAACGTGGTCCATGGTGGTGCTGAGGGTTGTAGCCTTCAGTCAGGGGGTTGTAGCTCCCTTCCAGGTGAGGCTGGTAAACGAGAGCAGGGGGTCGTAGCTCCCTTCCAGGTGAGGCTGGTAAACGAGAGTAGGGGGTCGTAGCTCCCTTCCAGGAGAGGCTGGTAAACGAGAGAAGGTTGTGGCCTTCTGCAGGTGGGTGCCTGCGTGCTAGTATGAGTCTGCGCCAGTACATGGTTGTAAGATGTTTTCTCTATAATAAAATATTGAAGGCTGAGACAACGGCAGCGGTGGTTTTCTCCCGACTTGGGTTTCCACCTAAAATCCTGGTGTTCATGTGTGTTGCTTATGTGTGATGGTTTATTCTGTTATTACTGCTCATGCTTACTATTTATTGAACATCTAATGAATGAATGATGGAATGATATAAGTGAAGAATTATCTGCATAATAAGATTGCTGGACATACGCATGTTTTATTAAGTATATCCGCGTGTATACGCGAGTTGGCTACATGAAAGTCGCATATGTGTTTTCAAGTAAGAAAGAGTAAAAAGTCTTGAGTATGCCTAAATACTGACCCCCCCCCCCCTCTCAGTATTTTTCCCAACACTTTTGACTATGTATACATTAAGGGATTATACATAACAAAAGAAAATATAGGATATAGGATATGGAAGAAGAGAAAAAGAAAAGGAAATCCAGCTATGTCAAATTTTTAAAATTGTAAGCCTAACTGAGACTTTACCAAGATTCTATGCATGGACAAGCAGAAAAATTGGAGCTGCAAATGAATAAACTAAAGTTTTAAACCTATAGCGAAAAGAAAAATCCGAAGCAATTCAGAGGATATAGGATATGGAAGAAAATAAAAATAGAAGTAAATCTACCTATGTCAGATTTTTAAAATTTTAATCCTAGTTGAGACTTAGAACAACAAATGTCTTAGCTTAAATTTTTGTGGTTGTAATAAAGGGGAAGTGTTGGAGAATCTGATTCCAACCACCTGCTAGTTTTCATAACTGTTATTCCAAAATTCATACTCAATTTCAGTTAGTTAAATTTCTATTGAGTTTTATAAAGTCATTTATTGTTTATGTATTCTATGTAATTATATTTAATTGATTCTGTTGAATTTTACTCAAGTCATTTATTGTGGATGTATCCTATATAATTCTATTAAATTAACTAATTTTAAATATTGAGAAAAACATATTTTCTCCACGTTTTCATTCTTTAACAATCCATGTGAATAAGAAAGAGAAAGCCATTATATTATCAATCCATGTGTATAAGAAAGAGAAAGCCATTATATTATGAAATTATATCATGCAATTATTGTAAAGGAATTCACTTATGTAGCAGAGAAGTACTTCTCTGTTTTATACAAAAACTCATAAAATTGAATTCTAATGTTGACGAGACATACATCAAGTCATAAATTGAATTTTAGTAAATTGAATTTTAATGAAATATGAACTCTTAAAATGAATATTATGTATCCACTATTCACTTTTAGTCATAATGTTTTATCAATCAAAATTTCGAGTGAGAAAAATAAATATATATAAACTAGTTAGTTAAAACGAGTTGTCATGGATGGAACCATTGCAAAACATTCCTTAAGATGATAATTTTCTAATATTCTTATTTATATGTCAATGCTATATTTGGATGATATGTTTAGTTTATTTTATATATATATAATGAAATTGAGTAGGATTTAATTATTTGCATTCACAATTTTAAAATTATTGTTGAATTTCTAGTTGGTAAATGGTAGTAAGCGGGTTGAGAGATTTAAAATTTGAATAAGGAAAAAGGGAAGATATTTTGTTTCAAGTGAAATAAACTACAATCTAGAATATTGAGTAATAATGCAAAAGAAACAACAACATGGAATTTTAGTAATAATGTAAAAGAAACAACAAGATGGAAGCTTAGTAGTAATGTAAAAAGGTGGATCATAAAATTTTAGTATTTAGAAGAAGTTGTTATTTAGAATGTTGTTTAAAAAATGGTAGATATATTCAATATAAATATAAAGGTAATTTATTAAAAAAAAATATTGTTGAGATTCAACAAGATGACGAGCTTAGTAAAAAGAGTCACCTTCACTACTATGGGCCCGCAGGCTATTTTTGGCACAAAGTATATTTTTAGACTATGTCTATTTTTATACATGTCGATCATATTCTATGAGTTGTAGGATGTTATTTGTGGATGGTTGGTCAAGTTTGAAAAATAGATGGACTTCTATTTTTAGAAATTTTGGGCAAAGTATATTTTTAGACTTCCAGTCTAAAAATATACATGTCGGATATTATTAGCTCTTAATAATATTTGGACTCTAAACATTATATTATTCTCTTGGAGCACTTTAGTTCAATGCACAGATGTGGCACAATAGCTGACAGAAGGAATTACGCTATTCCTGAGGGTTTACTGGAGCTATTGCATGGAGGACTTAGTTAGAACTCAAGTGGCAGAGTTATGACACAGCTGCAAGAAGTAGTTATGGAGTTGTATTCAGTTTAACTCAGTTAGACTCAGTTGAGATAGTTGAATCTAGTCTAATTGATTGATACACTAGTGTGAATGGAGTGAATTAATTAGTAAATTAATTCATAAATAATAACTCATTAATCGACTAAAGAATACATCAGTTAACTACAGTGCATGGAAGTTTCAGTGGATACCAGTGGAGAGATAGGTGAAAGGGCAAGATAGACTATTAGTTGTGACCATAGTGATGCATTGATTGCATCCAACACTCAGTGGAGATGCCAATGAGGACTGTGTGAGAAAGGCTGAAGCAATTCGAACTCATCCAAATTCATTCTTCAGCAGGGATTGTGCAGTAGAGGTAGGCTATCAGGAGGGCAAAAATCAGTGCAGATTTTTGCTGATTGTTATTGATTAGTGTGTAGCATTTGTATTGTACTGAGAGCTTGATATGATCAGCAATGTATGAGGATTGTTACATGATCTCTATGACATATATTATATATATATATTTGAGTTTTTCAGCTTCAGGTTTTCCCGTTCAACAACTGTGTTCATGTGTGTGAATTTGTATTGTTTCAGGTGTGCATTGTAATATTGATTTAATTTCCGCAAATGATCAATGGTGGAATAGATTCTGTATTTTGCATGAAGTTAAAATAGTGTGAGATCAGGAGAATCTTGGACATATAACACATAAGTTATATAATTTCTACATGGTATCAGGGCAGTATTGATCATTGGAGGAGATTACAATTATTGAAGCGGTTGAGTTTTGTGTTGGTGGAATTCGAATTTGCTACAGTGTTTTCTTGGTGTCAAAGTTGAGAATTCATTGAAATCTCTTTCAACGAATTGCGATTGGAGTATGCCCTTGATGGGAGATCAAATTACATAGCATAGAAGGATAGGATGGAGGCAGTGCTGGATGATAATGGGTTGAAGGAGTTCATAGATGTTGATATTTCGAAACCTGCTTCTAGCGATGCAACCGCACTTGACGCATGGCAAAAGAAGGTACCAAAGTGTTGAAGGATTCTGTTGGAAGGTGTGAAGGACCACATTGTGTCCAACCTTCACGGGAAATCCAATCCATTTTTAATGTGGAAGGCTTTGAAAGAATTTTTCCAAAGTAGAAGTGACCAGAGGAAGTTGGTGCTTAAAGACAAGCTCAGAAAAATAAAAATGGAGAAAGGCGACAGTATTCCACAATACCTCATGAAGTTTGTTGACTGCAAGGATGAGCTGGGAAGTGTGGGGGTTACTTTTGATGAAGAAGACTTGGTGAGCTTGGATCTCCTTGGGCTTCTGAAGATTTTTCATAGCTACAAAGACTCTATCAATGGATGGGAGAAACTACCAAGATGGGAGCGAATTTGGTCGGATCTTGTGCAGGAGGAGATAAGGCAGGGTAGCAGGGATGGATCTTCATTGAAGAATGAAGATGAAGAAAATTATGCTTTGGCTGCCAAAGCTTGGAAAGGAAAAGGGAATAAATCTTCCAAATCCGAAGCTAAAGGCAAGAATCATGATTTGTCCAAGGTGAAGTGTTTTCACTGTCACCAGCACGGGCATTTCGCCACTAATTTCCCACAGAAAAAGAAGAATAAGAGAATTGTTGGTTCTATAGCAGGAGAGGCCTTAGCCTCGCAGTTTGAGCTCAATTTTTCTTTGATCGCATGCTTGGTTTCAAGTGTGATGGGATCGCTGTGGTTTCTTTATAGTGGTGCATCTTTCCATATGACCGGAGACAAAGATTTTTTTAGTGATCTGGAGGAAAAGGATCTTCGAGTGCACATAGAGATGGGAAATGATGGTAGATACAGTGCAACTGGTATCGGGACCATTTCCTTTGAGAGTGAGTTTGGTAAACCTTTCATCTTGAAGGATGTCATGCATGTTCCAGGATTGAATAACAATCTGATCTCCTCGGCAATGCTGGAAGACAAGGGTTATGATGTTGTTTTTAGCGAGGGAAAATCCTTCCTGTGCCATAAAACAACTGGTCAAACCAGGAGGATAGGGATTCGAGTTAAGAACATTTATCAATTGTAGGTAGATGGCTGCGCTGCAATGGTGGGAAAAGTAGAAGGAGTGGTGAGCCAAGATGAGGGAGAATTGTGGCATAGGATATTGGGCCATCTTCACCATGGTGCTTTGAAAATTTTGCAGCAGATTTCTACCAGGCTTCCCAAAGGTACACTTGTGCAGTCAGATCAGTGCAAGGGATGTACTTTTGGAAAATTTGTGAAGACCACTTTTCATGAGAAGGATAGTCATGCTTCGACGATCCTTGAGAGAATTCACATAGATGTG
Organism: Pinus albicaulis; assembly: GCA_034641835.2. NCBI lineage: Eukaryota > Viridiplantae > Streptophyta > Pinopsida > Pinales > Pinaceae > Pinus > Pinus albicaulis. Next base: position 439,150,030 of record CM076574.1, on the reverse strand, counting down.
TGTGGACCTTTCTCGGTTGCTTCAACGAAAAAGCACAGGTATTATGTGATATTTTTTGATGAATTTTCTTGTAAGTGCTGGATCTTATTCATGCAGAAGAAGAGCAAGACATAATCAAAGTTTTGCGAGTTCAAGGCGCTGGTTGAGAAAGAGTCGGGGAAGAAAGTGAAAGCTCTTCGGAGTGATAATGGTGGTGAATACATCTCTCGCGAATTCAAAGACTTTTATAGAAAAGAAGGAATTCGAAGAGAACTCATAGTGCCTCATAACCCACAGCAGAATGGGGTTGTGGAGAGAAAGAATAGAACGATCGTGGGTGTTTCACGGGCGATGTTGCATGATTAGGGCCTTCCCATACACTTGTGGGCTTAGGCATGCAACACTGCGGTTTATGTGCAAAATCGTTGTCCTCATAGAGTACTTGACATGAGTACACCCGAAGAGGTGTTTTTTGGTAAGAAGCCTGATATTTCTCATTTGAAAATTTTTGGCTCACTTGTTTACATTCATGTGATAAAGGATGCTAGGAAGAAGCTAGAGCTGATCGCAGAGGTTGGGATATTTGTGGGGTACATAGAAACACCCCACAATTATCATGTGTATTTGCCAGATAGTTAGATGACTATCATGCGACTAGATATCAAATTTCATGAGGAGAAAGCCATGAAGTTGTCACTTGAGAGGGAGCTAAAAATGCATGCAGAGGAGGAGCCACTTGTTCCTAAAGATGAGCCTCAAGATGTGGATCAGCCACAAGAGGAGGTTCATGGAGTGGAAGAAACCACTCATGCAACGCCAAACATTAGAGGACAAAAGCGCACTACATAAGCTAAGTGACTGAATCTTGATGCAGTGAAGAATGTAGGAGTTCCTACATCACAGCACAGACAGAGACAGTCACTTGATCGATTTAATGGATACATAGCTCTAATGAGCAAGTGCATTGTGACAGATCCATCGTCTTTCAAGGAAGCTGTGGAGGATCCCACATGGGTAGATGCCATGGTGGAAGAGTATGATTTGATTGTCAGAAACATTGCATGGGAGATTATCCCAAGGCCAGAAGGGAAATCAGTGATAGGTTCGAGATGGATCTACAAAGTGAAGCAAGCTGCTGATGGGAGCGTTGAGAAGTATAAGGAAATATTTGTTGCCCGGGGCTTCTCATACATCGAGGGGATCGACTATGAAGAAACCTTTGCACCTGTCACAAGGTATTCTTCCATACGGACCATCCTTTCTCTCTTAGCACAGATGGGTTGGCACATTCATCAGATGGATGTGAAGACTGCGTTCCTCAACGGAATCATTGAGGAGGAGGTGTACATTGATTAGCCTGAAGGATTCAAAATCTTTAGCAGCGAGTCGCATGTGTGCAGGCTCAAAAGAGTGTTGTATGGGCTGAAACAAGCACCTCGTGCTTGGTACACACGGATATACAGTTATTTCACTGGACTTTGTTTCGCTAAGAGTGAGGCAGATCCAAACCTATACCAGATTGTGGTGGAGGGTAAGGTTTTGATCATTGTGCTTTATGTATATGATTTAATACTAACGAGTGATGAACTGTTGATAAACTCATGCAAGGCAGACCTTGCAAACGAGTTCGAGATGAAGTACTTGGGCCTCCTTCATTATTTCTTGGGATTGGAAATTTTGCAGTGGAAAGGTGAACTGTTTGTGTCTCAAGGCAAGTATGCCCGAGAGATACTAGAGAAGTTTCACATGCAAGGCTGCAAGCCTATCGACACTCCTCTTCCTGGTGGTTGGAGGAATGAGGATGCTACATCGGCAAAGGTAGTGGATGCCACTGCTTATCAACAGTTGGTTGGTTCGGTCATGTATTTAGTCAATACATGACCGGACATATGCTATGCTATGAACCAGCTTTCACAAGCGATGGTGAAGCCTACCAAGCTCTTTTGGAAGGCAGGAAAACATGTCCTAAGGTATCTCAGGGGAACATCTGAGTATGGATTGTGGTACAGACAATCATATGAGGTGAAGCTGCATGGCTTCACAGATGTAGATTGGGCAGGAAGCCCAACAAACAGAAAGAGCACATCTGGAGGGATTTTCAATATCAGATCTACAACAGTTTCTTGGTGCAACAGGAAACAAATATTCGTGGCACTCAGTTCAGTGGAGGCCGAGTACATGGCAACAAGTTTGGCTGCATGTGAGGCTATATGGATGAGGAAGATCCTAGTTGGTTTGTTTGGTTCTCATTTAGATCCTACTGTGATAGATTGTGATAATTAGAGTTGCATTAAACTCTCGATTAATCTAGTATTTCATGATAGATCTAAACATATTGACATCTGGTACCATCATATCAAAGATCGTGTGTAGCAGAGGATCATGTTGCTTTCTTACATTCCTACGAAAGTTCAGGATGCAGATATTCTGACGAAGGCGCTCACCAGGAGAAAACTCAAATACCATAGAGACAGCAGTAGGGTGGTAGATAATCCCTATCTTGTTGAGAGGGAGTGTTGAGATTCCACAAGATGATGAGCTTAGTGAAAATAGTTGCCTTCACTAAGTGGGCCCGTAGGCTATTTTTGGTGCAAAGTCTATTTTTAGACTATGTCTATTTTTAGACATGTCGATCATATTCTATGAGTTGCAGGATGCTATTTGTGGATGGTTGGTCAAGTTGGAAAAATAGATGGACTTCTATTTTTAGACATTTTGGGTGAAATCTATTTTTAGACTACTAGTCTAAAAATAGACATGTTAGGTATTATTAGATCTTAATAATATTTGGACTCTAAAAATTATCTTATTCTCTTGGAGCACTTCAGTTCAGTGCACAGATGTGGCACATCAGCTTACAGAAGGAATTATGCTATTCCTGGAGGTTTATTGGAGATATTTCATGGAGGACTCAGTTAGAACTCAAGTGGCAGAGTTGTGACACAGTTGGAAGTAGTTATGGAGTGGTATTCAGTTTAACTCAGTTAGACTCAATTGAGCTAGTTGTATCTAGTCTAACTGATTGATACACTAGTGAGAGTGGAGTGAATTAATTAGTAAATTAATTCATAAATAATAAATCATTAACCAACTGAAGAATACATCAGTTAACTACAGTGCATGGAAGTTTCAGTGGAGACCAGTGGAGAGATAGGTGAAAGGGCAAGATAGACTATCAGTTGTGACTATAATGATGCATTGATTGCATCCAACACTCAGTGGAGATGAAAATGAGGATTGTGTGAGCAAGGCTGGAGAAATTCGAACACATATAGAGCCATTCTTCAGCAGGGATTGCACAGTAGAGGTAGGCTATTAGGAGGGAAAAAATCAGTGCAGATTTTTGCTGATTGTTCTTGATTAGTGTGTAGCGATTGTATTGTACTGAGAGCTTGATATGATCAGCCTTGTATGAGGATTTTTACATGATATATATGAAATATATTATATATATATAGTTGGGGTTTTCAGCCTCAAGCTTTCTCGTTAAACAACTTTGTTAATGTGTGTGAATTTTTATTGTTTCATGTGTGCATTTCAATCTTGATTTAATTTCCGCAAATGATCAATGGTGGAATAGATTTTGTATTTTTCATGAATTTAAAATAGTGTGAGATCAGGAGAATCTTGGACATATAACACATAAATTATATAATTTCTACAATTATAAAAACATCGCTAGCTAGAAAAGTCTACATGTGAATAGATAATCTAAGCTTTAAATTAGTTGTATTCATACCAGTTCAAAATAAATTAGATGAAAACTATTATATGAATTCAAAAGTGTCGCACTCATTCCATTGAACATAAGATTCTTTCATGAATCCAACATGATAAAATCCACCACTAAAGGACAAATATTTCCCCAAATCCGTTAGGGTTAAAAATGGTGTTCTAGAGAAATTTGCAGAAGGGGAGCTAAAACTTTGTTTTTTAGGCCATCAACAACTTGATCAAGTGCTTAAAACACTCGATCAAGTGTTTGAGATAAAATTTCAAATAAATCAATCGAGGGTTTAATAAATCCTCGGTCGAGCTCTTAACATGGTTAATAGAGGCTCAATCTAGCTTTAAGGCTAGATCTAGCCTATAGATTGATATAGATCTTGAAGCGCAATATAACTTTAAGACTCAATTGAGATGTGAGGATCGATCAAGTGATTTTTTTTAATCCCATGCCTAAGCTATGTTGGGGGGGATTTAAAAAACATGGCTCAATCGAGCTCCTAGATAACCTAGGGTTACACAGAAGCTCGAACAAGCTTTTTTTTAACCATCGATCGAGTTGTCTTTAAGACCTCAAACAAATCAATCAATCCTGGCTCAAAGATTCGATAGAGCGCTTAAAATGGCTAGATTGAGTTGCTTTTTTTCACCAAAAACATGCCCTCTCTTGCCAAAAAGTGTAACCTAGCTTCATGCATAGACCCTTGAATTGTGGATGTCCAACATTAGAAGTTATTTCCAACCAATGTAGGGGCCCCACCCATGTTTGTAACCTGGTTTACTTGTCTAAGAAGGTTTTTTGGCACTTGTGATAGGTTCAGAGAATATTGGTAAACACACTAAATTAATTCTAGGCCTTCTCGATTACAAGTGGAATATCTACTGATTCTCTTATTAAAAAAAATGTATAGGAGATAAATAGCATACCTAAAGATCATCCTTCCTTCTACCATCCACTGCTCGACACAATGATTTATCCTTTAACCCAATTTTGTATCTATAATGGCATATAGCTCACATGTGAGGTATATCATTTCACTATTTCCATTAATTCGAAGTTCATTTTAGGGAAAGCTAAGGAAATTCATTTTGGCACTCTTCTCTAGGTCTTTAATATGATCCACATATAGATTAGTCTATAGACAATTTTCAAGTCTCAGGTTGAATATAAGTAAAACACAAAGAATTTAGGATTATTGTGTTATCCTGTATTTCCTACAAATATCCCTAGATAATGTAAACACTAGTAGCTGAAATGAAAATACAAGTTGGATTTTCTAGCTAGCCTCTACAATTTCTTGGAGAATTCCTAGTCCTTTCCTAAACCTTCTTGAATCTCATCCAGGATGGAGAAGGAAACAACAATGCATGAAGGAGAATTCCTCCCTCAGTACACTCTTTATTTTAGTAGTGGAACACTCCTATGCGACATATAGTAGGTCTATTGTATACTCTTTTGGGCATTTTCTTTTAATTCTCATTGTGGACACTTTTGTGGGGTATATAGATTTTCTATCACAGGTCCCATGCAGGGATTTTCTTTGGGTGTGTTTTTTATCACTCCAATTCGTTATTTAATAATGATTTCAAGGGTGGGGGCTTGAACCTATTTTCCAAAGCATTAGATTCTTCACTCACTTCCTTAGGTTTCTCCATGAGGTCTGACCCTAGTCCAATCACATTCATATTTTAAGTAGCATCACCTCCTTAGTTTGAGTGGAAAGACTTGACACATTGACATGTTCATGTCCATCAAGTGACCCAATTGAGACAAAATGTCTCAGCATCCAAGTTTAGAGAAATTTTTCGATAGTCAATTCAATATGAATTGATTCAGGTGGAAAGAGAATCAGAAGATGAGCGAAGCACCTTCACTGGTTTTGAAGTGCTAGCCAAGGTTGTAGAGTGGGTACCTGATGCTAGTCATGCCATGGGAAAATGCTAATAACTATATATTTGTAACATTAATCATGTCGATATGCATGTCTATTTTGGAATTGGGCTTCCAAAATTATAATTTAAATAGAGTCTTAATATCCATAGAATACTCAAGAATATTCTTAGTAGTCTAAAAAAATCAAAGTCTCACTGTTATTTCCAAAGCAGTTATGTCTTTTTTTCTCCTTTTTAATTCAATTCATTAATTACAAAAATATATATGTGAACAAGTCTCATTTTATGGCATATGTTATTGATAATTCATGGTACTAACCCACGGTATTTTAATAAATACTAGATTATAAATCTCCATAATTAAGAATTGTGATACATGTTTTTCTAAAATGCATAAATGTTTAACTTATATATTAAGTTTTTGTATCGTCCATTTTTATAAATTTAAGAATGATGTATTAACATAAAAGCACTGGTATTACATACGTGTAACTATTCACATCATTAGGGAGACCATTGTTAAATTTTCCAAAACTAAATGGGTGATTAAAATTTTCAACTAAGTGTAGTTTAGAAAATGATACAAAACATAATAACAGCTCCAACTGGTCATCCAAGCCTAACATCCATAATATTGATACAATATCCAAATATCATACATAGTTAGTAGAGATAATATAATAATGATTATTCAAAGGAAGAGATAGGTACACGATCCAAGAGGAGCAACATGGAATTGAACTTCAGCTAGATGGAGGAAGTAGCAGAGATCAATTCTCTCTTATAGTCATCATTGGGCTAAAATTCCTGGTAAATTTTGTTAATATTGAATCCTAGCCCCACTCTTAGAAAACTTATATGTCCTATATATTTCATTTTTTTGTGCATTCATATCTTCAATTTTTTTTGTGCATTCATATTCATTAATTTATTGAGCGTGGAAATGAAGGTTGGGATCTATTGTGAACTAGGAGTTATGTATAACCAAACTTGATCGTTGTCATTTCTTGTGGACTACATTTTTCTCTCAAAATCCCTAGTCCTTTGATTTCTGTTCATTTCATAACATTTGAAATGAGAGTCGGGTTTTGTTTTAAGTTGTGCTTCCTCCAAATTATTATTATTTCCTATGAGACCACTTCTATATTCAAGAATTAGTTTGTAGAATTCGTTAGGAGTTAGTTAAACAACTTTTTTATAATCTTCGATCTAGTGTATAAATTCATCTCTAGAATAAAACATTCATAGTCTGGTTGTTCTCAAAAAATTGGTTTTGTTCCCATCTATTTTCATTGTTCTGCTTTTCTCCTTTGTCTTGTTAAATTTTCATGGTATCAGAGCCATACTTAGAGAGTAGTTGTGTCTTTTGTTGTCGCTGCCACTAGTCAGAGCATTTCTACCAGTCGAGAAATGGCTAATAAGTGTGTAAGAAGAATTCATGGAGGTCTAAAACATTGTGTTGTAGTTGTGGAGTGTCGAAAACATTGTGATCTTTCATTGTGAAGAGGACATGAAGATCTGTCAAAAGAAGGTTGTTGCATTCACTACTACACGTTCCATTAAATGTTCCTATTGCAGGTTCGAACCTACTACTAGCATTTCAAAACTGAACCAATGCTTCAAATATTAGTTTCTTTTTCTTCCCACACCTGCAAGAATCGAGTCTTTTCTTGAAGCAATATTTCTTATGGTTTTGTGGTTTTTCTCAAATTTTCTTGTTGCTTCGCAGTGAAAATAAGAGTTTTAGTAGGAAAAACGTACAACCTTTAAAATCTCTTATAGTTTTTTTCAAACATTTGGTTGAAAAATCGATTGGATTACTCTCATGTTATATAACTAGTATCGAAGGAGCTCATAAGCACATGATTATGAACGATGGAATGAATAAGAGACATATGAAAGACTGTTTTTAGAGCTTTAGTTAAATAATATAAACTAACAATTATTGTTGTTTTTGCTATGGTGGTAAATTCAGTTTGAAAATTTCAATGTGATTGGTTAAAAATGAAAAAATTTCCCTCACTCCGTTTGAGATAAATGCAAAGGATTCTATATTTTACTTCGTAGAGGTAGTTTCCTATTTTTTTTGAAGTTTTTTTAAAAGGTGTCATAATTTTTATTTTTTTTTAAACATGGTTTCGACGAGTCAATTGTCCATCCCTATGCCTCTATTTAGTTGGAAAATTTATGATTTTCAGAGCCTTAAAATGCAAGCATTCTTACAAGGTTTTGGTTATTGGGAGACTAGGAATTGGGGTTCATAGAAAGTGATGAAAATATAATTGCTGCGATGAGTGTTGCTTAAAGAAAACAATTTGATGAACTTAAATAAAAAGAAGGTAGAGAGAAGTCTTGCATTTTAAATTCCTTAGATGAATCTATTTTTCCTAAAATCACTACTTCTAAGACTACTAAATCAATATGGGATATACTTAAAGTTTCTTATCAAGGTAATGAGAAAGTAAAGATGGTGAAATTACAAACTCTTAGAACACATTTTGATACACTTAAAATGATTGAATCAGAAATAGTTGATCAATTAATGACTAAATTTATGGGTGTTTTTAATGAGCTTCGGATGAACGGTGAAGAAATAGAAGATTAAATAATTGTTGAGAATGTTCTTCTATGTTTTCCTAAAAAATTTGACATTATAGTTACTCTTTTTGAGTCGAGAGAATTAAAAAAATTATTTGTGGAAGAATTAATTGCTTCTTTATTGGCTCATGAAGAAAGAATTACTTTACGTGTCACTAGTTTAGAGCATGATTTCAAATGTAAAGCTTCTATGGATAGAGGTAGAGGCAGAGGTTTTCGTGGCAAGAGAGGAAATGGAGGAGGACAGTCTCAGTCTGATCGTAAATCATAGGTAACTCAATCCAATTCAGAAAAGTTTCAAACTGATCATGGTCATAAGTGGATAGATAGATTTAAAATTTAATGTCATTACTGTAAAAAATATGGCCACTATATGTTTGAATGTGAGAAATTAGAGTATGTTTTAAGTAAAAACAAGCCAATGTCACAAAAACTAAATGTGAAACATCAGATGATTTATTTCTGGCATGCCAAGTGACTATGCAAGTACCTAATAATGGTTGGTAGACATCGGATGTATTAATCATATGATTGGTCATAGTGATTTGTTTTCACATCTTCATACATATCTTAGTTCCTCTATTGGTTTGGGTGATGATCGTTAGGTCAAAGATTTAGGAAAGGGTGTTGTGCCTGTCTTAACCAAAAAAAATGTTGTGAAAAATATCTATGATTTTTTTATGTACCCAATTTAAAACATAATTTGTCGAGTGTTGGATAGTTAGATGCACATGGTTATGATGTTAGCTTTCACAACACTACTTTCATGATTTTTTATCATCATAAATCTCTTGTTGAAAATATTCCTATGACAAAGAATAGGTTGTATCACTTACAAATGAAAAGTGAGAAGTTGTATGCACATAATGGTTCAACACCAAATTCCACTGACTTGTGGCATTTGCGATATGGTCATTTACCTATCAAAAGTATGAGTCTATTTCAAAGGCAGTCTATGGTGAAATGTTTGCCTACATTGTCTAACAATAGCTCTTCTTGTACAAGTTGTATAATGGGCAAACATAAGCGAGGTAGTTTCCATCAACATATTATAGAACCAAAGAACAACTAGAGTTAGTGTATAGAGATTTGTGTGGTCCTATGGAAGCACAATCAGTTGCTGGAAGTCTCTATTTTCTTACATTTATTGATGAACTTAGCAGGATAATTTGGGTGTATTTCATCAAATACAAATATAAAACATTTTCCAATTTCAAGGAGTTCAAATCTGAGGCTGAAAAACATAGTGGCAAGTTTATTAAAGTTCTCAGGTCTAATAAAGGAGGTGATTATGAATCTAACGAATTCATTGATTCTTGTAAACAACATGGTATTAAAAAATAGACGAAAACCAAGTATACTCGACAATAGAATGGAGTCACAGAAAGAAAGAATCAGAAAATTATGAATATGGCTCGAAGTCTGCTCAAAACATGAATTTTGTCTAAAGATTTATGGGCTGAAGTAGTTGCATTTTTGTTATATATTTTGAAGAGATCACCAACTTCTAGTGTTCAAATTTTTGTACATAAAGGAGCATGGAGTTGACAAAAGGTAAATGTTTCAAACTTTATAGTATTTGGTTATATCTCTTTCGCTCATGTTCAAGAAAAATTAAGAGAGAAGCTTGATGATAGCAGTTCATCATCTTTAAGTGAGTTTTATTCTCATAATACTAAAATGATAATATTAAGTGATACTTATGCACAAGACGATGTTTATGATATTGTAAATTTTGTATTTATTTCATTTCAACCTACTTTGTAAAAAATATGGCCACTATAAATCTGAATGTCAAAAATTACAGCATGTTTTAAGTAAAAACAAAGCCAATGTCATAAACATTGAATGTGAAACATCAGATGCTTTATTTCTGGCATGCCAAGTGACTATGCAAGTACCTAATAAATATGTTTGGTTGGTAGACATCGGATGTAGTAATAGTATGATTGGTCATAGTCATTTGTTTTCATATCTTGATACATACGTCAGTTCTTCTATTGGTTTGGGCGATGACCGTTAGGTCAAAGCTTCAAGAAAGGGTGTTGTGGTTGTCTTAACCAAACAAAATTTTGTGAAAAATATCTATGATGTTTTTTATGTAACCAATTTAAAACATAATTTGTTGAGTGTTGGACAGTTAGATGCACATGGTTATGATGTTAGCTTTCACAACACTACTTGCATGATTTTGGATTAGCATAAATCTCTTGTTGCAAATATTCCTATGAAAAAGTGCAGGTTGTATCAATTACAAATGAAAAGTGAGAAGTTGTATGAACATAATGGTTCAACACCAAATTACACTGACTTGTGGCATTTGCACTATGGTCATTTACCTATCAAAAGTATGAGTCTATTGCAAAGACAGTCTATGGTAAGAGGTTTTCCTACCTTGTCTGACCATAGCTCTTCTTGTACAAGTTGTATAATGGGTAAGCATAAGCAAGATAGTTTTTCATCAGCCTCTTATAGAGCCAAAGAACAATTAAAGTTAGTGCACATAGATTTGTGTGGTCCTATGAAAGCACAATCAATTGGTGGAAGTCTCTATTTTCTTACATTTATTGATGAATTTAGCAAGAAAATTTGGGTGTATTTCATAAAATACAAATCCAAAACATTTTCCAAGTTCAAGGAGTTCAATGTCGAGGTTGAAAAACAGAGTGGAAAGTTTATTAACGTTCTCAGGTTTGATAAAGGAGGTGATTATGAATCTAATGATTTCATTGGTTCTTGTAAACAACATGGTATTAAAAAACAGATGACAACCAGGTATACTCCACAACAGAAAGGAGTCGTGGAAAGAAAGAATAAAAAATTATGAATATGGCTCAAATTCTGCTCAAAACATGAAATTTTTCTAAATATTTATGAGCTGAAGCAGTTGCATGTTTGGTATATATTTTTAAGAGATCAACAACTTCCAGTGTTCAAATTTTTGCACACGAAGAAGCAACGAGTGGAAAAAAGGTAACTATTTCACACTTTTGAGTATTTAGTTGTATCTCTTTCACTTATGTTCCAGAAAAATCAAGAAATAAGATTGATGATAGCAGTTCGTCATCTTTAAGTGAGTCTAATTCTGATTATCCTAAAATGAGAAGCTTAAGTGATACATATGCACAAGACGATGTTGATGATATTGTAAATTTTGTATTTCTTTCATTTCAAACTACTTTGTAAAAAATATGGCCACTATAAGTCTGAATGTCAAAAATTACAGTATGTTTTAAGTAAAAACAAAGCCAATGTCAAACACTGAATGTGAAACATTATATGCTTTATTTTTGGCATGCCAAGTGACTATGCAAGTACCTAATAAATATGTTTGGTTGGTAGACATTGGATGTAGTAATCATATGACTGGTCATAGTGATTTGTTTTCACATCTTGATACATATCTCAGTTCCTCTATTGGTTTGGGTGATGATCATTAGGTCAAAGCTTCAGGAAAGGGTGTTGTGCTTGTCTTAACCAAACAAAATGTTGTGAAAAATATCTATGATGTTTTTTATGTACCCAATTTAAAACATAATTTTTTTAGTGTTGTATAGTTAGATGCACATGGTTATGATGTTAGCTTTCACAACACTACTTGCATAATTTATGATCAACATAAATCTATTGTTGCAAATAGTCCTATGACAAAGAACAGGTTGTATCAATTACAAATGAAAAGTGAGAACTCGTATGCACATAATGGTTCAACACAAAATTACATTGACTTGTGGAATTTGGGATATGGTCATTTACATATCAAATGTATGAGTCTATTGAAAAGAAAATTTATGATGAAAGGTTTGCCTACCTTGTCTGATCATATCTCTTCTTGTACATGTTTTATAATAGGTAAACATAAGTGAGATAGCTTTTCATCAGCCTATTATAGAGCCAAAGAAAAATTAAAGTTAGTGCACACAGATTGGTGAGGTCCTATGCAAGCACAATCAATTTGTGGAAGTCTCTATTTTCTTACATTTATTGATGAATTTGGAAGGAAAGGTTGGGTGTATTTCATCAAATACAAATCCAAAAAAAATTTCAAGTTCAAGGAGTTCAAATTCGAGGTTGAAAAATAGAGTGGCAAGTTTATTAAAGTTCTCAGGTCTGATAAAGGAGGTGATTATGAATATAATGAATTCATTGGTTCTTTTAAACAAAGTGGTATTAAAAATAAGATGATAACCGAGTATACTCCACAACAAAATGGAGTCGTGGAAAGAAATAATAAAAAAAATATGAATATGGCTCAAATTCTTCTCAAAACATGAAATTTGTCTAAAGATTTATGGGCTAAAGCAGTTGCATCTTCAATATATATTTTGAAGAGATCAAAAACTTCCAGTTTTCAATTTTTTTTACATGAAGAAGCATAGAGTGGACAAAAGGAAATCGTTTCACACTTTCTAGTACTTGGTTGTATCTCTTTCACTCATGTTCCAGAAAAATTAAGAAAGAAGCTTGATGATAGCAGTTCATCATCTTTAAGTGAGTCTGATTCTGATCATCCTAAAATGAGAAGCTTAAGTGATACTTATGCACAAGAAGATGTTGATGATATTGTAAATTTTTCATTTCTTTCATTTCAACCTACTTGTTTTGCAGAGGTTATAAAGGACAAAGAATGGGTAGATGCAATGAATAATGAAATCGATGCTATTGAAAAAAATCAAACTTGGGATTTGGTTGATCTACCTGATGATAAAACTTCTATAGGTGTAAAATGGATTTTTAAAACTAATTTAAATAAGAAAGGTGAAGTTGATAAACAAAAATCAAGATTAGTTGCCAAAGGGTTTTCACAACAACCTGGCATAGATTATTGTGAAACATTTGCATCTGTAGCAAGAATTGATACTATTCATTTTGTATCAGCTATTTCAACACAAAACAAGAGGCCAATTTACCAAATGGAGGTAAATTCTTATTTTTTAAATGGTGTTTTGAATGAGGAAGTTTATGTTTATTAGCCCCTCTATTTTCTAAATAAAAAATAAAAAGCATAAGGTGTATAGGTTGAAGAAAGCATTGTATGGCTTGAAGCAAGCTCCAAGAGCTTGGTACAGCTAAATATACCATTACTTTTTGAATAATGGTTTCACAAGAAGTGACAATGAGCCCATTTTGTATATCAAGAATGATCATCAAGGATATATGCCGATATTGTGTCTTTATGTTTATGACATAATTTATACAGGTAACATGTAGTTAGATGAATTTAAAGCTGCAATGAAAAATGAATTTGAAATGACAGATCTTGGATTAATGAGATACTTCTTAGATATTGAAGTGAAACAAAAACATTATGTTATCTTTATGGGTCAGCATAAGTATGCTACTCACATTTTGAAATTTTTTAAGATTGACAAGTGTAAACCGGTGGATACTCCTTTTGAAGTTGGTACAAAGTTAAGTAAATATGATGTGGGTATTATTGTTAATTCAACTTTGTAAAAACAAATTTCTGATAGTATTATGTATCTAACTTCTACTAGACTTGATATAGCATTTGCATCTAGTTATATTTCTAGGTTTATGGAATCTCCTAAAGACTGTCACTGGAAATCTATAAAAAGGGTGTTAAGATACATTGCAGGTACAAAAAAATATTATCCAGGATGTATTGATGATTGGAAAAGCACTTTTAGATATGCTTTGCTATTTGGCAGAAACATGATCTTGTGGTGATCCAAAAATCAGCCCATAGTTGTGTCATCTTCAAAGGAGTTTGAGTAAGTTGTAGTGAATTTAGCATCATGTCAAGCAGTGTGGCTGAAGATATTTCTCTCTGACTTCAAATGTACAAAAAATGAACCTATTTCAATCTGTTGTGATAACACTTTCACTATTTTCTTATCAAAGAACAATGTATTTCATCCAAAAAGAAAACATATCGACACTCATTTTCACTTCATCCATGAAATTGTTAAGAATGGTGATATTGTTCTCAAATTTTGTGATTCCAAAGAACAGTTAGTAGATATATTCACGAAACCACTAGGAAATGTTAATTTTGAATTTCAATGTAAGAAGTTAGGAAAAATAGATATTTTCCTAGGGAAATATTTTTGCTCAAAACCCCTTTATCTTCTATTTTATATTCACCATGGAATCATGAAACAATTACAATGCACTCTTCTCACAAGAGTCTCCTGCACTCACACAACTATCTCACACTGACCCGGAAAAAATCGACCAACACATAGCCAATTCTCAACCTCTAATCAGCCTGCCTTGCTTGTGCAATTCATGATCAATGCAATCCCTATTTTTTAGGAATTTTGGCCTTCCAAAACTGCACAAACATCATGGGAAATCCAATGGATGACTGGTTTCATCCGGGCAGCCTACTAATGATACAACTGATTTTTAACCTCCCTTTAACCTTTGTCTCAACTAGGTCTCCATTGGAACTGACATGCATGTAGCAATTAATAGTAAATCATTAGTTTCATGGCAGATCATTGATTTTGAATTAAATAAGATTTAATTCACTTGATCTCTCACTAGTGCAACAAACAGTTACAACTAGTTCATCTCACTTTAACTCGATTAACTAAGTTAACTGATTACTCATGCATTAAACTAAGGCACTAACTACATCTCCATCTCCATAATTAATATAATCACTCTACATCTCTCACCAACCACACTCAACTCGAAATTCACGAGCTAACTAATTTTATCACACTCAGTTCACTATTACAAGTGATTATGAGATAATATTACATTTTACTATCCAATTTAATTAAGGGATATTTAAATTAGACATTTTTCCAATTTAATTAATTAAATTGTCCTTCACACTAATGTATCGCTAGGACCGGTGGTCCCACACTATTGCGCGTGATGCAGTTTCTTGTTGAATTTCAACAACTGGTGCTTACATGGTAAAATGCACCGGTGCGTTCACACCTGATGCGTGCACTGATGAGAAATAAATCTGTAGCAACCTATGGCCACCTAGTTTTTTTTAGTTGTGTTGAAATTCTGTTAGAAGCTCTGGCAAAACCTTTGTTACCGAAAACAGATGTTGTAGCAAATGTTTTTTTGACAATTTTAGCCAATTTTATAACACTAAAATCTCCTTTATAACCTCCGCTAGAGGGTATTTTCCTTGTAGTGAGTGTAGGGTCTTCACTCTATGATAAAGTATATGAGGAATTTAGCCAATTCTAGAGCTTAGGAACCATAAGAAATACTCATATACTTCACCTTATCATACCATTACATCGGTTCATTACTGAAAAAATCCTGAGAGATAAATCTACAACACATATATTGCTACATCAAAGGTTTGGGAAAATGGTGAGAAAAAATGATTCATGATTAAGGGATCAATTGCCTCATTACTAGAAGAATGAAATTTCTGATAAAAAACTACATCCTTAAATTATTGAAGAAAATTTTGCAGTATTTTTAAAGACCTAGTGAATTCAGGGTTTCTGTAACATAACCTATTCAAAATCTAGCAGAAATTTTCGGTCACAATTAGACAATTGTTTTTCGCAAAATAAGTAGCAAAAAGTTAAACTTTGATATCGATGCATTATCACATATCTATACTATAATGTATGCTTCATGTTGAATTTAACACACTATATGGAGGATGTACATCTAACACTTTGTACAGGAAATAAATTCCTTTATACAAATTAAAACTAGCTACAACAATCGTCTTCTGAGCCAAATGAAAAAATTTTATAAGCACTATTAGGCTCTCAATTTGTATAAAAACAGTGCGCTTTTTTTTCCTGAAATGGCCCATTTATTACAATATTGGAATTTATTTTAAAAAGGAGAATTGGGTTCAGGTAAAATCCCAAATTCGAGGAAGCAGTAACGCCAACACCATGTTTCCACTCCAGGCTTGGTTACTTTTGTCTAAATATGAAAATTTTCCAACTAACCTTTCAAGCTCACTGGGCAACACCGCAACTTGATCTGATATGATTGTTTTACAAGAGGACAACGAGTCTGTTGGAATTTTAGCATTCCTTCTCTGGATTTTAGCCTTGCAATGACAAATAGCCTCTTGTATAACCTCATGGTTCTGGTTCAAATGCAACTGCTGGCGAATATGAAACTGCTACTATATCTCCCACTGCTACTAGTTTCTATGCTTGCTTGGATACTTTCTTCCTTAATCAGCAGTTTGAATCTCAATTTTCCGAAAACAACACCAAACAAAAAACTCTATGTGAGTATGTTTACAATTGTAATACTAAAATTTTCCAAAGAAAAAATAGTACACTACTACCTTGCCCTCATCTGCAGCCCTGAGGGACAGAGGCCACTTTTCCAATGGCTCTTTAGTGCCAGGAGCCCCAAAACCAATTACAGGAACAACAGTGCTTGAGCACTCCCAAATCGCAGCAGATACTAATATGGCGAGCTCTACACAGAGGCTGTGACCTATTAGCAGAAGTGGGTAGCCAAGATCAATACCGCATCAAGGACTTGATGCGGGCTGTTGGCCATTGCTCTGGTTGACGGCAAGGACTTGCTGCCGCGCAACCCTTCTTGTTTATATGTCAATATATATTTGAATTATATGTTTAGTTTATTTTATATATATTTAAATTATATTGAGCACGATTTAATTATTTTCATTCACAATTTTAAAATTATTGTTGAATTTCTAGTTGGTAAATGGTGGTAAGCAGGTTGATAGTTTTAAAATTTGAATATGGAAAAAGCGAAGATATTTCTTTTCAAGAGAAATAAAATACAATCATTCATTGAATAAAAAGGTGGAAGCTTGAGTAATAATGTAAAGGAAACAACATGGAAGTTTAGTAATAATGTAAAAGAAACAACAATATGGAAGTTTAGTAATAATATAAAATAAACAACAACATGGAAGCTTAGTAATAATGTAAAGGTGGATCATAAAATTGTAGTATTTAGAAGAAGTTTTTATTCAAAATTTTGTTAAAAAATGGCATATATATTCAATATAAATATAATGGTAATCTATTAAAAAAATTCTAGAAACACCACTAGCCAGAAAAGTCTACATGTGAATAGATAATCTGAGCTTTAAATTAGTTTTATTCATACGAGTTTAAAATAAATTAGATGAAAAATATTATATGAATTCGAAAGTGTCAAACTCATGCCATTGAACATAATATTCTTTCATGAATCCAACTTGATCAACTCCACCACTTAAGGACAAATTCTTCCCTAAATCCGCTAGGGTTGAAAATGGTGTTGTAGAGAAATTTGCAGAAAGGGAGATAAAACTTTGTTTTTTAGGCCCTCAACAACTTGATCAAGCGCTTCAAACGCATGATTGATTGTTTGATTAAATTTCAAATAACTCAATCGAGGGTTTAAGAAACCCTCGTTCGAGCTCTTAACATGGTTAAATAGAAGCTTGATCTAGCTTTAAGACTAGATCTAGCCTATAGCTTGATATAGATCTTGAGGCTCAATCTAGTGTTAAGACTTGATTGAGCTTTAAGGATCGATCAAGCGAGTTTTTTTAATCCCATTCCTAAGCTGTA
Organism: Pinus albicaulis; assembly: GCA_034641835.2. Lineage (NCBI taxonomy): Eukaryota > Viridiplantae > Streptophyta > Pinopsida > Pinales > Pinaceae > Pinus > Pinus albicaulis. The sequence goes on along the minus strand of CM076574.1, from coordinate 439,132,319 downwards.
TTGGGGCCGGATTTCAAAAACATGGCTCGATCGAGCTCCTAGATAACCTAGGGTTACACAGGAGCTCCAACGAGGTTTTTTTTAACTATCGATTGAGTTGTATTTAAGACCTCAAACAAATCAATCAAGCCTTGCTCAAATATTTCTCAATCGAGTGCTTAAAATGGCTCTATCAAGCTATTTTTTTCACCAAAAACGCACCATCTCTTGCCAAAAAGTGTAACCTAGCTTCATTCATAGACCCTTGAACTGTGGATGTCCAACATTAGAAGGTATTTTCCAACGAATGTAGGGGCCCCAACCATGTTTGAAACCTATTTTACTTGTATAAAAATTATATTTTGCAGTTGTGATAGTCTCAAGAGTATATTGGTAAACACACTAAATTAATTCTAAGTCTTCTCGATGACAAGTTGCATATCCATTGATTCTTTTATGAAAAAAATGTATAGGAGATAAATCACATAGCTAAAGATCATCCTCCCTTCTACCATCCACTACACGATGCAATGAATTATCATTTAACCCACTTTTGTATCTACAATGTCATATAGATCAGATGTGAGGTATATCATTTCACTATTTCCATTAATTCGACATTCATTCTAGGGAAAGCTAAGGAAATTCACTATGGAAATCTACTCTAGGTATTTAATATGATCCACATGTAGATTAGTCTATGGACAATTTTCAAGTCTCAGGTTGAATATAAGTAAAACACAAATAATTTAGGATTAATGTGTTACCATGTATTTCCTACGAATATTCTAGGATAATGTAAACACTGGCAGTTGAATTGGACATACAAGTTGGATTTTCTAGCTAGCCTGTACATTTTCTTGGAGAATTCCTAGTCCTTTTCTGACGCTTCTTGAATCTCATACAGGATGGGGAAGGAAAAAAAATGCATGAAGGAGAATTCTTCCCTCACTACACTCTTTATGTTAGTAGTAGAACATTCCTGTGCCACATATAATAGTTCTATTGTCTACTCTTTTGGGCATTTTCTTTTAATTCTCATTGTGGACACTTTTGTGGGATATATAGATTTTCTATCATAGGGCTCGTGCAAGGCTTTCCTTTGGGTGTGCTTTTGATCACTCCCATTAGTTATTTAACAATTATTTCAAGGGTGGGAACCTCAACCTGTTATCTAAGGCATCAAATTCTTCACTCACTTCCTTAGGTTTCTCCATGAGGTCTGACCCTAGGCCAACCACTTTCATCTTTTAAGTAACATCACCTAGTTAGTTTGAGTAGCAAGACTTGACACATCAACATGTTTATGTTCACCAAGCGACCCAATTGAGACAAAAAATCTCAGCGTTCAGGTTTAGGAAACTTTTCCCATAGCCAATTCAAGATGAATTTACTCGGGTGGAAAGAGAATTGACAGATGAGCGAGGCACCTTCACTGATTCTATAGTACTAGCCAAAGTTGTAGAGTGGGTACCTGATGCTAGTCATGCCAAGGGAAAACATTAATAATTATATATTTGTAACATTAGTTACGTCAATATGCATGTCTATTTTGAAATAGGGCTTCAAAAATTATAATTTAAATAGGGATTTAATATTCATAGAATACTTAAGAATATTCTTATTAATCTACAAAAATTAAAGGCTCACTGTTATTTCCAAATAAGTTATGTATTTTTTTCCCCTTTTAATTCAATTCATTAATTAAAAAATATATATGTGAACAAGTCTCATTTTTCGGCATGTGTTATTGATAAGTCATGGTATTGACCCATGGTATTTTAATAAAACCATATTAGAAACCTCCATAATCAAGAATTGTACTACATTTTTTTCTAAAATGCATATATGTTTAACTTATATATTAAGTTTTTTTATCATCCATTTTTTCAAATTTAAGGATAATTTATTAACATAAAAGCACTGGTATTACATAGTTGTAACTATTCACATCATTAGGGAGACCATTGTTAAATTTTCCAAAACTAAATGGGTGATTAAAATTTTCAACTAAGTCTAGTTTAGAAAATGATACAAAACATAACAGCACCTCCAACTGGTCATCCAAGCCTAACACCCATAATAATAATACAATATCACAATATCATCCATAGCTAGTAGAGATAAGATAATCATGATTATTCAAAGGAAGAAATAGGTACATGATCCATGGAACTCGATCTAAGAGGAGCAACATGGAATTGAACTTCAGCTAGATGGAGGAAGTAGTAGAGGTCAATTCTCCCTTGCAGTCATCATAGGGTTGAAATTCCTGGTACATTTTGTTAATGTTCAATCCTAGCCCCACTCTCAGAAACCTTATATGTCCTATATATTTCTTTTTTTTGTGCATTCATATCTTTAATTTGTTTTGTGCATTCATATTCATTATTTTATTGAGCGTGGAAATGAGGGTTGGGTTTTGTTGTGAACTAGGAGTAATTTATAACAAAACTTGATCATTGTCATTTCTTGTGGACTACATTTTTATCTCAAAATCCCTAGTCCTTTGATTTTTGTTCAGTTCATCATATTTGGAATGAGAGTTGGGTTTTTTTTTAAGCTGTGCTTCCTCCAAATTGTTATTATTTCCTATGAGACCAGTCCTCTGTTAAATAATTAGTTAGTAGAATTCGTTAAGAGTTAGTTAAACATTTTTTTATAATTGTCGATCTAGACTATAAATTCATCTCTAGAATAAAAAATTCATAGTGTGGTTGCTCTTATAAATTTGGTTTTGTTCCCATCTATTTTCACTATTATGCTTTTCTCCTTTGTCTTGTTAATTTGTCATGGTATCAGAGCCAGAATTAGAGAGCAGTTGTGTCTGTTGTTATCGCTGCCACCAGTCAAAGCATGTCCACCAGCCAAGAAAGGGATGCTAATTGTGAAAGAAGAAGTTGTGGGGGTCTAAAATGTTGTGTTGTGTTTGTGGAGTGTCAAAAACATTGTATTTTTTCGTTGTGAAGAGCACGGGCAGAGGTGTCAAAAGAAGGTTGTTTTTTTTTTCTCTAAATTGGGCTAATTATATTAAGTGAAAATATGGTACATGAGAAAGTACATTCAAGAGAGACAAAAAACACGGCCAACTGGAAATGATAAAATATCAACTTTGGTCCCCGGATAGAGAGATGAGAAAAACGAGGAGCAACAATAAACAACTAAAAAACAGGAAGGAACCGACTTCTACCCAGAATTGGTAGAGTTTTCTACACGAAATTTCTTCCCTTTCTTTTTGTTGACTTTAACCCAGCCATCCTGGTGAGTTTGTGCTGGGACAATTTGAAGACTGGAGTTCTCCAAAAGAGGGGCCTCCTTATCTGAATCAGAGGAGGCAGATTCATGACTACACTTCTGAGTGATTGTGGTATCAGGGGGATGCTTGGGAGCATCAGTGGACAGTTTCTGAGTCTGAAGAACAAGGTATGAATCTGCCTCACTCCCATCATCATCAGAGCTCGAGGAAGTATAATTTGTAGCAGGCGGCGGGGTACAGGGAGTCCATTTTTTGGATTTGGACTTTGTATAATCTCCTTTAGTCTTTGTTTCTGCAAGAGTGGGGCATGAGTTCTGCAGATGCCTTGTTTGGTTGCAGTGGTGGCAACGGAATGCAGTGTTCTCATAGTCTAAGTACTGAGTCCAAACAAGATCACCGACCTTGAGGATAATTTTTTCGGGCAAGCCTTTGATGATGTCAACCTCCACGCACATTCTGGCATATGTGTAGAGGCCCTGAAGTGGCCTTTCATAATCTACATCGAGAAAGCGTCCCAAGGTATCGCCCATTCGCCTGAACACTGCCAGCTGCCATAGATGGATAGGAAGGTTGGGAAGCCTGACCCAAACAGGGGTCCTGGTGATGGTAGCTATTGCAGGGTCGAAATCTGGGAACCATGGGGTTAAGAAGAGCCCAGCATTTCCAAAAAACTAGGGACCTTTCTCTAAGGCCTTTTCATAATGCTTTGCATGATCGAACAATACTATGAAGAACCCTCGTGAGCAGCAGCTAATGAGGCACTTGCTGGTCCAGTTATCGTAGATCTAATCAAAGATTTCCTTGGTTCGTGGCCAAAGCCCATTAAATCTGCAAATGATGGCTCTCTCTGCATATTTTTGAAGATCTTCTGCGACAGAGGGAAGAGAGACCTCAACAGAAGGTGCTTCATCCAGCTTGTCAACCAGAAAAGGCTGGGGTTTGGGGGCAGCAGAGGGTTTGGGGTTCTGAGAGTGAACAGCTTCTTTATAGGAGAAGATAGGGGCTGAAGAAGACTGTCTGACAGCACCACCTCTCAAACGAAGGGTAAGTACAATGGAATCATTTCTGTTAATGTTATAAGCAGAAAGGGGAAGTAGATCCTCAAGATGTTTACCTTGGAAAAGAAGTCTCTGGTGAATTGAGGGAATTCTAGTCCGTTGTTCCAGGTTAAGCTTAAGCTTCTGAATCAGATCTGAAGAAGAAACCCACAGCAAAATAGTTTTTCCAGAGAGTAACCGGAGTTGGATCTGAAATGAGGCAGGGTTCTTTTTAGAGGCAGGATCTGCGCGACAACGAAGGGTGTCCCTGATTTTGCCTGCGACTCCAAGCCTCTGCTGAGAAAGGCCGTGAGGGCGGGAAACGCCTGTAGACCAACTCCAAAGCCCAAAAATGAAGCCTCGGGGTTTTGCGGCCTGAGTCCCATTCAATGCTGCGGTTGAAAGTTTTGCTACAGGGCTCGTATTAGCCAAACTCGCCGAGTAGAAGACAGCCCCAAAGAGGCAAGGCTCAGGTGACCCAAGCTAGAATCTAATGTGCGCTGCCCTCAAGTTTATCCCCTGCATCCAGAAAAAGACCCTTGAAACAACTTCCGCTAGAGCCCTGGCGCAATAGCACTGAAGGGCGGCAGAGGGTAGTTGAGCTGGAGCCTGACCAGGACTCGCTGAAACATTAACAGCTGCATAGACACTGAACAAAGCCCTATTATCGATCAATGTCTTCTCTCGGCTGAGGTGAAGATAGTCATGGTGATGCCGTAGGGTCGGATCCTCATTCCAGGCGTAGATTGCAACGTCCCTTCGTGCTAGATCGAGGGAGAAAGCGGCTAGTGGAGGCCTGGCAATTACCGAATGTGAGGTTGGTAAGTTCGCAATCCTCTGTATGCAGAGATAACCAGAGCTTGTCGGCGGCTCTACCACCTCGGCGAACAGGAGAGCAGAAGAGTACAGTCTAGGGTTCATGTTGCTTCCTCCGGCTTTACAAAACTTCCAGACCCTTTCTCTATATTTACTCTTTGAAAACTTTTAATTTAAATCTCAAAAGAAGGTTGTTGCGTTCACTGATGCACGTTCTATTAAATGTTCCTAATGCACGTTCGAACCTGCAACTCGAATTTAAAAACTAAACCAGCACTTTGAATCTTAGTTTGTTTTTTTTCCCACACCTGCAAGGATCAGGTCTTTTTTTGAAGCAATATTTCTTGTGGTTTTGTGGATTTTCTCAATTTTTCTCTTTGCTTCGCAGTGAAAATAACAGTTTTAGTAGGGAAAAACTACAACCCTTAAAAGGTCTTATAGTTTTTTTCAAACACTTGGTTGAAAAATCAACTAGATTACTCTCATGTTATATAATTTAGTATCGAAGGAGCTCATAAGCACATGATTATGAATGATGGGATGAACAAGAGACATATTAAATTCTATTTAGAGCATTCGATAAATAATAAAGTGACAATTATTTTTATTGTTGTTGTTGTTATGGTGAATTCAGTTTGAAAATTCCAGTGTGATTGGTTACAAATGAAAATTGTACCCTCGCTCTGTTTGAGATAAATGCAAAGGATTCTATACTTTTCTTCATAGAGGGAGTGCCCTATTTAAATTGAAGTTTTTTTAAAAGGTGTCATATTTCTGATTGTTTTTTAAACATGGCTTCAACGAGTCAATTTTCCATCCATACGCCTATATTTAGTGGGAAAATTTGTGATTTTTGGAGCCTTAAAATGCAAGCATGCATACAAGGTTTAAGTTATTGGGAGACCATACAATTGGGGTTCCTAGAAAATGATGCAAATATAGTTGCTGCAATGAGTGCTGCTCAAGGAAAACAATTTGATGAACTTAAAAAGAAAGAAGGTAGAGCGAAGTCTTGCATTTTAAATTTCTTAGATGACTCTATTTTTACTAAAATCACTACTGCAAAGACTACTAAATCAATATGGGATATACCTAAAGTTTCTTATCAAGGTAATGAGAAAGTAAAGATGGTGAAATTACAAACTCCCAGAACAAAATTTGAAACACTTAAAATGACTAAATTAGTAACAGTTGATCAGTTCATGACTAAATTTACAGGTGTTTTTAATTAGCTTCAGATGAATGGTGAAGAACTAGAAGATCAAAGATTTTTTGAGAAGGTTCTTAGATGTTTTCCTAAATTTTTTGACATTATAGTTACTCTTTATCAGTCGAGAGAATTAACAAAATTATCCCTGGAATAATTAACTGGTTCTTGATTGGCTCATGAAGAAAGAATTAATTTAGATGTCACCACTTTAGAGCATGCTTTCAAATATAAAGCTTCCATGGATAGAGGTAGAGGCAAAGGTCAAAGCTTCAGGAAAGGGTGTTGTGCCTGTCTTAACCAAACAAAATGTTGTGAAAAATATCTATGATGTTGTTCATGTACCCAATTTAAAACATAATTTGTTGAGTGTTGGACAGTTAGATGCACATGGTTATGATGTTAGCTTTCACAACACTACTTTCACGATTTTTTATCAGCATAAATCTCTCGTTGCAAATATTCCTATGAGAAAGAATAGGTTGTATCAATTACAAATGAAAAGTGAGAAGTTGTATGCATATAATGGTTCAACACCAAATTACACAGACTTGTGGCATTTGCGATATGGTCATTTACCTATCAAAAGTATTAGTCTATTACAAAGATAGTCTATGGTGAAAGGTTTGCCTACCTTGTTTGGCCATATATTTTCTTGTACAAGTTGTATAATGGGTAAACATAAGCGAGATATTTTTTCATCAGCCTCTTATAGAGCCAAAGAACAACTAGAGTTAGTGCATACATATTTGTACGGTCCTATGCAAGCATAATCAGTTGGTGGAATTCTCTATTTTATTACATTTATTTATGAATTTAGCAGGAAAGTTTGGGTGTATTTCATCAAATACAAATCCAAAACATTTTCCAAGTTCGAGGAGTTCAAAGCCGAGGTTGAAAAACAGAGTGGAAAGTTTATTAAAGCTCTCAACTCTGATAAAGGAGGTGATTATGAATCTAACAAATTCATTGATTCTTGTAAACAACATGGTATTAAAAAACATATGAAAGCCAAGTATACTCCACAATAGAATGGATTCGCGGAAATAAAGAATCATAAAATTATGAATATGGCTCGAAGTCTGCTCAAAACATGAAACTTGTATAAATATTTATGGGCTGAAGTAGTTTCATGTTCGATATATATTTTGAATAGATCACCAACTTCCAGTGTTTAAAGTTTTCTACCTGAAAAGCATGGAGTGGAAAAAAGGTAACTATTTCACACTTTCGAGTATTTGGTTGTATCTCTTTCACTAATGTTCCAAAAAAATTAAGAAAGAAGCTTGATGATAGCACTTCATCATATTTAAGTGAGTCTGATTCTAATCATCCTAAAATGAGAATCTTAAGTGACATTTATGCACAAGACAATGTTGATGATAATGTGAATTTTGCATTCCTTTCATTTCAACCTACTTGCTGTTGGAAATATGATGCAGGATGTTGTCCTTGATGGCAACCCACTGAATGAAGATAAAGACATGCGACTGTTGACATATGTTGTCCTTGATGGCAATCCACCTGATAAAGTTATTCTTGACTTGATGGACTTGGTAAATGATGTAAATCTGATGTGATATGATGTTTATATGATGCTAAGTGTTGTCCTTGAAAGGCAACCCACTTGATGAAGATGATGACAACTCACTTGATGAAGTTGTGCTTGAAAAGAATATGTTCCTGATAAAGGAAATATGATGTTTCTATAGTGTGTACAGAAGGCAATGAAGAAAGGATTTCAGAATGTACTCAAAGTATGATGAAAAAGAATATGTCTCTTGGTATACGCGGATTGGCCTAGGGGAAGTCGCGTATGCACGCGGAAAATAACGTGCCAAGTCGCGTATGGGCAAAAGCGCTCAAAAAGTGCAAACCCAAGGGTAACCACCGTGGTATTAACCCATTGTATTGGGTAATGATCCGCCTATTTGACCCCGTCCAGGTAGTTTTGGGCTTATGGTATTGTTTTGGTCCATGGTATTGAAAAAGGGGGCTTATGGTATTAAAAAGGGTAAACCTATATAAGGAGAAGAAATTCATTGTGCAAATGAGGAGTGTGGGTGCAAGATGTCTGAGCTTGAATGAATACTTCTCTCTGAAGTAGATCTGAATGGAAAGGGTTACACTTGAAGATAAATCTGAATGTATGATGCACCAATGATGAAGAATCTGAATTGCTCTTGTATTTGCTAGATCTGATTATGGAAGGCTTAGATCTGTGATGAGACGAACATCTAGGCGAACATCTGTCTGAAGTAAAGGGTTGAATCTGAGGTGAATGTCTGATCTGATGAAGTATGCAGCTCTGTAATGATTAAAGATCTATACGCTACTTCGCCGCGGAGGAAGCGCGTATATACGCAGCTTCGTCGAAGAGAAAGCGCGTATGCGCAATAAAATATACACTGCGGTATACGCTGGTTTGTATGGACGGAAGAGCGTATATACGCGACATCAGTGAAGGGAAAGCGCGTATGCAAACTAGGGCTTGATGAAGCAAGGGGTATGAAATATCTGATCTGTTCTGCTGTGTTTCTGCTATCTGATCTATGTTGATATGTATCTGTTGATGATGTATGGTTGTGCTTAAAAGTTTGGAAAGGGTTCGGTCTGGAAATATGATGAATTGTGGCCTGCAAGTATTGTTCTATTGAAGTGGTTGGATCCAGTGTGAAAATTGATGAAACGTGGTCCTAGGTGGTGCTGAAGGTTGTAGCCTTCAGTCAGGGGGTTGCAGCTCCCTTCCAGGTGAGGCCGGTAAACGAGATCGGGGGGTCGTAGCTCCCTTCCAGGAGAGGCTGGTAAACGAGTCAGGGGGTCGTAGCTCCCTTCCAGGAGAGGCTGGTAAACGAGCGCAGGTGGGTGCCTGCGTGCTGGTCAAGTCTGCGCCAGGACATATGTTGTAAGATGTTTTCTCTATAATAAAATATTGAAGGCTGAGCAACTGCAGCGGTGGTTTTCTCCCGACTTGGGTTTCCACCTAAAAATCCTGGTGTTCATGTGTGATGCTTTGTGTCATGATTTATTCTGGTCTTACTGCACATGTTTACTGCTTATTGAATATCTGATGAATAAATGAAGGAATGATTTGAGTGATGAATTAATGACATATATAGATATCTGTGTATACGCTAGTTTCGTAAAGGGTATCCGCGTATATACGCAAGTCTGGTTCAGGAAAGTAGTGTATGCGTTTTAGAAGCAGAAAAAGTGAAAGTTTTGAATATGCAGTAAATACTGATTCACCCCCCCCTCTCAGTATTTTTCCCAACAATTGGTATCGGAGCATGGTCCTTCTGCAGAAGCTTGATCGCTTGAAGGAGATCCGTCGCAATGGGAAAGAAGCAAAAGAAGAAGCCTATTCGAAGAAAGGAGATATTTCAGAGAACATGGATACCAGAAATCAAAGGAGATGAATCTGATAGTAATTGGGATCATCCTTTGAAAGATCTTAGTGGTACAAACAATAGTGAAGAATATGCTGTCAACCTAGAAGAAGCCGAAAAAGATTCTGACCAAGCTCTACAAGTACTCATGGCAAAGAAGCAAAATACTCAAGGTAAGGAGATGTCTCAGAAAACTGGTATAGCAGAAGTTGACAAAGATGAATCTGATTGTGATCCTTGTAATCTTATCTGTGCAAGCAATGATGTTGAGGATTTAAAAGAAGTTATCAAAGATCAACAAAGAATATTTAATGAGAAGGACGCTGCCTCCAAAGCTTTGTGCTTTAAACTGAAATGGATGTTCGATGATGTATACAATCGAAGTAAAGGATATCAAGCTGGAATCATCTCTCTGCAAGCAGAACTTGAAGAATCAAATGAGAAGAATGAAGGACTTGAAGCAGAAAACGTTTCTCTAAAAACAGATCTGGAAAAATCAAAAAGGAAGAATGAAGGTCTTGAAGCTGGAATCATCTCTCTACAAACAAAACTTGAAGCATCAAGTAAGAAGAGTGAGGAACATCTACCATCATTTGATAAGGAAGGACTTGAAGCAGAAATCGTTTCCCTCATAGAAGACTTGGATAAATCAAATAAGAAGAATGCAAGACTTGAAGCAGAAATTGTCTCCCTCAAAGAAGATCTCATAGCATCAAACAAGAAGAATGAAGAGCTGCAGCAAACATGTGAAGACAATGGAAATTGGTTGAAAGAAGAAATCCTAAATATGAAGGATCAAGTAGAATATGGAAGAAGGAAAGAAGAAAGCATGACCAAGAAATGCCAAGGCTTGGAGGTTGAGGTAAAAATTCTCAAAAGTAAATTAGAAGAAAAGATTAAACTTTTGAGGTTTCATGATAGTACTAAAATCTTGGACAATATTCTGAGTAATCAAAGGTCTCCTGCTATCAAACATGGTCTTGGTTTCCATGAAACCATTAAAGGTGAATCTAGTTCACAAGGGAATGCTAATGATTCAAAGGAAGACAATGCAAAACTTGAAGTGTTGAAAGAAACAAAAGGTCAACCAACAGTCATGAATTCTCAAAGGAAATCATTCAATAATGTTGAATGCTTTAGATGTTATAACTATGGGCATGTTGCAGCAAATTGCAGAAGTAGATTGTTTCAGCCACAAACAAACAGATCCTACTCAGAAAGGTACTCTAGTCTCTTCAGAGGATATTGTTTCTCATGTAACATGTATGGACATAAAGCAGTTGATTGCAAAAGGAGGAAGATTAAAAATACTCTTTATGATTCTTATGCTTATTTTTCTGGCCACATGAGATGTTATGCTTGTAATAAGTATGGACATGTAGAAAAGGAATGCAGGATGAACAGATCTGGGAAAGTGGATAGCTTCCAGCACTCAAATAGAAAGTTCAAGCAAATTTGGAAAAAGAAGGAGGACCGATCAGAAACGTAGGGAATTCTGACCCTACTGCAGTCATCTGCTTCTGAAGCTTACTTCTCTGATTGACTGCAGGAATGATGTGGGATACATTAGGAGATTTAGTAATGTATCGTCACAGGGGGAGCAATGCATGATGACTCTCATGGTTGATTTAATTATTCTGGTTAGATGTATTTCTGACAGTGTATCTGGTGTGAAGAAAAGACAGGAACAGAAGGTAAATTTGCAGAAGAAGATGAAGGTGTAAAATTTTCTATATTACACTTTCCATACGCGAGTTATATTCACAAAAGTCGCGTATACACGCGAGTTTCAGCAGACACAGTTGCGTATGCATTGATGATAAAAGAATTTATCTGATAACTGAAGATCTGGAGCAGAGGTCCAGGGGGAGCATCAGTCTGACTGCTGATGATTGCATTGTTAGCATTATTCTGGTTATACTCATAATAATGAAATGATGCATGGGTTCTTGTGTTGAACATTATGGATGAAGCCTGGTTGCTTTATGATGAAGAGCACTCATTGTTGAGATGAAAGTCTTATAATTCAGAGATGAGGACAGATCATGCAGAGTGTGTTCTATGGTTGAGAGATCTTTTGCCTACATATGTTACTTCATGTTAAATCTTGAAGATCTTGATGATGTTGGACCACATGGATGATTGCTTGATGTTGTTCTGATATGAGAATCTCTCTTCGAAAGATTGTATTGATGCTGCATAGAATATGAAGGCTTGGTTACTATTTTACTGATGCCACAACCGTTGGATAACGCTTGAAGACACAACTACATCGTTCTATCTATCTGTAGTCCAGGGAAGCATTCAAATGTCTCAGAAAGAAGCTGAACACTGTCTTTGCCTCACAGAGAATCAGATCTGGTTGAAATTTTGAAGATGTCTTGGGATACGCGGGTTTCTTGAAACACAGTCGCGTATATACGCTAGTTCCTGCACAGAAAACCGCGTGTGAATAATTGCTGACAATTTTTGGTTGGTTTAGCTCTTTTCAGCACAGCTGCAGTGATGTTTGGAATCTCTGATACTGTTTGGTATCTCTGGTGGTGTTCCAGTTCTCATAATTCTGTTTCTAATGTTTTGATGAAGATGCCTTGATGATTTGTTGGTGGAAGTTTTCAGGATGCACAAACTATGGGGGAGCCTTAGTCATTTGGAAAGATTGCTTGGTTGCACAGATTCAGGGGGAGCATTAGTTTTGCTGAGTATAATGCATTGCTGGCATTATGGTGGTTCTAATATATGATCTCTCTTGAGGTCTTTTTGGTATTAATTATGAAAATTCATATTTGTACTTTGATGAAAAGGTCTGGTTGAGACCCATGTTGTAAAATTGTAATATTCAGTCATGTAAGGACTTGTCAATTTGAAAACCCACTTGGTTGGGTAGCTGAGTCATGTTTGTAAACCCACTTGGTTGGGTAGCTGAGTCAAATTTGTAAACCCACCTGGTTGGGTACTTGAGTCGCATATGTAAATCCACTTGGTTGGATATTTGATGTAAGTATGAGTCATTGGTGATAGGAACTTCATAAAGTCATGTACTTCATTAAAAATATGTTTGAATATTCAGCATGAACTCAGGGGGAGCTTGGTCACTTCAGTATACATCAGATCTGCAGAACGCTTCTTCTACATGAGGAGAAAGGGGGTGAGTGTGTTGGTTTTGATCTGCTGGTTTTGTCCGTTACCCTTGATGTCAAAGGGGGAGAGTGACATGGTGTGTGAATGAAGATAATGATGTGCCCTTTGCCCTTGATGTCAAAGGGGGAGAGTGTCATGGTGTTTGAATGATGCCAAAAATGGAGAGAGTGACATGGAAAATAAGGAGAATGACATGATGTCATTGTATTCTTAATGTATCTATCTGTTGTGGTAACCAAACACCATCATGGTTGCCATCAAGTCCAAAGGGGGAGATTGTTGGAAATATGATGCAGGATGTTGTCCTTGATGGCAACCCACTGAATGAAGATAAAGACATGCGACTGTTGACATATGTTGTCCTTGATGGCAATCCACCTGATAAAGTTATTCTTGACTTGATGGACTTGGTAAATGATGTAAATCTGATGTGATATGATGTTTGTTGACAATATGATGCTGAGTGTTGTCCTTGAAAGGAAACCCACTTAATGAAGATGATGACAACTTACTTGGTGAAGTTATAAGCCAAAAAGAATATGTTCTCGATAAAGGAAATGATGTTTTCATGCATGAGTACAGAAGGCAATGAAGAAAGGATTTCAGAATGTACTCAAAGTATGATGAAAAAGAATATGTCTCTTGGTATACGTTGATTGGCCTAGGGGAGTCGCATGCACCTGGGAAAGAACGTTCCAAGTCGCGTATGGGCAAAAAGCGCTCATAAGGTGCAAAACCAGGGGTAACCACCATGGTATTGACCCATTGTATTGGGTAATGATTCGTCTAAATGACCCCGTCCAGGAATACCATTGGAAGTAATGTAGTTTTGGCTCATGGTATTGAAAAAGGGGCTCATGGTATTGAAAAAGGGTAAACCTATATAAAGAGAAGAAATTCATTTGTGCAAATCATGAGTGTGGGTGCAAGATGTATGAGCTTGAATGAAGACTTCTCTCTGAAGGATATTTGAATGGAAAGGGTTACAATTGAATGATAGATCTGAATATATGATGCACCAATGATGAAGAAGGAGATCTAGATCTAGATCTGGAATGTATTTTGTATCTGCTAAATCTGTTTATGGAAGGCTTAGATCTGAAATGAGGCGAACATCTCGTCTGGCGAAAGGGTTGAATTCAGGGGTGAATGTCTCGATCTCGATGAAGTATGCGGCACTGTAATGATTAAAGATCTATACGCTACTTCGTCACAGGAAGTGCAGATATATCAGCTTTCTGAAATGTGAGAAAGCGCGTATGCGTTAATAAATATACACTGCTGTGATATCACTGTTTGTATGGATTACGAAGAGCCGGATATACGCGGAGCATCGCGGAAGGGAAAGCGCGTATGCAAACTAGGGCTTATCGAAGCAAGGGTGAGCAAAGCATTCGATCCGTTCGCCGTGTTTCGCTTATCCTGGATCTATGCTGATATGTATCTATGGATGATGTATGGTTGTGCTTAAAAGTTTGGAAAGGGTTCGGTCTGGAAATATGATCAATTGTGGCCTGCAAGTATTGTTCTATTGAAGTGGTTGGATCCAGTGTGAAAATTGATGAAACGTGGTCCTAGGTGGTGCTGAGGGTTGTAGCCTTCACTGGGGGTTGTAGTTCTCTCCGTGAGAGGTCGAAATGAGACTGGGCCCAGGCTCCTCTGCAAGGCTGGTAAACGAGTCGTGGGGTTGGAGCTCCCTTCCAGGAGAGGCTGGTAAACAAGCGCAGGTGGGTGCCTGCGTGATGGTAGGAGTCTGCACCAGCACATATGTTGTAAGATGTTTTCTCTATAATAAAATATTGAAGGCTGAGCAACTGCAGCGGTGGTTTTCTCCCGACTTGGGTTTCCACCTAAAAATCCCGGTGTTCATGTGTGATGCTTTGTGTCATGATTTATTCTGTTCTTACTGCACATGTTTACTGCTTATTGAATATCTGATGAATAAATGAAGGAATGATTTGAGTGATGAATTAATGACATATATAGATATCTGTGTATACGCTATTTTCGTAAAGGGTATCCGCGTATATACGCAAGTCTGGTTCAGGAAAGTAGCGTATGCATTTTAGAAGCAGAAAAAGTGAAAGTTTTGAATATGCAGTAAATACTGATTCACCCCCCCCTCTCAGTATTTTTCCCAACACTTGCTTTGAAGAGGCTATAAAGTACAAAGAATGGGAGATGCAATGAATAATGAAATTGATGTTATTGAAAAAAATCAAACTTGGGATTTGGTTGATCTACCTGATGATAAAAATTATATAGGTGTCAAATTGGTTTTTAAAACTAAGTTAAATGAGAATGGCTTGATACAACTGAATAGAAGGAGCGACCATGAACCCACTTTGTATATCAAGAATGATCATCAAGGTAATATGTTGATACTCTGTCTTTATGTTGATGACAAACTTTATACAGGTAACATGCAATTAGATGAATTTAAAGCTGTAATGAAAAATGAATTTGAAATGACAGATCTTGGTAATGAGACACTTCTTAGGTATTGAAGTGAAACAAACACATGATGTTATCTTTATGGGTCAACAGAAGTATGCTACTGAAATTTTGAGAAACTTTAAGATGGAAAGGTGTACACCGGTGGATACTCCTTTTGAAGTTGGTACAAAATTAAGTAAATATGATGTGGGTACTATTTTTAATTCAAATTTGTAAACGAAAATTGCTAATAGTATTATGTATCTAACTGCTAATAGATATGATATATCATTTTCATCTAGTTATATTTCCAGGTTTATGGAATCTCCTAAAGACTATCACTGGAAAGCTAGAAAAAGGGTGTTAAGATACAGTGCAGATACAACTAATTATGGTTTATGGTATACAACCTCTAGAGAAAATAAGCTTGTTGGTTATATAGACAAAGATTATGCAGGATGTATTGATGATTGGAAAATCACTTCTAGCTATGCTTTTCTATTTGGAAAAAACTTGATCTCATGATGATGCAAAAATTAGCCTAGATTTGTGTTATCTTCAACAGAGGTCGAGTAAGTTGCATGAATTTAGCATCATGTCAAGCAGTGTGGCTGATGATACTTCTCTCTGACTTTGGATGTACACAAAATGAGCCTATTTCAATCTATTTTGACAACACTTCCACTATTTTCTTGTCGAAGAACAATATCTTTAATAAAAAAGGAAAACATGTCGACACTCGTTTTCACTCCATCCATGAAATTGATAGGAATGGTGATATTGTTCTCTGATTTTGTGATTCCAAGGAACAGTTAACGAATACCTTTACCAAACCACTAGGAAAAGTTAATTTTGAATTTCAATGTAATAAGTTAGGAATTGAAATAATGTCACCCTCAAGATTAAGGGGGAGAGTTAAAGATTAAACTTAGTTAAATATTTTGGTTTTCAAGTTCCTGTGGTTATTGTTTACTGGAGAGCTTGTCGGATTATCCACAGTCTTATGAAACACTTGTCGACGTTTCGAATCCCAACGGGGATCCATCTTCAGGACTTTGGAATGAAGAATTACAAGAAGGGTCATAATCCATTAATAGTGAAGAAGGTAGGAAAGGTAAGGACCGACCAAAAAAAAAATGTTTTCTATAATTTCAATTTTTATAATTTTTTATAAAATCTTAATTTTAGATTTAATTCAAAGATTTATTATTTTTTATTTTTTATTTTAATAATAATATAAAGATTTTAATGCTAAAAAATAATAAACTTACTAAATTTATTTTATTAATAAGTCTATTATTTTCAAAGTTTTAATATTAAAAATAACAAACTTATTAAATATGTTTTATTAATAAGTTTATTATTTTAAAAGATATGGAAAAATCCTCTCACTTATTAATTCATATGATGTTTATACTTTTTTAAAAGCTTAAGGTTTAATATAATTTATTTAAGGTTATTTTAATTCATAATTATTAAGGGTAATTTATTTTATTTTGAAATTTTAGCTTATTATTTTTAATTTTATTTAAAATTAAAAATAACAAGTTAAAATAAAAATCAACCTATCTATTTAAAAAAAAAATATGATTTTTAAAAAATATAAATTAATTAAATAAACTAAGGAATTCCTAAAGAGTATTAATATTTATTTATTTTTATTTTATAAAAATAAATAACTATTTAATACCCTAGAACATTTATGGTATAAATCAGAAATGATATAGTTAAATATACTAACATGTTTATTAATGTTTATTGATTAGTTATCTATTAGTTAATTTCTAATCTAAAAAATAATAATCTAGTAAAATAAATAAGGAAGGGAAGCAAATAAGTATTTTCTACTTAATAATTATTTATAAATTAATTAATTTTTATTTATATAAAATAAAAATTAATTAACGTTAATAATTATTAAAAGAAAGTTCCGTATTTGTTAAACCATTACTTAAAGAAAGGAGACAAACCTTGAAATTATTATACCTACAAACTCATACCTAGGAGGAATGTGTTTTTTGAGGAGTAGATTTGTCGAAGAAGAGGTCGCCAACTGTCACTAATTTCATATCCCCCATCCCTATTGAGGTTTTTAGGGTGTTTTTTGATCTCCAGGGCCTCTCTTACTTTCCTTATGTAATAGTGATCTTCTCTTGCAATGATCTTTGCATCTTCAAGATGCACTTGGTTAAATAATTAGTTAGTGAAATCGTTAGAAGTTAGTTAAACACTTATTTATAATTGTCGATCTAGTGTATAAATTTATCTCCGGGATAAAACATTTGTAGTGTGGTTGCTCTCAAAAATTTGGTTTTGATCCCATCTATTTTCATTTCTCTACTTTTATCCTTGTCTTATTAATTTGTTATTCTCTTTTACGAGAAGCCCTAGTAGCCATACTTCTATTATTCCAATAATCTCATTCATTTCTGTTAATTTATTTAGCATTCCAATGGGGGTTCGATTATGTTCTGATAGAGACTTCCCTTGAATAAATAACTCGAATAGTTCTGGTACTTTGATTCCAACTCCAGCATCTATTATAGAAGAAAAACTAGGCCACATAGTATCTCCAGTGTTCTCTTCTCTAGGTTGATTAGTTTAGTTTCACAATTGGTGTAGTATAACTCACGTGTCTACTTATTAGAGTTAGCCTAACTTGGCTGTCTGTCATATTTAATCAAATAAGAGTGTTTGATATTCAAAGCTCAACGCCATTTCTATATATTCAGGTTTAATCATGATCTTTTACGACTCAAACCAATGTCCAACTCTCCAGGGTTAATCATGCTCTTTATACATTAATCCCACTAGGTTATTCACCACTCGGATCTCGTGATGATTCCCAATAATAACCAATAATTCAAAAGTTAAAAGATCTATATTTATGTAATAAAGTAAAAGTGAATCTTAATAAGTAGAAATTTTGTTATTTTTTTTTAATATATATATATATATATATATATATATATATAATTCTAGTTTATATATCACATTTTTTTTATAAATAATTATAATAATTTAAAACAAATTACAATTTAATTAATCTATAGAATTTGATTAATTTATATAATTTTGACAATGTAAAATATATAAATAAACAAGTATTTTAATACTATTCATATGTACCATTTATTTTATGTAACTGTATTTAAAAAAAAAACAAAAAAAATTGTGCACATAGAAGATAAAGTAAGGCATTGACTCACGTGAAAAACTATTTTGTCATAAATTTAACATTTCATAGGCTCAAAATACCATTATCTTGTGAAAAGACATTGACATTTTATATATTAAAATAGAGATGGTATTTTGAGGAAGGTTTTTGCCATATAAATTTAAGTTGAATGTGTAATTTGAATGTACTATTATTGGTGTTTGTCGATCAATGTGCTATTAGCTAAATTGCATTTTTACAATTTTGCTGCAGTTAAACTTTCACTACTTCACATGCTTTAAGAACGAAGAGGAGTAACGCTTGTTTTTTTAACAAATATTCTTGAAAATAAATTTTAATGATACAAGTATCTTTAGACACACACTGAACTAGTAAAATATTCAGATACACATTGATTCAAGAGTCAATGAAAAGGCTGACACGGAAAATCCAACATTCATAGAAAATTTAGGGTATGATTCCCTTTAACAGAATTTGAAACTAAATCTTACACTACGACCTGAAAATAAATTCCACCAATTTGACCTGAAATTTTGCCTAAAACCTTAAATAATGGAAGTAAGTATACCAAATTCATCAATAATATGTCAGGGAGAGCCTTACCAGTTACTAATCGCAACTATCTCATATAAAACACTTGCAAACAATACCAAGGTCTTCAAATAATGTATCGCAAAACACAGAAACTAAATTTTACACATCAATAGACAGGAATATGTAAATAAATAAATTTATTCCACCATTTAACCTAAAAAATTTCTTAAAACCTTAAATTATAGAAGAAACGTATGTCAAATGCAACAAGAAAAATTGGGAGAAAAATTGGGAGAGCCTTACCAGTTATTAACCTCAAATATCTCATATAAAACACTTGAAAACTACATGAGTGTCTTGTAATTTCTTATGTGTTGAACTCATAAACTAAAAATAGTTTCAATTCTATGGATATTAACAACCTTTACAAGATATTGTTCGATTTCCAGGGAGTAAAAAAGAAAAACGAAAACGAAAATCCATTGTGATGACTCTCACTCTTCAAAACCATTAAAACAAGATTTTATTCAACCATTCAGCGCCAAAGAACATAGTTTTGATTGAAGGGGAGGAGGATACCAAATCGAACCTGATCGATCCTGCCATTAAATGTTATAATATATGGCAGTTGAGTTCATGGGTTACTAATGATTCGCTATTCAATTTCCTGAAATACCATTATACAAAGGCAAAGGCTCTCGTTGATTTCAGTGATTGCTAACGATTCTCCATTCAATTTACTGAAATACCATTGTACGAAGGCAAAGGCTCAGGGTTCGGGATGTGAAGGAATGGATGCAGACACGGCATCCAGAGTTATATATGCCCATGCGATGGGTGGCCATATGGTAGATGTTGGTTAGATGGGATAGGGTTATGGAACTTAGGTCTAATAAAGACTCTAAGGGGGCATTTAATAACCTATAGCTTACCATATATTGGTTGCCATGATCTATGTTCTCATCAATTGTGGTTTCCAATATAAATAGAGAAGTGTATTAAACATTTTGCTCTACTCATGAAACATACATCACCATCGGATTCCCGTTACTGAGAGGTGTAAAATTGACATAAATTTTGTCGAAAATGGACTCCTACAACTTCAAGCCCTCAAAGAATCTTTTCATACCCTCAAGATTCCCTAAGATTCTGTTTTGTAGGGAATCTCCAAATCTATTGCTCAGATGGTCATTTTGAATTTACCATCGTGTTCCGTGTAAAATTCTAGTTAAAATGATTGTAAACTTCATAGCATTCTGATAAAATGGAATTTTACCTAACCATTGAATCTTTCAAGAATCAAAGAATATTCTCTGCAAAAGATTACGTGTCTTGAAAAATGTGCCTGCACATGGTTCTGCCTTACTATGGGGTCATGGTTTTGCACTCTTGCTTCGCTAGTCCACCCTCGCTCTGCCCACTATGCAAATGAGTTTTAGGTTTTTATATAATGTTTTGCGCAAAGTTAACCACGAATGCATCGTTGGTGCAATGGTAAGAAAAATTAATTGGCTTGACCAGGTCGGGGGATAATATTCCGCCTCTCTAATAATAGTTGATGTTTGTTTTTATGTTTGGGAAAGTTTTTAAAATATATATAACCATGTCATGTTGTGGTTGTGGCATATAATCGTTGGATTGAATTGGAGGCGCGTTATATATGTGTGTGTTTAATTTTGGGTGATGGTTTGGTTGGTTGTTTGCGGTTCGTTGGCTTTCCCATGGAGTGGTCCGACCTACATAGCCAGGCGGGTTCGATTCCCCCCAACCCACTTAAATGTGGTGCCATATCAGTGGTAATATATTATTTATGGTGGTGGGTCCGCTCCATGTGGCCCCGACCCAACTCTCTTTAACCAACATATAATTGTTGTAGTGGCCCCTTTTTTTAGTGTAGAAGTTTCTGGATTCCGACGGGGTTGACAACCCGCCCCCTAGCGACATATTTTTTATTGTTTTTATTGTAATAAGTTCCGACGGGGGTGGTGGGGGTCATGGCACACCACTCCATTTTTTAATATATTTTTTGTTATTTTAAAACAAATTGTCATTTTTAATTTTAACAGAAATAAGGGTCACTAGGAAAATTAACAAGGCCACAATTTTGCCCATTTTTTGGAGCTGGGTTTCTTGCTGGTTAGTAATGAATTTGTGGGACACTTAAAGTTGGCTCAGTGCCCAACCTTGACCGAAACTTCTCTTACCATTTTAAAACCATAATAACCATGAATGTAAATTATATGTTTTCCTAAACAAAATTTCCAAAATTTCCATAGTGAAGAAAATCAATATATATAAAATAAATAGTTAAAAATGAGTTATCATTGCAAAACATTCCTAAAGATGATAGTTTTCCATTATTATTAGTTTCAGGTTAATGTTATACTTGGAAGATACATTTAGTTTATTTAATATATATTTAAATGCCATGGATCATGATTAAATTATTTGCATTCACAATTTTTAAATTATTGTTCAATTTCCAATTTTAAAGTTTGAATATGGAAATATGGAAGTTTGAGAGATAATATTTAAAAAAGATAAGAAAATTGTAATCCAGAGAAGAAGTTGAGGTGGGAAGTTGTTGATAGTTTTAAAATTTTATTCAAACTCAAATTTGCCCTTTTCTTTCTCACTGGATGTGAACTAAATAACCTTATTTCCTCCTTCAGGTCCTCAAAGAAAATATCAAAGACCAAACTTTGATCTCATCACTTTATTTTATTTTTTAAAATGAAAATATTAATTTCTAAAATTATAAACTTTATGAGTTATAAAGCCAATTCAACTAACTAAATTATTTATCATAACTTTCTTAATTTTAGACTTAAGAAGAATTTAAAAATGTCAAAATAATAAAATTTTAAGATATATTTTGCATGCATGGACACAATGCCTATGCATAGATACCTATTTGAGCTACAATTTTAAGAGATGCCATAAACATCATAGCCAATATGATCACTATCATATCCTATACATTTTTTTCTTCAATATCTAACTCTCAAAGATTTTCTCATCTATGGAACAAATATGTGATAAAAGAATAATGGGACCCTTTTTTTATTAGTAACCAAATGTTTAACATATGCTAATAGACATCTAAAGTTAGGGTTATGGTTTTTGCATGTGATTCCAATAAATGTAAGGATTTCAATCCTATAAAAGCTAAATGTGACATCCACTAGATACCGTGGTGATTAACACTATATGTCGAAATAGGAAGGGATGCAATTAAAATTCAGCTGGATGGAGGAAGTAGCAAAGATAAATTCTCTCTTGCACTCATCACAAAGCTAAAATTCATTGTATATATTTAGGGTTAATCATGCTCCTTTGCAACTCAAACCAATGCCAAACTCTCCAGTGTTAATGATGCTCTTTATACATTAATCTCACTAGGTTATCCGCCAGTCGGATCTCGTGATGATTCCAAAGAATAAGCGACGATTCAAAAGTTAAAAGATCTATATCTATATAATAAAGTAAAAGTGAATCTTAACAAGTAGAAATTTTGTTATATGTTTTTTAATATATATATAATTCTAGTTTATATATCACATTTTTTATAAATAATTATAATAATTTAAAACAAATTATAATTTAAGTAATCTATAAAATTTAATTAATTTATATAATTTTGACAATGTAAAATATATAAATAAACAAGTATTTTAATACTATTCATATGTACCATTTATTTTATGTAGCTTTATTTAAAAACAAAAAAAATTGTGCACAAAGAAGATAAAGTAAGGCATTCACTCACGTGAAAAACTATTATGTCATAAATTTAACATTGCATAGGCTCAAAATACCGTTATCTTGTGAAAAGTCATTGACATTTTATATATTAAAATAGCGATGGTAATTTGAGAAAGGTGTTTGCCATGTAAATTGAAGTTGAATGTGTAATTTGAATGTACTATTATTGGTGTTTGTGGATCAATTAACTAGTAGCTAAATTGTATTTTTACAATTTCGTTGGATTTAAATTTTCACCACTTCACATGCTTTAGGAACGAAGAGGAGTAACGCTTGTTTTTTAACCAATATTCTTGAAAATAAATTTTAACGATACAAAGCATCTTCAGACACACACTCAACCAATAAAATATTCAAATACACACTAACTCAAGAGTCAATGAAAAGTTTGACGCGGAAAACCTAATGTCCATAGCAAATTTAGGGTACAGTTCCCTTTAACAGAAATTGAAACTAAATCTTACACTACGACCTGAAAATTAATTCCACCAATTCAACTTGAAATTTTGCTTAAAATCTTAAATAATGGAAGTAAGTATACCAAATTCATCAAGAATGTGTCGAGGAGAGCCTTACAAGTTATTAATTGTAACTACCTTGTATAAAACGCTTGCAAACAACCCTGACGTCTTGAAATATTGTATCGAAAAACACAGAAACTAAATTTTACACTTCAACAGACAAGAATATGTAAATAAAGAAATTTATTCCACCATTCAACCTAAAAAATTGCTTAAAACCTTAAAGAATAGAAGAAAATTATGTCAAATGCAACAAGAAAAATTAGGAGAAAATTTGGGAGAGCCTTATTGGTTATTAACCTCAACTATCTCATATAAAATGCTTGCAAACTACATGAGTGTCTTGTAATTTCTTATGTGTTCAACTCATAAACTGCAAATATTTTTAGTTTTGTGGATATTAACAACCTTTACAAGATATTTCTCGATTTCTAGGGAGTAAACAAGAAGAACAAAAAAAAAAAATCCATTGTGATGACTCTCACTGTTCAAAACCATGAAAACAATATTTTATTCAACCATTCAGTGCCAACGAACACAGTTTTAATTGAAGGGGAGGATGATACCAAATCAAACCCGATTGATCCTGCCATTAAATTTTAAAAGATATGGCAGTTGAGTTCATAATTTATAATGATTCACTATTCAATTTCCCAAATTACCATTGTACAAAGGTAGAGGCTCTGGTTGAGTTCAGTTATTGATAATGACTCTCCATTCAATTTCTCAAAATACCATTATACGAAGGTAGAGGCTCAGGCTTCGGGATGTGAGGGAATGGATGCATACATGACATCGAAAGTTATATATGCCCATGCGATGTGTGGCCATATGGTAGATATTGGTCGGATGTGATATGATTATGGAATTGAGGTCTAATAAAGACTCTAAGGGGGCATTTAATATCCTATAGCTTACCATATATTGGTTTCCATGATCTATGTTTTCATCAATTGTGGTTTCCAGTATAAATGGAGAAATGTATTAAAAATTCTGCTCTGCTGATGAAACAATGAAACATACATCACCATCAAGTTATTGTCACTGAGAGGTGTAAAATTGACATAAATTTTTTCGAAAATGGACTCTCACAACTTCAAGCCCTTAAAGTATCTTTTGGTGCCCTCAAGATTCCCTAAGATTCTTTTTTGTAGGGAATCTTCAAATCTACTGCTCAGATGGTTATTCTGAATTTACCATCGCGTTCCGTGCAAAATTTTGGTTTACATGACTATAAACTTCATATCATTCTGACAAAATGGAATTTTACCTCCCCATGGAATCTTTCAGTAATCAATTAATATTCTCTGCAAAAGATTATGTGTCTTGAAAAATGTGCCCGCACATGGTTCTGCCTTACTATGAGGTCATGGTTCCACACTCCTGCTCCACTAGTCCACCCTTGCTCTGCCTCCCGTGAAAATGAGTTTTAGGTTTTTATATAATGCTTTGGGAAAAGGTAACCATGAATGCATCGTTGTTGCAATGGTAAAAAAAATTAATTGGTTAGACAGGGGTCAGGGGATAAAATCCCACCTCTCTGAAAATAGTCTTTGTTTGTTTTTATGTTTGGGCACGTTTTTAAAATACATATAGCCATGGCATGTTGCATTTATGGCATATAATTGTTGGATTGAATTGGAGTCGCGTTATATATGTTTGTGCTTAATTTTGGGTGATGGTTTGGTTGGTTATTTGACAGTTCGTTGGGTTTCCCATGGAGTGGGCCGAACTATGTAGCCAAGCGGGTTTGATTCCCCCCAACCCACTTAAATGTGGTACCATATCGGTGGTAACATCATATTTATGGTTGGAGGGGGGGGGGTGTTCTGCTCCACGTGGCCCCAACCCAACCCTCTTTAACCAACATATAATTGTTGTTGTGGCGCTTTTTTTTAAGTATAAGTTTCTAGATTTTGGCGGTGTTGACAACCCACCCCCCAATGACATATTTTTATTTTTTTTATTGTAATAAGGTCCAACGGGGGTGGCGGGGGTCATGGCCCACAACTCCATTTTTTAATATATTTTTCGTTATTTTAAAACAAATTGTAATTTTTAATTTTAACAAAAGTAAGGGTCACTGGGAAAATTAATGAGGCCACAATTTCACCCATTTTTGGGAGTTGGGTTCCTTGCCGGTTAACAGTGAATTTGCAGGACACTTAAACTTGGCCCAGTGCCCAACTTTGACAAAAACTTCTCTTACTTCTTTAAAACCATAATAGCCATGAATGTAAATTAGATGTTTTTCCTAATCAAAATTTCCAAAATTTCCATAGTGAAGAAAATCTATATATATAAAATAAATAGTTAAAAATGAGTTATCATTGCAAAACATTCCTAAAGATGATAGTTTTCCATTATTCTTATTTCCAAGTTAATGTTATACTTGGAAGATATGTTTAGTTTATTTATTTAATATATATTTAAATTCTGTAGAGCATGGTTAAATTATTTTCATTCATAACTTTTAAATTATTGTTCAATTTCCAATTTTAAAGTTTGAATATGGAAATATGGAAGTTTGAGTGATAATATAAAAAATAAAAGAAAATTGTAATGCATAGAAGAAGGTGAGGTGGGAAGTTGTTGATAGTTTTAAAATTTTATTCAAACTCAAATTCACCCTTTTCATTCTCACTCGATGTGATTTCTAATGTGTTTTTCACTCACTCATTACAATAATTTAAAAATTAGTGAATAACCCTATTTCCTCCTTGAGATCTTCAAAGAAAATATCAAAGATCAAACTTTGATCTCATCACTTTATTTTATTTATTCAAATGAAAATATTAATTTTCAAAATTATAAAATTTAAGAGTTATAAATCCAATACAACTAACTGAATTATTTATCATAATTTTGTTAATTTTAAACTTAAGAAGAATTAAAAAATGCCAAAATAAGTAAAATTTGAGCTACAATTTTTCATGCATAGTCACAATACCTATGCATAGATACCTATTTGAGCTACAATTTTAAGAGATGCCATAAACATCATGGCCAATCTGATCACTATCAGATCTTATACATTTTTTTCTTCAATATCCAACTCTCAAATATTTTCTCCCCTATGGAACAAATATGTGATAAAAGTATAATGGGACTTTTTTTTTTATTAGCAACCAATTGTTTAACATATGCTAATAGACATCTAAAGTTAGGGTTACAGTTTTTTCATGTGATTCCAATAAATGTCAAAGATTTCAATCCTCTAAAAGCTAAATGTGACATCCACTAGATACCATGGTGATTAACACTATATGTCGAAATAGGAAGGAATGTAATTTAACTTCAGCTAGATGGAGGAAGTTGCAGAGATCAATTCTCTCTTGCACCCATTGCAGGGCTGAAATTGATGGTACATTTTTTTTCTATTCCATCCTATTCCCGCTCTCACAAAGTTTAGTTTTCCTATATCTTTCATTTTTTGTGTGCATTCATATTCATTAATTTCTTGAGCATGGAAATGATGGTCATGTTCTGTTTTTAACTAGGAGTTATGTACAACGAACCTGGATCACTATCATTTCTTGTGGATTACATTTTCTCTCAAAATCCCTATTGGAATGAGAATTGGGTTCTATTTTAGTTGGGCTTCCTCCAAATTGTTATTATGTCTAGTTCTGAGACCAATTCTCTAGCGATACTTCTATTATTCTAATAATCTCATTCATTTCTATTAATTTCTTTAGCTTTCCAATGGGGGTTTGATTATGTTGTGATGGAGACTTCCCTTGAATCAATAACTTGAATAGTTCTAGTACTTTGACTCTAACTCCAACATCTATTACAAAAGCCAAATTAGGCCACATAGTAACTCCAGGTTTCTCTTCTCTAGGCTAATTACTTTAGTTTCTCAATTGGTTTAGTATAACTCACGTGTGTACATATTATAGTTAGCTTAACTTGATTTTCTGTCATATTTAATCAAATAGGAGTGTTTTATATTCAAATTTCAATGTCATTTCTATACATTCAGGCTTAATCATGCTCTTTTTCAACTCACACCAATGTACAACTTGTTAATCATACTCTTTTGCAACTCAAAGTAATGTCCAACTTGTTAATCATGTTCTTTTGCAACTCAAACCAAGTTCACTCGCAAGTTGGAGACATATATTTAATCACTAATCACAGTGTGTGCGAAAGCACGAGTTTTAGGATTTTTGTGGAAGAATACATAAACGAGTGGCAATTGAGGGTGGCACCTCACACAACTTGTGCCCCACTCTACAATAGCTAATTTCAATTAATGTGGAAATGTTCATAACAGAGAGTCTGAGTTTTAAATTAGATTTATTCAAAAAATTGAATTTAGTTATATATTAAAAATATAATTTAAATAATTAAAACTTAAAATTTTATTAAAAAATAAAAAAAATTGAAATAAAAATTATAAAATCATGTATTTATTTGTAAACGGAATCCCATGTGAATAAAAAAGAACAAGCTATTATATTATGAAATCATATAATAGAACCAAACTATGCAATTATCATCAAGTCATTCACTTTTATAGTAAGGAAGTAATTTTCTTCTTTGAAAGGAAAGGACATACAAAAGCTCATAAAATTTATAGCATGCATAGGTAACTGATAACTATCATGTAATTTTAAACTTGAAAAATAACACAAGCAATTAATTTGCATTCTTCTGATCCATTAGATCCTTCAAGCATAAAAACAACCATTAAACATAAACTATTCAATTATTTAAAATTAATAACAAATATAACTAACAATAAGACAAAATTCATATCTCCAATGTTTATTTTTTCACTTCAAAATGTTAACTCCATATATTATAATTTTATTAACTTTTTCTGGCTTAAAACGATAATATGATTAACTTCTCTTAGCTTTTTAAAACCATAACCTTATTAACTTCTCTTTTTATTAACTTTTTGTATTTTAAAACCAGAGTATTATTAACTTCTCTTATCCTTTTAAAACCATAATCTTATTAACTTCTCTTAGGTTTTAAAACCATAATAACCATGAATGTAAATTAGATGTTTTCCTAATCAAAATTTCCAAAATTTCCATAGTGAAGAAAATCAATATATATAAAATAAATAGTTAAAAATGAGTTATCATTGCAAAACATTCCTAAAGATGATAAATCTCCATTATTCTTATTTGCAGGTTAATGTTATACTTGGAAGATACGTTTAGTTTATTTAATGTATATTTAAATGCTATCGAGCATGATTAAATTATTTGCATGCACAATTTTTGCGATACATTTTCTTTGATGATCTCAAGGAAAAAATAAGGTTACTTAGGGAATTATAAATTGTTGTAATGAGTGAGTGAAAAACACATTAGAAATCATATCCACTAAGAGGGAAAAAAATGAATTTGAGTTTGAATAAAATTTTAAAATTATCAACAACCGACTTCCCACCTCAGCTTCTTCTATGCATTACAATTTTCTTGACTTTTTTATATTATCACTAAAACTTCCATATTTCCATATTCACACGTTAAAATTGAAAATTGAACAATAATTTAAAAATTGTGAATGCAAATAATTTAATCATGCTCGATAGCATTTAAATATATATTAAATAAAATAAGGGTATATTCCAAGTATAGCATTAACATGAAAATAAGAATAATGAGAAAGCTATCATCTTTAGGTTTTCTTAATTTATTTGTATTAACCAAGTACATCAGTGAACCCACTAGCTTCTTGTAGACAGTATCGTCCACTACTTCTCCTAAAGTGGCATCCTCTTCCTCCAATTTCCTCGAAGAGGAGTCTCCATGGGTTTACATCTCTCCATGTGAAACTTACCCATAATCTCTTTGGCATAGTTTTCTTGAGAAAAAAATAGTTCACCATCCTACTACTGTATTTTCAAACCAAGGAAATAGTGAAGGAGTCCCATGTCCTTCATTTAGAACTCTCTTGCAAGATCCTCCTTGAAAGAATGTATTAGTTGCTCATCACCTGTCAAAATTATATCATCAACATAAAGTACGATAATCAATATCTTACCATCAACCAAAATATAGTACAAATTCACATCCGCTTCCCTTTTGGTGAAGCTCAACCCGGTGAAATAGCTGTCAATCTGAGTGAATCAAGAACGAGGTGCTTGCTTCAACCCATATAGTGCTCTCTTGATTTGTCACACATGCGAATCACTGTCAAAAATCTCAAAACCTTCTAGTTTCTCTATATACACTTCTTCCTCAATAAATCTATTGAGAAACACAGTTTTAACATCCATCCAATGAATATGCCACCCCATCTACGTTGAGAGTGCAAGGATACATCTAATGGAATAGTACGTCACAACTTTTGTGGAATTTTCCTCACAATCAATCCCATCAACTTGTCAGAATCCACGAGCCACAAATCTGGCCTTGTAATTCTCCACACTCTTATCTACCACTTGCTTCACCTTATATATCCATCTAGATCGAACCACTGATTTTCCAATCAGTCTTGAGACACATTCACATGCACTGTTCTTGACAATGGATTCATACTCCTTTACCATAGCGTCAACACAAAATGGTTATTACACTTCTTCCTCAAAGGAAGATGGTTTTGCCAAAATACACTTGCTCATAAGAGCCATGTATCTAGTAAACCTGTTTGAAGACTTTCTTTGTCTGCAAAGTGAAGTAGGTGCTCCTACATGCTCTACCAGATCAAGTCTCAATCTATCAACTTCCGTGGTGTGCCTTCTACCATTTTGGGTAGATGGCTCTGCATGAGTGGTTTCTGCCACTCCATGATCCTCTGCATGTGGCTGCTTCACATCTTGATATTCATCCTTTGGAGCCAAGAGTTCCTCATCTGAATGCAAATCCAACTCCCTCTAAAGGGACAATTCATGGCTTTCTCCTCATCAAATTTTATATCCTGTCTCACAATAGTCATCTTGTTGTTTGGAAAATACAACCGATAGTTGTGGGGAGTATCACTATACCTGTAGTGTCCCTTCTTGGTTAGATAGCTTTGGTGACACTTACAGATGGTGATTTTGATATAATGATATAATTTTATGCATGAAAGACTCGTGTACATGCTTATATGGTATAGACCTAGTTTGGGTCACTTGGTTGTTGTGTGCTTATAATAATATCTATGGTTGTGTGTATAAGACTTGATTTTGGTTAAGATCATATTAGCGATGTTTTCTCGTTTAGGTATACTATTTTGGACATGGCTGTATGACATAGATGGTGATCCAGAATTGAGACACAAATCCATGGATGATCATCGTTATGCGGAACATATGGTTAATTATGATTTATGGATGATACATTATTCGTATGATTATATGTGTGTAATATCGTATTAAGCATGATGTACCAGGGGACTTGGTCATTCCCAAAAAGGATGCTCAAGTTATAAATGATTGTGGAAGTCATGAACAATCTTTGGTAAAATGTGAATAAGTTAATTATGAAATTCATTTGATTTCTTTGATCTATGAGATTGTGATGTGTGCAGGTATTCGAAGAATTTTTATTTCTTTGATCTATGAGATTGTGATGTGTGCAGGTATTCGAAGAAGACCTTACTAATGAAAAATCAGATGGGTATCAGCTCACAATCAATACCTTAAGGTGAAGCGCAGATTTTCAAAACAGAGTAGATGAGAATCCATGGAAATTTGGGCTCGAAGTCTTAAATCCATGAAATATAAAGATGTGGAGTCTTGGATATATAATAAAAGGATTAGGGCGTGGAGTCCTAAATTCATGGAATATAAAGAGATGGAGTCTTGGATCTATAATGAAATTTTTAGGTCATGGAGTCCTAAATATTTAAAAATATCAAGGTGTGGAATTTTAGATATTTATAGTAGATCAAGGTGTGGAGTTCTTAATCTACTAAGGCACGGAGATGCATGCAATAGGGGTGCATAACCGCTATTCTCCAGAAGAAAAATACCACTCATGGGAAGCTCAGTGATTAATTTCCTTAATAAAATTCATTCTTGACAAATTTGGTGTGACTTTCTAAAAATAGAAAGGCATGTCTAGCATCTCAAGTATGACTTTCCAAAAATAGTAATCACCTCCAATCAATGGGTGGTAAAGTATACTTGAAGTAAAATCACTTAACTTTTCATTGATCAATCTTAATAGTTCAATGTTGACTTAATCCTCAATATTATTAATATTATTATTATCTTTTATGAGACTATTATATTATTATTAAAAGGGAATTATATCACCACAATCACTTGACACCTCTCTCCTTGATGATTCTCATGGCTCTATGTAACCCTCTCTCTCTCTCTCTTTTAATTATACATTACACTCTCTTTTATGAACTCATCAAAGAATGGCATATTCCTCTTACACTCATTAAATAAATGTCATAAAATATTCCTCTTACACTCTCTTTAATGCATATGTTACAATCTCCTTAACTAAGGTAGGCATACCTCTCCTTAATGGCATGAGTTACACTCCTTTAAAAGGAATATAAGGCATGCATATTACTCCTCTTTTATGACAAGAATTTGTTGCTCCTCCTATATGTGTGCCTCATGTATTCTCACTTGGGGGAGGTGCATTGTGATGCCAAGAGTTGGAGAGATTTGAAAAATATTATGAGAGGAAGAGACTTGGAGAGTAGTCAATTTCTTTCAAAATGAATTTGAAATTCCTAAACTAAATTTCTTAGTAGCTCTACATGGTGGAGCTAACCATGAGTGGTATTGAGAGGAAGTGAAACTTGCCTTCCTCAAATCACCTTATATACCTCTCTACTACTATATTTTGGTACTTCTTGTGAGCTCTTACAGCTCAGGGGTTCCAAGGGGAGAAGTATAGCTTTAGCATAAAACAAAAAGAAGAAGAAATTTAAGTTATTGTAAGCATCTAATTTTGGTATAAGCTTATGTTATCTGGAATCTTATTGGCTAGTTGAAAATGAAGACTAAGAGTGGTCTATATGCATATATGTTTAGATCTCAAGATATTATGGAATTACTAATTGTGTACTTTATTATACTAACCTTGGTATTGTAGCATTTGAGAAAGGATATCCGACTATTGATGAAAATAATTTAGATACTCTAAAGGAATTTGGTAATAGTTTCATGAGTTATGGTTTTGTTTCACATAATTAGAGGCATGTTTTAGAAAGGATTTCACGATATTTTGTAAAGTGTTTGAAAAAATACCTGAATTGGAAATGCTATTATTATTTTTAATAATTTTTCATGGATAAGTGTTAACTTGCAGCCTACCATAGTAGGAATTGGAAGCATAGCTGAAATATACTTGGAAGATTCACTCGATCAACTCTTAAAGTAAAATTGCTGAAAAAATATTACAGCAAAGTGTTTCAAAGAGAATGACTGAGGTAATTTTCATTCAATATGTATTTGAATATTTTAGGATGCTTTCCATGTGTTCGGAAGAATGATTGAATGAAAATAATGTTGGATTAATCTCAAAGCCCTTCAATTCACTTACAGTGGATGAAATGATTTTGGAAAACATTTGGATTATACATAAGTAATTATAATTTAATTCAATGTTGTTATTTGTTTTATATCATTGTAGATTAAAGCTTGTCGGTCATCTTTTTGACAAAATTTGTAAATGAAATTTTTGGAATCAACATATTTGCTAGTTTAAACAAAAGCATCTAGGCATGGTTTCATATTGATTCGGGACAACATCAGAGGGTATCCATGCCTAATGGACCTATAACCCCTGATTTGATTAAAAAAAAATCTTTCCAGAACCCAGATCGTAAATCTGGGTGATTTTTCAGATTGTTGTTGTTAGTTATGTGCGCCCGTTGCTGAGTTTTTGATGAAAGACTAAGATTATTTAGTCCATGTTTTAAGATGTCAGCATTTAAACTTTCAATTTATGAATTTTATGAGATAAATAGGTTGAAGAATAATATTAAATTCACTGTTTCCAAGTGTTTGACAAAATGTCTCAATGGATTTTGATTGCATGCTTGCAAAGTGTTTTTCATAAGGGCTCAATGACTGTAGATTGCATGTTTGAAAAGTGTTTTTCAAAAGTCCCAAATGGCTACAAATTTTGTGCATACAAATTGTTAGCGTAAAAGTCTTAGTTGTTGTATTTTTTATAAATAGACTATTTAATGGGTGTAGCTTCCTATGTCTGCAAGATTTTGGTATGAATGTGAAAATGAATTTAATAATTTGTGGAAGTGTGAATAGAGACTAAGGTAGTTGTTTCTTGTATTATATAACGCGTTCATAAAAAAAATGACTTGTTGTTGGAAACAATTTAGAGTGACTAATTTTGTAGGATTTTGTGCAAATGATCATAATAAGTTTCATCTAAGCTGCATATATGCCTGGGTGCATTATTATGCTTCAATGGCTGTATAAAACAACTACTTGTGCCCAATTTATGCAAGTCCATTGTTTTTCTTGACACTTTTTTGAATAATAATATTCTTATGAATTGGTAACAATAGTTTCTTGTTGCAACATTCATTATGTAATTGTCATGATTGAAGGAATGGATTAATTGATGAATTGAAAATTTTGTTGGTCAATATATTTTGTGATTCCATTTCATAAAAATATCATATTTATTAGATTTATGGATGAAGATAGGAATATTATTCTTTCAATTACCTTGTTATAGGAAGGTTAATACCCATACACTTATATGTGATATTTATAATAGAAGCATTATACTTTTCTGGTTATGATATCAAGGGTCAATAAGTGGAGCTTATTTAGCCAAATATAGGAATTCAAATAGGTTTACCTAGCTTAATTTTCACACATGGAATTATGGTGGAATTTATTTCCAATCTTACTTAGAGCTCACCTAGAATCATGAGAAGAGAAAATGCTATCATCTTTTAAACTTGAGAGGAAATGTTTTTTGGAATTTTTTTTAAGAGAAAGTTTTCCCTCACCTCTTATGTGATATTTTTATATTGAAATAGATGAAGGAACATGATTACATGATAACTTAGTTAGTAATGTTACAAAAAAAAATTGAGTATTAATGATTAATGTGACCTCTACTTCTCTATATTATTGATTGTGGGTAAGGTGCGACCTTACATATGGTATCAGAGCCAAGTTACAACACTAGAGCCTAATGGGCCAATATGCTTACATGTAGGTTGATGATGTATGAATGTTGATTTTGCATGCATGTTGAGTTGTTGTATATCTTTATTTGGAAGCATACTGGTTACATAGAGGATATTATTATTATTATGTCATTTAGAAACTAATGCAAAAAAAATATTTCTTTCTTATATTCCTTTATATATTTTTTAAGACATGCTATTAGTAATATGTTAAAATGCTTAAACAAATGATGGGAAATGATGTGCTTGAGAAAGTTGGGGGTAAACCAAAGTATGTGGATGAATTGATTGCCAATCGATGAGTGAGATAGGTGAAGTGTATGCATGGTTGCATATATGTTTAATGCATCATTTTCAATGTGATATGGGCTTGGTAGCCATCTTTCCTATTTGAAATCATATCTACCAAGAAAAATATTGAATTAATTTGGACTATAGTATGATGACCTTGGTGTGTATGCTTTGGTAATGAATAAAAAGTGTAAGGTTTAGGTTCAATTAACGTGATGATTGAGTTCATCATGTTAGTTTTGACTCTTTTCGTACATAAACTAATGGAAACTTAAGAAAAGATTCCTTGAAGGATGCCACTTTTAACTATGAATGTAGATTCAAGAGTAATGTATGTACATTAATTAAATGTGTTAAAATTTGATTTGGAAATACATTCTTAATTAGTAAGAATGAAATTCCTCTGATTTATTTGTCATGATTTTGTGTATTTTTGGTTGACATTATGCATGAAATAAATTTAAACTACTCAAACACTAGGTTGAGGTATGAACTTTCGAATAAACAAGAGGCTTAAATGACTAGTGCATGAAGGGTTGTGGAAGCCATTTGAACGAACACTTGAAGGTTATGTTTTCCTTAAGCTAATGTATGGCTGTGGAATCCATACTAGCATATATCTATGAGAAAATGTATGGGTGTGGAATCTGTTGGAAATATTTTCATTGATGGAAAAGGAGGCAACACTCATGCAAAAGAGGCACAGCGAAAGCAATAGAGGCAGCAAGAAGAAAGTCAAAATGTAACAGTCATAGAAGCACAGTGAAGAACCGTTATCGAAAGGTAGAGATAGAGGCAGAGGTTGATGTATAAAACAGAGGCAGAGACTAAGTGACAGAGGCAGAGAGCCGTTACAAAATTCCGGGAATCACACACTCCAACCGGCGTTATACATATAATACATAATCCTTATTCCAGGAATCGCTTAACTCCAGCGGCAATGCAATTCATATAATACATAACCATATTCTGGGAATTGCATACTCCAACCGGTGTTATACATATAATACATAATCCTTATTCTAGGAATCACTTAACTCCAGCGGCAATGCAATGCATATAATACAGAACCATATTCCGGGAATCGCACACTCCAAGTGGCGTTATACATATAATACATAATCCTTATTCCAGGAATCGCTTAACTCCAGTGGTAATGCAATGCATATAATACAGAACCATATTCCAGGAATCTTACACTCCAACTGGCGTTATACAACACAAATATTATTCCGGGAATCGCCTACCCCGATGGAGGATACATATATATATATATATATATATATATATATATATATATATATATATATATATATATATCTATCTTACATATATGGGGTAACATCATATAAATAAAGGTTCAAGCTTAAATGATAAGGAGCGCTTATTATAAGAAACCAAGATTGAAGCAGGAACCTTCCCAACAAAGAACCTGAGAAAGGCCCAACTAAGAGCTTTGTTGAAGGCTCGATCAAGTGGCAGACCCGATCCCGTTATATGCGGGAGTTATGAGAAATCGCATCCGTGTTCTAATCGCATCGGCACTGATCAATTGCATCGGAGAATATATGAGTTGCGATTGCGATTGGAAGTCCGGACCCGATGGAGGTATGAATTATAATTGAAACGTGTTTGAAGTCCTTTCCCAATCGCATCGGTAAAATACAATGAACAGTGGCCAATCGCAACACATATTAAAAGACTATATCATGATATATTCATTCATGGGTATTAACGTATTAATTATATAATGAATCTGCATGAATCAGACTAGATTATAAGAGTGCCTAAACATATATTAAATGATTTAGGATTTGACAGTTCCCTGACCGATGGACGGTATTAACTATGGATTAATTAAGTGGTTTGAGTTCCAAGCCGACCGAATTTGAAATTTGTGAATATGTTATATATATACATATATAAAGTTGTTGTTACTGTATTAGGTAAGTGTCATAGATATTCAGGGGACCCACGGCCCCTACTAAAAGAGGTTATTGTTGATTGCTACCACTCCGCGATATATGTCTCTGCTCCGCTTTGCGAAATGTTCACATCAACAAGACACTAATAGCATAAAAGGGATTGGAGTTCCTCCAGATTTACAGTCAGCAGATATAAAAGGAACAGTTACACCACAGCAGAGGACAGAAAAGACAAAGACACAGTTAGAGAAAAGACAAATGCGTAGCAAGACAAGAGACAAAACGAGTGAGCTGGAGTTCTCATTTAAATTTGAATGTAAATGTTTTATTTAAATTTATATTGTTGTGATGCATTGGCAAGTCTCTGGAAGAGAGCAAATATCCCACTGTAATATTAAAATAAGCACCTACAGTTACATTTTTTCTGAGTGAGATGAAAAGAGATGAGAAGGCAGAAGGCAAAGAGACATGGCTGTTCATTTCGAATTCCCAGTGGAATACAAACAGCCATGAAGCTATTTTTGTATAAAACGGGGTAATATCCAAGGGGAGATAGTTGACGAAAAATGAGTGAGAGAAGAAGAGAGTATGTAGCAGAATTAAAGAGAGTTGAAGAGAATAAGCAAGCTGCAAGAAGAATGTGAATAAGGAGGAGCTGAGCAAAGAAGAAGAAGGGGCTGAGCAGAGATGATGCAGGTCTGATATAAGAGTTGATGAACAACAGAGAAGAAGGTACAGAACAGAGTTGATATCCAAGGTAAATCAACAAGTGTTTTTCTTTTGAAAGAGTAAGGAAGTTGGAGCTTCCCTATCAAGTTGTAGCTTGATAGATGTCAGTTGTAGCTGACTGAGGTAGGAGCCTCCTGTAGGTTGGTGCCTGCATAAAATAGATGGGAGTTG
Organism: Pinus albicaulis; assembly: GCA_034641835.2. NCBI lineage: Eukaryota > Viridiplantae > Streptophyta > Pinopsida > Pinales > Pinaceae > Pinus > Pinus albicaulis. Next base: position 439,094,856 of record CM076574.1, on the reverse strand, counting down.
GAGCTTCCTTGCAAGTTGTAGCTTGCAGAATTGAGGTTGGAGCCTCCTGTAGGTTGGTGCCTGCAGAAAATCAGTGGTGAGAGGGAGTTGGAGCTTGCCTTTGTATCACAACAATAATAAGATGTGGTTTTCTCCCTTTATGGGTTTCCACGTATATCTGGTGTCTATGTGCATGATGTCTATGTGTTGATATGATATATCTATTCTTCTAATACTTGCTGCTAACATATTAAGACTACTGGTACATTATCTAATCTGCTTATTAATTGCTACTCATAAATAAAGATTGCTCACACATTATGTTGATCATGAAATGAAGGTGTTAATAAAGTAAAATAAGTTTTAAAGGAAAAGTTTTAAAAGTCCATGAATGTGTTAAACTGATTCACCCCCCCCCCTTCTTAGTTTAACTAAGAGTTCAACAATTGGTATCAGAGTCGGTTCCTTGTATATCAGTCTAACAACTGAAAGGAGATCCTAGGCTCTCAAGATGGCAAGTCAAGAAGGAAGCTCAACCAATAAATCCCCTTTCTTTACAGGTGCAAATTATGCCTTTTGGAAAATAAGAATGAAAGCTTATATAATGTCTTTAGGATTACAAGCTTGGGATGCTGTGGAAATTGGATATGTCACAAAGTCAACTGATACAGAGAAAGAAGCTAAAGAAATCTTTGTAGCTAATGCAAAAGCAATGAATGCAATCTTAAATGGACTATGTGAAGCTGAGTTTATCAAAATAATGCACAGTAAGACTGCCAAAGATATGTGGGACACTCTAGAGAATATCCATGAAGGAAATAAAAAGGTTAAGACTGCCAAACTTCAAGTATATAGAGCCCAGTTTGAAAATTTAAAAATGAATGATGATGAAGATGTTGGGAGCTTCTTCTTAAAAGTTGCAGAAATTGTTAACAGTATGAAAGCTCTTGGAGAAACAATACCAGAAGGTATAATTGTACAAAAGATTCTAAGATCTCTTCGATCCAGATTCAATCCCAAGGTGTCTGCAATAGAAGAAATAGCTGATTGGGAGACCTTGACCATGAACCAACTACTAGGAAATCTTACAGCATATGAGATGAGGCTCCCACAGAAGAAGCCAAGTACAAGGGAGGCAGCATTCAAAACAGAAAAGAAGAAAGAAGAAAAGGAAGACATATGCTCCTGCTCTGATGAAGAAGAGGCTAAATTTGTCAAGAAATTGGATAGAGGATCAGGTAGGTACAAAGGTAAACTTCCTTTTAAATGCTTTAACTGTGGAAGAGTTGGACATTATGCTGCTAGATGTCCTCAAAAGAAAGTAAGAAATCAAGCTCAAGAATCAGATAAAGACACATCAAAGAATTGGCAGAAGGAAAGAAATTCAGCAGAAAATCCTTCTATGCTCAGCAAGACAGCAGTGCATCTGAAGACTCAGATGAACCCTCAGGAGAAGAGGGAACCTCTAAATTTTTACTAATGGCCATAGAAGATCTTGAAGGACTCTTTCTAGAAGAAGAAGAAGAAGGGGAAGTCGATCTTGAGGGGGAGCTAAGAAGTGCTCTGGAGGAGATTGAGAGACTCAAACTAAAATGCAGAAAACAAAAAGAGATTCTCCTCAAATGTGTGAAAGAAGAACAAAATTCAGAAGTCCTCATGCTGCTGAAGGTAAGGCTTGAAGAAGCCAAGAAGATAGAATATATGTTACTTCAGCAAATCAAGGATAAAACCCAAGAACAAGAGAAGTTGGAGGAAGAAGTGGTATGTCTCAGGAAGAAACTAGAAAATGCTCAAAGGACAATGGTTATAAACTCTTCTCAAACAACAAGCTCTAGCAAGTTGAATGATATCCTGGTTGCTCAAAGATCCCCAATGATAAAAACATGAATAGGCTATGAAGGAGAATCGAGTAAAGGCAAAGAAAAGGAAAACAAAAATATAATTTTTGTAAAAGCAAAGAAGACTGATGAAGAAGCACAGACAATTCCTACAAAAGAAGAAACATGTAATAAGGATGACAGAGATTAGAATAAATCTCTAGTAACAAGGAATATAATGAATACTAAGATGGCAGAAAAATGATCATATGCCCCTGAGTATATCAAATTTGGAAGTCATCAGAGGAGATTCTTCCCTCCTATGAAGAATGCCACCTGTTATGTCTGCCACAAGCTAGGACACATTGCTGCATATTGTTATGCAAGGAAGAGTAATTCAGACCTACAAAAGATGCAAACAGTGAAGAGGCTATCTCAAACAAACAAATGGAGAAAACAACCTTACATCAGGTATGCAAATAATTTCTATGGTTATTGTTTTTATTGTAAGGAATTTGGCCATAAAATTATTGAATGTAGAAAGTATGGAAAAAGAATGATGTTCTACACCTCAAGGAGGTTCATGAATCAAAGAAATTTTGGTCATACTCAAAATTCTGCAAAAACTATGATCAAATGCGTTATATGAGATCAAGTTGGACATATGCCTTCCAAATGTCCTCTGAGAGGATGCAATTCATCACCTCACAAAGGATATCAAATAGAAGGACGCCTCCAGTGGAAAAAGAAGGAGAATAAGTGTGACCTGGCTCTAACTGCTCAAGATCTAAAAATTCAGTGTTACTTGGACAGTGGTTGCTCCAAACACATGACTGGAGACAGAAGCAAGTTTATAACTCTTGATGAAAAGAAATCGGGCAATGTCACTTTTGGAAATGACAAATCAGGAAAGATCAAGGGAAAAGGATCAGTCAGCATAGACAATGGCAGAGGAAAGGCCCAAGATGTATTATATGTAGATGGGTTGAAAGCAAATTTACTGAGTGTCAGTCAGATGTGTGATAAAGGCTGTGAAGTTCTCTTTAGAGCACAAGATTGTGTAGTCAGATCAAGCACAACAAGAAAAACTCTACTCAAAGGTGTTCGAACAGAGAGTAATGTGTACATAGTGAAAGAGGAGGATGAAGCCTGCCATCTTAGCAAACTCGAGGAGTCATGGTTATGGCATAGGAGATTGGGACATCTCATCTTTGACCATATCATTAGACTGAGCAAGAAGAAAGATGTCAGAGATATGCCAGAAATAAAAAGGCCCTCAAACACAATATGCAAATCTTGTCAGTTGGGGAAACAAACTCACACATCCTTTAAATCTAAAGAAGAGTTATCAACAAGAAGACCACTGCAACTTGTGCACATGGATCTGTGTGGACCTGCAAGAACTAAAACACCAAGTGGAGAGTCCTACTTTATGCCGATAATAGATGATTTCTCCAGAATGACATGGGTTGCTTTTCTCAAGAATAAATCGGAAGCTCTGGACAAATTCAAAACATTTAAAGCATTAGCAGAAAATCAGACAAGATGCAAGCTGAAATGCATCAAATCAGACAGAGGAGGTGAATTCATTGATTATGACTTTGCAGACCTATGTAATGAACATGGAATAAAGCAACAATTTACTATTGCAGGGACACCTCAGCAGAATGGAGTAGCAGAGAGACAAAACAGGTCTGTACAACAAATAGCAAGAGCTATGATGCAAGAGAATAATATTGCTCAAACCTTCTGGGTAGAAGCAGTGCACACAGCAGTACATATCCTTAATAAAGCTCACTTAAGGCCAAGTAGTGACAAGACTCCCTATGAACTATGGCATGGAAAGCCAGCCTCAATCAAACATTTCAGAATCTTTGGTAGCAAGTGTTACATAAAGAATAATGATGAAAACCTTGGGAAATTTTATGCAAGAGCAGATGAAGGGATTTTTCTAGGATATGCTTCCAAAAGTAAAGGATACAGATGCTACAACAAGACTCTTCGGAAAATAGTTGAAAGTATTGATGTGAGATTTGATGAATAATTTCCAAACAATACAAGAAATACATATTGCTGTAGTCCATCAGTTAATCATGAAGAAGAAGATCGGAATGATGAAGAAACTAGCAAGACAATAGAAGATGCAGAGCTGAGCTCAAAAACCCCCTCAAGATACACTCAGAAGAATCATCCTGAAGATCAGATCATAGGAGACAAGAAAGCAGGAGTCCAAACAAGAAGGCAGCTAACAGAACAAACAGAAGAAGTATACATAGCCATGTTATCACAAATAGAGCCAAAGAAATTTGAAGAAGCCAACAAGGACAAGTATTGGATAAAAGCAATGAATGAAGAATTGGACCAAATTGAGAAGAACAATACCTGAGAACTAGTTCCTAGACCTATTGAGAAAAATATCATTGGTTCAAAATGGGTATTCAAAAACAAAATGAATGAGCAAGGACAAGTAATCAGGAATAAAGCTAGGCTGGTCTGCAAAGGATACTCACAAATAGAAGGACTTGATTTTGATTAAACATTTTCCCTTGTAGCCAGAATGGAAGCTATCAGAATGTTCCTGGCATTTTCATGCTACCAAGATTTCAAGGTATATCAAATGGATGTAAAATCTGCTTTTCTTAATGGCGATCTAGAAGAAGAAGTGTACATGGAACAACCAGAAGGTTTCTCATTGACAGATAAAGAAGACTATGTGTGCAAACTGAAAAAGGCCCTATATGGACTGAAACAAGATCCTCGTGCTTGGTACTCAAGACTGGATAAATATTTGCAAAAACAGGGTTTTAAAAGAGGTGGAGTAGACAACAATCTATACATAAAAGTGCATGAAAATGAACTCCTAATTGTTGTTGTATATGTTGATGACATTATGTTTGGAAGCAACAGAGATGAGCTAGCGAAAGGATTTGCAGAAGAGATGAAATCAGAGTTTGAAATTTCCATGATTGGAGAGCTCAGTTTCTATTTAGGACTACAAATTCAACAAAAGAACACTGGCACATTCATTTCTCAAGAAAAATACTTAAAAGAAATGTTGAAAAAATTCAAAATGGAGGATTGCAAACCAGTGAAAACCCCCATGATCACGGGATGCAAGCTGTGTGCTAATGATAGGTCTGCAGATGTAAATCAAAAACTTTACAGATCCATGATAGGAAGCCTGTTGTATCTGACAGCTTCAAGACCAGACATCATGCTAGCAGTAGGACTAGTGGCAAGATATCAAGTAGCACCTAAACAAAACCATCTTCTGGCAGTAAAAAGAATACTCAGATATCTACAAGGAACAACACAATATGGACTTTGGTATCCTAAAACCAAAAACTTCACTTTATCAGCATACACAGATGCAGATTGGACCAGCTGTGTGGATGATAGAAAAAGTACAAGTGGAGGCGCATTCTATCTAGGAGAAAGTCTGGTGGCATGGTTAAGCAAGAAACAAACATCTATCTCCTTGTCAACAGCTGAAGCAGAATATATAGCAGCAGCAGCCTGTTGTACTCAAGTCATGTGGATGAAGAAGACTCTTCAAGACATGAAGGTAAGCATTAATGAACCTATCTCAATCAAATGTGATAATACAAGTGCTATAAGTATATCTAAAAATCCTGTGCTTCATTCAAAAACTAAACATATACCAATCAAGTATCATTTTCTCCGAGAACAAGTGGCTCAGAAGATAGTTAAACTGGACTATGTATCAACGAAAGAATAGATAGCAGATATATTTACCAAACCACTTGCCAGAGAACCATTTGAATACCTGAGAGACAGACTAGGGGTAGTATCTGTAGATACTATTCTCTAATATGAAGAGAAAGTACAGTCTCAGGGGGAGAACAAAACGAAGATATCATTCCAGGGGGAAAACAGCCAACAAGATAAGCATAAAACAAGTCCACGGGATCAGCATTATCAGTATTATCAGCATTATCAATATTATCAGCATTCAGAAGCAACAAGAATCTAACTCAGAGAAAGGAAATGCAATGATAGAGCCCATACGGAGAGATGAGGAGTCGTCCTTTGCCATTGATGTCAAAGGGGGAGGAAGAACAAACAACAGGAGGAAGAGCAGGAAAATAGGAAGAGAAAGAGAAAGCAAACAGAGAAAGTGGATTGCCATCAATGCCAAAGGGGGAGACTGTTGGAAATATTGTCATTGATGGCAAAGGAGGCAGCACTCAGGCAAAAGAGGCAGCGCTGAAGCAGAGGAAGGCAAAAGAGGCACAGTGAAAGCAATAGAGGCAGCAAGAAGAAAGTCAAAATGTAATAGTCATAGAAGCACAGTGAACAACCATTATCGAAAGGTAGAGACAGAGGAAGAGTGACAGAAGCAGCAGAGGTAGAGGCAGAGACTAAGTGACAAAGGCAGAGAGCCGTTACAAAATTCTGGGAATCACACACTCCAACCGGCGTTATACATATAATACATAATCCTTATTCCGGGAATCGCTTAACTCCAGCGGAAATGCAATGCATATAATACAGAACCATATTCCGGGAATCGCACACTCCAACCGGCGTTATACATATAATACATAATCCTTATTCCGGGAATCGCTTAACTCCAGCGGCAATGCAATGCATATAATACAGAACCATATTCCGGGAATCGCACACTCCAACCGGTGTTATACATATAATACATAATCCTTATTCCGGGAATCGCTTAACTCCAGCGGCAATGCAATGCATATAATACAGAACCATATTCCAGGAATCGTACACTCCAACCGGCGTTATACAACACAAATATTATTCCGGGAATCGCCTACCCTGATGGAGGATACATATATATCTATCCATCATCTTACATATATGTGCAGCTCATCACATAAACAAAGGTCTAAGCTTAAATATATAAGTGGAGTGCTTTATTATAAGAACCAAGCTTTATACGGTGGAACCCTTCCCCAATCGCAATCGGAGAAAAGGTTCAATCAGCAGAGTTTTGTTATATGCTCCGATCAAAGACCGGACCCGATCCTGTTATATGCGGGAGTTAATATGAGCAAATCGCATCTGTGTTCTAATCGCATCAGCACTGGTCAATCGCATCGGAGAATATATGAGTTGCGATTGCGATTGGAAGTCTGGACCCGATGGAGGTATGAATTATAATTCAAACGTGTTTGAAGTCCTTTCCCAATCGTATCAGCAAAATACAATGAACAGTGGCCAATCGCAACACATATTAAAAGACTTGCGATTGCGATTAATAGTTCAGACCCGATGGGTGTATTAACAATGGTTTATATATATTTGAATTCCGGCTACTCGCATCAGAGATTATAAGAGCATCGGAACATATATTAAATGAGTTGCGATTGCGATTGAAGCCCGGACCCGATGGGCTTATTAACTATGATTAACAAGTGTTTGAGTTCCAGTTCTAATCGCAATCGAAAATTTGTGAAGGCGTTGTTATATATAAATATATATAAAAAGTTGTTGTGATTGTATTGAAAAGTGCCGCATGGTCTGTGGACCCACGGGCCTCAGCTTAAGGTGGAGGGCGATTATTAATATACGACTGTGATATATGTCCGTTCCGCTTGCGGAATATTCCACATCAACAAGACACTAATAGCATAAAAGGGATTGGAGTTCCTCCAGATTTACAGTCAGCAGATATAAAAGGAACAGTTACACGCATGCAATAGTGACACCACAGCAGAGGACAGAAAAGACAAAGACACAGTCAGAGAAAAGACAAATTCGCAGCAAGCCAAGAGAAAAAATGAGTGAGCTGGAGTTCTCATTTAAATTTGAATGTAAATGTTTTATTTAAATTTATATTGTTCTCCGGAAGAGAGCAAATATCCCACTGTAATATTAAAATAAGCACCTACAGTTACATTTTTTCTGAGTGAGATGAAAAGAGATGAGAAGGCAGAAGGAAAGGAGACATGGTTGTTCATTTCTAATTCCCAGTGGAATACAAACAACCATGAAGCTATTTTTGTATAAAACAGGGTAATATCCAAGGGGAGATAGTTGACGAAAAATGAGTGAGAGAAGAAGAGAGTATGCAGCAGAATTAAAGAGAGTTGAAGAGAATAAGCAAGCTGCAAGAAGAATGTGAATAAGGAGGAGTTGAGCAAAGAAGAAGAAGGGGCTGAGCAGAGATGATGCAGGTCTGATATAAGAGTTGATGAACAGCAGAGAAGAAGGTACAGAACAGAGCTGATATCCAAGGTAAATCAGCAAGTGTTTTTTCTTTTGAAAGAGAAAGGAAGTTGGAGCTTCCCTATCAAGTTGTAGCTTGATAGATGTCAGTTGTGGCTGACTGAGGTAGGAGCCTCCTGTAGGTTGGTGCTTGCAGAAAATAGATGGGAATTGGAGCTTCCTTGCAAGTTGTAGCTTGCAGAATTGAGGTTGGAGCCTCCTGTAGGTTGGTGCATGCAGAAAATCAGTGGTGAGAGGGAGTTGGAGCTTGCCTTTGCATCACAACAATAATAAGATGTGGTTTTCTCCCTTTATGGGCTTCCACGTATATCTGGTGTCTATGTGCATGATGTCTATGTGTTGATATGATATATCTATTCTGCTAATACTTGCTGCTAACATATTAAGACAGCTGGTACATTATCTAATCTGCTTATTAATTGCTACTCATAAATAAAGATTGCTCACACATTATGTTGATCATGAAATGAAGGTGTTAATAAAGTAAAATAAGTTTTAAAGGAAAAGTTTTAAAAGTCCATGAATGTGTTAAAATGATTCACCCCCCCCTCTCAGTTTAACTAAGAGTTCAACAGAATCCATACTAACATATATCTATGAGCTAATGTTTGTGTGTGGAATCCATACTAGCATATATCTATGAGAAAACGTATGGGTGTGGAATCCATACTAACATATATCTATGAGCTAATGTATGGGTGTGGAATCCGTACTAGCATATATCTATGAGAAAATGTATGGGTGTGGAATCCATACTAGCATATATCTATGAGAAAATGTATGGGTGTGGAATGCATACTAACATATATCTATGAGCTAATGTGTCGGTGTGGAAACCATACTAGCATATATCTATGAGAAAATGTATCGGTATGGAATCCATACTAACATATATTTATGAGCTAATGCATGGGTGTGGGATCCATACTAGCATATATCTGTGATAAAATGTATGGGTGTGTAATCCATCACTAGTATATGTCTATGAGATAAGTAACGAGGTAAGGTATGGGGGTGGAATCCATACTAAAATATATCTATGAGCTAAGTAATTCTTCTAATTAGAATATTTTTATGGAATCTCATAGACATGATTAAGGAGTTATTATGTGTAATTAAAGTTAAATGGATAAATATTTGTAACACGGATTTGCTTGAGCTTTAAATCCTTTATTTATTTTTATTACAAATGAAGATACTAATATTGTTATATTGAACACCATTATGTGGTTTAGAATGTTTGGAATAATTTATTTTGATATATGGAGTCAAGTGTGAACTAGATATATATCCTCTAATATTTTAATCCTTTTGTATGTGTTGAATTTAGGTAGAATTAAAATGATTTTCAAATTCTTGAAATGTAGAAAAAGATTATTGTGATAAGTTGATGAAATAACTTTTCTATTTTCTTAAGACAAATTAGGTCTAGGAAATCCATAATAGTCTCTTTAATGATTTTATCAGTTGAATATTGGTTGAATTATATTTAACCAATTAATTAGAGAAATTATGAGTATTGAACTCATGTATTGCTCTAAACTATCGTTAGTTAGGTGATCGAATGAAAATTCATATTGTTTATAGATTGTTAAGAGAATAACATGTTTAGAAGGTAAACATTTTATGTGGTGAGAACTTGTTTTATTTGAACTTAAATAAAAAGGCATGTGATTAATGAAAAGCTTAGTTGAGTTTTTGTTTTACAAGAATATGTGCTTGTGATAATTTTGAGGGAGAAATTAAAGGAGAGTGAGATCACATTTTATTGAATTGGAATTTTCGCATGATTTATAATCCTAATATGATTGTATTTTATGTGGAATGGAAGAGATTGTTGGATTTAGGAATTTTGTGTTGGCATGTATAGTTGTATGAGTATTTATTAGTCCTACAAAATGTTGTAATAATCTGAGATGGTGGTAATTCTCCCTAAAAAAAAGATTTAAATTTAGGGTAGAAATTTCCTTATGATAGTCTAAATCTTATTTAAATTTAACAAGATTCATCAAATTTTGAGAAATGTATGGTTTTTATAGATTTTTGTTGCGGATGTATTAATAGTAAGGAATAAGACATGAAATCAATTGAAATGACTAATTACGAACTAGAAATCATGAGTGATTCCATAGTTGGAAAACCAATAGACTTAGAGTTATCAATGTAGATTCAATAATATAGATACCATATTTGCATAATTGTGAGATTTGTTCTTGATTAAAAGCCGCTTTCAAAAAGGTATCATTAATCTGCTTTCAGAATGAAGATCTTCTAACAGATATCATTAATCTAATTCTCAAGTTAGAGAAGTGAATAATAATGAAGATTATGGAAACTAAAGGAATGATATATAATACATAAGTGGGTCAATGAGGACAATATTTAACCTTAGCTTGTTAGTTTAAAAAAAATATTGGTGCCTTGAAAATTGTGATTTTTCCTAAAGTGTAAACCTTTACTAAAAGCTAAAGATAGATCATAAATATTCTGATTGCAAGGATGTATTATGGAATGAAAAAGGGAAAATTGGATTGAGAAGACATAAATCAAGTGGCATGTAATAGTGGGCTTTATATATAACATCATGTTTTGTTGCGTAATTTCACTGACAATTGTATGTGGATGATTTTATGCTTATTGTATGCAAATTTGATTTTGATATGGGATGGACCATCATTGCTATGTATACAACCAATTTGTGATCTATTTATAGTTTGGCAAGCTCAATATACTACAGAACCAAGAACATGACACATGTAGGGTTCATATAGACTATGAGAAATAAAAACATGTAGAATATCAAATTATTATAGATAAATTAAGTAGATGTCATTTCAATTAAAAAAATAGTATCTTGATGTGGTACTATAAATTGTATGGCTAGTTTTGATATAGAAATATTCGGTATTTTATATCAAAAAATGCTTCATATAGCATGGATGTATTTCATACTTGATTAAGAATGGTATGTTTAGTTTTCATCGAGTTACTTCCAATTTAGAAAACATTAAGCTATGGATTGTCATGAAGAAAAAAAATCAAATACATATACATAAGTTTAACAAATTATTGATAGGAGAATAAAAAATAACTAAGTATCTTATGACTATAGGAAAATTTTCGGGCCAAGTTAGCCCTAGAGGGAGAGTATGTAGTGTCCCTCCTTGGTGAGATAGCCTTGATGACACTTAGAGATGGTGATTTTGATATAATTATAGAATGTTATGCATGACAGACTCATGTACATGATTATATGCTATAGACCTAGTTTGGGTCACTTGGTTGTTGTGTGCTTATGATAATATATATGGTTGTGTGTATAAGAATGATTTTGGTTAAGATCATATTAGCAATGTTTTCTCTTTTGGGTATCCTATTTTGGACATAGTTGTATGACATAGATGGTGATCCAGGATTGAGACACAGATCCATGTATAATCATGGTTATGTGGAACATATGGTTAATTATTATTTATGGATGATACATTATTTGTATAATTATATGTGTGTAATCGCGTATTAAGCTTGATGTGGCAAGGGACTTTGTCATTTCCAACAAGGATTCTCAAGCTATAAATGACTACGGAAGTCATTTCTTCAAAGCCAAAATGACTGTGGAAGTCATGCACAATCTTTAGTAAAATGTGAATAAGCTAATTATGAAATTAATTTGATTTCTTTGATCTATCAGATTGTGATGTGTGCACGTCTTTGAAGAAGACCTTAAAAACGAACCATCAAATGGGTATGAGCTCACAATCAATACCTTAATGTGAAGCATGGAGTTTAAAAGTGGATTAGATGAGAATCCATGGAAATTAGGGCACGGAGTCCTAAATCCATGAAATATAAAGACCTTGAGTCTTGGATATATAACAAAAGGATTAGGGCGTGGAGTCCATGGAATATAAAGACATGGAGTCTTGGATCTATAATGAAATGTTTAGGGCATGAAGTCCTAAAATTTTTAAAAAGATCAAGGTGTGGAATCTCGGATCTTTAGAGTAGATCAGGATGTAGAGTCCTCAATCTACTAAGACAAAGAGATGCATGCAATAGGGGTGTAGAATCCCTATTCTCGTAAGAAAAATTCCACTCATGGGCAACTCAGTGATGAATTTCCTTAATAAAATCTCATTCTTGACAATTTTGGAGTGACTTTCTAAAAATAGAAAGTCATGTCTAGCATCTCAAGTATGACTTTCGAAAAATAGTAAATCACCTGCAATTAATGGGTAATAAGGTATACTTGAAGGAAAATCACTTAACTTATCATTGATAAATCTTAATAGTTCAAGGTCGACTTAATCCTCAATATTATTAATACTATTATATTTTATGATACTATTATATTATTATTAAAATTGAATTATATCTCCTCAATCACTTGACACCTCTCTTCTTGATGATTCTCATGGCTCTATGTAACTCACTCTCTCTCTCTCTCTCTCTCTCTCTCTCTCTCTCTCTCTCTCTCTCTCTCTTAATTATACATTACACTTTCTTGTATGCACTCATCAAATAATGGCATATTCCTCTTACACTCATTAAAGATATGTCATAAAATATTCCTCTTACACTCTCTTTAATTCATATGTTATAGTCTCCTTAACTAAGGCATGCATACATCTCCTTAATGGCATGAGTTACACTCCTATAAAAGGAATACAAGGCATGATTATTACTCCTCTTTTATGAAAATAATTTTTTTCTCCTCCTAGATATGTGCCTCATGTATTCTCACTTGTGGGAGGTGAACTATGATACCAAGAGTTTGATATATTTGAAAAATATTATAAGAGGAAGAGACCTGGAGAGTAGTCAATTTATTTCAAAATGAATTTGAAATTCCTAAAATAAATTACTAAGTAGCTCTACATGGTGGAGCTGACCATGAGTGGTGTTGAGAGGAAGTGATCTGAAATGGGTGGTTGAATTTTTATGATATGCAAGCACCTCCCACTCAATTAAAACAAATTAAGATCTTGCTTATACTTGACTGTGCAAAAATGAATTCTTGATTCAGGTGTATGTATTTTAACCATTTTAAAGCTTTATGTGTGAGGAATTAAACATTTATTTTTTCTTATTAAAATCATGTGCAACAAGTATAAATTGCAGAAAATTATTCATCAACACATAACAGCAAATTTAATAAAGGAGTTCACCCGTATGTTGTGGGCTACGTCTCCTTGAGCCTTTGTCAATTGACCTGGCTCCTTGGGATTAACATGGAAAATTATTTTACATGTTAGTACTCAAATCCAATGTTTTTTTATGCTATGCCAATGGATTTATAATACGATCATACCCTTGGAATGACTACTAAATCTCTATAGATGGACCTAGGCTCCCTTGGGCTTTACCTCTTCTATCAATGTCCTTAAGCTTCCATGAGCTTCTCTATGGAACCAACTCTCTTAGAAATAATTTTTTTCCCCTAAAAAATTTTTATTGTCTCCAAAACATGTCATACACCCAAAATATTCTGTTCATTTTCTCAAATTGAGCTTTGGCTCCCCAATCTAGGCCTCCATCCACTGGTGGCCCTGGGCTGCTTGAAACTTCATTGTGGATTATTTGGCTCTGGAAGTCTCCAAATTCTTCTGAAAATCCTTCCATTGAATTCATAATGTCCAAAATAGTTAGAATAGACTATTCACTTTCTGAAATTGGCCTCTGGCTGCTCTAGTTAGGCCCCTAACACCTGGTGGCACCCTGTGGCTCTAGGCTCACTGAAAATTTCCCTGAACTATCTCGGCCTTCATAAGTCTAAAAATTCTTCTGAAAATCCTTCCATTGGATTTATAAGGTTCACTATAGTCATAATAGACTATTGTTTTGCTGATAATGGTCTCTGGCTGCCCTGGCTAGGCGTCATTCTCCTGTTGGCTTCTGGTAGCCCTGGTGGCCTTTGGAACTTCTCAGAAGAAAATTCATGCTTAGAAGTCCTTAGCTAGCTATGAAAACCTCAAAAATGGCTCTATAATGCTCAACATAGTCAAAATTGACTATTTACTACTGAGAATAGCCTCCAGCTACCCTAGTTGGGCCTCATTCTCCTATTGGCTCCTAGTGGCCCTAGTGGCTCTTGGAACTTCTTTGAAGAAAAATCATGCTCAAAAGTCCTCATCTGGCTTTGAAAACCTCACCAATGGCTCTGGAATGTCCAAGAAAGTGGAAATTGACTATTCACACACAAACAATTGTTGAGTAATTCTCCAGTTATGGCTCATTCAATTTTTCTTCCCAATGTCCCCCAATTTCCTCCACTAAATGTGGGGCAAATACGAATTTGTCCAACTAAATTCGTCCTAAGCACCAACTTTGGCGCACCTGCATGATTCCCCCCAATATAAACTCGAGCTTATCTCGGTTTTAATACTAAATTAGTGGTCAGATAAGCGCGTTTTAAAATGGATAAGTGCTTCTTAGCGTTAATCTCAGTTTATTGTGGGTTAACCAGGTTTTAACACTAATTAATAGTCATTAAAATAACTCTGTCATATTTGTATCAGGTGCTTGGTCCTAGACTAAGGCCATATAGGGAGGGGGTTGGCCCCCTCCAACCCCCAAATACGAATTCATCAAACATTAAGTAGAAGTCACCACCATAAGATGTTAATAACTACTTGTGTGGTGTGTTGGCACACGGGTACACAAGTCGGGGGGAGGTTGGGGGTTCGAGCCCTGCCTCCCATATAAAAATTTTCTACCAACTATTGATCCCACATGGCGGCCTCTAGGCTTTCCACATGGCACTCTTTGATTGGCTCAACAAATCCATATGCCCAATCAAAACTCGACAATTGACAACCATTGGTTGCCTCAAAGGGAATATTCTGGGGAATATTCTAAGGAATATTCCCTGGAATTTTTTTTTTGCTGACTATTCAATTTTTGAGTTAACCCTGGTCAACTGTCAAAATTTACAATTCTTATGAAACCAGCTCCAAAAATAGAGAAAATAGAGATCAACGCCTTAGAAATCATCACTTCAAAATAATACCTCTCCTTAAATAAGGCATAAAATATTCCTCTTACACTCTTTAATGCATATGTTACAATCTCCTTAACAGAGGCATGAATACCTCTCCTTAATGGAATGAGTTACACTCCTCTAAAAGGAATACAAGGAATGCATATTACTCCTCTTTTATGACAAGAATTTGTTGCTCCTCCTATATATGTGCCTCATGTATTCTCACTTGGGGGAGGTTCATTGTGATGCCAAGAGTTCGAGAGATTTGAAAAATATTACGAGAGGAAGAGACTTGGAGAGTAGTCACTTTCTTTCAAAATGAATTTGAAAGTCCTAAACTAAATTACTAAGTAGCTCTACATGGTGGAGCTGACCATGAGTGGTATTAAGAGGAAGTGAAACTTTTATTCCTCAAATAACCTGGTATATCTCTCTACTACTATATTTTGGTACTACTTATGAGCTCTTAGACCTTAGGGATTCTAGGGGGAGAATTTTTCCTTGGATATGGTTGGGTGGAAAACCAAATGGTTCAAATGAGTTGGTTAAGGGATCAAAGATGGATCATATTCTCAGTGATTGGAGTTCAATATATCTTTGGGTATAATTTTCATTGTCATAAAATTGTAGTATAGCTTTCACATAAAACAAAGAGAAGAAAATTAAATTGTTGTAAGCATCAAATTTTGGTTTAATCTTATGTTGTTTGGAATCTTATTAGATAGTTGAAAATGAAGACTAAGAGTGGCCTATATGCTATATGTTTAGATCTCAACATGTTATGGAATTAGTATTTGTGTACTTTATTATACTAACCTTGGTATTGTAGAATTTGAGAAAGGAAATCCAAATATTGATGAAAGTAATGAAGAAATTCCAAATAAATTGGGTAAGAGTTTCATGAGTTATGGTTTTGTTTCACATAATTTGAGGCACGTTTAAGAAAGGGTTTCAGGATATTTTGTAAAGTGTTTGACAAAATCCCTGAATTGGAAATGCTATTATTATTTTTAATAATTTTGCATGGATAAGTGTTAAATTGCAACCTACCATAGTAGGAATTGTATGCATAACTGAAATATACTTGTAGGATTCACTCTATCAACTCTTAAAGTAAAAATGCAGAAAAAAGATGACAACCAAGAGTTTCAAAGAGAATCATTGAGGTAACTTCCAGTCAGTACATATTGCAATAGTTCAGGATGCTTGCCATGTGTTTGGAAGAATGATTGAATGAAAATAATGTTGGATTAATCTCAAAGGCCTTAAATTCACTTACAGTGGATGAAATGATTTTGGAAAACATTTACATTATACATAAGTAATTATCATTTAATTCAATGTTGTTATTTTTTTGATATAGCTATAGATTCAAGCTTGTAGGTCATCTGTTTGACAAAATTTTTAAATGAAATTCTTCGAGTCAACATATTTGATAGTTAAAAAAAAACATCTAGGCAGGTTTAGTATTGATTCAGGACAACATCACAAGCTATCCATGTGTAAAGGACTATAACTCCTAATTTGATTCCAACAAAAATGATTTTCAGAACCCAGATCGTAAATCTGGGCAATTTTATAGATTTCTCTTGTTAGTTATGTGTGCCTTTCGTTGAGTTTTTTATGAAAGACTAAGATTATTTAGTCCCTATTTTAAGATGCTAACATTTAAAGTTTCAAATTATGAATTTTATGAGATAAATAGGTTGAATAATAATATTGAATTCACCGTTGCCAAGTGTTTGACAAAATATCTCAATGGATTTTGATTGCATGATTGCAAAGTGTTTATCATAAGGTCCCAATGACTATAGATTGCATGTTTGTAAAGTGTTTGTCAAAAGTCCCAAATGACTATATATTTTGTGCATATAAATTGTTAGCGTAAAAGTAATAGTTATTGTAGTTTTTATAAATAGAATATTTAATGGGTGTAGCTCCTTATGTCTGCAAGATTTTGGTATGAATGTGAAAATGAATTTAATAATTTGTTGAAGTGTGAATAGAAACTAAGACAATTGTTTCTTGTATTATCTAAGGCTTTCATAAAAGAAAAGGGTTTGTTGCTGGAAACATTTTACAGTGATTAATTTTGTAGGATTTTGTGCAAATTAGCATAATAAGTTTCTTCTGAGCTACATGTATGCATGGTTGCATTATTGTGCTTCAATGGCTATAGAAAACAACTACTTCTACCCAATTTATGTAGGTCCATTGTTTTACTTGGGAATTTTTTGAATAAAAATATTATTCTAAATTGGTAACATTAGTTTCTCTTGTTGCAACATTCATTATGTAATTCTCATGATTGAAGCATTGGATTAATAATTGGGATTGAGAATTTTAATTGATTAATTTGGAAATGTTGTTGGTCAATATATTTTGTGATTCCATTTCATCAACATATCATATTTATTAGATTTACTGATGAAGATAGGAATATTCTTCCCTTAGTTACCTTGCTATAGACATGTTACTACCCATACACTTATATGTGATATTTATAATAGAAGCATTATAATTTTGTGGTTATGATATTAGGGGTCAATAAGTGGAGCTTATTTAGCCAAGTATAGGAAATAAAATAGGTTGACCTAGCTTAATGTTCACACATGGAATTATGGTGGAGTTTATTTCCAATCTTACTTAGAGCTCATTTAGAAGCATGAGAATAGCACATTCCATCATCTTTTAAACTTGAGAGGAAATGTGTTTTGGAATTCGTTTTAAGGGAAAGTTATCCCTCACTTCTTATGTGATATTCTTACATTGAAATAGATGAAGGAACATGATTACATGGTAACTTAGTTAGTAATGTTACCAAAACAAAATTGAGTATTAGTGATTAATGTGACCTCTATTTCTCTATATTAATTATGGTGGGTAAGGTGGGACCTTACAGTACCCCACAAATATCCCAATCTCAGTTGTTGCTCTGAGCTTCTTCCTGGAATATTTAGTCACATGCACATATACAGTTGAGCCAAAAATTTTAAATTATGAAACATTAGTTTTCTTATCAAAAAAATCCTCCTGTGGTTTACTCATGCCAAGTATCTGATGAGGACAATGTTTTTGCACAAATATCATAGTGTTTCATGCCTCCGCTAACGGATGCAATGGTAGGCCCTAATCATGCAACATTTCTCGTGTTGCACCCACAATTGTTTTTTTCTTTCATTTTGTGACCCCATTCTGTTGTGGGTTATGAGGTGCAATCATCTCTCTCTGAATTCATTCTTTTCTATAGAATTTCTTGAATTCATTTGAGATGTACTCACCACAATTTTAGCTCATAAGAGCCTTCACATGGTTCCCTGTATCTTTCTCCCCCAATACTTTGAACTCAAGAAAATTTAAGAACATCTTCTCTTTCTTCTGCATGAAGTAGATCCAACACTTTCTAGAAAAAATCATAAAAAAATATTACATATTACTTGTGCTTTGCTGTTGAAGTAGTAAAGAATGGTCCACACATGTCTAAGTGAACTCTCTAAGGAATTTCCGAAGCCCGGTTTTCCTTCTTGTGAAAAGTGGCTTTTGCATACTTCCGCATAGTACGTCCCTTGCATGTGTCTAACTACACAAGAGTACCCTTGGGAAGACCCGTAGAAATATGTTGCATGACCTTCAAGTCTCCGTGGTGTATATGGCCCAATCTCCTGTGCCACAACTCACTTGCATCATGGCTCACCACTTTTTCTGCCTTACCCATCAATGCTGTGAAACCACCTATTAAAGTTTATAGAGATTCTTCACACGAATCCAAATATTCTTAGCTTTTACCGTGGCTTTGTGTCGATGGAAAGCTTTTGCTTCACTGAGAACCAAATCATAGCCTCTATCCTCCAACATTGAGACTGAAACTAAATTTTTCTTCAATAATGGTACCTGCATTACATCTTTTAATAAGGGTTTACCTCACTGTCTCTAGAAGGTAAATGTACCAATCCTGGTAGCACTGTGCTCATCATCACCCATTTCAATATGCATCTAGAGGTCCTTCTCCTCCAAGCTACTGAAAAGTTATTTGTCTCCCATCATGTGGAAAGATGCACCACTATCCAAGTACCACACTAAACCCATTACACTTGACACCATGCATTAAATGAGCAAGAATTCAATCTCAAATTATGAGGCCAAGTCCTCACCACCTACAAATCCTGAAGACTTATATTTCTTCTTCTTTCGTGGATAATTAGTGGCATAATGTCCATCCTCGTGACAGTCAAAACACTTCACTCTATACATGTCGCACTTCTTGCCATATTTATCAGACTCAAATTTGGAATAGGATTTCTTCCCTTTCCCATTATTTTCCTTGGTAGCCAAAGCACAATTTTCTTCTTCATAATTCTTAGATGTAGATCCATCCCTGGTATTATTCCTGAATTCTTCTTGCAATGAATCCGACCAAAGTCGTTCCAAATCTGGTAGCTTCTCCCTCCCATTGATAGAGTCCTGATAACTATGTCAAAACTTGGGAAGTCCTAGAAAATCTAGGCTCACCAGGTCATCGTCTATGATATTAATTCAGACGCTCCCAAGCTCATCCCAACATTGGATAAACTTTGTTAAATATTTCAGAATGGTTTTGCCTTTCTCCATTTTGATTTTCCTGAGCTTGTCCTTCGGTGCCAATTTTCTATGATCACTTCTGCTCTTAAAAATATTTTTCAAAGCTTTACACATTGCATATGGTGTCACTTTGGCATGGATACTTGAGACAATGTAGTCTTGTACTCCCTATAGTAAGATCTCTCTCACCTTTGCAACCTTATTTTTCCAAGCATGAATATTTGCAGCATCTGCTGTAGTGGGTTTGGGAATGTCATTATCAATGAATTCTTTCAACCCATTGTCCTCTAGTAATGTCTCCATCCTGTCTTTCCATGCAATATAATTGGAACTTCCCTCGAGTGCATACTCCAATATCAAGCCATTGAAAGCCATTTCGATCTTGATCTGCCTGTCGCACCAAGAATACTTTTGTAAATTTGAATTCTATTTAGTCACAAACTCAGATTCTCCTCCACTATAGTGATTTCCTATGCTCTGATACCATCTAGAATTTATAAAAACATATGTATATCAATGGATTCAATCTGATCAAGCAATTTACTAAACCTAGATACTTAATCCTTCTACAAATAAATTGTGGAAAATAAACACAATCGCCAATCACAAGTAAAGAAAGAAACAAATCAAACCACAACACAGATATTTTCCTGGGGAAATATTTCTACTCAAAACCCCTTTATCTTCTATTGTATATTCACCATGGAATCATGAAACAATTACAATGCACTCTTCTCACAAGAGTCTCCTACACTCTCACAACTGTCTCACACTGACCTGGAAAAAATCAACCAACACATAGCCAATTCTTAGCCTCTAATCAGCCTGCCTTGCTTGCGAAATTCATGATCAATGCAATCCCTATTTTTTAGGAATTTTGGCCTTCCAAAATTGCACAAGAATCATGGGAAATCCAATGGATGTCTGGTTGCATGCAAGCAACCTACTAATGATACAACTGATTTTTAACCTCCCTTTAACAATTGTCTCAACTATGTCTCCACTGGAACTGACATGCATGTAGCAATTAACAGTAAATCATCAGGTTCATGGCAGATCACTGATTGGGAATTAAATAAGATTTAATTCACTTGATCTCTCACTAGTGCAATAAACAGTTACAACTAGTTCATCTCACTTTAACTCAATTAACTAAGTTAATTGATTACTCATGCATTAAACTAATGCACTAACTACATCTCCATCTCCATAATTAATAGAATCACTCTACATCCCTCACCAACCACACTCAACTCGAAATTCATGAGCTAACTAAGTTTATCACACTCAGTTCACTATTACAAGTGATTATGAGATAATATTACATTTTATTGTCCAATTTAGTTAAGGGATATTTAAATTGGACATTGTTCCAATTTAATTAATTAAATTGTTTTTCACACTACTGTATCACTAGGACTAGTGGTCCCACACTACTGTGTGTGATGCAGTTTCTTGTTGACTTTCAACAACCGGTGCTTACATGGTAAAATGCACCGGTGCGTTCACACCTTATGCACGCACTGACGATAAATAAATCTGTACCAACCTATGGCCACCCAGTTTTTTTTAGTTGTGTTGAAATTCTGTTAGAAGATCTGCTAAAACCTCTATTACCGAAAATAGATGTTGTAGCAATTTTTTTTTAACAATTTGAGCCAATTTTATAACACTAAAATCTCCTTTATAACCTCCGTTAGAGGGTCTTTTCCTTGTAGTGAGTGTAGGGTCTTCACTCTATGAGAAAGTGTATGAGGACTTTGGCCAATTCTAGAGCTTAGGAACCATAAGAAATACTCATATACTTCACCTTATCATAGCATTGCATTGGTTCATTACTGAAAAAATACTAAGAGATAAATCTACAACACATATATTGCTACATCAAAGGTTTGGGGAAATGTTGATAACAAATAATATAGTATATCAAGTTAATGCTAATGAAATTGGTGTTGTTGGTTCCTTAATTGTGCTCCATTAGGGGAATTTTGAGGTCTAAAATTGGCCTCCTAAGAAAATGTATAGCCAAAATAAAATTTATAAGAACCAATAGGATTCAAGATGATGATGTCAACCATGGGGGATGATTCACCAATTTTTAAGTAAAAGGGTAAAAATATTAAAAAGTAATAAAATAATAAAATAATTTTTTCAAGTCATATTTTCAACTTATCTCCCAAATATTTTACTCAAATTTTGAGCGGGAGTACTCGTTGGATGAAAATTTTAATTCCTCATCCAAGGCGTACCCATTTTGCATACTTTAGATGGACTCT
The DNA here is from genome assembly GCA_034641835.2 of Pinus albicaulis. Lineage (NCBI taxonomy): Eukaryota > Viridiplantae > Streptophyta > Pinopsida > Pinales > Pinaceae > Pinus > Pinus albicaulis. The sequence goes on along the minus strand of CM076574.1, from coordinate 439,073,008 downwards.
ACTACACGAAAAAAGAGAAATACATGAAAAAACGTGATTAGAATCATGTTTTTCATGTCTTTCTTATTTTTCCAGTAGAATATTCCATAGAAAGTATGCAACATGGATACTCCTTGAATGAAGAATTAAATATTTCTTCCAATGATTACTCTCACTCGAAATTTGAGTAAACAAATTGGGAGATAATTTGAAAATACGAGTTGAAAATTTATTTTTTTCTTTTTTCCCTCTAAAATTTGATGATGTAATCAAATCTTATTTTATTTTTTCCACTATTATTTTATAATTTCCTTAGGAGGCCCATTTTAGACCTCAAAATTCCCTTAATCCATTAATGAGGCAATTGATCCCATGCTAATGCAAATTAAATACAAACCCCAATAAAATAAAAGCTCACACATTGAATGTATAAGGGAGAAGGATGTACTTGAACCTTGATCCTTCTCAAATTGATATAAAATGAATTTCTCACAGAAATTTCTATGTTGGAAAATTGAAGTATCCAAGAGGCGATGTGATGCAAATAAGTGATATGACCTTACAAGGATTACAAAGCAAGATTATGGCATACCTCAATTAGAATTCTAGTGAAGTTTGAATGCTTCATCCGCTGAATGATGTCTTTGTTAAATGAGTGAACACACAAGAATATTATTAGAGAGGGGAGGGAGTTTGAATTACACAAGGAGCTAGATTTTGATTGCATCTCGAGGATGTGGATGGTGGTATTGTTCATTTCTAAAATGGAAATACAAAGAGTCGATGACTTCGCTACACAACAATTGACGTGAAGCAAAGTTGTATAGGGGATGAAATATTAGACAAAGTCCGATAGAGGGACCTAGAGAGGTGGTCCACGTGTTTTCAAAGAATCTAAAAAAGTAAGTAGCTGAGGAAGCCAAAATATAGCATGAGAACGCAAGTATTTTTTCATAACGAATGTTATTATATAAAAAATATTTGTTTTAATTTCTTTAAAAAACATGATTCAATAGTCCACAAGGTCTTGGATAGATGGTGATTGGGTGCTCTGTTAATACACTCATTTATGTGAAGCCACTGGTTCGATTCCTAGCCTTGATTGTGGTGATATATTGGACATGATTAAGATGTAGTCGTGCCAAACTTTAAAAAAAAAATGTTCCAATAGAAATATTTGGAACATCCACTCAAACTAATTGAATATGATTTATACATTGAATTTTCAAAAGCTTTATCCATTTATTCCATTTTCTTGTATCCTAAAAAATAGTTATAATACCAAACACTTTTGATTGCTTATACATTAACGGATTATACATAACAACTGAAAATATAGGATATAGGATATGGAAGAAAAGAAAAAGAAAAGAAAATCTAGCTATGTCAAATTTTTAATATTGTAAGCCTAATTGAGACTTTACCAAGATTATATGCATGGACAGCCAGAAAAAATGAAACAGTTGTAAATGAAGAAACTAAAGTTTTAAACCTATAGCAAAATGAAAAAGCAAAAGCAATTCAGAAGATACAGGATATGGAAGAAAAAAAAAAAAAAGTAAATCTACCTATGTCAAATTTTAAAATTGTAATCCTAGCTAAGACTTAGTGGTGAGCCCTTGCATTGCACCAAGAGTGCTGCAACTCCCAGGGGATACCCTACTTTATTTATCAACCCGGGTTTTGTACAAATTTGGAGGTGGAAATGTTATATACACAACACATGCAATCTGTCCATGTTGTCCTCTTCTGCTTTACGAAAGGGTGATCTTTCTAAAACTATGATAAAAACTGAGAAGTAAATTGCTAAAAGGAAATGACAGAAAGGAAACTAAACTAATTCTGAAAATAAGTGACAAGAATTAAACTAATTTAATTTGATGAAAATAAATGGCAGAAAGGAAACTAATTCTAAACCACACTTAACTTGGCCAAATGGCTAAATTCACTCTACTTGTCCTATGGTCTATCTATCATGCTTCTACTTATGCAACTAAGCTATCCATGAATTAATTCTAATTAAAAAGAGTGATTTGCAGTTTGGAGGAAAGAAAAAAAGGGCTAAAGAGGCTAATGGAGGGCTTAACACATGATACAAGGATTTGAAGTGGAAAGTGGGGGTTAACACCAGATTAAAGCTTTTTTGAAGTTCATAGAGGCCTTGGAGCGGAATAATTCAAAAATTTTGATGGTGGAGTGAAATAGAGGACAAAGGTTGTGATATGTGATGTTGCAATCGCAATATCAAAAAATTAAATGGATAGTAGAAAGGTCGTCTGGGAGCGGGAGCGAAGTGTGATGAGGTAAGTCTTGCGAAGTGTGATTTGGTAAGTCTTGCAACATGTGATTTGGTAATTCTTGCGAAGTGAGAATTGGTAAGTCTCGTGAAATGCGATTTGGTAAGTCTCGCGAAGTGCGATTTTCGATGGGAAACACAGTGGCGGGACCAATGGCAGAGCGCGATCGCAATATCGCAATCAGAAATTGGAGCAATAAGTGTTAAAGGGAAAAGGGAAATGGTGCAATTTGCAATTTTTGATTTCACAATATCGCAATCAGCAAAAACAAGCAGTAAGTTTTGGAAAGAAAAGGGAAAAAGGTGCCAAATGTGATTTGTGATGTGCAATGCAAAGTGGTGACGTGGAGCTGGGGACAATATTGCAATTAGAATTTGGAAATGATAAGTATTAAAGGAAACATAGGAAAAGTTTGCGACACGTGATTTATGATGTGATGAATATCGCAATCGGCATCGTGAAGTGGTAAGTGTTAATAGGAATAACCTAAACCATGCAGAGTTTGAAACGTAAAGTACAGTAATAGGGATTTCGAGGAAGGTGGAGGTCAAGTTTTTGATGTTTTTTGAATGGTTTTTATGTGTTCTATGTTAAAAAGGGTAAGGTAAACATGAATCCAAAAAAAAAAGGAAGATGTCGGGTTGAAAGGCTTAAGTGAATTTAGGGAAAAAGGTAGGGTGCAACAGTAAAAAGAAGAGGAAAACAAGAGGGAATGGAGGTGCACCAGCAGTGCTCAGAAGTGTATCACACTTGTGTTTTTAAGCACAGAAAGAATACAAAAATGCGTGATAAAAACATTGAAAGAGAGACTCAGACTTGGTAATGCAATTTCTTCCCCGAACTCAAATAGAAAGCAATTTTTGGCCTGTGGGAAGGTCTACCCTGCTCGAACTCTATTAACTGAGATGAGTGGGGAATGCTTGAACACAAACTTTGGAGTTTTTCCTTTATTCTACTACTCACAAGAAAATGAACTACAACAACACACTGGAAGTAAAACTAAACAACAATGAAACTATTATAAGAAGATCTAATTAAATTACAGAAGCAAAACTATCTAAATGACAAAAAGGAAAGAATGAAAATAGCAGAGAAGCTGAGGCATATGGGTTGGGCCCTAACCCATGACCCTAGCTCTCTGAAATTAAATTAGTTGAATGAAATTAGTCTCCTCATTTCATAAAATAATAACCTCATACATCTCTAAAAGTCTAATCACTCAATAAAATAATAAGCTTAACAGCTTGCAACAAAGTTCCAACAAAAATCGATTCCCTGACTAACTCTTCCTAGCTCTATCTTTGCTCCATTTATTCTACAGGGTAGCTACCAACATCTACCTAGAAAATAGTGATTGATTCCACTTGAATCCAAGTGAACAAAGATTGAGTGCTTGGCTCCCCTTGAAATTCGAATTGTTGGAGATAATCCTTGGGGATCCTTTAGCTTCCTCTGGAATTCAAATTGCTGGAGAGAATATTTGGGATCCTTTGGTTGCCTTTAATAGTTAAGGAAGGTGGAAAATCCTCCAATAATTTCTCCTTGCTATCTCCTCCAAGTATTTATGATAAAATCCTTATGAAAATTATTAAGAAATCATGATTTTCTGCACTCAACCTGATATTAGGCACTCAGAGTATGTTAGCCATAATCACCACCTATACTAGCATCAGAAAACCAAATAATAATACAAATGCAAGAAAAAGAGATCTAATAAGGAAAAAAGGTGACCATTAACCCCTCAAAATATGTCTAATGATGGAGCTCATCATCACCCCCCTACTGAATGGTTGCTCATCCTATAAGCAACTGATTCTCCTCCTCCATTTCCTTCAAGGCTTTGATAGTCCCCGTGATTTGCTGAGGAAGAAGTGTGGAGCTTCCCCAAGGGGTTAAAAACCATTATTTTTCTTTGCACTCTCCTATTCTCTATCTTTTGCATCTATGTCCTCTTCATCTTTCAGACTCAGCAGAAAAGGTGGGATGAGCTTTAGTCCCAACCACTAGATATTTTTTGCCTACTGCCCCTCTTGTAATAGGATGCTCTTTCTAATGCACCCCTTAGTATTTCTAGAGTATGGTACTCCTTGTTCTTGAGGCTATGAGGGACATCATTCCATCTCCTTTGGTTGGCCATAATGCACTCATCTGCTATCTGCCTAGATACATGATTAAAGTGGCATATTGCCTCAGCTTGAGTCTAAAGGTAGCTTTCAACCAGTGCAGGGTCACTTTCAATCTCTCGATGGTTAAGGATGACTCCTCTTGGGTTGAACAATTCTGGTCTGATATGTAAGGGCTCTCTATTTATTCTTCCCATGACCTTCCATACCTCTGTTGCTATAGTGTCCTCATTCACCATCGAAGATGATAGAGCCATTAACTACATATCCCCCATTGTAGGATTGGGGTCCCAAATATCCAGATTCATCAGCACATGGTTATGCACATAAAACTCTACCATATTTTCCCGATCATCCATGTTAGCTTGCTTGTAGAAATTCATGAATTTCATACAATCTTGGAAAGGTAGTGATCCATGGGAGGCTAGAGTTTTGATTTTAAATAGAAGCCATTGCTCCTTGAGGTACAAAATATATGAGTCAGAAGGGAATCTGTGCTGAAGGGCCTCCATGCATAAGTTTTCCATGGTGGCTACTTGCTCCTCCTTTTGTTGCAATTGGTCCTTCAGTGCTACAATCTCTGCATGTGCCTTCTGCAACTTCTCTTTCGGAACTATTTCTTCGATTCCTTCCTCCTCACTTGGTGATTCTTCAATGATAATCAGGCTCGTGGGAGGATTTTTTGGCTCTCTCTGACTCATCCTTTTACTCTTGTCAGCTTTGAAATACATAGAGGTCTGCCTTTTTCTCTTTTCACTCAAAGGACCTATGGTGGCAACTACCTTTTTGTATTGAGGGGATGTAATGTTGTGTTATGAGTCTATTTCTTGCCCACTTTCTGCTATATCTATGAATTCTATGGCCATCCTTTCTGTTTTTCCTTGGCCCCTCATCTCTTCCTATGATTATTCTGGTTCTTCTTGTTTCTCTTCTGGTTATTCCTCTTCTTCCTATTCTTCTTCCTTTGTTGGTTCTTCCTCTTCTTCTTTAAGCGTTGTGGGCTTCCGTCAGTCTCTCTCCCTTTAAAAATTTTCAATTTATTGGTTTGGTTGAGATGGAATATCATTTTATTAGATTGCGCAGCTAATTTTTGGGTGCGAATGTAACTCGACTCAGCTCCAATTCTATTGTAGATAGTTGTTTCCTTCTCCCTGTTAATTTGTGATGGACTGCATGTTTCCTCCCCTCATTCTCCCCTTATTCCACTTAATCTACATTCTTTTCTTTTGAAAGCCCAAGTGGCATGTACTTCTAGTTTTTTTATTCATACCTCACGGTGGTGGCCAAGTTAACTCCCCACCTTTCTACCGCTTAAACTCGAAATTTTCAAATTAATTATTTCTGGCTATTATGGATGTGTAGCAAGGGGTGAGAAGCTATACCTGAGTTCACCTGTTATTTCTAATGTGTTTACAAGAGCTATATTGAGGAGACAAGCCTCTTAGATGTTTTATTCTTCCCTATTTTCTTGTTATTTTGAGAAGCTTAGTGAATGAGCAGCTCTCTGAGTGAATTGCGGATTTGTTATTTCTCCCCATTGTAGATGTTGCATGGGGGGTGATCCAGATGCCATGGGTGGAACTCTTGTCTTTCTTGGGGTTTTCTTCATTCGCTTCTCCCTTGTTTTCTCTTGATGTTCAAGAATAGATGTATGCACTGTAGGAGTTCCCTGAAGTATGTAGCAGTCTATGTTTTTATGTCCTTGCTACATTGTGCTAAGGAATGGAGTGTGGTGCATGGAGGTGATGGAGGAAGTTAGACAAATGAATGGAGTGAATGATGGGATGGATGGTAAAACAAAAGATGGGAAAATAAGTTGAATTCCTTCCTATGTTTTCGGAAACCATTAATAACCTGCAAAACAGCAAACATAGAAAACATAGAAATGTAGATGTATTTTTTTTCTTTCTTTTTTTCTTCTCTTTTTTTGAAAGAAAGTGGGCTGCCTCCATGGAGGTTTTCAACCCACTGACTTGCCTTGGGCGCCTCAAAGAGGTTTTCACCCATGGATATTTATTCTATTTTCTTTTTTCTCTTTTTTTTCTTTGAGAAAGTGAGTTGCATCCATAGAGCTTTTTAACCCACAAGCTTGCCTTGTGTGCCTCAGAAAGGTTTTCATACATGGATTTTTTTATTTTTTATTTATTTATTTATTTTTATTTTTTATGAGGAGGTGTGGGAACTATGGAGCTTCTCATCACATACACATCTCTTCTTATTGAATTTATGAACTCATCCTTTGACAAAGGCTTCTTGTAAATTTCTATGACCACTTCCAATCAATAGGATTCCTTCCTCGTCCATGGTTCTGATTTGTATTGTGCCATTACCAAAAAAAAATTCCACAGTGTAAGGTTGTAACCATCTTGTCATTAGCTTGCCTTTGAAATATTTAAACCTTTAATCACACAAAAATTCCCAATCTCGTTCTTGGAAGGTCTTTTCTTTGATGCTCTTGTCATGCCATACCTTCCTTCACAGCTGAACTACCTCTCTATGAAGAAGTGCTTGCATTTTGAAATCATCCAATTCATTTAGTTGCAAAAAAATCTCTTTTTTGGAATTTGATAGATCTAGATTTAATTCAACCAGGGAAAATTTTAGGGGTAAATATTCGCAGATGGGCTAATTTTCCATATTTTTTCCAAAAAAAAGATTCGCCAATTCCTATTTTTTTGAAAATTGTTTCGGCTAAAATTTATAGTATAAAATTGCATTACCCTTAAAATCTCCAAAATTTTATATATACTAATATAAAATAATTAGAAACCTAAATATTTTCACAAAAATAACATAAAAAATTTTACAATTTACATATTTGGGACTAGTAAGATTCGCCAAGGTTTCTAAGCTTTTAAATAAATCCTTAAAAAGTTCCCTAAATTTAGCTTCCATTCCTAAAGTATTGAATTCAAACTCAACTAAAAGTAGAGCTTTCTTACCACAGACTAGTTCATAAGGCGTGAATCATGTTGTTGTCTTCCAAGTAGTGTTGTAGGCTCGAGTAGCTTCTACTAATCTGTCTGCCCAATATTTTTTGTTGTTGCTCACAATATTGGTGAGGATGATCTCTAAATATTTGTGAGTCACTTCTACTTGTCCATTCACCTGAGGGTGATAGGCAGTAGAACTTATATTCTTAATCTTGTGCTTCCTCGGAAGATTCTGAATGAGGTGGGAGGTGAATTGTGCTTCGCGATCCGTGACTATTTCTCTGGGGTATTCAAACTTGTAAAACACATTCTCCCTCAGAAATTCTGCTACTTTCTCCTCGGTTGCTACCTTCACTACTTTTGTTTTAGCCCACTTTGTTAGGTAATCAGTGCAAACTATGATATACATTTTTTTTCCGAATGGTGGATTGATAGGCCCAACAAAGACCATGCCCCACTTGTCAAATGGCTCAAGAGGCACCTGAGGGTATAGAGGCGTTTCATTGCTTTATGTGGGTTTTCCCATCCTCTAGCACTGGTCACACCTGCTGGTGTATATTCTAGAATCTTGGTGAAGGATAGGCTAATAGTATCATGCATGCAAAACTTTGTAAGCAGATCTCTTTGCAGCAAAGTGGCCTCCACATGGGCAATCATGACATGCAATGAGGATGTCAAAAACTTCTTCCTCCCTCACACATCTCCTTAGGATTTGATGAAAGCCTAGCTTGAAAAGGTTTCCCCCAATCCATGTGAAAGGGGCACTTTTTCTGATGATTATGCTACTCTCCCTGAATGAAATATTAGGAGGGAGTTTTCCAGAAACCAAGTAGTTGGCTATATCACCAAACCAAGGTGTGAGTGTTGATCTAGCAAAGAGGTGTTCATCGGGAAGTTGGTCATCCACCATTCCTTCTTGCCTACAGGGAGAGCTAACCTGGACAAAAAATCTGCAACAACATTCTCCTTTTTGGGTTTATCAAAAATATTCAAATCAAATTGGTGAAAAAGTAACAACCATCTAATTATTCTAGCATTAACATCCGATTTTTTCATTAAATACTTGATGCCTGCATGATCAGTCTGAGAAAAGGTCTGATATCCAATTACATAATGTTTGAATTTGTTCAATGCATGGACAATGGCTAACATCTCCTTCTCAGTAATAGTATAATTCAGCTCGGCCTTTGAAAAAATATTTTTGATGAAATAAATGGCATAAGGGATTTTGTCTTCTAACTTTCCTAATGTTACCACTATAGCTTTGGTGATAGTGATTTTGTTCGGGTCTAATCGTACTCCTAATTGGGATATGGAGTGTCCTACTACAACCCATGCTTTCTTCAGGAATTCACACTTTTTCGGGCTCAAGGAGAGATGCATCTCAATGCACCTTCTTATTACTTTACCAAAATTGGAGAGAAATTCCTGGAATCCATCCCCATATGGTGTGAAATCATCCATGTAGATTTCGACAGAGTCATGGAATAACTCAGAAAATATGCTCAGGACAACTCTTTGGAAGGTAGTTGGGGCATTGCACAACCCAAAGGGTAGGAATCTATATGAAAAGGTACCCCAAGGGCATGTGAAAATGGTCTTATCCTGGTCTTCAGGGCTAATTTGAATCTTATTGTACCCACTGAACCCATCTAAGAAGGAAAAGGAGTTCTTCCCTGCAAGGTCATCTAGGACTTGATCTATAAAGGGCAAAGGGAAATGATATTTTTTGGTGGATTTTTTAAGATCTCGATAATCAACACAAATTCACCACTTCCCACTCTTCTTTGTGACTAAGACAAGAGGAGATACTGACTCACTTTCAGATATAGGATATATGAACCTTGCATCCAATAGTTTTTACAGCTCTTCTTTGACTATGTCCTTTAGAGCTAGGTTCATTCTTCTTTGGGGTTGTCTCACAGGCTTGCATCCTCTGATGTAAATATGATTCTTTCACACTGAATGATGCACCCCTTTCATGTGTTTGTAATCCTAAGCAAATGCATCTAGATTCTCTTTCAAAATCTAGCACAACTACGTATCTTCTTCATTCGAGAGGATTGGGTTGATTTTTAGAGATCTGGATGGGCCAAACTCAATAGCCTTAGTGGATTCAAAGTTGACTCGACTGAGTGCACTTCCATCCAAGTTTGGCTTTCAGATTCTTTGACTAAGGTTTCAAGAGGAATGTTAGCGGAGGATTGGTTTTGAATGGCATGGTCGATGTGTTCATCTTCATCAAGCTACCCCCCTCTAATATTAGCATTTATGGTACACATAGGGGCAGTGTTATAGAACTCATCTTCTTCATCCTCCAACCATATAGGGAGATCATGATCAATGGAAGGTTGGGTTTGAGGATATAACACTAGTTGTTTAAACAAATGCCCATTTTTTATAGTCATGTTTCCGGCTCGACAACTAATATAAGCGTCTGTGGTCACTAACCAAGCTCTCCCTAAGATGATAGGATAACCATTAAACTTGGTTTTTGGTTCCAGAACAAGGAAATATGTAGGATACTCCCAAGACTCAATGGTAACCATGATATCCTCAAAAATTCCTTCCAGAGTTACTGTCGCCCGATCTGCAAGTTGAAGAACTATTGTGGTTTTCCTCAAAGTCCCTTGGACATTAAGTTTCAACATAGTTTCCTTGGTCATGACATTGATGGTGGCCCCTAGATCAATCAGAGTTTTCCTCAAAGTCCCTTAGACATTAAGTTTCAACATAGTTTCCTTGCTCATGACGTTGATGGTAGCCACTAGATTAATCAGAGTGTTGGGAATATGACACCATTTATATGCACATCAACAACTGGACTACCGGGGTCTAGGTATTTTTGAAATATCACCCTTCCCAGCATTAGGTCAGATAATTTCCCAACCACATTGAGCGTGGGGGTATCTCTCTTTCTTTTCCAAGGTTTCTTGAAGCAATTTTATTTTATGAGCCTATTGTAGATAGGGACATCCTTAATGTCCTGAAAAATTGGTATCTTTACACAAAAAAATTATACTTCTCCCAAGAGTTAAGTCTCCTCAGGGGTGTGCTGACTAGGGTGGATCAAGCACTCAGGAAAAGGAGTTTGTTGGATCTGAGTGTTACCTTCTTCCTTTTTCTCCTCAACCTCCACAGGTGGAGATGGAGGATGGTTGTTTGGGAGTACTCTTCCCGACCTGAGGTTAAACTCCTGTATATCCACAGCATAAGCTGGATAGGATTTTTCTCCACTGGGAGCATATTGTTCCTGTCTATTGTTAGACTTTGGATTGGGTTGTGCAGGTATAGGTAGCCTAGGTGGAGAAGCATGAGTAAGCTGAGGTTGAGGTTGGCGTGGAGGAATTAGAGGAGGTGGTTGATTGTTTTGAGACCTCCCCCCCTGGGATGGATTGTTCCACTAAGGTTTTTGTGGGACATACTGCTGGAATGGTTGGTTGATTGGCTGAGGATGATATGAAGGGTGGTAAGGCCAAATTGGAGGTGTAGACTAGGATGGAGGAGTGGGGGTGTACGAAGGTTTCATGGGTGCACTCTCATTGTTGTGATAGTAGGAGTAAGGTGCACCTTGAATAACTTTTTGGTATGGTCGAGGGCCTTGAGGCCTTCTCTGGTTGATGAAACAGAGTTACTCTGGAATTTCTTCACCACCTTGATAAACAACCTTAAGTCTAGGTAAGGAGGGACACTTTTTTGTGGCATGATTCTCCTCACAGACTAAGCAAACCTCTATGAAATTAAGTAGAAATTAATTTCTTTGCTACTTCCTGGTACATCTAGGACAAAATATGGCCAGGGCTCTCTCTGCTTCCTCTTGCTTCCTTTTTTCCTACATTGTGTCCATTTTCAAAGCAAATGTGTGTAGCATGTCACTCTTGAAGTCCTCTAGCATGTTTCCAATCTCATGTTTTAAGAAGGTGGAAGAGGAAGGGGTATTGGATGTACTTCGACTATCTCTTCCCTTCTTCCTAAATGCCTTAAGATGGTTCCAGAAGACAATTTTCTTTCTTCATAGGGTTTTTGGTATATATGTCCTTCTGATAGCATATTCAAGGTCTCTATCATCTCTTCATTGATCCCTCAAATATGTACAAGTTTAATTGAGTCGGGATCAAGAGTACAATTTTCTCTCTTATAGTTCTGTTGAAACCTCTCTTCCTAGTCCTCTAAGGATTCTTCCGACCCTAGAGTCATCTTAAAGATATCATACTTTGTTTCCTTGGACCTACAATATTCTTTGTACTATTCGTTGTTGAAGGTCTCTTCCATCTATGCCTAGGTAGTGATGCTATCCCTGGGAAGACCCGTGAACCAGCGCAAGGTTGCATCCTTAAGGGTGGATGGGAATAGCTTCAACTTCTAATCATCAGAGGTGTAGTCATAAGTCCTATAGACATAAAAAAATTTAGACATGAATGTGTTAGGGTCCTCGGAGGTAATTCCATGGATGTGTGGAAGAGCTGAGGGGCTAATGTTCTTCATCTTAGTTTCCCCATCTGCCTCTCTTATGGGAAAGGCTCTCTGGAGCCCAACCATGGCTAAGATAGGTGAAGCAGGTCCCTCAGTTCAAATATGGTCCTCTTCTTCTTCTTCCCCAATAGGATCCTCAAAATATTCACAAGTCTCTCCTAGAGGGGGTTCACTCTCACTACCACTCAAGAAAAGTGAAGGGTGGCCAGGAGGTGACATGGGGGTTTTAGGTAAGGTTTGTCTTTGAGTATTCCTAGTCCTACAAGGCATGAGAACCAAATATTTTTATATTTTTTCAATATTTCTTGAAATTACATGAAAATAAAGGAAATAAGAAAATAATGCTAAATACAAAATCAATGAATCTTCTAGACATCTACCCGAAAATGGCGCCAAAAAGTGGTGAGCCCTGGTATTGCACTAACAGTGTTATAACTCCTAGGGGCTGCCCTACTTTACTTTATCAACCAGGGGTTCATACAAACTTTGAGGTGATAGTGCTATATACACAACATATGTACTTTGGTCATGTCATCCTCTTCTGCTTTATGAAAGGGAGATATTTTTGAAACTATGATAAAATTAAATGAAAAGTAAATTGTTGAAAGGAAATGACAGAAAGGAAACTAGACTAATTGCTGAAAAGAAATGACAAGAATGTTTGTTGAAAATAAATGGCAGAAAGGAAACTAATTCTAAACCACACTTAACTTGGCCCAACAACTAAATGCACTCTACTTGTCCTATGGTCTATCTATCATGCTTCTACTTATGCAACTAAGCTATCCATGACTTAATTCTAATTAAAAAGAGTGATTTTCATCTTGGAGGAGAGAAAAAAAGGGATAAAGAGGCTAATGGAGGGCTTAACACATGAAACGAGGCTTTGAAGTGGAAAGCGTGGGTTAAAACCGGATTAAAGCTTTGTTGAAGTTCAAAGAGGCCTTGGAGCAAAATAATTCAAAAAGTGCGATGACAAAGTGAGATAGAGGACAAAGGTTGTGATATGCGATGTCGCAATCACAATATCACAAAAATAAAGGAATAGTAGAAAGGTCGTCCGGGAGCAGAGTTGAAGTGCGATGAGGTAAGTCTTGTGAAGTGCGATTTGGTAAGTCTTGTGAAGTGTGATTTGGTAAGTCTTGCAAAGTGCGATTTGGTAAGTCTTGCGAAATGTGATTTGCAATGTGCAACATGGTAGCAGGACCAACGATGGAGCATGATCGCAATATCACAATCTACATTTGGAGCAATAAGTGTTAAATGGAAAAAGGAGATGGTGCGATTTGAGATTTTCAATGTCGTAATATCACAATTGGCGAAAACAAGCGATAAGTCTTGGAAAGAAAAGGGATAAAGGTGCAAAATGAGATTTGCGATGTGAAATGCAGAGTGGTGATGTGGAGGTGGGGCCAATATCGCAATCGACGTTTGGAAGTGATAAGTGTTAAAGGAAACAAACGAAAAGGTTGTGGTGCACGATTTGCGATGAGGTGAATATCACAATCGGCATTGGTAAGTGGTAAGCGTTAATGGGAAAAACCTAATCCATGTAGAGTGTGAAATGCGAAGTACGGTAGCAGGGACTTCAAGGAGGAAGGGGAGGTCTATTTTTTGATGGTTTTTATGTGTTCTAAATTAAAAAGGGTAAGGTAACCATGAATGAAAAGAGACAAAGGAAGAAGGCAGGCTAAAAATCTTAAGTGTGATTAGGGAAAAAGGTAGGATGAAACTCTAAAAAGTAAAATAAAATAGGAGGGAATGGAGGTGCATTAGCATTCCTCACAAGTGCATCACACCTGCGGATTCACGCATAGAAAGCAGACAAAAATGCGTGATAAAAACATTCAAAGAGAGACTCGGACTTGGTAATGAAATTTCTTCCCCAAACTCAAACAGAAAGAAATTTTTGGCCTATGGGAAGGTCTACCCTGCTCGAACTCTATTGATAGAGATGAGAGGGGGAGGCTTGACCACAAATTTTGGAGTTTTTCCTCTATTCTACCACTCACGAGAAAATGAACTACAACAACACACTGGAAGCAAAACTAAACAAAAATGAAACTATTAAAAGCAGATCTAATGAAATGAGAGAAGAAAAACTAGCTAAATGACATAAAGGAAAGAATGAAAACAATAGAGAATTTGAGGCACATGGGTTGGGCCCTAACCCATAAGCCTAACTCTCTAAACTTAAATCAGTCGAATGAAATCAGTCTGCTCATTTCATAAAAGAATAACCTCATACATCTCTGGAAGTATGATCACTGAGTAAAATAATAAGCTTAACAACTTGCAATAAAGTTCGAACTAAAATCGATTCCCTAACTAACTCTTCCTAGATTTATCTCTGCTTTACTCTACAGGGCAGCTACCAACAAATCCCTAGAAAATAGTGATTGAGTCCACTTGACTCCACATGAACAAAGATTTAGTGCTTGGCTTCCCCTGGAATTCGAATATTTGGAGAGAATCCTTGGGGATACTTTCACTGCCTTTGGAATTCGAATCATTGGAGAAAATATTTGGGATCATTTGGATACCTTTGAGAGTTAAGGAAGGTGGATAATCCTCCAATAATTTCTCCTTATTGTCTCCTCCAAGTCTTTATGATAAAATCCTAATGAAAATGCTTAATAAATCATGTTTTTCTGCACTCAACCTCATATTAGGCACTCAGAGTATGTTAGCCTTAATCACCACCTATACTACCATCATAAAACCAAATAATAATACAAATGCAAGAAAAATAGATCTAAGAAGGAAAAAAGGTGACCATTAACCCCTCCAAATATGTCTAATGATGGAGCTCATCACTTAGAACAACAAATGTCTTATTTTGAATTTTTGTGGTTGTAATAAAGGGGGAGTGTTCGAGAATCTAATTCCAACCACCTACTAGTTGTCATAATTGTTTGTCCAAATGTCATACTCAGTTTTGGTTAGTTAAGTTTTGTTGAGTTTTATAGTCATTTATTATTGATGTCTTATATGTAATTATATTTAACTGATTCTATTGAATTTTACTCAAGTCGTTTATTGTTGATGTATCCTATATAATTCTATTAAATTAATTGATTTTGAATATTGAGAAGAGCATATTTGCTCCACGCTTTTCATTCTTTAGTAATCCATGTGAATAAGAAAGAGAAAGCCATTATATTATGAAATTATATCATGCAATTATTGTAAAGCCATTCACTTTTGTAGCAAATAAGTACTTCTATTTTTTGAAAGGACATACAAAAACTCATAATATTGAATTTTAACATTGACGAGATATACATCAACTCATAAATTTAATTTTAACAATTTGAATTTTAATGAAATATGAAATCTTAAAATACATATTATGTAACCACCATTCACTTTTAGTCATTATGTTCTGTCAGTCAAAAATTCGAGTGAGAAAAATAAATATATATAAACTAGATAGTTAAAATGACTTGTCATGGATGGAACCATTGCAAAACATTCCTTAAGACGATAGTTTTCCAATATTCTTATTAGTCCCAGATGCAGGCACGGTTGGGCTATTGTAATAGATTTCAGGAAGTTAGCATTAGTCCAACTCTTTTGTTAGTCAAAGTAAATCAGGTATAACTAAAGTTTTTAAATTTTTTTAAATATAATCTAGGTGTTGATCAACTATAACCAATTTTTTTAAACCGACACTGATTTACTATCTTATTGACCTCTTCCCGAGGCGGGGAGGTGGAAACATAGATTAAAATTATAAATTTGTTTCATATTTTTGTATAGGTAAATGTTAGCTCACCTAATGCTATCATTAGTCGAAAACATTGAATTCTTATACATGCAAGTGGCATCAATGTTTGAAAGGGTGATTTTGAGAGAATGCTTTGTAAAACTACCACATACACCCCACCATGCACATGGTGTCACCTAAAATTCCCTGCGAGGTATTAGTCGTAGGGGAAACTTAAATGCATCCATTGAGAGCCGAGTAGTCATCGTGCGTGGACCGACGAGAGCGTGCAGGTTGTAAACAATGCTTCTCATGACATAGTACACTCGAAGCTCCTTCATTTCTTCACTATCAATTCAATGAGGGCCGAGTATTCATCGTGCATGGACCAATGGGAGCGTACAGGTTCTGAATCGAGGTCGCTGCTCTTGAGAATGTCAAGAACAGTGATGGTATTCAAGTTGGCTTCAATGTTGGGGCTCAAGTGTATTTGGTAAGTTGCCAGTGCACTTCTAGACATATAAAAATTCATGCTCTACTCTCAAAAACTTCAAAAATACTAGACAAATGAAATTTCTGATAAAAAACTAGATCCTGAAATTATTGAAGAACATTTGCCACTATTTTTAAAGACCTAATGAATTCAGGGTTTCTGTAACATAACCTATTCAAAATCTAGCAGAAATTTTTGGTCACAATTAGGCAATTGTTTTTTACAAAATACGCAGCAAAAAGTTAAACTCTGATATCGATGCATTATCACAGATCTATACTATAATGTATGCTTCATGTTGCATTTAACACCGTATATAGAGGCTATAGATCTAACACTTTGTATAGGAAAGAAATTATTTTATACAAATTAAAAATAGCTACAACAGTCATCTTCTGAGCCCAATACAAAAATTTTATAAGTGTTGATATGCTCTCAATTTGTATAGAAACATTGCGCTTTTTTTCCTGAAATGGCCCGTTTATTACAATATTGGAATTTATTTTAAAAAGGAGAATTGGGTTTACGTAAAATCCCAAATTCGAGGAATCAGTAATGCCAACACCATGTTTTCACTCCAGGCTTGGTTATTTTTGTCTAAATATGAAAAATTTCCAACTAACCTTTCAAGTTCACCGGACAACACCGCAACTTGATCTGATATGATTGTTTTACAGGAGGACGATGAGTCCGTTGGAATTTTAGCATTCCTTCTCTGGATTTTATCCTTGCTATGAAAAATAGCCTCTTGCATAACCTCATGGTTCTGGTTCAAATGCAACTGCTGGCGAATATGAAACTGCTACTGTATCTCCCACTGCTACTGGTTTCTATGCTTGCTTGGATACTTGCTTCCTTGTCACTGGTTATTAATTCAACTGGAAAATCACTTAGCTACAGTGATTTCTTTAAACACCCTTCCAAGAAGCTCGTGTCTACATTTGATGATGATCATTACTATGCATAGCAACTTTGTGCCATGGAATATTAACACATCACATACACCTGATAAGCTTTCCGAATTTTTTCATCTTTTATTGATCAACTTTGTCTTTTCTAGCATGATACAGTATTAGGTGGCTTGTTTTAGCACCCTGAATGTATGATCTGCCTCAAAAGGAAGTGAGACACGTTTCCCTCAAGGGAGGGCCCACATGGTCATTGAGTTTTCCTTTAAGTTTTTTATTTTATATGCTATACATACTTTCCTTGTTTTCCACCTACGCAAGGCTAAAATTAATGACTTATGAAAACTTATAATGGATTCTGACTAGGGTATAATAATGGTACAATATGCCATGTTTAGCTCACAGATTTTTATGTTGCTAGGCTTTTTGATGAATCTAGGCCCTCACCAGTTATATGACATTTGATGGTTTTCAGTACCTCTTGAATTTCTCCCTCTCTGTGAATATATGTTTTTGATAATTAACAGTGCATATGCAAATACTATAATCTCCTAATTTACAGTGGTGGGTTGAGCAGAATATCGATACCTCAAAATTAACATGACAGAGGCGGTGAAATTAAATTTATTTTGATGTGGATGATGCGGAAATTTGGTATTTTAAAATAGGTTCACTTCCATGAAAAATATTTTAAATACTAAACAAAATATAGAAAATTCAATTTAAAAAATTATAAAAACAAAACACTTGAATCTAGTTTTCTAAAAATAGCGTGTAACACAAGCACGCAACTCAGTTTGAATACTTTAACATAATTTAAAAAACAAAGAATGAGTTCGTCATGCCTTAATCAACAGTTTGAATCTCAATTTTCCAAAAACAACACCAAACACAAAACTCTATGTGAGTATGTTTGCACTTGCAATACTAAAATTTGCCAAAGAAAAAATAGTACACTATTACCTTGCCCTCATCTACAGCCAGGGACAGAGGCCTCTTTTCCAATGGCTCTTTAGTGCCAGGAGCTCCAAAACCAATTACAGGAACAATAGTGCTTGACCTCTCCCATATTTCAGCGGATATTAATATGGTGAGCCCTGCACCGAGGCTGTGCCCTGTTAGTAGAAGTGGGTAGAAAGGATCAGTATTGCGTCAAGGACTTGATGCAGGCTCTTGACCATTACTTTGCTTGGCAACAGGGACTTGCTTCTGCGCAACCATTATTGTTTATATGTCAATGCTATATTTGAATGATATTTTTAGTTTATTTTATATATATTTAAATTATATTGAGCATGATTTAATTATTTTCATTAACAATTTTAAAATTATTGTTGAATTTCCAGTTGGTAAATGGTGGTAAGTGGGTTGATAGTTTTAAAATTTGAATATGGAAAAGGGAAGATATTTTTTTCAAGCGAAATAAACTAGAATCATTCATTGAATAAAAATATGGAAGCTTGAGTAATAATGTGAAGGAAAAAACATGGATTTTTAGTAATACTGTAAAAGAAACAACAACATGGAAGTTTAGTAATAATATAAAATAAACAACAACATGAAGCTTAGTAATAATGTAAAAAGGTGGATCATAAAATTGTAGTATTTAGAAGAAGTTTTTATTTAGAATGTTGTTAAAAAAATGGCAGATATATTCAATATAAATATAATGGTAACATATTAAGAAAATTATAAAAACACCGCTAGCTGGGAAAGTCTACAAGTGAATAAATAATCTGAGCTTTAAATTATTTTTATTCATACGAGTTCAAAATAAATTACATGAAAAATATTATATGAAATCAAAAATGTCAAACTCATGCCATTGAACATAAGATTCTTTCATGAATCCAACATGATCAACTCCACCACTTAACGACAAATTCTTCCCTAAATCTGCTAGGGTTAAAAATGGTGTTGCAGAGAAATTTGCAGAAGGGGAGGTAAAAATTTGTTTTTTAGGCCCTGAAAAACTTGATCAAGTGCTTCAAAACCTCGATCGATTGTTTGAGATAAAATTTAAAATAACTCAATAGAGGGTTTAACAAACCCCCATTCGAGATCTTAACATGGTTAAATAGAGGCTAGATCTAGGTTTAATACTACATCTAGCCTATAGCTTGATATATATCTTGAGGCTAAATCTAGCGTTAAGACTCGATTGAGACTTAAGGATTGATAAAGCGAGTTTTTTAATCCCATGCCTAAGCTATATTGGGGCTAGATTTCAAAAACATGGCTCGATCGAGCTCCTAGATAACCTAGGGTTACGCAGGAGCTCCAATGAGGTTTTTTTTAACTATCGATTGAGTTGTATTTAAGACCTCAAACAAATCGATCAAGCCTTGCTCAAATATTTCTTGATCGAGTGCTTAAAATGGATCGATCGAGCTATTTCTTTTTTCACCAAAAACATGCCCTCTCTTGAAAAAAGTGTAACCTAGCTTCATGCATAGACCCTTGAACAATGGATGTCCAACATTAGAATGAATTTTCCAACCAATGTAGGGGCCCTAGCCATTTTTGAATCCTATTTTACTTGTCTAACAAGTATTTTTTGTAGTTGTGATAGTCTCAAGAGTATATTGGTAAACACACTAAATTAATTCTAGGTCTTCTCGATGACAAGTTGTAGATCTATTGATTATTTTATTAAAAAAATGTATAGGAGATAAATCACATACCTAAAGATCATCCTTCCTTCTACCATCCACTGCTCAATGAAATGAATTATCCTTTAACCCACTTTTGTATCTACAATGGCATATAGATCACATGTGAGGTATATCATTTCACTATTTCCATTAATTCAACGTTCATTCTAGGGAAAGCTAAGGAAATTCGCTATGGAAATATACTCTAGGTATTTAATATGATCCACATTTAGATTAGTCTATGGAAAATTTTCAATTCTCAGGTTGAATATATGTAAAACACAAATAATTTAGGATTAATGTGTTACCATGTATTTCCTACAAATATTCTAGGATAATGTAAACACTGGTTACTGAATTGGACATACAAGTTGGATTTTCTAGCTAGCCTCTACATTTTCTGGGAGAATTCCTAGTCCTTTGTTGATGCTTCTTGAATCTCACATAGGATGGAGAAGGAAAAAAAAATTCTTGAAGGAGAATTCCCCCCTCACTACACTCTTTATGTTGGTAGTGGAGCATTCCTATGCCACATATAATAGGTCTCTTTTCTACTCTTTTGGGCATTTTCTTTTGATTCTCATTATGGACACTTTTGTGGGGTATATAGCTTTTCTATCATAGGGCTCATGCAAGGCTTTCCTTTGGGTGTGGTTTTGATCACTCCCATTAGTTATTTAACAATGATATCAAGGGTGGGAGCATCAACCTGTTATTTAAGGCATCAGGTTCTTCACTCACTTCCTTAGGTTTCTCCAGGAGGTTTGACCCTAGGCCAACCACTTTCATCTTTTAAGTAACATCACCTAGTTAGTTCGAGTAAAAATACTTGACACATCAACATGTTGATGTTCGCCAAACAACCCAATTGAGACCAAAAAATCTTAGCGTCCAGGTTTAGGGAACTTTTCCCCTAGCCAATTCAAGATGAATTTACTCGCTGGAAAGAGAATCGAC
This sequence comes from Pinus albicaulis, assembly GCA_034641835.2. Classification (NCBI taxonomy): domain Eukaryota; kingdom Viridiplantae; phylum Streptophyta; class Pinopsida; order Pinales; family Pinaceae; genus Pinus; species Pinus albicaulis. The sequence continues at coordinate 439,052,482 of CM076574.1, read as the reverse complement.
AGATGAGCGAGCCACCTTCACTGATTCTAAAGTACTAGAAAAAGTTGTAGAGTGGGTACTTTATGCTAGTCATGCCAAGGGAAAATGTTAATAATTATATATTTGTAACATTAGTTATGTCGATATCCACATCTATTTTGGAATAGGGCTTCAAAAATTATAATTTAAATAGGGATTTAATGTCCATAGAATACTTAATAACATTCTTATTAGTCTATAAAAATCAAAGGCTCACTATTATATCCAAATAAGTTATGTCTTTTCTTCCGCTTTTAATTCAAATCATTAATTAAAAAAATATATATGTGAACAAGTGTCATTTTTTGACATGTGTTATTGATAAGTCATGGCATTGACCCATGGCATTTTAATAAATACCATATTAGAAATCTCCATAATTAAGAATTGTGCTACATGTTTTTCTAAAATGCCTATATGTTTAACTTATATATTAAGGTTTTTTATCATCCATTTTCACAAATTTAAGAATAATTTATTAACATAAAAGCATTGGTATTACATAGTTGTAACTATTCACATCATTAGGGAGACCATTGTTAAATTTTCCAAAACTAAATGGGTGATTAAAATTTTCAACTAATTCTAGTTTAGAAAATTATACAAAACATAATAGCACCTCCAACTGTTCATCCAAGCCTAACACCCATAATACTGATACAATATCAAAATATCATCCATTTCTAGTAGAGATAAGATAATCATGATTATTCAAAGGAAGCAATAGGTACATGATCCATGGAACTCGATCTAAGAGGAGCAACATGGAATTGAACTTCGCTAGATGGAGGAAGTAGCAGAGGTCAATTCTCCCTTGCAGTCATCAGAGGGCAGAAATTCCTAGTACATTTTGTTAATGTTCAATGCTAGCCCTACTCTTAGAAACCTTATATGTCCTATATCTTTCATTTTTTTGTGAATTAATATCTTTCATTTTTTTTGTGCATTCATATTCATTAATTTATTGAATGTGGAAATGAGGGTTGGGTTCTGTTGTGAACTAGGAGTTATGTATAACCAAACTTGATCGTTGTCATTTCTTGTGGACTACATTTTTACCTGAAAATCCCTAGTCCTTTGATTTTTGTTCATTTCATCATATTTGGAATGAGAGTTGGGTTCTATTTTAAGATGTGCTTCCTCCAAATTATTATTATTTCCTACGAGACTAGTTCTTCGTTAAATAATTATTTAGTAGAATTCGTTAGGAGTTAGTTATACAATTTTTTATAATTGTCGATCTAGTCTATAAATTCATCACCAGAATAAAACATTCATAGTGTGTTTTCTCTTAAAAATTTGGTTTTGTTCCCATCTATTTTCACGGTTATGCTTTTCTCCTTTGTCTTGTTAATTTGTCATGGTATCAGAGCTACACTTAGAGAGTAGTTGTGTCTATTGCTATCACTGCCACCAGTTAGAGCATGTGCACCAGCCGAGAAAGGGATGCTAAGTTTGAAAGAAGAAGTTGCGGGGGTCTAAAATATTGTGTTGTAGTTGTGGAGTGTCAAAAATTTTAGGCCTCTATAATTTTAGAAGATTGGTAAGACTAAAGCTACAGAGACAACATTATGAACCACTTTTGGATTCTAGGATCTAACCCTCCTGAATCCAGAGAGGGATCTCTCTTATAAGTGCGAAGATTGATTTATCTTTAAGGATTTTAGTATGATATTAGGCTAGTTATTAAGAACAACGGTTTTTGGTTTGTTTGGATGGTTGAGCATGATTTTTAATTGAGTGGAAAGTCCTAAAAATGAAAGAGTTTCAAAGGGGTGAAGGTGTGAACAATCAGAACAAGATTTGGCTGATAGGATAGATATGAAATAGCACTTAGTCCATTGGGCTATGGAGTCATAAAAGGGTTTAATTGTGCAACAATTTCAAGAGTGATCCAAGGGGAAACTCATATATATCAAAAGATCCTTTAGATTAAATGATGAATGGAACATTAAAAGTGTTGAGAAGGTGGAAAAATTCAATAATTTCAACAAGGATTTATCAACTTTCCAAACAAGAAAATCCTTTTAAGCAACTGTTTGAAACCAACCAAAGACAGGGCTAACCTTAAACTTCTTTGGACAAGCTTGTATTAAGGCTAACTTATCAGACAAACAATCCAGCAACCCACATGACTACTTTCAGAAGGGATGAAAACAGATAAGAAAATGAAGTGCAGCTTAAGATCAAGAAAGACACATTAAAATCTAAGCCTGCTTCAGCATAATCTTAGGGAAACCTTCAAAACAACCTTTGGAGAAAGAACTAGAAGACAGGGAAAACCATAAACTTTCCTAGTCCAACTCTACTTAGCATATAATTAAAATATCATTCAAGAACTTCCTTCCAAGTTTTGCACATCAAGACAAGGACAAACCAAAATTCCTTGATAATGTTTACACTTAACTTAAGTCATTCTTAAACACACAATTGGAGGAAAACATAAATATAAAGCTTATCAGTGAGAGTAGGGTACTTTTAACAGTAAATCCTAGCTATATATTTGTTGTTCTTTATTAGATAAAATTGAACAAAATGGCATACATGAAAGGAAAACAATAACACAGTAAGAAGTACTTCACTAATGATATAGACCAGGATCCCAAAAACCAGCTTGTATATTGATGTAAATCCAGTTACATACTTCAAGTCCAATGTTTCAGTACAGCAATCATCTTCTCTTCTCAGCCTAACTTATTTGATCACAAACCGAGCTTCAAGAGCCTCTCAAAACTATTTACATGTAGAAAGTTTCGAGCACAAGTATTACATCAAAGTTCAACAACCAACCTTTTACAATGTACTCCTCAAGGAGATTTTATAAGAAAATGAGGAGGTGGAAGGTTTTTTAGGGTTCAAGTATCATTAATTTCATAATAAATGCAATTCCTAGCCTTGAAAATCATGCAAGGCATAAGGCAGGAATGCATTCTATCTATAACTTTGTTTCATAACTCTATTATGCTTTTTGAGGCTTAATGGATGAGAAAATTGACTTCAGGGTTTTTTCTTATCTTTATAATAACTCTGCTGACAGTTGTAATAAGTTCCTTTGATTTGTAATAACTATTCACCTGTCTTTAGGAAAACATCTTTGAAATAGGCATTAACTATGCCTTCTTTGATTTCTTTTAGGCTGCAAGTGTCTTTCGGTAGCTGGGGAGGATTCAATTAGCCTCTGATGTGGTAGTGGAGGCTTCTCGGACTAATAGATCTCATTGTTTTAACCTAAAACATTGTTAATTTGCTTTTGATCTATGTTTTAGGCCTGATTAGGCTTAATCTCTGTCCTCCGGTCTTCAACTGAGTGCATGAGGCCTTTGATAGTCAAATTTATGCCTTAATCCCTCAAAAATGTGTTAAAACCTTTAATTCTTCATTTCTGCATTGAATTTATCCTTTGACACTGATACTCTTTGTTTGATTAATATTTGTTGTGCCTTTGTTGTTTTGTAGGTGCACAGAAGGTTTTATAATGTCACCAGTGCTCATGAGGCATGGGTAAAATGATAATTGGAACCCTGTAGATTCTTTGTTTTCATGGATAATTTCCTGCGGGATCGTCATCCCCGGCCTTCTTTTCTTTTAAACACTGTGGAGAAACTTTGAAAACCTGCAAAGATACATAAAAGTAAGAGAAAACCCATGAAAAAATAGGTTTAGCATTGTTTGGAGAGTATTGGAGCGAGATTAGATCATGACCGTTTGTTGAAAAGAACCAATGGTCGAGATAATCCGACGGGGTCAATTGGGAGGCAGTCGGGTAAATGGAAAGGAAGATTAAGTCTGAGCTGTTAGATCAGATTGATCAACGACCGAGACTAATTGGTAAAACATTCGGGAGCAAAGGGGAAAAAGTGATGAATTGGTGGGGAAATTCAATCAGAACTGTCGATCTAGATAAATTAACAGTCAAGATCACGTAATGGAATGTTGGGGATTTCAGATGGTGGGGGAAATGCAATGGGGGGAAGATTTAATTAGGACCGTCGATCTTCAGAGATCGACAGTGGAGAAGACTCAATAAAATGCTCGGGAGAGGAAACAAAGGGGCAAAGACTTGGGGGTTAGATGCAATCTGGGCCGTTGGATTGAAACGATAGACGACAGAGATTAGAAAATAAAAAAGGTTAATGCGGTGGAGAAAGTGGTTTAGCGGAAAACCAGAATGGTTTTCGTGCAGCTCTAAGACAGTTTTAGAATTTTTCCAAAACAACGTGATATGGGTCTGCGCTTGACACGTGTCCCTTTAAAACCACCCACATCGTGTAATTTTTCGGCATTAACGTTCAGGCGCAAAATTACGTGATATGGAGTTTCAGCCATCAGATGAAAGGCGAAGAGATCTGACGGTGGTAATGAGAGCGTGATGGGGTGAGATGCACGAGCGAAAAATGTGGGCAGGGTCAAGGGCGAATTAGATCTGGACCGTTGGATCTCAGGAATGGACGGTTGAGATCTGTCGACGGGGAAGGTAGGTCCCAAAGGATTTGGGCCTATCAAATTATATCTGGACCGTTAGATCTTAGGAATGAATGGCCCAGATTTAATCTCGGGGTAATGAAAGCAATGTGAGACGAGGAATCGGGCGGAGAACGAGTGCAATAAGGATCATTGATCAGCAAAGATCAATGGTGTATCTTCATCGATAATTTGAACTGTCGGGTTTATGAAATAACAAAGGGAAGTCGGGTTAAGATCCTGGCCATTAGATCTTGGGAATGGACGGTCCAAATTTGATCGCAGGATTGCAAATCGGCGAAGGCAAGGGGTAAAGCAAAAATGAAATGTGTCGATGCGATTAAGCGCGGGCCGTTGGATCTAGGAGAGATCAACGGTGGGGATTCAATCGGCGGTTGTGATGGTAAGGGCTTTCGATCGGAGTGCGATTAAATCTGAGCCATCGATTCTTGTGGATTCGACAGTTCAGATTAATCATGGGATCGCAGTTAGAGGAGGGAAAGGGAATAGAAAAAAGGATTTTTTGCGATGTGATGGAGTATCAACCGTCAGATCAAAGGATGATCGACGGTCCAAATTAAATCAGAGATCGCATCAATGGGAGACAGTATGAAGAATAGGCGCGATGCAATGAGCCGATGGTCGTTGATCTTGCAGAGATCGATGGCCTAGATTTGCTTTAAAACATATCGTCTAGTTTCATAAAACACAAAGGAAAAAGGGTTTGGACATGTTTTTTTTTTTTAGTGTGTTTTAGCGCTCGATTACGGGGCTCTGGGTTATGTGAGGAAGGCAAAGGGATTGGGGGTTTAAAATAAAAGGGGCTATCGCAATCAGAGTTTTCAAAAGTAAAAGGTAATAAGGAAAATAGAAAACCCTGATTGCGATTGCACGATAGGGGCTTAACTGCAGGTTACAACTCCGGTTTTATGTGGAAAAAAGGCGCTCGGGCTAAGGCCTTAGTGCAAAAAAAAACTTCTTTTTAGGCTTTTTGAAGGATTTTGAGATTTCCGATGAGGTTAAAAAAGGATTTTTATACCTTATCTAAGGGAATGAAAGAAAATGAGGGAAATGGAGGAAATTTATGAAGAAAAAAGGGGATGAAAATGGTGTTATTAGTGAATGGAAGGAGGAGTAAAATGAAGGGGAAAATGGGTTTTTGAGCAGTCTTTCTCCTTGCAAACAATAGATTTTTTTCGGGTTTTTGAAGGAAAGAGGAGTGAATATTAACTAAAGGATTATTTAACTTCATAAGGCTTTAAGAACTAACAATTTGGCATGAAATTGTTTCTTAAAGGCTTAAAAATGATTTAGCCACAATTTTGTATGACAAATTTTTATAGGTGGCTAACAGAAAACATTGTCTTCTGTCATTGTGAGGAGGACGGGCATAGGTGTCAAAAGAAGGTTGTTGTGTTCACTGATGCACATTCTATTAAATTTTACTATTACGCGTTTGAACCCGCTACTTTGGAATTTAAAAATTGAACCAACGCTTTGAATCTTAGTTTGTTTTTTTCTTCCCATGCCTACGAGGATCAAGTCTTTTTTTTGAAGCAATATTTCTTGTGGTTTTGTGGATTTTCTCAATTTTTCTCTTTGCTTCGCAGCTGAAAATAACAGCTTTTAGTAGGGAAAAAACTACAACCCTTAAAAGATCTTATAGTTTGTTTCAAACACTTGGTTGAAAAATCATCTGGATTACACTCATGTTATATAATTTAGTATCGAAGGGACTCATAAGCACATGATTATGAATGATGGGATGAACAAGAGACATATGAAATTCTATTTTTAGAGCATTCGATAAATAATATACGAGTGACAATTATTGTTGTTGTTGTTGTTGTTATGGTGAATTCATTTTGAAAATTCCATTATTATTGGTTACAAATGAAAATTGTACCCTCGCTCTGTTTGAGATAAATGCAAAGGATTCTATATTTTACTTCGTAGAGGGAGTGCCCTATTTAATTTGAAGTTTTTTTTAAAAGATGTCATATTTCTGATTGTTTTTTTAAACATGGCTTCAACGAGTCAATTTTCCATCCTTATGCCTATATTTAGTGGGAAAATTTATGATTTTTGGAGCCTTAAAATGAAACCATTCGTACAAGGTTTAAGTTATTGGGAGACCGTAGAATTGGGGTTCCCGAAAAATGATGCAAATATAGTTGCTCGCAATGAGTGCCCTTTGCTCAAAGAAAACAATTTGATGAACTTAAACGGGAAAGAAGGTAGAGAGAAGTCTTGCATTTTAAATTCCTTAGATGACTCTATTTTTCCTAAAATCACTACCGCTAAGACTACTAAATCAATATGGGATATACCTAAAGTTTCTTATCAAGGTAATGAGAAAGTAAAGATGGTGAAATTACAAACTCTCGTAACACAATTTTAAACACTTAAAATGATCGAATCAATAACATTTGATCAATTCATGACTAAATTTATGGGTGTTTTTAATGAGATTCGGATGAATGGTGAAGAAATAGAAGATAAACGAATTTTTGGTAAGGTTCTTAAGTGTTTTCCTAAAAAATTTGGCATTTTAGTTACTCTTTTTGAGTCGAGAGAATTAACAAAATTATCCGTGGAAGAATTAACTGGTTCTTGATTGGCTCATGAAGAAATAATTAATTTAGATGTCACTACTTTAGAGCATGCTTTCAAATATAAAGATTCCATGGATAGAGGTAGAGGCGAGAGGTTTTCATTGTAGGAGAGGAAAAGGAAGAGGACAACCCCGAGTCGATGATAAATCATAGGTAACTCAATGACATTTAGAAAAGTTTCAAACTGATCATGGTCATAGGTGGATAGATAAATTAAAAAATTCAATGTCACTATTGTAACAAATATGGCCACTATAAGTATGAATGTAAAAAAATAATAGCATGTTTTAAGTAAAAACAAAGCCAATGTCACAAACACCGAATGTGAAACATCGGATGCTTTATTTCTAGCATGCCAAGTGATCGTGCAAGTACCTAATAAATATGTTTGGTTGGTAAACATCAGATGTAGTAATCATATGACTGGTCATAATGATTTGTTTTCATATCTTGATACATGTTTCAATTCCTTTATTGGTTTAGGTGATGATCGTTAGGTCAAAGCTTCAGAAAGGGTGTTGTGCCTATCTTAACCTAACAAAATGTTGTGAAAAATTTCTATGATGTTGTTTATGTACCCAATTTAAAACATAATTTGTTGAGTGGTTGACGAGTTAGATGCACATGGTTATGATGTTAGCTTTCACAACACTACTTGCATGATTTTTGATCGGCATAAATCTCTTGTTGCAAAGATTCCTATGACAAAGAACAAGTTGTATCAATTACAAAGAAAAAGTGAGAAGTTGTATGCACATAATGGTTCAACACCAATTTACATAGACTTGTATGACTTGTTCTTAACTTTGATAAAGGAGGTGATTATGAATCTAACGAATTCATTGATTCTTGTAAAGAACATGGTATTAAAAAAACATATGAAAAACCAGGTATACTCCACAACAGAATGGAGTCACGGAAAGAAAGAATCAGAAAATTATGAATATGGCTCGAAGACTGCTCAAAACATGAAATTTGTCTAAATATTTATGGGCTGAAGTAGTTTCATGTTAGGTATATATTTTGAATAGATCACCAACTTCTAGTGTTCAAAGTTTTGTACCTGAAAATCAAGGAGTGGAAAAAAGGAAACTATTTCACACTTTTGAGTATTTGGTTGTATCTCTTTCACTCATGTTCCAGAAAAATTAATAAAGAAGCTTGATGATAACAGTTCATTAGCTTTAAGTGGGCTTGATTATAATCATTCTAAAATGAGAATATTAAGTGACACTTATGCACAAGACGGTGTTGATGATATTGTAAATTTTTCATTCCTTTCATTTCAAACTACTTGTTTTGAAGAGGCTATAAAGGAAAAAGAATGGGAGATGCAATGAATAATGAAATCGATGTTATTGAAAAAAATCAAACTTTGGATTTGGTTGATCTACCTGATGATAAAACTTATATAGGTTTCAAATTGATTTTTAAAACTAAGTTAAATGAGAATGGCTTGATACAACTGAATATACCATTACTTGTTGAATAATGGTTTTAGAAGGAGCGACCATGAACCCACTTTGTATATCAAGAATGATCATCAAAGTAATATGTTGATACTCTGTCTTTATTTGATGACATACTTTATACAGGTAACATGCAGTTAGATGAATTTAAAGCTATAATGAAAAATGAATTTGAAATGACAGATCTTGGATTAATGAGATACTTCTTAGGTATTGAAGTGAGACAAACACATCATGTTATCTTTATGGGTCAATAGAAGTATGCTACTGACATTTTGAAAAAGTTTAAGATGGAAAGGTGTAAACCGGTGGATACTACTTTTGAAGTTGGTACAAAGTTAAGTAAATATGAAGTGGGTACTATTGTTAATTCAACATTGTAAAAGAGAAATGGTAATAGTATTATGTATCTAACTACTACTAGACCTGATATAACATTTTCATCTAGTTATATTTCCAGGTTTATGGAATATCCTAAAGAATGTCATTGGAAATCTGGAAAAAGGGTGTTAAGATACATTACAGGTACAACTACTTATGGTTTATGTTATACAACCTCTACAGAGAGTAAGCTTGTTGGTTATATAGACAAAGATTATGCAGGATGTATTGATGATTGGAAAAACACTTCTAGCTATGCTTTTCTATTTGGCGTGAAAACTAGATCTCGTGGTGATCAAAAAATTAGCCTAAATCTGTGTTATCTTCAACAGAGGTCGAGTAAGTTGCAGCAAATTTAGCATCATGTCAAGTAGTGTGGCTGATGAGACTTCTCTCTAACTTCGTATGTACACAAAATGAACCTATTTCAATCTATTTTGACAACACTTCCACTATTTTCTTGTCAAAGAACAATATCTTTAATAAAAAAAGGCAAACATGTGGACACTCATTTTCACTTCATCCATGAAATTGATAGGAATGGTGATATTGTTCTCTAATTTTGCGATTACAAGGAACAGTTAACAGATACCTTCATCAAACCACTAGGAAAAGTTAATTTTGAATTCCAAAGTAAGAAGTTAGCCATTGAAATAATGTCGCCCTCAAGATTAAGGGGGAGTGTTCAGATTAATCTTAGTTCAATAATTAGTTAATAGAATCATTAGAATTTAGTTAAACACTTATTTATAATTGTTGATCTAGTGTATAAATTCATCTCCAGGATAAAACATTTGTAGTGTGGTTGCTCTCAGAAATTTGGTTTTGATCCCATCTATTTTCATTGTTCTATTTTTCTCCTTTGTCTTGTCAATTTGTCATTCTCTCGTTATCGAAGCCCTAGTAGCCATACTTATATTATTCCAAGTAATCTCATTCATTTCGTTAATTTCTTTAGCATTCCAATGGGGGGTTCGATTATGTTGTGATAGAGACTTCCCTTGAATGAATAACTCAAATATTTCTGGTACTTTGATTCCAACTCCAACATCTGTTACAGAAGCCAAACTAGGCCACATAGTAACTCTAGGTTTCTCTTCTCTAGGATGATTACTTTATTTTCTCAATTGGTGTAGAATAACTCACATGTCTACTGATGCAGGTGGATATTGGTGGCCACCCGCCTATTCCACTTGGGGCCGCACCATATTCTCTCTTTCATTTTTTTTCACAACTTACTATTTTTAGCAGTTTTTCAGGTCCTGAACTTTCGAAGCCATTTTGAAGCCCCAAGCGTAGATAGTATGCCGAATTTACATCCCTGGGAAGTTGAAACACCAATTTACCCAAATGGGGCCCATATTTTTGGTGCTTCATCTCCTAGGGTTAGGTTTTTGGACGTTTAGAATTCTCCATTGTTTCTCCATAATAAATAGGCCCTTGAGCCTTATTATAATACAGTTCAGAGGTATGTAGTTGCCACATCTCTTCTCAGAGATTTGCTACCAGCACCCTAGCTATTTTATTCCAATAATGTTTGTAAGCATATTTCTGTGATTTGATATTAATGAAATGAAGCCTTATTTCCACTGTATTTCTATGTTTATGGTTATTTTTGTATTCTGTTGCATTCCTGCATAGATCCAGATCAGTGGTATCTTTAGTTTTGCTTTTTCTCAATCCTTCTTTGCATGTCCCCAACAAGGTCGGGGTATAAGGAGTTAGGGCTTGATTTGGTGGAACCTTTGCAAGATCAGCCTCACAAACCCCAACGGATGCCCATGGGGGACAAAAAGAAAGATGAGGGAGCAGGATATCCTATCAAAATATTGCTCGAGGAGGCCCTCGAAAAACAAAGGAATGCGATGATGGATAACTTTGCCCAAATCCTTCAACGACTGAACACTGGTGGCGCATATACATCCAGCAGCCACTCTGGAGGAGCGACCCCCTTTAAGGTACAAGTAAACTCTGAAATTCCCATATTTGAGGGTCAAATAGATGCAGATGTTGTAGATAGATGGTTGAATCTATTAGAAGGATATTTCTCAGTTCATGATTTTTCTGACTGGGAGAAGATTATTTTTACACTCCTCAAAGCTACCCCCTATGTCAAGGATTGGTGGGAAGCCTACTGTGAGAAAACGGATGAGACTGAACCCTCTCTGCTCTCAGCCATACCCACTTGGAATTATTTCCAAGATGCCATCAAGGAACAATAGTATCTTGTGGGGAGATATGAGGACAAGTACATACAATGGACCACGCTGCAAAGAACAAAGGGATCAAGATGTGCATGAGCTAACGAATCTGTTCCATACCCTGCGTACAAATTTGGGTATCAAAGATTCAGAGAAATAATTCATGCTAAAGTATTGTGGTTTTCTGCATAGATACATTCAGGAGGAAATGGAGTTCCTCAACATCTCCTCACTTGGTATGGCATACCAGTATGTTGCCAAGATTGAGCAGAAATTCAAGCAGAAGAAGCGAGACTTTGGATCTGCGAATCAAAAGCAAGGGAAAGGTGCCCCCAAACAATAGAACAAAGGAAAAATCCAAGGCATGGAAGCCCAAGACAACCTGCCAAATACACAAGACAATAATAGCACCACGAAGCCAAAGAAGGACATGGGAATGTGGTGCGAGTTCCATAAGAGCTCCACTCACAACACAAGTGAGTGTCGGGCCAAGCAGTCACTGGTGGACGAGATGAGGGCTTCTGAATCAGATGCATGCTCAGACTCTGAATCATAACCTAACAAGGTGAATGATAAAGGGAAGCAGATTATTGATGTGGAGCCCAATGCCACTGTTGCCACTGTGAAGATCTAGAAAAGGAACCAGAAGATCCAGAGGAGGTAGAGCATCTCTTCCACTCCTAGATGTGGGTAAAGCGTTCCCCGATACGGTTTATTATCGATAATGGGAGCCAAAATAACCTCATTTCAGCAAATGTTGTGAAGCGGTTGGGCTTGTCGACCACAGTGCACCCACAACCATACACCATCGAGTAGCTTCACAAAGGAAGGGATCTCTGCGTCAGCCATCAATGCCACCTTCCCTATAGCATCAAGCCCTTCACGGATGAGGTATTGTGTGACATTGCTCCTATTGGTGTTTCTAATGTATTATTAGGCCAACCATACTTGTGGAAGTGACATGCTGTGTATGAGTCTTGACCTCGTGCTATTATTTTTACTTTGGGAAATAAATTGTACATGATACCAGAGGTACCACCACCTCCCATTATCTCTTTGGTTACTAAAAAAAAATGCAGTAAGCTCATTTCCCAAACCAGGAAATTTTTTTTCATGATGATCCGCCCCCAGGGCAAGAAGAAGACTGTGGCCACGACCTCCAGACATGGCTCCTCTCCACGACAACAAAAAATGGACAAGGTTGTGGAGGAGTACGGGGACATCTTCACATCACCCATAGGGGTGCCTCTACACTATCAGGTCAAGCACCCCATTGACCTGACCCCAGGTGCGACGCTACCCAATGGACCGATCTATAGGCGCTCTATTATGGAGAATGATGAAATCAAGAGGAAGATTCAGGAGCTACTGTAGAAAGGTCACATTCGACCAAGTTCATCGCCCTGTGGGAGCCTGATCGTGTTGGTACAGAAGAAGGATGGGACTTGGAGACTCTGTATTGATTATCAGGCCCTGAAAAAGATCACTTTCTGGAATAGGTACCCTATCCCACGGATTGATGACCTTCTGGACCAACTCAAAGGGGAAAAATATTTCAGCAAGATCGACTTGAAGTCTGGATATCACTAGGTACCAATCGAACCCTCTAATGTGTGGAAGACTTCCTTTAAAGCCAAGGAGGGCCTTTTCAAATGGCTCGTCATGCCTTTCGAATTGAAAAATTCTCTCGCAACCTTCATGAGGTTTATGGATGACATCTTGCATCCATTCACCAACTCATTTTTAGTGGTATACTTGGATGACATTCTTATCTTCAGCCAGACTTGGGAAGAGCACCTCCACCACCTCCGAGAAGTCCTCCAAACACTGCGGCATCACAAGTTATGTGCCAATTTGGAGAAGTGGACTTTTGGCATGACCCTGAGTTCAATATCCGGGATACATTATTGATGACAAAGGGGGGTGCATGTGGATCCAGCCAAGATCCAAGTCATTCGGGATTGGCTGGCCCCCAACCACCCTAACGAGCTTCACGACTGTCCGGGTCTTGCTAATTTCTACCGTAGGTTCGTGTTGGGATTTTCTCATATTACTTGGCCCTTGATTCAAGTCACCAAAGCAAAGGAGTGAAAGAAAAAATCTATTGGTTGAAATCTCAATATAAGGCGTTCGTAGAATTGAAACATCGCCTCTATGTTGCCCCGATGCTCACATTACCGGACTTGCAACAACCATTTGAGATTGAGACAAATGCCTCCGACTATGCTATTAGGGCAGCTTCTTACTCAACAGGCATCCAGTGGCATATCACGAGTGAGACATTGTCCGACACAGGTTCGAAAGTATCCCACTTATGACAAAGAAATGTATTCCATTGTGCAGGGCTTTGTCGACAATGGAAGCATTACATTTTGGGGAAGGAGACAATCATCCACATAGACCACTGACCCCTGCAGTTCATACAGACACAAGGGAAGTTGTAGAACAATCGCCATCAGAAGTGGTCCACATATCTGCAACAATTTCATTTGAACATCAAGTACAAGAAGGGTAGCACCAATAATGTTGCAGATTGCCTCAGTCAACCACCGATCGTGGCCATAACCACTGTTATCAACTCTTGTGGGCATGAGACTTCTGATTGGCCGCTTCTCTATAAGAGTGATCGAGAATTCAGCTACACATACAAGGCACTCTTGGGGGGTATGCAAGTTCCAAATTTCCACCTCCAAGATGCACTATTATGTCACCTGTGACACTTTTGTGTTCCTTCAAGAGAGCGTGCCAAGATTATATGGGAAGCGCACTACAGTCGAGTCGCTAGGAATTTTGGGGTCGAGAAAATAGTGGCAGTACTTCAGAAGTATTTCTATTGGCCAAACCTTCGACAGGATGTCAGGAAGTACATTAGATCCTGCACTTCTTGCACCATTTCCAAACCGACCATCAAGAAGCAAGGGCTCTATAATCCGCTACATACCCCTAGTCAACCTTGGGAAACCATCTCCATGGATTACATGTTAGGCCTTCCTTCTACTAAGCATGGAAATGACTATTTTTTCATGGTCGTCAGCAAATTCTCAAAGATGGCCATTATGGCGGCCTGCAAGAAGAATATCACAGCAAAAGCCACTGCTAAACTCTTCTTTGAATGAGTGTAGGTACACTTTGGGATCCCACAGTCTATCATATCAGATCGCGATAGCAGGTTCCTCAGCACATTTTGGTCCAGCCTCTGGTCAATGTTGGACACCAAGCTCATTATTTCCATAGCTTTCCATCCCTAAAATGATGGCCAGACAGAGGTCGTCAACAAGATGATTGTAGAAATTCTACGCATGTACAATTCAAAGCATCCACGCACATAGCCCTCCCTATGTATAACATAGTTATAACTGTTCTCTCCACAGCTCAACTGGCCATGACCCCTTTCAGGTGAGCTTGGGATTCCAGCCACGGCCCCTTTATCTATGTAATAAAGTAAAAGTAAATATTAATAAGTAGAAATTTTTCTATATTTTTTTTAATATATATATATATATATATATATATAATTCTAGTTTATATATCACATTTTTTATAAATAATTATAATAATTAAAAACAAATTATAATTTAATTAATCTATATAATTTGATTAATTTATATAATTTTGACAATGTAAAATATATAAATAAACAAGTATTTTAATACTATTCATATGTACCATTTATTTTATGTAACCGTATTTAAAAAACAAAAAAAAATTGTGCACATAGAAGATAAAGTAAGGCATTCACTCACATGAAAAACTATTTTGTCATAAATTTAACATTGCAGAGGCTCAAAATACAATTATCTTGTGAAAAGACATTGACATTTTATATATTAAAATAGATATGGTATTCGAGGAAGGTGTTTGCCATGTAAATTTAAGTTGAATGTGTAATTTTAATGTACTATTATTGGTGTTTGTCGATCAATGTGCTAGTAGCTAAATTAAATTTTTACAATTTCGTTGGAGTTAAACTTTCACTAATTCACATGCTTTAAGAAAGAAGAGGAGTAACACTTGTTTTTTTTAACAAATATTCTTGAAAATAAATTTTAACTATACGAAGCATCTTTAGACACACACTCGACCAATAAAATATTCGGGTACATAATGATTCAAGAGTCAATGAAAAAAGGTCGACGCGGAAACAAAAATATCCATAGAAAATTTAGGGTACCATTCCCTTTAACAAAACTTGAAACTAAATCTTACACTTCAACCCTGAAAATCAATTCCACCAATTTGACCCGAAATTTTTGCTTAAAATCTTAAATAATGGAGGTATACCAAATTCATCAAGAATATGTCGGGGAGAGCATTACCTGTTATTAATCGCAACTATCTCATATAAAACGCTTGCAAACAACATCGACGTCATGAAATAATGTATCAAAAAACACGAAAACTAAATTTTACACTTCAATGGATAAGAATATGTAAATAAAGAAATTTATTCCACCATTTAACCTAAAAAATTTCTTAAAACCTTAAAGAATAGAAGAAAAGTATCTCAAATGCAACAAGAAAAATTGGGAGAAAAATTTGGTAGAGCCTTACCGGTTATTAACCTCAACTATCTCGTATAAAATGCTTGAAAACTACATGAGTGTCCTGTAATTTCTTATGTGTTGAACTCATAAACTGCAAATAGTTTCAATTTTGTGGATATTAATAACCTTTACACGATATTGTTTGATTTCCAGGGAGTAAAGAAGAACAACGAAAAAGAAAATCCAAATTTATGATGACTCTCACTGTTCAAAACCATGAAAACAAGATTTTATTCAAACATTCAATGCCAACGAACATAGTTTTAATTGAAGTGGAGGAGGATACCAAATCGAACCCGATCGATCCTACCATTAAATGTTATAAGATATGGTGGTTGAGTTTGTTGATTGCTAATGATTCGCTATTCAATTTCCCGAAATACCACTGTACAAAGGCAAAGGCTATGGGCCGAGTTCAGTGATTGCTAACGATTTTCCACTCAATTTCCCGAAATACCATTGTACGAAGACAAGAGGCTCGGGGTTCGAGATGTGAGGGAATGGATGCAAACACAAACGATCCAAAGTTATATATGCCTATGCAATGGGTGACCATATGGTAGATGTTGGTCGGATGGGATAGGGTTATGGAATTGAGGTCTAATAAAGACTCTAAGGGGGGCATTTAATAACATATAGCTTACCATATATTGCTTGCCATGATCTATGTTCTCATCAATTCTGGTTTCCAATATAAATGGAGAAGTGTATTAAACTTTCTTCTTTGCTTATGAAACATACATCACCATCGGATTCTTGTCATCGAGAGGTGTAAAATTGACATAAGTTTTGTCGAAAATGGACTCCTACAACTTCGGGCCCTCAAAGAATCTTTTTGGTACCCTCAAGATTCCCTAAGATTATGTTTTGTAGGGAATTTCCAAATCTCATTTGCTTCGGATGGTAATTTTGAATTTACTATCACGTTTCGTGAAAAATTCTAGTTAAAATGATTGTAAACTTCATAGCATTCTGATAAAATGGAATTTTACCTCCCCATTGAATCTTTCGGGAATCAAAGAATATTCTATGCAAAATATTACGTGTCTTGAAAAATGTGCCCTACACATGGTTCTCGCCTTACTATGTGGTCGTGGTTTCGCACTCCCTGCTTTGTTAGTCTACCCTCGCTCTCGCTATAGAAATTTGAATAACTCGATATTTTATCAACCGAGATTCTCCTAATCACACACTATTTTAACTTCATGCACAATATAGAATCTCTTCTACCATTGATCATTAATTGCGGAAATAAAAACAATCGCATGCGCACATTAAAACCATAAAAATTCACACATTTGAACACAATATTTTATGGGAAATCTTAAAGCTGAAAACCCCCAACTATCTATATATTATATGTTATAGAGATCATGTAACAATCATCATACAAAGCTCCTCACAAGCTCTCAGCACAATCTCCAATTGGTACACACTAATCAAGCTAGATCTAGCAAAACACATGCTCCAATCTCTCGCCACCCGATAGCCCTGCCTCTACCGCACAATAAATTTTGAAGAATGGCTCATAAATAACTTCAAACCACTCGGCTTGTACTCGCGCAATCCTCATTGGCATCTCCAATCACTCGGTTGTTGCAAATCATGCAATAGTATAGTCACAACCGATAGTCACACTGCTCTTTTCACCTATCTCTTCATCGGTCTCCACCGAAACTCGTCCATGCACTCGAAGTTAACCGATGTATTCTTTAGTTGATTAATGAGTTTATAATTAGTGAATTAATTAATAATTAATTCACACCACTCTCACTAGTGTATCAATCGATTAGACTAGATACAACTAGCTCAACTATGTTTAGCTTAGTTAAACCGAACACAACTCCATTAACTTCCTCAATCAATTCCACCAAACTCTCTCACATGATTTCTAACCGAATTATCCATGCAATAGCTCCACTTAAACCTTAAGAATAGCGTAATTCCTTCTATCAACTCATGTGCCACATCCGTGCACTTAACTCGAAGTGCTCCAAGAGAATAAGATAATGTTTATAGTACAAATATTATTAAGAGCTAATAATATTCGACATATCTATTTTTAGACCGGAAATCTAAAAATAGATTCCGCCTAATATGTCTAAAAATAGAGGTCCATCTATTTTTTTCCAACTTGACCAACCATCCACAAATAGCATCCCGCAACTCATAGAATATGATCCACATGTCTAAAAATAGACTTTGCGCCAAAAATAGCTCTACGGGCCCACTTAGTGAAGGTGACTCTTTTCACTAAGCTCATCATCTTGTTGCAATCTCAACACTCCCTCTCAACAAGATAAGGATTATCTTCCACCCCTATCCTACCTCTCGTGGTATTCGAATTCGCTCCCTGGTGAGCGCCTTCGTCAAGATATCAACATCCCGATCCTCCGTGGGAATTTATGAAAGTAACATGATCTTCCGCCGCACACAATCTCTCGATATGATGATATCGGATGTCAATGTGTTTAGATCTATCATGAAATACTGGATTAACCGAGAGTTTAATGCAACTCGATTATCAAAATAAATCACGAGTAGGATCTAAGTGTGAACCGAACAACCCGACTAGGATATTCCTCATCCATATAGCCTCGCATGTAGCCAAAATATCCGCCATATACTCGGCCTCGCCATATACTCGGGTTTCGCTGAACCGAGTGCCATGGATCTCTGCTTCTCCCGTTGTACCAGAGAAACCGATGTTGACCCGATAATGAAAATCCCTCCCGGATGTGCTCTTTTACGTCCGTTGGGCTCCCTACCCAATCCGCATCCGTGAAGCCACATAGCTTCACCTCATCCGACCGTTCGTATCGTAATCCATATCTCGATGTGCCTCTCGAGATATCTCAATACATGCTTCCCCCTCTTCCAAAAGAGCTTGGTAGGCTTAACCATAGCTTGTGAAAGTTGGATAACATCATAGCATATGTCAAGTCGTGTATTGACCAGATACATGAGCGACCCCACCAACTATCAATAAACAAAGTGGCATCCACTACCTCTGCCGAAGTAGCATCCTCCTTCCTCCATCCACCAGGAAGAGGAGTATCAACAGAGCCTACGTGCATGCATGTTGAACTTCTCCCGGTATCTCCCGGGCATACTTTCCTTGATAAAAATATAGTCCATTACTACGCCGCCAAATTTCCAATCCCAGGGAAATAATGAAGGATGCCCAAGTCCTTCATCTCAAACTCCTTTGCAAGATCGGCCTTGCATGAGTGTATCAACAGTTCATCACTCGTCAAAATCAAATAATCTACATAAAGTACAATGATCAGCAACTTACCCTCCACCGCAACTGGTATAGGTTCGGATCCGCCTCACTCTTGGAGAATCCAAGTCCGGTGAAATAACTATCTATCCATGTGTACCAAGCACGAGGTGCTTGTTTCAACCCATACAATGCTCTTTTGAGCCTCGCACAAATGAGACTCGGGCCGTTGAAGATCTCGAAACCTTCGAGCTGCTCTATGTACACCTCCTCCTCAATCACCCCCGTTGAGGAACGTAGTCTTCACATCCATCCGATGAATGTGCCACCTCATCCGCGCTAAGAGACCAAGAATCGTCCGTATGGAAGAATACCTTGCGACAGTGCAAAGGTTTCTTCATAATTGATCCCCTCAAACCGTGAGAAGCCTCGGGCAACAAATCTTGCCTTGTACTTCTCCACACTCCCCGTCGGTTGCTTGCTTCACTTTGTAGATCCATCTCGAGCCCACCACCGATTTCCCTTCCGGTCTTGGCACAAACTCCCATGCATTGTTTTTGAAAATCGTATCATACTCTTCCACCATGGCATCTACCCATGCGGAATCCTCCATAGCTTCCTCTAATGAGGATGGCTTCGTCATGATACACTTGCTCATAAGAGCCATGTATCCAGATATACGAGTCGGGTGATTGTCTCTATCTCGTGTTGTGATGTAGGTGCTCCTACAATCCTCTCTCGCATCTTGAGCCGCTCGCTCACCTTCTATAGTGCACTTTCGCCCTCCGATGGTTGGCGTTGCATGAGTGGTCTCTTCCACTCCATGAACCTCCTCTTGTGGCTGATCCACATCCCAAGGCTCATCCTTAGGAACTAATAGCTCCTCATCCGCATGAAAGTGTGGCTCCCTCTCAAGTGAACACTTCATGGCTTTCTCCTCATGAAATTTGATATCCTCGTCGCACAACGAGTCTTGCGACTGTTTGGCAAATACACACGATAGTTGTGGGGTGTATCGGTGTATCCCAAAAATATCCCAACCTCTGCGCAGTCGGCTCCAGCCTTCTTCCCCGGCATCCTTCGTCACATGAATGTAAGCAGTGAAAAAAAAACCCTCAAATGGGAAATATCGGGCTTCTTACCGTAAAACGCCTCCTGGGGTGTACTCATGCCAAGTATCCCGTGAGGACAATGGTTTTTTCACATAAACCGCAGTATTGCATGCCTCATCCCACAAGTTTATGGGAAGGCCCCGATCATGCAACATCGCTCGTGTAGCACCCACAATCATTCCGTTCTTTCACTCTAAAAACCCATTCTATTGTGGGTTATGAGGTGTTATGAGCTCTCTTTGAATTCCTTCGCGCCGCAAAATTCCTTGAACTTGCCAGAGATGAATTCACCACCATTGTTGCTCCTAAGAGCCTTCACCGCTTCCCCGATTCTTTCTCAACAAGTGCCTTGAACTCACAGAACTTTGAGTATGTCTCACTCTTCTTCGCATGAAGAAGATCCAGAGACTTACGAGAAAAAATCATCAACAAATATCACATAGTACCTATGCTTTGTCGTCGAAGCTACTAAGAAAGGTCCACACATGTCTCGTGTGAATTCTCTCAAGGATCATTGTGGCATGACTATCCTTCTCATGAAAGGTGGCTTTCACAAATTTTCCCAAAGTACATCCCTTGCACTCGATCCGACCGCGCAAGTGTACCTTTGGGAAGCCCGAGAGAAATCCACTTCAATATCTTCAAAGCTCGATGGTGAAGGTGGCCCAAACTGCGGTGCCACAGCTCGCCATCATCCCGGCTCACCACTCCTTCTGCCTTGCCTCGCCATTGCTGCACAACCATCTACTCCGCAATTGATAAAGGTTCTTAACTCGAACCCCTATCCTCCGAGTCTCACCGCTTGCCTTACTCGTGCGAGAAAGCCTTTCCCTCGCTAAAGACAACATCATATCCCTTGTCTTCTAACATGGCCACCGAGATCAGATTATTCTTCAATCCCGGAACATGCATCACTTCCTTCAATACAAAGGGTTTACCAGACTCCCTCTCAAAGGAAATGGTACCAATACCGGTCGCATCTGTATCTACCATCATCGCCCATCTCGATGTACACTCCAAGATCTTTCTCATCCGTGATAAGTAAACAAATCTTTGTCTCCTGGGTCATATGAAAAGACGCACCACTATCAAGAAACCACACCGAACCGATCACACTTGAGACCAATCATGTGATCAGCGAAAAATCCAGCTCAAACTGCGAGGCTAAGGCCTCTCCGACTATAGATCCCAAAGCAGCTTTCGCTTATTTTTCTTCTTCTATGGAGAATTAGTGGTGTAATGTCCGTGTTGGTGACGAAAGTGAAAGCACTTCACCTTGGACATGTCCTCGCTTCTTGCCTTTCACACCGGATTGAGAAGCATTCTTCTTGCTCTTCCCCTTCCTTGCTTTGGCAGCCAAAGCACAATTTTCTTCATTTGAGTTCTTTGATGAAGATCCATCCTTGGTACTTCGCCTTATCTCCTCTTACACAAGATCTCGACCAAAGTCACTCCCATCCTAGCAATTTCTCCCGACCATTGACAAAGTCCCGATAGGAATGCCAACTCTTCTGAAGCCTAAGGAGAGCCAATCTCACCAAGTCCTCGTCATCAACAAGTAACCCCCACACTTCACTGACTCATCCCTACATTGGATGAACTTCGTGAGGTACTCGGGGTATACTATCGCCTTTCTCCATTTTTATGTTTCGAGTCTATCCTTGAGCGCCAACTTCCTCCGGGTTGCTCTTGCTTTGAAATAAATCTGCCAAAGATTTTCACATCAAGAATGGAGAAGCTTTACCATGAAGGTCGGACACTATGTGATCCTTCACACCTTCCAACGGAATCCTTCGACACTTTGTTGTCTTCTTTTGCCATGCGTCAAGTACGGAAGCATCGCTAGAAGTAGGTTTTGAAATTTCCGCATTTATGAACTCCTTCAACCCATTGTCATCCAAAGACCACCTCCATCTTGTCCTTCCATGTAATATAATTTGAGCTGCCCTCAAGGGAATACTCCAATCGCAGTCCCATTGAAAAACATCTCAACTTCGACACCAAGAAAACACTACCGCAAATTTGAATTCCACCGACTCAAAACTCAACCGCTTCAATGTTTTGCAATCGCTCCAATGATCAATATCGCTTTGATACCATGTAGAAATTTGAATAAATGATATGTTATCCACCGATATTCTCCTAATCACACACTATTTTTACTTCATGCACAATACAAAATCTCTTCTACCATTGATCATTAATTGTGGAAATAAAAACAATCCCATCCGCACATTAAAACCATAAAAATTCACACATATGAACATAGTATTTTATGGGAAAGCTTAAAGCTGAAACCCCCCCCCCAACTATCCGTATATTATATGTCATAGAGATCATGTAACAATCATCATACAAAGCTCCTCACAAGCTCTCAGCACAATCTCCACTTGCTGCACACTAATCAAGTTAGATCTAGCAAAACACATGCTCCAATATCCGCCACCCGATAGCCCTCGCCTCTACTACACAATCAATGCTAAAGAATGGCTTATAAATAAATTTGAACCACCCGGCTTGTACTACGCAATCCTCATTGGCATCTCCAATCACTCGGTTGTTGCAAATCATGCAACAAGATAGTCACAAATCGATAGTCACAATCGCTCTTTCACCTATCTCTTCACCGGACCTCTCCATCGAAATCGTCCATGCACTAAAGTTAACCGATGTATTCTTTAGTTGATTAATGAGTTTATAATTAGTGAATTAATTAATAATTAATTCACACCACTCTGTAGTGTATCAATCGGTTAGACTAGATACAACTAGCTCAACTATGTTTAGCTTAGTTAAACCGAACACAACTCCATTAACTTCCTCAATCAATTCCACCAAACTCTCTCACATGAGTTCTCACTCGAAGTATCCATGCAATAGCTCCACTTAACCCTTAGGAATAGCGTAATTCCTTCCGTCAGCTCTCTGTGTCACATTTGTGCACTTAATTGAAGTGCTCCAAGAGAATAAGATAATTTTTATAGTCCAAATATTATTAAGAGCTAATAATATTCGACATATCTATTTTTAGACTGGCAATCTAAAAATAGATTCCGCCCAATATGTCTAAAAATAGAAGTCCATCTATTTTTTTCCAACTTGACCAACCATCCACAAATAGCATCCCGCAACTCATAGAATATGATCCACATGTCTCAAAAACAGTACTTTGCACCAAAAATAGCACTCATGCCCACTTAGTGAAGGCGACTCTTTTCACTAAGCTCATCATCTTGTTGCAATCTCAACATCTCGCCTCTCGTGCAAATGAGTTTTAGGTTTTTTATATAATGTTTTGGGCAAAATTAACCATGAATGCATCGTTGTTGCAATGGTGAAAAAAAATTAATTGGTTGGACAGAGGGTCGAGGGATAAAATTCCGCCTCTCTAATAATAGTCGTTGTTTGTTTCTATGTTTGGGCATGTTTTTAAAATATATATAACCATGGCATGTTGTGGTTATGGCATATAATCATTGGATTGAATTGGCGGTGCACTATATATGTTTGTGTTTAATTTTGGGTGATGGTTTGGTTGGTTGTTTGATGGTTCATTGGGTTGTCCATGGAGTGGGCCGACCTACGTAGCTGTGTGGGTTCGATTGCCCCCAACCCGCTTAAATGTGGTGCCATATCGGTGGTAATAGCATATTTATGGTTTGGGGGGCGAGGCGGCGTTGGTGGTGGGCTCGCTCCACACGGGACCCGACCCAACCCTCTTTAAACAACATATAATTGTTTTTCGTGGCCCCTTTTTTTAGTGTAGAAGTTCCTAGATTCCAGGTAGGGGTTGAAAAACCCACCCCCCAAACGACATATTTTTTTATTGTGTTTTTATTGTAATAAGGTCCGATGGGGGTGGTGGCGGTCATGGCGCACCACTCCATTTTTTAATATATATATTTTTTATTTTAAAACAAATTGTCATTTTTAATTTTAACAAAAATAAGGGTCACTGGGAAAATTAACAAGGCCACAATTTTGCCCATTTTCGAGAGTCGGGTTCCTTCGTTTGGTTAACAGTCAATTTGTGGGACACTTAAAGATAGCCTTGTGCCCAAATTTGATTGAAACTTCTCTTACCGTTTTAAAACCATAATAACCATGAATGTAAATTATATGTTTTCCTAATCAAAAATTTCCAAAATTTCCATAGTGAAGAAAAATCAATATATACAAAATAAATAGTTGAAAATGAGTTATCATTGCAAAACATTCATAAAGATGATAGTTTTCCATTATTCTTATTTGCAAGTTAATGTTATACTTGGAAGATATGTTTAGTTTATTTAATATATATTTAAATGCTATTGAGCATGATTAAATTATTTGCATTCACAATTTTTATATTATTTTTTCAATTTCCAATTTTAAAGTTGAATATGGAAATATGGAAGTTTGAGTGATAATATTAAAAAAAGCTAAGAAAATTGTGATTCGTAGAGAATAAGTTGAGGTGGGAAGTTGTTGATAGTTTTAAAAATTTTATTCAAACTCGAATTCGCCTTTTCTTTCTCACTCGAATGTGATCCGAATAACCTTATTTCCTCCTTGATATCCTCAAACAAAATATCAAAAACCAAACTTTGATCTCATCACTTTATTTTATTTTTTTCAAATGAAAATATTAATTTCTAAAATTATAAACTTTATGAGTTATAAAGTCAATTTCAACTAACTAAATTATTTATCATAATTTTTCTTAATTTTAGACTTGAAGAATTTAAAAATGTCAAAAATAAATAAAATTTTGAAGATATATTTTGCAGTGCATGGACACAATGCCTATGCATAGATACCTATTTCAACTACAATTTTAAGAGATTGCATAAAAATCATGGCCAATATGATCACTATCATATCCTATACATTTTTTTCTTCAATATCTATCTCTCAAAGATTTTCTTTTTTATGGAACAAATATGTGATAAAAGAATATTGGGACCCTTTTTTTATTAGTAACCAAATGTTTAAAATATGCTAATAGCCATCTAAATTTAGGGTTAGGGTTTTTTGCATGTGATTCCAATAAATGTAAAAATTTCAATCCTCTAAAAGCTAAATGTGGCATCCACTAGGTACCATGATGATTAACACTATATGTCGAAATAGGAAAGGATGCAATTGAACTTTCAAATTTGGATGGAGGAAAGTAGTGGAGATCAATTCTCTCTTGCACTAATCATAGAGCTGAAATTCATGGTATATATTCGGGGTTAATCATGCTCTTTTTGCAACTCAAACCAATGTCCAACTCTCCCAGAGTTAATCATGCTCTTTATACATTAATCTCACTAGGTTATTTCGACCACTCGGATCTCGTGATGATTCCCAAATAATAAGCGATGATTCAAAAGTTAAAAGATCTATATCTATGTAATAAAGTAAAAGTGAATCTTAATAAGTAGAAATTTTGTTATATTTTTTTTAATATATATATATATATATATATATATATATATATATATTCTAGTTTATATATTCGATATTTCCCATTTTTTTATAAATAATTATAATAATTTAAAAAAATATATAATTTAATTAATCTATATAATTTGATTAATTTATATAATTTTTACAATGTAAAATAATAAATAAACAAGTATTTTAATACTATTCATATGTACCATTTATTTTATGTAACTGTATTTAAAAACAAAATAAAATTGTGCACATAGAAGATAAAGTAAGGCATTGACTCACGTGAAAAAACTATTTTTGTCATAAATTTAACATTGCATAGGCTCAAAATACCATTATCTTGTGAAAAGTCATTGACATTTTATATATTAAAATAGAGATGGTATTTTCGAGGAAGGTGTTTGCCATGTAAATTTAAGTTGAATTTGTAGTTTGAATGTACTATTATTGGTGTTTGTCGATCAATGTACTAGTAGCTAAATTGCATTTTTACAATTTTGTTGAGTTAAACTTTTCACTACTTCACATGCTTTAAGAACGAAGAGGAGTAACACTTGTTTTTTTAACAAATATTCTTGAAAATAAATTTTAACGATACAAAGCATCTTCGATACGCACACTCAACCAATAAAATATTTCAGATACATACTGATTCAAGAGTCAATGAAAAGGTTGACGCGGAAAATCCAACGTCCATAGAAAATTTAGGGTACGATTCCCTTTAATAGAACTTGAAACTAAATCTTACACTACGACTGAAAATCAATTCCACCAATTTCGACCCGAAATTTTTTCTTAAAATCTTAAATAATGGAAGTAAATATACCAAATTCATCAATAATATGTCGGGGAGAGCCTTACGAGTTATTAATCGCAACCATCTCATATAAAATGCTTGTAAACAACACCGATCATCTTGAAATACTATGTATCGCAAAAACACATAAACTAAATTTTACACTTCAACGTATAGGGAATATGTAAATAAAGAAATTTATTCCACCATTCTAACCTAAAAAAATTTCTTAAAACCTTAAAAGAATAGAAGAAAAGTATGTCAAATGCAACAAGAAAAAATTTGGGAGAGCCTTACGTGTTTTGAAAAAATTGGGAGAGCCTTACTTTATTAACCTCAACTATCTCGTATAAAATGCTTGAAAACTACATGAGTGTCCTGTAATTTCTTATGTGTTCAACTCATAAAAGCGCAAATAGTTTCAATTTTGTGGATATTAACAACCTTTACAAACGATATTGTTTCGATTTCCAGGAGTAAACAAGAAGAACGAAAAAAGAAAATCCATTATGATGACTCTCACTATTCAAAACCATGAAAAACAAAGATTTTATTCAACCATTCAACGTCCAACGAACATAGTTTTAATTGTAAGGGGAGGAGGATACCAAATCGAACCCGATCTATCCTTCCATTAAATGTTACAAGATATGGCG
Source organism: Pinus albicaulis (assembly GCA_034641835.2). Lineage (NCBI taxonomy): Eukaryota > Viridiplantae > Streptophyta > Pinopsida > Pinales > Pinaceae > Pinus > Pinus albicaulis. The sequence goes on along the minus strand of CM076574.1, from coordinate 439,025,585 downwards.
GTTGAGTTCATTGATTGCTAATGATTCGCAATTCAATTTCCCAAAATACCATTGTACAAAGGCAAAGGCTCTGGTTGAGTTCAGTGATTTCTACCGATTCTCCATTCAATTTCCCGAAATACCATTGTAGGAAGGCAAAGGCTCGGGGTTTGGGATGTGAGGGAATGGATGTAGACACGGCATCCAAATTTATATATGCCCATGCGATGGGTGGCCATATGGTAGATGTTGGTCATATGGGATAGGGTTATGGAATTGAGGTCTAATAAAGACTCTAAGGGGGCATTTAATAACCTATAGCTTATCATATATTGGTTTCCATGATCTATGTTCTCATCAATTGTGGTTTCCAATATAAACGGGGAAAGTGTATTAAACATTTCTTCTCTGCTCGATGAAACATACATCACCAGTCGATTCTTGTCATCCGAGAGGTGTAAAATTGACACAAATTTTTGTCCAAAATGGACTCCTACAACTTTCGAGGCCCTTCAAAGAATATTTTGGTGCTCTCAAGATTCTCTAAGATTATGTTTTTGTAGGGAATCTCCAAATCTCTTTTCGCTCCAGATGGTCATTTTGAATTTACCATCACGTTTCTGTACAAAATTCTAGTTAAAATGACTGTAAAATTCATAGCATTCTGACAAAAATGGAATTTTACCTTCCCCATTGAATCTTTTGGGAATCAATAGAATATTATCTGCAAAATATTATGTGTCTTGAAAAATGTGCCCACACATGGTTCCACCTTACTATGTGGTCATGGTTTCGCATTCCTACTTCGCTAGTCTGCCCTCGCTCTGCCTCTCGTGCAAATTAGTTTTAGGTTTTTATATAATGTTTTGGGCAAAAGTTAACCACGAATGCATCGTTGGTGCAATGGTAAGAAAAAGTAATTGGTTGGACCGGGTCGGGGGATAAAATTCCACCTCTCTGATAATAGTCATTGTTTGTTTTTATGTTTAGGCACATTTTTAAAATATATATAACCATGGCATGTTGTAGTTATGGAATATAATCATTGGATTGAATTGGAGGCATGTTATATATGTCTGTGTTTAATTTTGGGTGATGGTTTGGTTGGTTGTTTGACGGTTCCTTGGGTTGCCCATAAATTTCCATAGTGAAGAAAATCATATATATAAAATAAATAGTTTTCCATTATTCTTATTTGCAAAGTTAATGCTATACTTGGAAGATACATTTAGTTTATTTAATATACATTTAAATGCTATCGAGCATGATTAAATTATTTTCATTCACAAATTTTTAAATTTGTTATTCGATTTCCAATTTTAAAGTTTTTAATATGGAAATATGGAAGTTTGAGTGATAATATAAAAAAATAAAAAGAAAAATTGTAATGCATAGAAGAGTTGACGTGGGAAGTTATTGATAGTTTTAAAAATTTTATTCAAACTCAATTTCACCCCTTTTTCTTTCTCACTTGATGTGAGTTCTAATGTTTTTTTCATCCACTCATTACAATAATTTAAAATTTAGTGAATAACTCTATTTCCTCTTGAGATCTTCAAAGAAAATATCAAAGATTAAATTTTGATCTCATAAACGATCTCATAAATTTTGATCTCTTTGCCGTTTTAAAAAACCATAATAACCATGAATGTAAATTAGATGTTTTCCTAATCAAAATTTCCAAAATTTCCATAGTGAAGAAAATCAATATATATAAAATAAATAGTTTTCCATTATTCTTATTTGCAAGTTAATGTTATACTTGGAAGATACGTTTAGTTTATTTAATATACATTTAAATGATATCGAGCATGATTAAATTATTTGCATTCACAATTTTTTAAATTAATTCCTATTCCCTGCTCTTAGAAAGTTTAGTTTTCCTATATCTTTCATTTTTTTTTGTTCATTCATATTCATTAATTTCTTCGAGCATGGAAATGATGTTCGGGTTCCGTTGTGAACTAGGAGTTATGTATAATGAACCTAGATCGCTGTCATTTCTTGTGGACTACATTTTTCTCTCAAAAGCCCTAGTGGAATGAGAATTGGGTTCTATTTTAAGGTGGGCTTCCTCCAAATTGTTATTATGTCCGGGTTCTAAGACCAGTTCTCTAGTGGTACTTCGTTATTCTAGTAATCTCATTCATTTCTATTAATTTCTTTTCGCTTTCCAATGGGGGTTCGATTATGTTGTGATGGAGAGTTCCCTTGAATGAATAACTCAAATAGTTCTGGTACTTTGACTCCAACTCGAACATCCGTTACGAAGCCAAACTAGGCCACATAGTAACTCCAGGGTTTCTCTTCTCTAGGGTGATTACTTTAGTTTCTCAATTGGTTTAGTATAACTCATGTGTCTACTTATTATAGTTAGCTTAACTTGGTTGTCTGTCATATTTAATCAAGTAAGAGTCTTTGATATTCAAAGCTCAACACCATTTCTATATATTCAAGGTTAATCAAGTTCTTTTGCAACTTAAACCAATGTCCAACTCGTAGCCATGGCATGTTGTAGTTATGGCATATAATTGTTGGATAGAATTGGAGGCGTGTTATATATGTTTGTGTTTAATTTTGGGTGATGATTTGGTTGGTTGTTTGACGGTTCGTTGGGTTGCCCATGGAGTGGGCCAACCTACGTAGCCAAGCGAGTTTGATTCCCCCGACCCACTTAAATGTGGTACCATATCGGTGGTAATATCATATTTATGGTGTGGGGGAGTGTTCCGCTCCACGCGGGCCCGACCCGACCCTCTTTAACCAACATATAATTGTTGTTGTGGCCCTTTTTTTTAGTGTAGAAGTTTCTAGATTTTGGTGGGGTTGACAACCCACCCCCCGAATGACATATTTATTTATTTATTTTTTATTGTAATAAGGTCCGACGGGGGTGGCGGGGGTCATGGCCCTACCGATCCATTTTTTAATATATTTTTTCGTTATTTTAAAACAAATTGTCATTTTTTAATTTTAACAAAAATAAGGGTCCATCAGGAAAATTAACGAGGCCACAATTTCGCCCATTTTTGGGAGTTGGGTTCCTTGTTGGTTAACGCTGAATTTGTGGGACACTTAAACCTAGCTCAGTGCCCAACTTTGACAGAAACTTCTCTTACCGTTTTAAAACCATAATAACCATGAATGTAAATTAGATGTTTTCCTAATCAAAATTTCCAAAATTTCCATAGTGAAGAAAATCAATATATATAAAATAAATAGTTTTCCATTATTCTTATTTGCAAGTTAATGTTTATGCTTGGAAGATACGTTCGCTTGATTTAATATACATTTAAATGCTATCGAGCATGATTAAATTATTTTCATTCACAATTTTTTAAATTATTGTTCAATTTCCAATTTTAAAGTTTTAATATGGAAATATGGAAGTTTGAGTGATAATATAAAAAAAATAAAAGAAAAATTGTAATGCATAGAAGAAGTTGAGGTGGGAAGTTGTTGATAGTTTTAAAATTTTATTCAAACTCAATTTCACCTTTTTCTTTCTCACTTGATGTGATTTCTAATGTTTTTTTCATTCACTCGTTAAAATAATTTAAATTTTAGTGAATAACTCTATTTCCTCCTTGAGATCTTCAAAGAAAATATCAAAGATTAAATTTTGATCTCATAAACGATCTCATAAGTTTTGGGATTTTTGTGGAAGAAGAAAAGATAAACGAGTGGCACTTGAGAGTAGCACCTCACACAACCTGTGCCCCACACTAAGATAAACGATAAATGAATGGCAATTGAGAGAAGCACCTCACACAACCCGTGCCCCACTCAAAAGAAAGATATATAAATATAAATATAAATACCCTGAGGAGACACGGATTGTGAGGGCGGCGGAAACCAGACATCCGTTATGCCCGCCTCCGCTGCATTGTCTACAATCCCCTTCAACACGTTGTACCACGAAGAAGTCTTGGAGGACTCCCAATTGAAGCCCTGGTGGAGCACCCATTTCCAATCATTTCTATTTCTATTTCACTGCTACGTCCTAACAAATTAACCAACCTCGACTCTATTTCTATTTCTGTTTCAGTCCTACCTAACAAACAAAGCGAATCTCTTACCTGCAGCAAAAACGGTGCTCGGAGGGTCGCCATTACTGGTGTTAGTATTGCCGCCGCTTGAAACTCTTGACGTTGGTGTTGGAGCTGGTGCTTGTGCCACCGCATTGATGATTACGGAACCTAGGAACCACCGCATTGATGATTACGGAACCATCGCATTGATGTGCTCTTTCCATCCGGTGGACTTCCTACGAATACGCATCTGTGTAGCCTTGCGCCTTCACTCCCCTTTTCTCCGTCTATACCATAATCCATACTCTATAGTGCCCACGCGATATATCAAGACTTTCTTCCCCGCCTTCCAAAGATTTTGGTCGGATTAACCATCGCTTTGGCTCGGCTCTGGTTAACTGCCGTAGAAAATGTCTAGTCACGTGTTCACCAAGTACATCGATGAACCCACTAGTCGCCCGTAGACGAGTATCGTCCCACTACTTCTCTGAAGTGGCAACCTCTTCCTCCAATTTCCCCGAAGAGGAGTCTCCATGGGTTTACATCTCTCCACGTGAAACTTACCCATAATCTCTTTGGCATACTTTCCTTGAGAAAAAAATAGTTCACCATCCCATCGCCATATTTCCAAACCAAGGAAATAGTGAAGGAGTCCCATGTCCTTCATTTTCAACTCTCTTGCAAGATCCTCCTTGAAAGAATGTTTCGAGTTGATCATCACCGTCAAAATTATATCATCAACATAGAGTACGATAATCAATATCTTACCATCAACCAAAATCGGTACAGGTTCACATCCGCTTCACTTTTGGTGAAGCTCAACTCAGTGAAATAGTCGTCAATCTGAGTGTACCAAGCACGAGGTGCTTGCTTCAGCCCATATAGTGCTCTCTTCGGTTGTCACACATGCAATTCACTATAAAAAATCTCAAAACCTTCTAGCTTCTTTATGTACACTTCTTCCTCAATAACTCTATTGAGAAACAAAGTTTTCACATCCATCGATGAATATGCCACCCCATCTACATTGAGAGTGCAAGGATGCATCTAATGGAATAGTACGTCACAACCCATCTGTGGAATTCTCCTCACAGTCAATCCCATTAACTTGTCGGAATCCATGTGCCACAAATCTGGCCTCGTACTTCTCCACACTCTTATCCGTCGCTTGCTTCACCTTATATATCCATCTAGCACTACAAGAAAAAATCACATTGGTGAGGGTCATGCTTGTGACGGACCTTTAAGGTCCGTCACCAATGTCACATATGGTGATGGTCCTTCAAAAACCGTCATCGTAAGTGTATATAGTGATGGTCCTTTATGGTCTGTCACTGAAGACATTTTCAATGACACTTTTGGTGAGGGTCGTTAAAGGCCCATCACTAATCTCTCTTTCGGTGACACTTCTAGTGACGAAATTTTAATGATCCTCACCAATGCTCTTTTTGTTACTTTTGGTGACGGTCAAAAACATGTCCGTCATCATTGATCATTAAAAAACCGTCATGCAATGTATATAGTGATGCTCGTTATGGTCCGTCACCAAAGACATTTTCAATGACACTTTTGGTGAGGGTCGTTAAAGGCCCATCACTAATTCTCTTTGGTGACACTTCTAGTGACGAACTTTTAATGACCCTCACCAATGCTCTTTTTGTTACTTTTGGTGACAGCCAAAAAATGCTCGTCATCATTGATCATTACAATGAGTTTTTGATGACGCTACGTGCCCGTTAGTATATTTTTGTCAGCAAGATAACGATTTAATACAATTATTGTGGAGTATTTTTTATAATATGTCCAAGGCCATAGTGGTTAGGGTCGGTCAATTTTTTGTAGAAGTAATTAGTGTGTATCATTTCCCTCAAGTAATGGCTAGTCGAATAGAGATTTCCTATGAGTCAACACATGATTCATATCTATTAAGTTTATTATCTAGAAAATTCCCTTTTAGATAAAGTTCCACTATTGTGTGTAGGAAATATATTATTTAATACATAATCAAGCTTTGACAATTCTATTAATGAGAAAGACCTAACAATCCTCAACAACTGCGGGGCACACCTTAAATTAATGCTTTGGCACACACTAACATTTCTTAGCACCCCACATGTCTTGGAACATATTTGTACCTAGAACATATTGTGATGACACCGATGCCCAAGCACATGGTGGCATGCGCTAGCACAACATGGAACTCTCCTAGCGTGTGTTGGCATATCGCATATAGTCCCTAGCATGCCATTGAACACCTTGGTTGAATGCATTAACATACATTAGCACTTGGTACACAATGCCACTTGGCATGTATTGGGACCTATATTAGTGTGCCTAGCATGCCCCTTTTCAAACGAGATAAAGTCCCGACTTATTAACCCTCTTAATATTGGTTCTTTCTTTTGTTGCCTCAACACATATTGACATACCCCTGGCACCCTAGCGCCACAATATCCTTAGCACCTAGCATGTATTGGCATATCTTGGCACTATTAATTGGCACATGATATAATTAGCACACCCTCGGAACTCCCAAGCACACTTTGGGAATTCTTGACATGCCTTGATATTCCCTAGCATGCCCTTACCAATTCTTAGCATACCTTGCCACTCCCTCCTTGGCATGACAACTAACACTCATTAACACTAGTCTGCGGCACACGTTCCTCATATTCATTAGCTTCCATGAATTTTTTACCTAGTGCCCCCTTAATGTTTTTTTCCTAGTAATCCTTAACACTAATCAACATGCATTATCACTCTCTAGCACACCTTAGCACTCTTCAACATTCCCTTCCACTTCATAACATGCATAACACTAGTCCCCGACACATATTGGCGCTTGGCACGTGTTGGTGCTTGGAAAGTATTAGCATGTATGGGATATGTTGAGATGCCTTGGTATGATTTGGCATGGTTTAATGCACCCACACTGGTTAGATTTTCTACATGGTATCGCAGTAAGAAATTTTTTGACTGAAGCGAGTTTGCGAGAGAATATTCGAAGATTTTGGTGTAAAAATTTTTCCAAAAACAAATAGAATATTTGGAATCCTTGTGAAAATCTACCCAAATGGAGAAAAAAAATAAAAAATTGGTTGAATCGTAGCTCGTGATGAGGGAGATATCATCGATTTAAAATCAATTCTTTTTTAGAAACTTTTTGTAACGTCGGGACAATTACATCGTGCATGAGTCAAGAACCTATATGTACTTGAGGTACCATATGCATGCAAAGCTTTGAGGAGAAAGGCAGAAGTTAGAGACTTTGTGGTTTAGAGGGAGCATAAATTACCTCTCAACATGCATTCTCATGAGAAGCCGATCTCGAAGGTTGTGAAGTAGGCCATCACGATTGGAGAATTAGAGAGGAGACCGAGTGGAAGCATCCACTCAAGCGAGCAGACCTCCATGAGGGGGGGAGTCTTTGAGCCGGATAAGAAGAGGGAGCAACCATACCTTGAGGTGTAAGGTGGGGTGATGTGTAGACATAATCCCAAGATAAGAAATTAGGGCAAGGTGCATTGAGATGGCGTGTCTCATGGATCGAACCTCGGCTACGAGGGAGCCCACGATACAACGGTAGTAGGAAGGATCAATTAGATTGATGTAGTCAGGATGTCAACAAGACGGAAGACTCGATGACAGATGCATTATGCGATTCGCGTTGTTCGGGAGGCTATTCGGTTTCGGGATTTGCGAGGTGCAAACAACACCAGAGAAGTGTAGCATGCAGAACATTCCAAAGGTACTGCATATGGGGATTGATTGAATTCCTTTCTTTTTGAGAGGGGTGTTAAAATTCGCAACAAGAAACAATGAAATTGGAAACTAGAAAGGACAAAAAAAATGCACCCACACCGGTGAGGAATTTTTGATGTACCGTGAGTGAGGAATTGTGAGGGCGTCTTATTTATTTTTCCCTTAAATAAATTGGACAATAAATTGTAATTTCGTCTCATAACAACTTGTGTCGTAGTTAACTAAGTCATGATGATTGAGTTAGCTCAAAAAAATTCGATCGAAGGTGATCGAGGTGGATATTTTTTGCCACCCGCCTATTCCACTTGGGCCCTCGCCATCGTCTCTTTTAGTTTTTCGCTTTCCTTAATTATAGCACAATTTACTATTTTTGTCAATTTTTCGGGTCCCGAACTTCCCGAGCTGTTTTGAGGTCCCAAACGAGCATTTTTTTGGGCATGAAAGGTTTGGTGATTTCATTTAAATTGCATTAGCATAAGTTGTAGTCCACGGAGAGATATTTCTAACGTGGTATCATGTGCGTCAAACGAAGATCATATGACCAAGTTACGACCCGGGAAGTTGGTCGCCCAACTAACCCCAACGAGGCCCATAAACTCTTGGTGTTACATCTCCTCGGGTTAGCCGGGTTTTGGTTGTTTAGGGTTTTATCTTATTTTTAAATGATAAAAAGAGCCTTCATCCTTATTGTAACACGAGCTCGGAGGAACATAACTATCAGTGGTATTTATAGAAAATTTCGCATGTGCAATTATAAAGTCATTGGGATGCCATGATGGATTGCACAATCAAGGAAGGTTGATTTTCCTAATTAATATGGAGATAATTCCATGGGAATTGCATGAGAAAGGTAGGCGTGAAGGAAGGCGAGAGTGGCTAAGTATTAGACCAATTTTTGCCTAGATCGACGGAGACAATTGGCGAGTGTTGGAGAATCTCAAGAGAGATTAAACATTGTATTGTTTCGTGATTCCTTGACTTAATACACAATAGAGATAGAGGGGTTTTGAGTAGTTGCTTTTCCCTGCGATACATCTTTTGCTGTGCAATTGATAATTTCTTTCTCTTGCTTATATGTGATTGTGTGATCGTGTTTTGTAGAAAAAATTCAATATCTTGTTTTAGTACATTACAAGATCGGCTTGAATCCCGTTGGTTAGATTTTATCCATGAAATAGAAGAGAGGATTGATACGATCTTGTCTTGCGGTGGTTATAAAGATAAACATAAATGGAGGAGGGCTTGCATCGTAATTTAGAGCCAAAACAAAAGTAGACGCAGGGCGTAATATTAACTGAAGCACCCTAGTTTGAGGGTTGACATTGAGATCTAAAGTTCATGTCAAGATTCGAATCAAAGAAATGCTCAAAATCTATGGATCCATGTAGGCTAGTGTTGAGTCTCTTATGGAGGCAAGAGTCGTGGGTTTTTTTCTATGGGTGGATAGGGTTTGTTCTACAACAATTAGAAGTACATAAGTATAGTGCCCTAGTTACCTAGCATGTTTAGTTCATAAGGTATGCCCTTAAGACTCGTGAAAAAATTGCGTAGAAGAAGAGCGTTGTTGACCCTTAAAGTGAGGTTTATTTCTAAAATATAGACCACGGATCCGGGAAGATGGCTTGCGGATTCGGTATGTGTGGAGATAGCGAGATCCAAAGGAGGGTGGAACTGAAAGCGTAAGATTGAGCATGCGAAGAAATGTGCCATGTGAAGAATGGATTGACATGTTGAGGAGTTGATTTGGTGGACTATCCATGGATTTTTTAGACATATATCTTAAGCAACCTATAAAAAATTAGTCAATGGACTATTAGAGGTTGATTTGTGACCCTAGTTCGAGTCATCTACTGATTGTTAGAAGGCTTATAAGAGGAGAAGTTCATATTTATTCATAGATTGGACAACAAATATCAAATTGTCGATACACAAGAACAATGATTTTGAGAGGACTCAAACCATTTCCATGTGGAAGATTTGAAGAGCCCTAGATGAATAAAATATTTTGAGCCCTAGATCGGTAAAAATAATTGACTATGGTTGGGTATATTGATGCTAGTCCAAGTATAGTTGGAGGGTTGTTAGGTAGATCGTCAAAGAAGAAACCTAACTCTTGTACTTGTGAAGGACAACAAGATTGGTAGAAGGGCTGTGTATAGGGCCTAAGGATGTGCATAATTTGAAGGACTAAAGTAGCAGTCAAGTGGGCCGAAACCAACTAGCCCTATTTCACTATATTGTAGAGGATCAATTCGAGTGAGAAGAAGGGCAACCTCCATAGCCCTAGACTTCTCATCTTGGAGCCGTAGTATGGAAAAAGTGGGCATACCAAAGAGTTGTTCACAAATGGAGTTGTGAAAAACTTGTTACCATCTCAAACTAGTAGTGGACCTAAAAGGGGGTTCCTAAGAGGGAAACAACTAGGACAAGGGAAACGATGGAGGCTTAGCCCATTGTCACCATAACTAAGGTCCTTGCTCTTCACGAAATTTCACTCGATGGGAAGAGTCCAGTAGTTTAGGAAGTCACTCGTATATTATAGGTCAATGAATAGGTGGGAAGTGACCCTAGAATCCCTTTCCCTAAGAGTAGAATATAGAGTGGGACATGCTTTTCCTTTTAAGCAAGGGACTTGATCTTCTAGGGAGAGAGGAGGGGGATTGAAGGGTTGAGGAGAGAAGAATAAGACTTATAAAGGAAGTTACCAATCCCTAAAATCCTTTAGGAACTTGGATTCCCAAATGGTCCTTGATGAAAGGCCTTTGACACCAAATGGGACCACATGGGGCCAAGTGGACCCAACCTAGGTTCGGGGATGGAATTTAGCAACCAATGATGTTCCTATCTTGGAAAATGTGAGGGGAAAGGATTAGGCAATATTTTTTACTTCGATGGGTCAAATTGTTCCTACTAGGCTCTAGCCTTGGGAACACCTATGCAAAACTTGATCCTAGAGCTAGGGCTTGAGGTATTTGAAGATTCCATTGTCGAAATTGGCCCAAATTATGAGGAGAGTGAAGGCACCCACCAATTTCGTTGCCTCTAGGAGATCAAAGTTTTCCTATGGCTATATTCTTGGGAAATTGATGCCCTAGGTGACCTAATGGGGCTAGACCTAGGGAAAAATGGAAAATTGTGAAAAAAGAGATCATCACCCTTTTTGAGGTACTAGCGAATAATTCACTTGGGGATATGGAGTCAGGGGTGATAATGAACAATAATTTAGTTTCTTGATCATGGAGGCCCAGAAAGTCAACTTCGTCCAATGTTAGAGAAAAACAAAAAGTGACCTTCAAGAATTTACACTTCATACAAGTGGTGCAATTTTATTGAGATAAAATGATCTCTAAGATATTTCATTCATCCAACAATGGCCCATACATTAAATAAGATAAATAGACACATAATTCCACATTTCCATCATGCAGGCAATTAACCCTAGTTATAGTGAAATTCAATAGTATGCAACAACAACAAGAATAGCGTTAAATTTTCACTCACAATGTTAGAGAGTATATCCAACTTGACTTCACATTTGCAAAAGCAAATCTCCAAGATAAAAATAGCCCAAATCCATACATCAAAATGCATCCATCATCCAAAATAGTCCTCCAAGGAAAAATGTGAAGTTCTCTAAAGATAGAAAGATCCCAAATCAAGTGATGATACAAATGAATCCAACTAACTCCTATTTATACATTGATTAGGAGTTGGTCGAATTAGCTTATGGGCCTACATTAGCCCCTAAACATAAAATATTATGCAAGTAACCCTAAATTTTGGTGACAATCCCACCAAACTATCTCATACATGGAATAATAAGCCTCATAAGACGTCAATTGATGTCTTAGGGCCTTCTAGAGGCATCTGGGGTCCATGAGTGCCATAATGATGCATGGGACCCATCAAAAGTGTTGGACAAGGTGGCCCCTTATTCTCCAAACATTAAACATGTGGTGCTCTCATTAAACTTGTGGATCGAAAGGGTTGTGTGTGGCCACCATCAACAAGTGAGGTCAAGTGTTGTCTTGTTCATGATAGATTTGTTGTCAAAGGATTAACACCAATCCCCTAGTTTTATTCCTTGTATCGGTGTGATTGTAAAGGGTCACGATCCATGGTACAAGAGCTCTAGCCCTCGTTGTATTGTAGTTTGTAATATAATGAAGAAGGGTTTGCACACTAACACTCCCCGACATGCCCTGGCACTCTAGCTTACCTTGGAATTTCCTAACATGTAACCTTGCTACTCCCTCCTTATCACACCTGAAACTCATGAAACTCCTATCGACACTCTTATTCATTCATTACCGGGCATTTTGAACTAGTTCTCCCTTATGTTTCCATGGCACTCCCTAGCACGCATTGACACACCCTAGCATTTGGCACATCCTAGCATGTCATCACAGCACTCTAGCATTCCTTGGCACTAACTTGCGTACCTTTAAAATCCCTCCTTAGCACACCTAGAACTCGTTGATACTCCCCCGTCACACACTCTTATTCATTCATTTCCATGCATTTGACACTAGTGCTCCCTTGTTTTTCCTTGGCACTCCCAAACACTCGCCACGGCATGCATTGGCACACCATTTCCCTCGGCCTCTAGCATGCCTTAACAACCGCCTAGCATGCCTTGACATCACTCCCTCCTTAGCACACACAGAAACTCACCGACACTTCTGTCACAAACTCTTATTCATTCATTTTTAAATATAGTTTTATCTGTTCTGCGTATGATGAACTGTCTAGTGGAATATCCATGATAGTTTCACTTAGATCACCCCAACATATATCCTTTATGCAAGTCATATGATGATATTTCTTCGCACTTATTTATCTCTAGTTGTCCCAACACAGTGTAGGTCATCACCACCACCCTTGCAAAATTGAACATGATAGGCTCGTGGTCCTATCTAAGCTTGGAAGAAAAATTCAAAACTTAGTTACACAACATGATGGAAGATTATTATTATTAAGGTTTCCCATGCTTTCTAATCAATAATATCTAGTGGGATTGGAACAACAACACATTTTGTTCACGATAAATATCCATGATAGTTTACGAATCACCTCAAGCATATATCCTTTATGCAAGTCATATGATGATATTTCTTCACACTTATTTATATCTTGTCCCGACACGAAAGTGCAGTCATCACCACCACCGTTGCAAAATTGAGCATGATAGGCTCTGTGGTCCTATCTAAGCTTGGAAGAAAATTTCAAAACTTAGTTACACAACATCATGGAAGATTATTAAAAGGGTTTCCTATGCATTCTAATCAACAATATCCGGTGGGATTGTAATAACAACATATTTTTTCACAAGAAATATCCATGATAGTTTACGCAGTCACCCCAACGTCTATCATTTATGCAAGTCATATGATGATATTTCTTCACACTTATTTATCTCTTTCTCCCAACACAATGCGAGTCATCACCACCACCCTTGCAAAAATTGAATATGATAGGCTCATGGTCCTATATAAGCTTGGAAGAAAATTTCAAAACTTAGTTACACAACATCATGGAAGATTATTGAAAAAAAGGTTTCCCATGCATTCTAATCAACAATATCTAGTGGGATTGGAACAACAACACATTTTTGTTCACGAAAAATATCCATGATAGTTTACGAATCAACCCAACATCTATCCTTTAGGCAAGTCATTTGATGATATTTCTTCACACTTATTTATCTCCTCTCCCAACACGACACGCAGTCATGATCACCACCACCCTTGCAAAATTGAACATGATAGGCTCGTGGTCCTATCTAAAAATTGGAAGAAAATTTCAAAACGTAGTTACTCAATGTCATGGAAGATTATTATAAAGGTTTCCCATGCATTCTAATCAGCAAAATGTTTGGTGGGATTGGAACAACAACACATTTTGTTCACGAGAAATTCTAACAAAGATCACAATTGAATTGATAAAAAATAGTGTTTAGAAGACAAGATTCATCCTAAACCACAAAAATAATGGATTATGGTAATTTCTCCACTCCCTCTTGGATGCCCTTGTGACTTCTTTTGATGGTGTTGCACAAATTATCCCACCTAGCTGCAAAGTGGGTGTGGTACTCTTCCTCTCCCGCCTTATAGCGAGAAAGTAAGGTATACCCAAAGTTAAGGCTCCAACAACCGAGTTGATTCCATTGCTCTTTATACACTTCTGAAAATCACATCCATCAAAAAGGAGTCAAATCCCGATAGATCATGGGGGATTAAAAAATCATGATCAATTGGGTCAATAATTCATGATAGAAAACATCTACCTACATCCCATCCTATAGGATATCATAGATCCCCCCAACTATTTGGAATAACTATCTTTCACACACATTCTCCAGAGGCTAAACACCACAACACACAAGCTTTCAAAAGAATCTCTCAAACTTCCCATCGATACATTTGTGACACTAGATTCCATCGATAGTATGGAGTATGACCAAATGATTATTCATGTCTAAGCTCGAAAAACACCCCAATGTAGATCGATGCATGCACATTCCAATCATGACAATCAATTTCTACATCTTCTCAAAAGAGAAAACAAGTAAATTTTTTTCTTTGTTCACTTTACAACATAAACACCAATTTCACCCACAATATTAAGATAAGTTGAATGATATGACCGAAAAGGTGGGAGGAGTATTTTGTGGTGTATTGAACGGGGACTAGGGGACACACATGTAGCATGGGTGTGTAGAAGTGGGATGTCCAAGCATGATTTAATAAGATCTATAATCCACACATTAGAGAATGAGAATGGGGATTAAGACCTAATTTCATAGGGGCTAGGGGGCCCGGAGGGAAGGTAACAAGAGGAATTGAAAGAGGAACCCGATAGTGGTGATAAGGGGATTTGGGGCCCCCATTATCACAACGAATAAGCCATTAACCCATAACCACTAAATTCCCTATCCCTTAACCCCCGAAGCCATAATCTCTTAACCATACACTCATAACTCATAATCCATCAACCCCTCGATGCATTAAACTCAAGCCATTAACTCCTAATGTAGAATCTATGAACCCCCCTAAGCACTAACCCCTTATTCTCTTAATTCATGACCCTTAAACCTTAATCCATAACCCCTAAACACCTTAAAACCTAACCCCTTAACCCCTAACACCTAAATCCCTTAATTATTAAGCCCTTAACCCCTAAATCCCTTTCCCCCAAAGCCCTTGGCCCTTAACTCTTAACCCTTGAAGCCCTTCACCACTTAGTATCCAAGGTAAAAAACAACACATCAAACCAACAAAATAACCTCTTAGGAGAATCCTTCACCTCTAACTAAGAATATTGGTACCATTTGATTTTTTAGAGAGCTAGGTGTTGGTCTCGAGGGTGTGTGTTTGTGGGTAATGCCCTTATTAACATGTATACCAAATGTAGAACAACTGGATAATTTTTCAAAACCTCAATAAGAATTGCTCACAATATCTACACTTCATGTTGACATGGAGCTTGTAGTGGTCTCTCCACATAAGGAGTTAGCAATGAATAGATCACTCACAATGACGCAACCTCTTCAACCCTAATGCACAAGGAGCTAACCCTTGATACAAATATTTTGTTTGCTAAAAAAGCACAATTGTGTCAATGTAGAATACTATACACATGAGAAAATAAAATGATATTGTCCACATCAATGCTTGAAATAGCCTCACATTTGCCATGAGTGGTGAGCCAAAGGGGTGAGTGTAAGGCACTATTAAAGTTACATCATGTTTAAATTTCTTTTACATCATGAGATTGTTCTCCATTAGGGTTGATGCATCATCACAAGGGAGCATAACACCTTTTTTGTGGGGGAGCGATTAAAGTTGTAACATGATCAAGTGACATACACCTCCAATGTAAATGACATCATTATATGTTTGTGTCAAGTTGTTAAAGAGGTTATTTATAAACAATAAATTTAGTACTTGAGCTTCATCTTTTCATGGCCTTGACACTAAGATGGATTTGTACTAGGAACACTTCATGCAAATAAGAGGGGGCCTTATTTTTTAAACCCTCATACACACTAGAGCACTAGATGTTGCCCTTCAGATCCCCCCTTGGTGGTTTCAAAGTGGGTTTACATTAGTGTCTAGTTGAAACTAATGACATCATGATATTCCTCTTCTCAATAACGTAATTCTAGCTTTGCCATATACACAACATTGAGTTATAGGATCACCTCATATGTAGATGCTCCATTTATTATGGATTCAAGGGATGTTCTATTTTATTTTATCAAGATTTAGATGGTCGTTATCTACTTTCTTTCAATACATGTCTAACTATTTTTTATGAGGGAGGTCCTTGGATTTAGATCTTTATATAAGACCTTATGTGGCCTTCCCCTTTTGAACTTTTCCAAGGGGGTCACCTCCTTCCATGTTGCCTTGCCTACTTAGGGCCAAAATTGACAAGCCAATATTCAAACTTCTTCAACTATCAAATTGGTGGGGCCTCATACCTCTTATTGAACCCCTTAATGAGACATTATTTCTCCAAAGGAAATCATGTTGAGGATTTCCCATTGCAAATCACGGGTTGGATGTCATAGGACTTGTTACCCCACTTTCTATATGAGCTTTTTAGAGGATAAGCTTTAAATTTTGATTGACATATCAACCCTTGTGATTCTTGTGACATTAATAATTTTCCAATTAAAATATATGAATGACTAGTATAATTGGTTTGACGACACCTTACCTTGGCCATCTAGGACACTAGGTGTAGGAAGATGTTGCTTTTAGCTTTGATCACTTTAACTTGATATATATGATCTATGTATATATCTCTAATATGTATTATTTTTATTTTGATCACTTAAAAACTCTATTCTAACTCTTAAATGTTTTAGCCATAATTCCTATGCTAAATTATTCCATAGTATTTTATAATTTTACTCATAAAAATGTGTACGCTTTAATAATTTAAATATATAATAGTGATTTAAGTAATTACTACACATCCTATTGTATTATACCCTTATTTCCATGTGGTCAAAATTTTAATTGCATAATTTCACGAAAAGCATATTCATTCATTTTAATTCCGATGTCCCGCCCTATGATTCCATCGGTAGGAAATCAATTATTTAATTCATAAAACAAGGTAAACTACTTTCGTTTCAATTTTATCACCGTGCTTTCATGTCGGGTTTTTGATCTATACGGGTTGTGCAAGTTCATTGAATGAGCTTCAAGCTCTACTGCACAAGCTTAACCCAACTCACTCGACATCAAATGACAAGAAAAAGAAATGTATGATAAATCACTTGGCAATGCAGTTACATGGTCATGATATGGTGGTCCACTCGTTGATGACGCTCTCGAATCACCCATACTGACAATTTTTTGAAGGGGCTTGCAATTCCTTCTATGGGGGGTTTTTTATTCTTCCATGGATCTGGTTCCTCAATTGCTTTTACTTTTGGCCTCTCCTCACACATCGCTTTTGTTACCTTAAAGTTTGACTGTATGTACACACTTTCTCTAAATCCTCCTGAATCGAAAATATAATTCAATTTTTTAAGGTATATGAAATTGCAATGATTTCTCGTTTGCTACTCCTCGAAAATGAATCTTAATGAATGTCGTATAAACTCAAGATTTCGATGTAGACTCATTTATTGAGGCACCTTTGTTGATAGTGGTAGAACTGTTCCAAAGTGCCATGCACTTTTTCTCCAAGCGATTCTTCAATATTGAAAGCTTCAAATGTGTTGTAGTTTCTTTTGCCATGGAATTCCTATCGCTTCTTCGATCGTACATGGTATTGTGCATATTGCACGATGGAAAGGAGAGCACGGAAGTGCCATAGAGGAGCTGATATAACCAAGCATCTCGTCGTGCGAACTTATATTTCAGATCTTTCAAACTTCCAAGTTCGTTACCTTTGAGAGACGCGGACTTCGCGGGATCGACATGAATCCGACTTGAACCTCTGCTCCGAACGATGATTAATTACGTGTAAACAAAATGAAAACATCTCCACAGGCTTGATGCCGTGAAGCTATCTTGCTTACGAATGTAACCCAAAAAAGTCTATACTCAGTGTGTGTACCCACCGTAACTAAAAGAAAATTTAACAGGTTGGCTAAGAAGTGTATAAGCTGATGTGGATTGAGCACATCAAGGGTCTCATACGTACGCATATATTACGTATAGATGCATTTTTATGCCATTATCCACAATAATGATGAGCCTTGATGATTCATTGTCCCATGACTCCTTTGCTAGCCTCCTTTTGTATGGAGAAGATTGTCAACATACAATCTATGGCCATGACTTTTCCACCACTTAGATTGGAAGCAAGCCTTATCATCAGAACTTCCAAAAACTTTTGACTGAATGCCATGACCGATTTGAACAACAATGCATATCTCAATTCTTCTTTCAAGCAATGAACGTATGTATATTAATAATGGTCTCGCTCGAAAATATGATGTCATGCCAATTGAAAACTATATTGAAGAGGGATAGGAGGACACACTATACGTGAGAATATATGATTACTCGAGTCATAACAGGAGTAAATATAGATCGGCTTACATGCTCGAGAGTGATGTTTATAATATCCCGAACCTATACACGATTGCCATAACTTGTATATATATATATATGTGGTGCAGCCATACTTTTCACGTGTTGAGAACTTGAGATTGCAAAGGGAGAACCATACAAGATGTTCACATAGACGTGGGGTTGTTTCAATTGAGAGTAAACCAGTAGGAACCAAGATATAAGAGATTGAGCAATGCCTTCTTCGGAGGAACCCGAACTAATCGAGTGATACCATATATGATACTGCACTCGGACGAGAGATTTCCCTGTCATAGTGATAATTCTTAGAGGATGAGATCCATTCAAGGATCACGAGAGAAACACGGCCTCGTTGATGATATGATTTTTTCCGAACAATCACTTTAACCCTTCAAGCAAAGGGAACCATAGTGACAACACCTTATCACAGAGGATTTATATCTTCCAAACAAAGTATTCTTAAAGGCACACTAAAAGAGTCAAACTAAAGAGAATACTTGAACTCTTGATACAACAGATGATCATAGTGATCATGCCCTAGAAGACCTAGGATTTGGTATCCATGTGTTATGCCTAGGATGGTGACTTTATGGTCGAGAAACTACGCTTTCAAATATAATGAAGATACAGTCTGAATGAGGCCGATAAATAATCCTTGGAAAATATATTACTCTGAGAACATACCTTGATGACTTTCAACTTTCGCTCATGATATTTGAGTTGCTCTTGGATTGGACCCCATGTCCACCGATTAGGGCTAGTAGAAGGCCTTAAGAAAATACCACACGATGATTTGACATTCTTGATCCCTAACACGAGAGGGATAGAGGTACCAATGAAACTATTCAGATGCTTCGAGTGATTGCAATCTCTTTGAGCTTGGGATTGTTCTCTCCTCGTGCTCTGATTCCATGTTAATTTTGGAAACATGTTCTTTTCTTAGGATAGTTACTTCATTCAATCATGAGCCCATTAATCCATTATCAATTACATTAAACAATATATGACGAGTATCGACGAAAGTGTTGAGAATTAGGTAGGGTAAGATTTAATGAAAATTCTCATACATGATAGTTGTTTGAGTTACTTCTTACTTATCATCTTCGTTCATTATTATGATTACGTTTTAAAACATCAAACAACCATAAAAAACAATAACATCGGTGACACAATAGTTAGGCTCTAAGCCAGTGGCTAAAAACCCTCCTCTTGAGGGGAAAACCCGCAAATCTCTTCTTATAGATTCTTCACGATGACTACAATGACCATGACAAACCTTGACCTAAACTCAGCTCTCCTAGACCAAGACACAATCATCCTCCTTTGTAGCACCATGTAGCACCGTGTAGCATATTCCATCACCGAGAGTTCTACGCGAACATCATCTTTGTACTAATAATCACCATGACCGTATCATGGTTGAGCACAGCCTTCTTTTACGCTGCGTGTACATCTTGCATCGTAACAATGTCTTCTCTGCACTCCTTGCAGAGACCTTTATCACGTTGTAGAACTTAACCAATATTTTAAGACAGACGAGAGATATACTAAAGCTCTTTATGTTCACTAAATAGTCTTCCTTCTTCGCATCATATCACGGGACCCTAACCGTGCCTTTTTCTCCATATGCACCGAAGTAGAATCCAGCGTGATAAGTATACGAGTCCGTGGAACCTATCCAAAAGCTTCGGGAAGATATCCGAATTGTATACTCGAGAGGTATCCGCATTGATTTCTTCAGGGCTTGTGACCGCATACCATATGAGCAAGCCGACCATATAGCTGTGAGTGAGGCCGATTAGATAATGTTTATCTCGGCATTGATGAGGTACTTCATTTCATTGCATTTTGAGGCTTGTTTTTCATCATTGCATTGAGGACTATTGTGAGATTCTTTCACAAGATCCTGAGTGTAAATTTTTGTAGATGTTCATGCTTGATGCAAATTTATTTTTATTTACGACAATCACACAAATGGTTAAGTAAAATGTTGAAAGAACATATCGGTGGATCTTATAGAAGACAAACCGTAAATAGAAAAATGTAATGGTGCATTACGGCGGTCATCGGATGCTTCAACCAGTCAAAGTCTCCTTGACCGACCCAACCCGGAATGTGTCACAACAATCCTCAAATCAGCTACTGAGTCAACCCAAGTCAACTCGAAAATTCAACGCATGGCGGCAAGCTAAAAGTCAATGCAGCAACAAGTTTGGGTCAACCTTTTTGACCTCGATTTCGTGCCAATGTGTACGGCCTCCCAAAATCGAATTCTCCAACAAATGGTCCTTTCGGACCATGTGTTGACCAAAGTCAACGCTGGTCAAACTTCCTAAAAACCCTAGGCTAGCAGAATTTTCGTCCTTCTTCTTGGCCATACGAATTTGTCCTTCTTCTTCACATGTGTGAGCTGAAATTGTCCTCCGAGGAGCTTGTACTAAATTAGATGAGAGAAGAATATGTGTGTTGAGTTGTTGTGAAATGCTCTCCAACTTTGCTCTTTGTATTTATATCCATCATTGAGGTGTGTGACACATCTAATCGTGAAAAACCTTAAAGGCGGACTCGCACATATAATTTATTATAAATAATAATATCAAAATAAATGTTACGCTCATCGGATTAAGATATATTTTATATGGATTTTACACCTCTCAGAAAGAGGAATCCAACAAAAAATATTATCCTCTTAATCTGAGCATCACAACATGGAGTTTGGACCTAGTTGTCCAATTTTTAACACTCCCTCTCAACCAGGGAGAACTCCATCCATCAGTGCAATCAAACATCGTGCGTCATCCCGCCACCATACACTTGCTATGTCGGCCTCTTTATTTCGGAACGTAAAGTGGGTCGATCACAAAGACATCATCCCCCGGTCGACATATTCATCCCAGAGGTTCGAAACCCTCTATCGGACTCACAAAGAGTCTCCAACCAACTCCGAATTTGGTTCATCCGACCCGAAGTCGGGCGGAGGTCCCGTACCTCACTAAACTTGATCCCGGATCAAGTGGTTGGACCGTGCCATCCCTAGATAGAGAGTACGACAATCTCCCGATGCATCCATCGCTATTTGCTACTAGTCTCTAGCTTTTCCCACCTCATTGGCCAAATGAGAGGTGCTTCCCATGAGCGCACCGAACTCAATGGGTGGGATGCATACGGGGCACGGATAAATGAGAGGCGAACTCGCACTCAATAATCACAACGGTGGGGCAGAAGCATTATGAGTGCTATATAGCTCCCAGAAGCTATCCCCAAAGCCCCCTAGAGCTCCCGAGGTCATCGTCCAACAGACCCACATCATAGGGTCGTTCCCACGATACCAAGACTCTCGCATGGAAGGTTAGGAACTTGACCTTCCCCGTGGGGCTTAGTGAGAATATCCGCGACCCGCTCATCGGGCCTCTATATGATCGAGCCTTACGTCGCCTCGCTCGTACCATATCCCCGGATAAGTGGTACCCGATATCAATATGCTTGGATCAGTCGTGGAACACAGGATTCTCGATCATACGAATCCCACTCGGATTATCACAGAGTATCACGGCTGGTATCTAGCACATGTCCACACAGACTCACTAAAGAGCTTTCGCAACCAAATCGTTCCTACATAGGCCATGCTCGCCAGCTCAATGTATTCGGCCTCGCCGGTGCTCAAAGCCACCGACTGCGCTGCTCGCTCATCCATGAGATCGAAGCAGAACCAAGATTGAAGTAGCATCCCGATGTGCTCTTACGATCCACCACACCGCGACCCAATCGGCATCGGGATATCCACTGAGTGTCACACTCCCGACAGGTATCTCTGACCCATGGTTTATCGTGCCCCGAAGATATCTCGGAAGATTCTTGGCACCAACCCTAGATGAAAATGATGAGGCTCAACCATCCGTTGACTCAAAGTGTTCACTACAAAACATATATTCATGTCGAGTGTTCACTAAGAACATCTAAAAGCTCCTATGAGTTGACGATACTCGGTAGGATTGGCCAAGATAGGCTCGACAGGCCGCCGCCACTCCAACTTCTTGAAGTTGAGTTCCATCGGTGTTGACACGGACTTGTGATCCACCATACCAAATCTCTAGAAGTTTCACAATGTATTTTCCTTGAGAAAGGAAAAATTTCTCCGGAGCTCTCGCGTGACCTCCAGTGCCTAGGAAGTAGTGCATCGATCCTAGGTCCTTCATCTCGAACTCGGGAGAAGTGAGCTCCCTCTTACATTGATGAATGAGAGGGTCAACACCTGTCAGAAGAGGTCATCCACATACAGCACTAGAATGAGAGGCTTCCCCTGTAAAACCTTGAAGTAAAGGTTCGGATCAGCATTACTTCGAGTGAAGCCCAGCTTCATCAAGTAACTATCCATCCTCTCGTACCAAGCTCTGGGTGCTTGCTTTAACCCATAGAGGGCTTTATTCAACCTGCGGACATGAGTGTCTTGATCCCGAACTTAAAATCTCGAGAGGTTGTTCTACATACACCTCTTCTTTTACTGCCTACATCACGACGGAAAAGCGAGTCTTGACATCCATCGATGAAGACTCCATCCTTGCGTAGCGGCAAGGGCTATGGTTGATCGAATGGTGGTATATCATGCCACGGAGTGCAATATGTCATCATAGTCTATTCCTTCCTTTTGAGAGAAGCCACGAGCAAAAAATCTTGCCTTGAACTTTTCAGCACTCCCATCAGATCCATGTTTGATCTTGTAGAGCCATTTCGCGAGTGACAATCTGATTTGTCCTTCGGCCTCTGGATTTGGTGAGCCCATGATGCAAGTACACCAAAAATACACTTTATTATCTTTGTCTTCTTCTTTTCATAAATAAATAATTACATAGCCAACATGAAGACCGACCTAGTTACACTTTTCAATCAGAAAGAACATTAATGAGAAATGTCGAAGACGAGCATACACTAGAAGAATAAGAGAATATGGCACAAGTGAGGGAGGAAAACCCCCAAAATGGGAAAACCTTGAACAATTTTTCTTATTATTCAAATCAAATGTACAATAGAGAGAGAGAGAGAGAGAGAGAGAGAGAGAGAGAGGCTGATAGAAACATTATTGACTTGCCAAGGTGATGATTAGTATCATTGTCCAAATGCCAAAGACATGATTCGTAATTTCGCACTTGTAAACATCAACAATCTTATTCCGTCAGTGTTAGTGGTCAAATGTAGTCAAAGCTTTTCCTCGAGTATGACCTCGCTTTAGATATGTACCGAGTTTTGGTTAGGGTATGATATGATACATTTGGTTGAATCAAGAGATTGGATTCTCGGTCCTCTCAATCGTGGTGATTTCGTTCACTGAGAGAATTTGCACAAGGTTCACCACATTCTGGTGATGGCCCATCCCCAAACCTCCATCTCCCTTTTTCCACTTCAAAATACTTCTAGACATGACAAAACTAGGTGTTCAATAGGCTATATGTTTAAGATTCCATGGAGGAAGATTAAGCTAAAGGCATGGGCAACAATGGCTTCACCAAAAAGAAGATGAAGACATGTGCCTTTCCAATTCAAAAATTAGCGAAGAAGTAGAAAAGAGAGCAAGAATACATTGATTACGACAAGTGAAATCAAATCTCCCTAAGATCGTAGGTGGTTTCCGACAGATGCTCTAGCATAGATGGATTGTGAGTGATCCAGATCATCCCTAAAAATTCTAGAGACCCAAAAATGGGCCCAGGATTTGCCTCAAAAAGGGCTTGGGATTTTTCTGGACCCATATTCCCCAAGAGTCTCAAAGCAAAGAAATTGGATCCTGAAGAGATGATCGTGTACTTGGACGAGCAGGGATTAAGGCTCGTTCTAGAGGAGAAGCTTCTAGAGGCTACTAAATCCACTCAAGAGGTAGCTAACAAAATTTTATTTTTATTGTTTAATTATAGGAATTGTTGCAAGAAACATTCCCATGAGGGACTTCTATTGGCTTAGGTGGCGAGTCTGAATGGTAAATATTCTCGCCAAAATGGTCTAGGGCTTTCGTGTTATGCCATTTGGGTGGCACTGGACACCATAGTGACAATGAAACCTAGTGGTTGGGATAAACTCTTCCGACCTCACTGAGTGAACGAATCTTACCTTGGGTGTCCTAGGTTGATCAATTAGGCTATACTATACTCTCATTTGCTCACTATTTTAACTGCATTTCTTTGTTTTCTATCCTTATTTCTTTGCCTTTTTCTCATAATTGTAATTCCTTGCTGCCCTATTAAAATTTTATGGTTACTAGTGGAGTGTATTTTTTTCTTTTGGTGTCATTAATCTAGGATGTTGTAAACACATCCTTTCTTTTTCATATGTGAATTTTATTTAGCATGAAACAAGTGGAAAGATAAACATTAAAAATGGATTTTTCCCTCAGTGTGGCTTGACCTTTCAGGCATGGGAAAAGTAGATAAAGGATTATATTGACTATAGTTGATGTTGTTTTTGTGATTGATGATCTCAAGTTGATATGAAATGTATAGATTGAAAGATGTAGCATCATAGATCAAATGAAAATGGGATCTCAAAAGCTAAAAAGAAAAGTTGATAGACTCAACCTAGAAAGTGGAGCAATCAGTGCAAGAGTGTAAGATTTTGACCAAGATTCAATTAAAGCTATGCGAAAACTCGTGTTAATAGTGAATTCACCAAGGTTTTTTTCTCCCAACGTAGGATCATGCTTGAGATAGAATCACCACGGGAGAGTTCTTAGGAATCCATTCTTGAAATTCTCTTAACTTGCTTGTACCCACACCATAGATAATTCTAGGATGATGTTCCTTCCATGGAGCACTCTTTGATGCTCCATAGACATAAAATGATGCCACACTTAGGTTCTTTCCTAGCCATCTCGGTCAAATCTTTGTCATATTCGCCCAAACAACATACTTGCCCTCGGGGCCTCGATCAATAATGGAGACTTATGAGTTGCTTGTATAGCACTTATGAGATTCTTCAAAGAAACTTCAAGATTATTAAACGAATATTGTCGAAACCATTTATCTCAGCGTGAATGCAAGAAGTAAATTTTTCCATAGACCCAAAGGAATCTACATATTCTTTCATCAAATGTCTCTTTCTCAACTATTTGATGTTTACTCTTTTTTTCCACTTAATGAGCCGATAACATCTGCTCCCTAAGCCATTTTTGTTTTTCATTTGGGAAATTGATACTATTGTTTCTTGTTTCTAAAACAATAAATTGTGTATTCAACTCCTTCTACACTTTTTGTTGCTCTTTTTTTGCAATCCTGAATGCATGTCCAAATTATGAGCCTTTCTATAGTTTCAAATTCTCATCCAAAGGAAATTTCAGATTATTTGCTAGACTTGTTGATGCACCTTCCCTATTTGTTTCACTCCATCTCATTCATCCTTCAACATCAACAATGGTAGGTTCATAACCCACTCGAGATCATGCGATGCTTCTTCACCATCAACATGTTCAACATATCCAGGTAATCATTGTATTTCAGGAAAAGTCCCTCTTTGTTCAAACATATTATCAAAGACTAAGCATGCCTCTTCTATGTCTGCCACATTTGGCATACGGGTCAATAATATAATTTGGCATACGAAAGTCAAACAAGAGCATTCTCCACAAAAATATTTGAGTCCAACCTAACTTTAATGATGATTATATGGAATTGCATCCTAAACTAGTGCATGCTACAAAAGCGATGGAAAAGGTGAAAGTATCCACTTTCATCCCATTCTATTGCATCTAATTGAACAATTTGAGCGACTCCTCACAAAGACCATCTCGAGCGACAATTTGAGCGACTCCTCACAAAGACCATTGTGAGCATATTCTTCGTAACGAGAGAAGACTTTAACAAGTTGATCCTTCACCATAGATAACATTTCTCTATCCAACCTCCGGCAACATAGCTCTAAGTCGACATTTCTATATCCAACCTCCCAACATCAAATTGGTTAACTCTTGATAATTCCCTAGTGTTAACCCTATGCCAAAATAGGGGGTAACACGGGCTCCAACTCGGAGATGTTTCCTCTTCTTGGGAGTGCATGAGAGTCTTAGAATTTTGTCATGTATATATGGGAATGGCCTCCCCTTCTAGTAAAAGCACCACACAATTTTGTCTTTTACAAAGCAAAAGACAAGTCCTCATCTATGACAACATGAAATCAAATTTAGTGATCAGGAGCTTATTCATGCCACATTTTTTCTCAAAGGAGTTTATTCCTTTCCTTACCCTACTCGTGGCATGTGCAAAATGAGGTGCTACTTGAAATCATTGATCCAAGTGCAATGAACTTAAAAATTCACCATAGAATGTTTTCTTTCGCTATGCTTAGTTATCATGCAAAATAATGAAACATTAAAATTCCAGACATTCATAGGGCTTGGGTTTTCTATCATCGATGGGTTGAACAAGAATTTGGGTACACTGCGAAATCAACGGTACCTTCAAAGTTCAAACACATGTAAGTGTTGACATAAGCTACTACAGTATCCGTCCATCCAAGATTGCATAGGGACCGTAATAATTATTGCTCATTAAATTTGCATGATGTCATAGGACTTGTTACTTCCTTCTTTGCATGATCAACTTTGTTTGATGAATCATATGCATTCCTAGAGTTTCAATTTGAAGGAAATTCGCATGTTAGCCAATTTTCTCAATATGAGAAACATCATTGTGCAGAGATGGATAGATAATTGTTTCTCGAGAGTTATCATTCAAAAATTTAGGTATTCAATTCCTCTGTCTATTAATAATATTTATACATCTACGATTAAATATTTTATTAAAAGTTTGGATAATTCTTCTGTCCACATCTCTATATGCTTTGCAACCGTGAACATGTTTGAAATGCCCTTGTTTCCATGATAAAAAACACATACATTTCATTAACGATTATGTTTTCTTGGCATGCATTTCATTTATTTTTTGGTCGTTTTGTTGTTTTCAAGGTTTTCTTTTCATGTCTGCGGGTTTGATTTGGAATTCTCCAGTAAAAACAAGAATTCTCGAAAAAACATAGTGACTAAATCTCTC
Source organism: Pinus albicaulis (assembly GCA_034641835.2). Lineage (NCBI taxonomy): Eukaryota > Viridiplantae > Streptophyta > Pinopsida > Pinales > Pinaceae > Pinus > Pinus albicaulis. Next base: position 438,998,225 of record CM076574.1, on the reverse strand, counting down.
CCGAATTGTTGCAATATGGCTACTTGCTTTTTAAAGCTCACCCTCGATGGATTCAACATAGGTGTTCGGGAGAAATTAAAAATAAACAAAGAATATGTTAATTCATGAAACATGTTCTTTGCTTAGGATAGTTACTTCATTCAATCATGAGCCCATTAATCCATTATCAATTACATTAAACAATATATGACAGTAACTAACGAAAGAACATAAATGAGAAATGTCGAAGACAAGCCAAGACAAAAGAACAAGAGAATATGGCACAAGCTTTCGAGGGAAAAAACCCCAATATGGGGAAAACCCTTGAACAATTCTTCTTATTATTCAAATCAAATGTACAATAGAGAGAGAGAGAGAGAGAGAGAGAGTCGATAGAAACATTATTGACTTGCCAAGGTGACGACTAGTATCAACTGTCCAAATGCCAAAGACATGATCCAAAATTCTCGCCTTTAAACATCAACAATCATATTTTGTCCAGATTAGTGGTCAAATGTAGTCAAAGCTTTTCCTCGGTCTTGACCTTCTTTAGATATGAATTGCATTTCGGTTAGGGTTTGTTGTCCTATGACAAAAAACCCTTTTCACTCCCTCTAAACATTATTACAAGGTTGTGGCTTCCCCTTTCAAGTCACAGTCCACAATCTAAGGCTAGTTAGAGCTATAGCTATAACCTTCCACGACTTGTTAGGGCTAGATGCAGCCCTCCACGGCCTACGAGCTGGCACGTAACATAATCGTGACCACATATCTAGCTCCGTATAGGTTGCGACACTGATTGAAACAACTTCCTTGGAGTTGCAACAATCCTTCTCTAGAGGATTCACGTAATAGGTAGCTTAAGCTATCCACGAGGTCTACGACTAACTTGAGGATGGATCTTGGTCACGTGGGAGAGGGTTAATAATGCCTAGATTAACATCATCTAACCCGGATCCGTTGGCGTCTTGTCTAAGGAGCTTGGTCTATTGTGAGGAGGAAATCATGTAATGAAATTGTTAGTATGAATCCTTTGTCGAAGTAGTACGAAAAAAGACCACTTTAGCTACACATAACTAATAGCCCTAACAACAAAAGTGGCTGCCAATATCTTTGGATCTGCGGTTAGTTGAACATAAAAGAGCCGCAAAAACCAGATCTATGCATGGAAAGACATTAGCGGCAAAAAACAAGGGTTTGCTCCATATACCAATAGACAAGACAAGAACAATTTTTGAAAAGAATTTTTATATTAATTGGGCACCCGGGGAGAGAAAACAAGAAGGCGTATCCAATTCTCCTCGGTGGGATGGGTTCTTGGAGGTCCTCAGAGCACTTCGCATCTAAGATTTTCTCTCTCTTGTTGTTGTAGAAAACCCACACGAGAGAATAGAACTCAAAGGGAGCTCACACGCAAAATGGCGAGAAAAGAGTGACCAAGTGTATAGATCCGCAGTGATCTAATAGGCAACAAAGGTGAAGAATGGTAGGAAAAACCCTCCTATTTATAACAAAATATTGGGTCATTCTAGATCTTGGTGCATGGGTTAACCGAGATCTAGATCCACTTTTTTATGGAATATTTTATTATATTTGTTGGAGGGAAAAAGGTATTTGACTTGGGTCAAATCCCTTAATTTGTCAAAAATAAATAAATAAATGATTTATTTATCTTTTTAAGTAAGCGGTTAGAAGATAATCAAATAAATAATGATTTATTTAATTATTTAAGGAAGTGGTTGAAAGATAACTAAATAAATAATGATTTATTTAATTATTTGTGGGTGATTTGGTCATATTTAACAAGGAATACTATCTAAATAAGATTTAAATAATTATTCCTAGAAAATAATAAGATAAATAAAGGTTTATCTAATTAATTTCTTTGTTTTTAGGTTAAACATGACTCGGGAATAATAATTAAATTATGGTTTAATTAATTATTCCATGAGGAAAATCAAACAAATATAGGTTTGTTTAATATTTCCTTTTGGGGTTTCTGTTTGGACCATAAATAACCTAATAAATGTGGTTTATTAAGTTATTTAACATAGTGAAGGCAATTTTACTTAGGGTAAAATTGGTCTTACATGGTGATACTTGGGTCCATCTAATGATAATAGGTTAGATGACCCAAAAAATGGTGTAACGTAAAACCCCAATACATCTCTACCGAGATTTTCCCGAAAACCAAATAGTGTAGTCTACCCATAGCTTCCTCGGCACTACAACAAGCAAATGGACTCACTCAAAACAGACCTAACCTCTGTGTTTGGCCATTATCCCCACTCGACGCTCGCAGATGCAAGAGAGATTTTTTGATGCCTCAAATGGGTTGGGAGAGAATCCTTATATACAATTTAGAAGAGAAAGCGGACTTTGATATTTTGGAGGCAAATTCAAAATTTGAATTTTCAAATTTCACGCCTAAATAAAATCATGTTTTATAGAATTTCTTTTTGAATAAAAAAATATTTTTCCCGATCCAAATTTGACAATATTTAGATTGAAAAGAGGAATTCAATGGGATTATAATCTCCATCAACTGAAGGTGACCAAAGTGGAATTTGGCTCTAGTTGCCAATTTTAACACTCCCTCTCAACTAGGGAGAATTCCACCTACCAATCCATCCGTCGCCATTGGTCATCATGCCATCTTGAACCATCTCTCGCTGTGCTCTACTTTGCTCACTATTTTGAAAAAAGAAGTGAATAATAAAGAAGAATTGATCGAGAGTGAGTCATAAGACTTTGCCACTCTCCATTGACGTAAGTCAGTCTCGAAGGTAGAACCCGAATTGATCCCAAATCAAGTAGATAAACACCATGCATCCTAGCATAGGGAGTACGACAGGGTATGTGATGCATCCATCGGTAGTGCTATGGTCCCTAACCACTTTTCCCAAATCATTGGCCATATGAGAGGTACTTCCCATGTGTCTCTGGACACATGGGTAGGATATTATAGGAACACCAGGCGAGGGGAAAGAATATATCACATCCTACACGAAATAATCACACATAGGGATAGGAGAATCCACATCCCACAAACACACATCACAATCATATGTAGGGAAATGATGAACCGCATCCTACAAACACATATCACAACCATATGTAGGGAAAAGGATGAACCACCTCCTACACGCGATGCAAAACACCAAGTGTAGGGAAAGGACGAACCACCTCCTACATGCATGCAAAAAACTCCAGAGTGCATGAAAAACAACAATAGTAGGAAGAAATCTACACGTGGGGAAGGGACAAACCACATCCCACCGAAATGTCAGCTATCAATCTGTAGGGAATGAGCATCCTACATATGGGGAAAGGATGAACCACGTCCCACCGAGCATGTCAACAGATGCCTATATGCATCTCTCACCGGGGTATCCACGGAGAAGGTGAACCACTCATCTCGGCTCATATGCCATAGGAGAAGGTGAACCACTCATTTTATGCATATGTCACCAAAGTGGTAGGGGAAGGTGAACCACTCACCCTACACCCATGTCAACCATCATGGGGTATCACGAGAAAGGTGAACCACTCACTCGCAGTACACAACGCACCACTAGGGAAGGTGAACCACTCACCCTATGGTCGCTCATAAATCAATAAGTACCCCAAGCGTAACTCTTGGAGCTCAATCTTGCACCAAGAATCCCTTCATATAGGGAATGGTGCCAAGCCGCTTTCTGAAAATCAAAACTAAATCAATGGGAGCCTCGATAGCTCCATACAACGACTTTCTGCAAACATATTGACTTACGTAGAGATCTAGTCAACATTTAGGAATCCTTAGCTTCTTGTACATATAGATAGAGAAGATATTTGATCTGATCTTACTCCTCTTACACAGGGAGATCATAGCCTATATTTGTCTTTCCGGGGTGCATAGTGTCCATCGGACAATCTATGAGATCCGACCACTCAAACATGCGATAAAACGAAGTGTCCTCCCGCTTAACCATATACGGTGGTATGTGAAATATTTCTTCTCGCAATATATAATGATAGTGAGCACTAAATGGCTTATTGCAATAGAGTGGCTTTCATAGAAATTCATGCTTGTTGTTTCATGCATTCATACGACAATGGTGCTTCCAGAGAATAGACATCGACCTTTGATTTGTGATACAAAGAAATGAAGATGGTCACCAGGAGATATAGTACTTTTCCTTTTATTAGACCAATAGTGAACTTCATATCATACTTGATCTTTAATGAGCAGCTATCCAATATATATGTATGAGGTTTATCCTTAAATTGTATTAAAGCCTTTGTATCAAGGCATACATCGACTTATCCAATATATATGTGTGAGGCTTATCCTTAAATTGTCTTAAAGCCTTTATATCAAGGCATACATCGCAGTTAACTATGACTGGGTTCAATAGCTACTATGTTTTGTGCTTAAGGACAAATCTAGGTCTTCCATTAAATCCTTCTTATTTGGACAAATGTTATCGATAGCGAGCCCAATCATCATAGCTCCCTCTAAAGCCTTGCATTGGTAATCATCATGAGCTACCCAGATTAGAGATGAGACTTACATGAGGTAATTGCATGGGACAATAGAGTGGCTTCATAGAAATTCATGCTTGTCGTTTTTATACATTCGGTACGCAATGGTGCTTCGAGAGAACGTGACATCAATCTTTGATTTGTGATAAAAAGAAATGAAGATGGTCACCAGGAGATATAGTAATTTTTCCTTTTATTAGACCAATAATGAACTTCGCATCATACTTTATCTTTAATGAGCAGCTATCCAATATATGTGTATGAGGCTTATCCTTAAATTGACTTAAAGCCTTTGTATCAAGGCATACATCGGCGATCCAATAAATATGTATGAGGCTTATCCTTTGGACAAATGTTATCGATAGTCGAGCCCAATCATCATGGCTCCCTCTGAAGCCTTGCATTGGTAATCATCATGAGCTACCTAGATTAGAGATGAGACTTACATGACGTAATTGCATGAGACAATAGAGTGGCTTCATAGAAATTCATACTTGTCGTTTTATACATTCGAACACGAAATGGTGCTTCCGAGAGAATGACATCGACCTTTGATTTGTGATACAAAGAAATGAAGATGGTCACCAGGAGATATAGTACTTTTCCTTTTATTAGACCAATAGTGAACTTCGGATCATACTTGATCTTTAATGAGCACTAGCCAATATATATGTATGAGGCTATCCTTAAATTGTCTTAAAGCCTTTGTATCAAGGCATACATCAAAGTTGACTATGACTTTAGGTTCAACATATTACTCGTTTTGTGCTTAAGGACAAATCTAGGTCTTCCATTAAATCCCTCTTATTTGGACAAATGTTATCGATTGACGAGCCTAATCATCATAGATCCCTCGAAGCCTTGCATTGGTAATCATCATGAGCTACCCAGATTAGAGATGAGACTTACATGAGGTAATTTCAACATCAAACCTCTAAGAAGCTTTAGGTCAAAGAAGAGAATGCGGAAGACATTCTTCAATCGAGAGAGAAGAGATATCTACCAATATATCAAATTACCAAATTCACTGAAGAGGAGGGGTCATTTTATATTGAGACCATTCATTATAAGATTCTTGCTTAGAGCAACCAAGGATGCCGAGGATCCGTAGTGCACATTTATTGAGGCACCTCTGTCGACGGGGTTAGAACTATTCCAAAGTGCTATGCACTTTTTCTCCAAGCAGTTCTTCAAGATTGAAAGCTTCAAAGGATCTATCCATCCAATATTGCATAGGACCGTAATAATTATTGCTCATTAACTTTGAAAATTATCCTTTGCTACCACTTGGGAGTACATAATGTTGTTATGTTCTGTCCCTCATGAAATATTGTCTCCATGGGATAATATAGCATGTTGTTTTGGTAACTCGTATCGTGGAACGTGAGTGATAGACACATATCAACCATTGTGGGATTAGATCTTGCTTGTCTTGGGCACATAATTTCTTTTGAAAATTTGCATCCACGCCTCTATCAATCCATGCTTTGCCATTATCTATTGCATCAATTATATAACATCCGGTAGAAAATTGTCAACCCAATGGTTGTTGAGACTCTGTATTCATGTTTTCTGCGAATCTGGGAAGCGTTTTGAAAGAATTTGTCATGAATAGTAATTTTCCCGTTAACACCTACACACCAAGGCTATTGCTTCTAGTAGATAATTATGTCCTTTTCTTCAAGAATTTAGAACCAATTTCCTTCACGTTGAAGACATTACTCAAATCTAGGTCTATTATAAGCACGTATATTTCACTAGCCAAGATCATGAAAATGGCATCCAATATGTCAATGGTGGATATTCAAAACTTCCAAACCATTGTTTCACTAGGATACTCGACATTTGTTTTATATTGTATGAAACTAAAATTCCTTGAATGCATACAGAATTGGTAGCACTCCGCTCTTGCAATCATCAAGACATAAATTCAAGATGGAATCGAATCTCATGATCTTTTCCATACATGATTCTTATGGTAAAGGTTGAGAAAGACTTAATGAGTAGTGAACTTTCAAGAATCAAATGTTGATCCCTTAGATTAAGAGAAATGCTCAGAAACATATGCTAGTATCACTTGTAGTGGTTTTATATTAAACCCAACCTCTAGGTCTATAGTGTCACCATTTTTTATCCTTTATAGATGCAGAGACAAACAACCATTCCAATGTTTTCTTCCAAAGGATGTCATGCCTTCAAGATATTTTTATCGTCAAATTGGCAAGGTCTCCTCATGCATATGTGGAAGTCACGGTGCTTGCAAAAAGGAGGTGAACTAGGAGTACATTAGTTACAAGCTTGGCATGAACCCTATATTGCTTCCTAGAGTTTTAAGAGTAATATAGATAGAGTATACGTATTAAAGGATGTATATAAATCATTCTAAAAGTTTTTTATACTAGTCTACCTTGTTACATCATGTTGAATATTATAAATTTTTTCTTTATTTAACTATCGAGGCTAATTATTATTGTTTACATATGTTTGTCCCTTTACCAATTAAATTACTATTGAGAATTTGAACTCCAATTTACGTGGTTGCATAATCATTGAAAATGGGTACCATATATGCATGCATATTGTAGTATAGGAATGCCATTAATGTGAAATAGAAAAAATAGATCACAAAATAGCAAGAAATGAATGACTTCAATACAATGTGTCCTTTAGTTGTGAAGAGTAGTCATTGGCATATTTTTTTGGCATTGATTTCTTTGGTATAATTGTCACCGCAAATGGGAATCTCTTGTCAATATAATATAGTGGTTGGACAATGCCTAAAAGATCTCCTGCGTTAGTGGGGATTATATTCTTTAGAAACCATTTAAAATTGGTGTCTCAGAGATGAACTCTTCAGTTGTTGGCACTTTGTCTATAGAAATTCATGCTTGACGTTTTATACATTCAAGTTACTAATGGTGCTTCCAAAGAACGTGACATCGACCCTTTGATTTGTGATACAAAGAAATGAAGATGGTCACCAGGAGATATAGTATTTTTTCCCTTTTATTAGACCAATAGTGAGCTTCAGATCATACTTGATCTTTAATGAGCATCTAGCCAATATATAATGATCCGAGGCTTATCCTTAAATTGTCTTAAAGCCTTTGTATCAAGGCATACATCATCTATCCAATATATATGTATGGGGCTTATCCTTAAATTGTCTTAAAGCCTTTGTATCAAGGCATACATCGAGTTGACTATGACTAGGTTCAATGACTACTCTGTTTTGTGCTTAAGGACAAATCTAAGTCTTCCATTAAATCCCTCTTATTTGGAAAAATGTTATCGATAGCTAAGCCCAATCATCATAGATCCCTCTCGAAGCCTTGCATTGGTAATCATCATGAGCTGCCCGATTAGAAATGAGACTTACATGAGGTGATTGCAACATCAAACTTCTAAGAAGCTTTAGGTCAAAGAAGAGAAATGCTGGAAGACCTTCGTCGATGCAGAGAAGAGATATCTACCAATATATCAAATTACGAATTCATGAAGAGGAGGGGTCATTTTATATTGAGACCATTCATTATAAGATCCTTGCTCAGCGAGCAACCAAGGATGTCGGGGATGCAGTAGTGCACATTTATTGAGGCACCTCTCATGGACAGTGTGGTTAGAATCGTTCCAAAGTGCTATGCACTTTTTCTCCAAGCAGTTCTTCAAGATTGAAAGCTTCAAAGGATCCGTCCATCCAAGTTTGCATAGGACTGTAATAATTATTGCTCATTAAATTTGAAAATTATCCTTTGCTACCACTTGGGAGTACATAATGTTGTTGTGTCCGTCCCTCATGAAATATTGTCTCCATGGGATAATATAGCATGTTGTTTTGGTAACTGCGTATCGTGGAACGTGAGTGATAGACACATATCAACCATTGTGGGATTAGATCCTCGTCGTCTTGGGCACATAATTTCTTTTTGAAAATTTGCATCCACGCCTCTCTCCGCCAATCTTTCGTATGGGCTCATTTCCTCAAAAGGTGAGGTCTCGGTAGGACCCGTTAGTGCTCTACTATTCATATGGTGAGGGTGAAGTAAGTAATGTGCGAGGAAGGAGTGTTAGCACCTAACCATTCATATGGTTAGGCCCGGTAGGGACTCGACTAAAGGCCCCTGTGAGGGTGAGGATGAGGGACGAACTCTCGACTAAAAGGAGAGGACCGAACTCTGACACGCAGCCGCCATCGACTCACTATTCATATGGTGAGGGAGAGGAGAAACTCTCTTTTGGGGGAGGGGGTGGAGGGTGAGCTGGCCGAACTCTGCGACAACTAGAGAGGTTACAAGCGATGACCTCCCGACCAAAGGAGGGACGGGAGTCACTCACTATCTCATATGGTGAGGAGAGGGGGCTGAGGAGGAACTCGAAGAAGGCCGCCATCGCCGCCATCGAGAGGAGGGTTCTAAGGATGGCCCCAATGGCCAAGAGGATAAGATATGTATCCCCATAGAGAAACGGTACACCCGAGAGCCCTTTCAAGCCATACCTGGGCAGAGAACATTCCACCGCACGATACGGTATGGGGTCAACACCGGCAGGCACACTTAATGCTGATCCAACTTGCTGCCTCGCCGAAGATAGGTCTTTTTCGTGCCATTCTCGTGCCTGGGTGGACGGGAAATAGGCATGTTCAGTTTCTGACGCAGGGTTGATATACACTGTCAACACACTCCCGGCCTTGAGAGTGTGCCATAGATTTAAGAATATTCGCCTTCCCTGTGAATAGTGGAGTATGAAGTTGAAATAAATGCCACAAGATGCCACGTACACAGAAACTTTCAAAGTACAGTGGAATTCAAAACAATAAGTAGTTGCGATATGAACGTTAGTAGTGGAAATAAATAGGAATGTTTGGAATATGGAAAATGAGATAGCCAAGAGGGCCCACCCACCCGGCAGCGCATCTCATTCTTTTTCTCTTCTCTCCGACCGAGTTAGCCGCATCTATCTTAGGGATTGATTCGGGTGTTACATTATTGATTTACAAAATCATTGTGACATTATCGCCGAATTGAGTTGCGTGCACGTTACTAATGGTTCGCTCGCTTGGCACGGAAAAGAACCACCTACTTGTAGTAGTCCCTCCCTCCGTAGTCCCGTTTTTTTATGGACCTCGTGGACTTAGTTAGTAGAACCTCACGTGCACGTAGTCACTATATTCCCCACCGCTTATTACTTGATTTTCCGTTAGTCCATGTCTCAAATAAGTCATCATTGCCCTCGACCAAGATTGGATAATAGGTCAAGGCGAATTTCACTCCTCATCACTATCTCGTGAAATTGATCCAAACAAACCATCAGCGTGTGTATGAGTCAATGGTAGCCATTTCGGATGCTCGGTCTATCTCGCCACTCCATCCGCTACTAAGATGATTCTATTCCATCTCTTAGCGTAGGAGACATGGGAGGCTTAGAATCCATCCTTAGGAAGGGGAAGTTTTTATCTCGTCGAGGTCTTGCCTTAACTCACCCCGAAGGTACACACCTTGAGCATGCATTTTCACCCCATAATTCATTCGAAGGTGAAGCCGAGAATAGATCTAATCTTTCCCCCAACCAAGGTTAGTTCGGGTAGGTGATATGACCTTAACTCAAGCTAGGTAGGTATGCCTGGACTCACCAGGTAAGTAAGTGAGTTACGGATATGCCGTCAGCCCACAAACAATATCTTTCTAAAGGGTAAGGTCGATGCAATTATTCCTACTCGTGCTACCATCCGATCAACCATCCGATCCACCGGGGTTTGTTCGGTCCTAATGAAGTGATTCCCACCCACCCAAGTAATCCAGTGCGGTACTTGTTATATACTCGGTGCACGTCTCTATACGTGTAAGAAGGGAAGGGTCTAGCTACCACCAACTAACCACCTCTCGTTCTAGGGCAGGGAAAGTCTTCCTTTCGCCCTATAGGAGGTGTATAGTCATAAAAAAGAGAAAGGGTATGGTTTAAGCAACTAATTAGTGGGTAATCTAAAGGTTAAGCCTCGTGAGTTCTAGGGTAGTTATAACCGACCGGGGTGAATAAGGTAAGCGGGTAAAACAATTCTCAACTCTCTCTCTAGGAGTGAAGAACCACTCCCACCCTAATGATGGCGAACTCTATCTCGAGTTCAAGCCCGCCCATCCTCTCCTCGCTTCTCTAGCTACTTATACTCCCGCCCATGCTGCCGTTGGTCTTCTACTAGGTAAGCTACAGCATCACTGCGGTGGTGCGTAAACAAAGTTCTATTATTGGTGCTTCAATGGATGGACCGAAACTAGAACTCGCATATGCCATTGTCTCCGTCGTTTTTATAGATGGTAGTATATAAAGGCGGATATACTAGAGAAGCCTGGATCCGGCTCTGTGATATAGAAACGTGATCCGGAACTCGGTCACCCGGGTCTATAGGTTCTTTTATAGGTGCTAGATCTGTGTCGTTGGTGGAACAGTGCTAATAGATAACTAGAGCAAAGGTAGCATACCTTCCGCATCGAGACTCGCATCCCCTACCATCTTGCCCGGTGTACCTGCTGATTCTCGGCGATTTGCGGAAGCAAGTTTCGATCGAGTCACATATACCGATGCTTTGACGGGATTATGAATTTGAGAGATAGGAGACCTCATACCTTCGTGAGCAATATCTAGATCTATCTCGAGAGCTTGAAGCGAGCCCCGTTGAAGCACACGTTTATCCAGACCGTAGCTTCGATCAAAGATCCATATCAATCAAGAGTCTTAGACATTGAAGCTAGAAAACTCGACATCCTCAATTTCATTCGTCTTAACGAATTTGTGAAAGTCTAAGCTAATTATTAGTTGTATGATAGTACTCGGAAGATACCGCTTTAGTTGGTCAAAGGGTTTCAATTACACAAGTTGGCACGGGCTCCTCGCAGAAGAATAAACCGAGGAAATAAAGATTGCTATCAAAAGGGCTGAATAACCCAATAAGTGGATTGAATCCGTTAGGCAAGAACGTGTCGCTTAATAGAGTTTGAGACGTGATGCTGCAGGTGGTGTTAGGCTACTCAATTCAATGAGGACCTCGTAGCTAGCTTCATGCTTTCACTATCGCCGGGATGAAAATGGCGGCGGGTGGGCTGGATGATGGAGGATTATCTCATTAGCCAAGTATTTTTTAGTAGCATGGCGGTATGGGATTGTTTATTAGCCAATAGGGTGAACTTTAGCAGGTATATCGTGGAATAAATGCGAATGAATTATACACAACACAAACCGTAACTTATTACACAGAGAAAAGAGAGACATGGCTGGATGGCTAGATTATGGAGATGGGCAATCGGAGAATAAAGCCTCGTTGGTTGGATCGATGGGCGACCTAGAGTAGGAGGGAGAGGATAGGATAGGCCTTGACACTTGCTTTATTAATGTGGCAAGACAAAGACTCGATATTGACCCTTTGACTGATATACCTTCTATTAGAAAGACTTTTTGTACCATGCTTATCATTTTCATTATTTAAAGTTGATGTCCAATGTTGGCAAACCCGCCTAATGAATCGAAATTTGAAAATATAGTTTACGATCTATTATCTCTTCATCGATCTCCCAATTCAAGAAAGTTACAGGATCTGTAGGAGAGATGGGATAGAACTAGATGAGCTCGGTTTAATTATAGAGACTCGCATTTTTCCAAAGGATCTTGGCATTAAAACAACACTTCAAATCCCTTTATGTGGAATGGTGCTTATATAGTATATATACTTGGTCTCTATTTTATTAATGTATGAATAGATAGAAGAATGGAAACAAAATGTAACATCTTCCTTTTCCAAATTAGCTCTATGAAAAAGAAAATTAAATCAAGAACATCAAGATTGTTAAATGTTTTAGTTGTCGTAACACTAAAATATTCAATGAACAATCTAGGAGATTGCCTTGATTGTTGCAGAGTTCTTTAGGAAATAATTCCTCCTCTTTGTGATACATCGGATGTCGTTGGCACTTTTTAAATTCATAGCCTCATTGGGTACGAAACATGATTGCCTCACTAAACATTTGGATCATTCACTTTGCTCATTGTGTTTGTTCTTGGAGGGTTTGTGGTATCAAGAGGTATTTGACATTATAGTATATGCAAAGATAGTTATTTACTCCAAAGAAATATACTTTATACTAATATTGAGCTTTTCAACTAGAACTCGGGTTACAAAATTGAAAAAATGGTTCCTTTTATTCATGTTTCTAGAATCGAGAGAACATACCTAGTCGGTGGATTTGGGCATATTGGTGCTCACTAATGTCCTATGGCCAAAACACCAGAGTGGTGAATGGATTTCTAGCTCCTAGATGGGAGAAAGTATGTGTTATAATGTACTAATAGAGTGTCCTAATAATCATAATCCCGGGAAAGAAATATTGAATATTTCCTTTCCTCTAAATATTTCATCTTTGTGCATCTGTCGAATATGCAGCTCCATTGAAACACTTGGACGTAGTGCTATCCTAGAATCTCATGGATTATTTGCTAAAGTTAAATTTTATTGGACTGAATTGGAGCATTGATTGGGTTCTCATTGCACTTTTCAACACTGTATGTACCTTGTTGCTTTAGCATGCCTCAACCATAAGTATGACATTCCACTATAAGGTTTGGTTTTCCGCTACTATTTCTCTCACCTAAAATTATCTTAAGAGTGAGATATAATAATTCTCTCCAATTACAGACTTTAGTGAAATCACGAAATATCGTTATATCACGAAGAGGTTATTGGAGAGAAGCAAGCAAAAAGGAGCCGGAGAAAGAAACCAATAAAAAAAACATCGTCATTTCCGTTCAATTGACATCACAATGAAGGTCTAGTGGTAAGTCGAGCTCTCCGTAAATACTTTAGTAGTTCCCAATATTCAATCTACTACTCACACAGTTTAAAGTACAATGTAAATGGATATGGTGCTAATTGTAATTGATTAAAATATTTGATAGAGAATTAAATGAGAATATCTGATTTCCCCCGACCCATCCCCTCACGCCCCCTCCCGTCCCCTCACGCCCCTTCCACGTCCCCTCGACCCCTCCAGGATGGGGAAACGTCCCCCTTGACGTCCCCTCCAAATTTTCAAAAATTAGAGCGCTCGAGGGAAACGTCCCCTAGAAGTCCCCAAGACCCCGAATTGCGGGGGCGAGGATTCTAGACCCCTGCCGAGTCACTCGTGTAACACTGATTTTTAGTCTTCGAGTTTTTCACCGCATCACATTCACTCAAATTAGAAATGACAGATTACGAAACTAAAAACATTGTAGAGCTAAAATTCATGTTCCAACAAAGTTCTACTATGCTTGGGTGTTAGATATTTAGATCAAATAATTAAGACTTGTAATAGCTCACCTTGTGGGAAAGGTAAAGGTTCTATTGAAGTAGAAACTTTTTCGGTCTCACGATTTTTTCAAAGGTGCATCACTTTCACTCAAATTAGCAATGACAGATTTGTCAAACTTCTTAGAATCGTTAATAATGAAACATTTAGATCCTAGACATTTTCAAGAGTAAAAATATCGGTGCCAAGTGATTTCCTAATTTGTGATCCACTATTATGATAGTGAGTGGCTTGTTCACATGCCTTTTCAACTTGTAAGTTGGCAAGAAGAAAAACATACAGAGTGTTCGTGTTGCCACTTCCTCATAACACGGGTAATTAGAAGTACATGTTATTACACGAATGCACTTCCAACGAGCCAAATGTTTTTCAAGTGATGTTTTTAATTTGTGTGGAGAAGAATGGCCACCTTTTAATTCACGTGCTTGTATTGCGGATAACGCTTTTTGGTACACAATTAGCTTTACTTGGCTCAGTAATGTCTTTATTGTATAATATAGTACTCACCGAAGTTGTCTTGAGGGAAACAATGTAGCCTTGAAATATCCTCTCGGTTCTTGAAATTCAGAGGCCATAAATCGAGTTGTTACACCTTGCCCATGTAAATTATCTCGCATTTCTCCATATAAGAAGCTAGTTTATGGTTGCATGTATGTGCCATATTTTCACTAGTCCATGGTAACATAGAAGACTCCTCTTCTCAGTACGACTCAAGGTTGTTGATGACAACTTTGTAACACTTACACGGGCATACTTAGGAGTCCAAACACACTCATTATCGTTCACCATTTCCACATCTCTCTGACCGCAAACTCCTCTTCCATGACATTTTTATAAACAGATCTTTGAATCTTTCAACAACTAATTATTTTCTATCATGACTGTTAACTAGAATTTTGGTCAGAGATTTTCATTTGGTAAGCACATGAGCAGTCTAAATTGAGAGTTTAGAAGCATTTGCACGTATTCGAGTTGTTGCTTCGACCATACATTTAAAGGTCTCAAATTGCTTGATTTATATGTAATTGCACCCATTTAAAGGTCTCAAATTTCTTGATTTAAAGGTCTCCTCCTCATATGATGTGTACTATTTTGAATATTCTATTCTTTGCATATCAAACATTATAAAGCCTCTTGCACTGCATCGTTCTCATCTCTTTTATTTGAACATAATTCCGATAATCATTGCATTCATGAAGAAAGGATATATTGATGTGAAACCCTATCCAACTTGCTTCTCTTGGCTAATGTCATCACCTACATCCCATATAGAATCCAACAATTGAATGTCGACTCGACCAAAGGCATTGCTTATTCTTGTTGAGATTGAACAAGAGAATCAAAATATCTCCTTCCGGGGTCATTACTTCTGTGCTTTGAACTTGAAGTTTGCCTCTTTTCCCTTCTCTTCTATCCCGAGACTCCAAAAAATTGCTGCTAGACCTCATCCTTTCGTCTCCTCTCGCCCACCGAAATTTCAAAAGCACTTCATCCTCGCCCTTATATGCTCCTTCGGCTTTGAAATCCAAAAATCATCATTTCCACTATTCTTGTTTTCCGTATTTACTTCGTTGAATGCTGTATTTTGTGCTAGGTTATGAGTATATTGTTTTAAATTATTCACTTCGGTAAATCGAGAGACCAATCATAAGAATATTCTTATTTTGTAGCGAGCCCGCAATCCATGACCGAGGAGGAATTGACGACAGAACAATAAACCACATCGCTCGTAGGCATTCAACAAAATCGGCGGATCTTTGGTGTTTTTTTCTAAATTCACTTGACCGTTCGCATGTCGGCGATTCTTATTACCGTATTTTCAAACCCATCTCCCAAAATATATAGCCATCTAGAAGGTAATGACTCTTTGAGCCCTTTGAAAATACACCACATAATAATCTCTCGCCCAATTGTTTGAGTTGCTTATCAACTCACCAATGTCTGGTCCAAACAAGTTTCCTTCAAGGATCAAATTAATTTCCTCTTTTCAAATAGAGTTTAGAAGCATTTGCTAGATTAGAGTTGTTGCTTCTAACTCATGCATTTAAAGGTCTCAAATTGCTTGATTTAAAGGTCTCCTCCTCATATGATGTGTACTATTTTGAATATTCTATCCTTTGCATATCAAACATTATAAAGCCTCTTGCACATTGTTCTCATCTCTTTTATTTGAACATAATTCCGATAATCATTGCATTCATGAAGAAAGGATATATTCATGTGAAACCCCGTCCTAACTACTTCTCTTGGCTAATTCCATCACCTACATCCCATAGAGAATCCGACAATTGAATGTCGACTTGACCAAAGGCATTGCTTACTTCTCGTTGAGATTGAACAAGAGAATCAAAATCTCTCCTTCCGAGGGGTCATTACTACGTGCTTTGAACTTGAAGTTTGCCTCTTTTCCCTTCTCTTCTATCCCGAGACTCCAAAAAACTTGCCATGCAGCCCCATTATTTCTATCTCTCTCCCGCCCATCGAAATTTCAAAAGCACTTCATCCTCGCCCTTATATGCTCCTTCATTTGAAATCCAAAATCATCATTTCCACTATTCTTGTTTTCCGTATTTACTTCGTTGAATCTGTATTTTGTGCTAGGTTATGAGTATATTGTTTTAAATTATTCACTTCGGTAAACGCAGAGACCAATCATAAGAATATTCTTATTTTGTGCAGGACGCAATCCATGATCGAGAAGGAATTGACAAAGAAACAATAAACCACATTGCTCGCAGGCATTCAACAAAATTGGCGTATCTTTGGTGTTTTTCTCAAATTCACCCCCGACTGTTCGTACGCCTGGGCCGATTCTTTCTTACTTTTCGTATTTTCAAACCCATCTCCCAAAATATATTTCCATCTAGAAGGTAATGACTCTTTGAGCCCTTTGAAAATACACCACATAGTAATCTCTCGCCCAATTGTGTGAGGCATCTATCAACTCACCAATGTCCGGTCCAAACAAGTTTCCTTCAAGGATCAAATTAATTTCCTCTTTTCAAATAGAGTTTAGAAGCATTTGCACGTATTCGGAGTTGTTTCTTCTGACCATACATTTAAAGGTCTCAAATTGCTTGATTTATATGTATTTGCACCCATTTGAACTGAAAGCTATATTGTGCAAAGTTTTTTCAAGCTCAAAAAGTATTATCCCGCCTATAGAAGCCCGAACCCCAATAATCCTTGCGATGGCCACTTTCACCAAGTAGAATATGTGCTTCATCAACATCATCAAACCTCAAACCTCAATTTCCCTTCCAAGTTTTTCTCTATAACAATTTTTGTGAGTCGCACTTTCCCGGGACATTCGACTCATAAAATTTCTTTCACTTGAAAATTCACAACAATTGAATTTAAATTAGCCTCATATGGGTTGTATTTCATTTTTAGTATATTTCGCTTGATTATTTCTTTATACAATCTCCCCACTTCTCTTATCCATGTTCCGGCATTCCTTTGCACCTCTTGGTGCAATTGCTAGTTATAAGAATATTTAAGATTCTAGATCTATCGATTTGAGATGGATATTGCAATATAAATCTGAAGGATTCATGAGATTACTTCATGTTTGATCAGATTTTTTTAATGATAAATGTTATCTTGCGGGGAAAATTTCAAAATTTGAAGTCATATTAATTCGATACATTGATGCAAATTCATATGTCGATGCGATGTATATTATGGCAATTTCATTTTTGCGATTTACTTTTAGTTTAATTATATCATTTAGCTCGATGCTTTCCATATATTCAACTAAACCTTTGTTGCTTAACAAGACTTTGTCATTTCCATGTTTTAATGAAATTGTTTATGGTTTGATACTCTCATACAACCTCTATCAAGTTACATGCACCCTCATTAGAAAAAACAAAAGAATTTTTGCACTTGCCATGACTATGTTTCTTTGTCATTGTTGACTTAAGAAAGTCTTTTAACTAAGAAACTAGTTTCAAGCGTTATGGCATAACTTGTCATATAAATTGAATAGAATTTATATCCAAAATGTTAATTTGTAAACTACTTAGCTGGTTTTAGGGCTTTTCCATTTAAAATCTACTTCGGTTTGAACTTTGAACGAGTTGTTCCATAGACTTGAATATTAAGAGATTTTGGTGTAAGGATTAAAAATTAGCTCGTAAGGCCTCTCGAGTTATTCATTTATTTGATCTAATATAACATTTACTATTAAATTAGAACCACTCGGCACAAATACGTCATAGATCAAGATCATACTTTGTAGAGTGTCGTAGAATAAAAATAGGAGCAAGGACAGCGAGTTCTTTCAGTCCTGGTTCTTATTCCTTTGGTGTATATGCACCTTTAGGGGCAATTGCTAGTTTAAAGTCTAATTCTTTAAAGGGTGCTAGCTCAATGGAAGAGAGCCCACGCTTTGCAAAGCAGTGAGGTTGGTGGTTCGATTCCATCGTGCCCACGATATTCATATATAGGGAATGACGAAGATCAGTTTTTGGTGACGGATGCTCTTTTGACCATCACCAATGAGCTTATGGTGACATTTTTCGACCCTCACCAAAATATGAAATGGTGACGGTCAACGAACGCCGCCATATATACGCATCAATAGTGACGACCATTAAAGGTCCGTCACCATAAATCGTTGTTGTTTATATGAAATGGTGAGGGTCACTATTTGTCATTATAGTCATTATTCGTGATGCGACCTTGATGTCACCAATGCGTTTATGGTGACGGTCAATGAACGTCGCTATATATATGCACCAATAGTGATCGCCATTAAAGGTCCATCACAAAAAATCATTGTTGTTCATATGAAATGGTGACGGTCACTATCCGTCATTATAATTAATATTCGTGAGAGACCTTGACTTTCACTACAATACATACTTTCGGCGACGCCACCTTTGGTGACGTTCAATTTTTTGGTGACGGAGGCTATTGTCCGTCACCATTGCTCATATGAAATGGTGACGGTCAATATCCGTCACTATAAATCATTATTGGTGACGGACCTTGAATGTCACCACAACACCTATACTTTTCGACGCACGCCACCTTTGGTGACGTTCAATTTTTTTGGTGACGGAGGCTATTGTCCGTCACCATTGCTCGATATGAAATGGTGACGATCACTATCCGTCACTATAAATCATTATTGGTGACGGACTTTGAATGTCACCACAACACCTATACTTTCGGCGATGCCACCTTTGGTGACGTTCATTTTTTGGTGACGAAGGCTCTTTTGACCCTCACCAATGAGCTTATGGTAACCATTTTTCGCCCCTCACCAATGTCCTTTTTTCTTGTAGTGTAGATTGAACCACTGATTTTCCAATCAGTCTTGAGACAAATTCCCATGCATTGTTCTTGACGATGGAGTCATACTCCTTTACCATAGCATCAACACAAATTGGTTGTTGCACTTCTTCCTCTAAGGAAGATGGTTTTGTCAAAATACACTTGCTCATAAGAGCCATGTATCTAGTAAACATGTTTGAAGGCTTTCTTTGTCTGCAAAGTGAAGTAGGTGCTCCTACATGCTCTACCACAACAAGTCTCAATCTATATCTTACCATCAAGTCTCAATCTATAATCAATATCTTACCATCAACCAAAATCTCGTACAAAGTTCACATCCGCTTCACTTTTGGTGAAGCTCCAACCCGATGAAATAGTTGTCAATGCAAGTGTACCAAGCATGAGGTGCTTGCTTCAGCCCATATAATTCTCTCTTGAGTTGTCACACATGCGACTCATCGTCAAAAAAATCTCAAAACCTTCTAGCTGCTCTATGTACACTTCTTCCTCAATAAATCTATTGAGAAACACAGTTTTTCACATCCATCCGATGAATATGCCACCCCATCTACATTGAGAGTGCAAAGGATACATCCAATGGAACAAGTACGTCGCGACTTCGTGGAATTCTCCTCACAATCAATCCCATCAACTCGTCAAAATCCACGGGCCACAAATCTGGCCTTGTACTTCTCCACACTCTTATCTACTGCTTGCTTCACCTTATATATCCATCTAGATCGAACCACCGATTTTCCAATCGGTCTTGAGACAAATTCCCATGCACTTTCGTTCTTGACAATGGAGTCATACTCCTTTACCATAGCGTCAACACAAATTGGTTGTTGCACTTCTTCCTCAAAGGAAGATGGTTTTGTCAAAATACACTTGCTCATAAGAGCCATGTATCTAGTAAACATGTTTGAAGACTTTCTTTGTCTGCAAAGTGAAGTAGGTGCTCCTACATGCTCTACCACAACAAGTCTCAATCTATCAACTTTCGTGGTGTTCCTTCTACCATTTCGGGTAGATGGCTCTGCATGAGTACTTTTCACGCCACTCCATGATCCTCTGCATGTGGCTGCTTCACATCTTGATGTTCATCCTTTGGAACTAAGAGTTCCTCATCTAAATGCAAATCCAGCTCCCTCTCAAGGGACAATCGTATGGCTTTCTCCTCATCAAATTTTATATCCTATCTCGCAATAGTCATCCTGTTGTTTGAAAAATACAACCGATAGTTGTGGGGAGTATCACTTTACCTGTAGTGTCCCTTCTTAGTGATATAGATTTGGTGACACTTACAGATGGTGAGTTTGATATAATGATATAATTTTATGCATGATAGACTCGTGTACATGCTTATATGCTATAGACCTAGTTTGGGTCACTTGGTTGTTTGTGTGCTTATGATAATATCTATGGTTGTGTGTATAAGAATTGATTTTGGTTAAGATCATATTAGCGATGTTTTCTCTTTTAGGTATCCTATTTTGGACATAGTCTAGTATGACATAGATGGTTATCCGAGATTGAGACACAAATCCATGGATGATCATGGTTATGTGGAACATATGGTTAATTATGATTTATGGATGATACATTATTTGTATGATTATATGTGTGTAATCTCGTACTAAGCATGATGTGGCGGGGGGACTTGGTCATTGCCAAAAAGGATGCTCAAGTTATAAATGATTGTGGAAGTCATGAACAATCTTTGGTAAAATGTGAATAAGTTAATTATGAAATTCATTTGATTTCTTTGATCTATGAGATTGTGATGTGTGTAGGTATTCGAAGAAGACCTTACCAATGAAACCATCGGATGGGTATCAACTCACAATCAGTACCTTAAGGTGAAGCGCGAACTTTCAAAATAGAGTAGATGAGAATCCATGGAAATTAGGGCTCGGAGTCCTAAATCCATGAAATATAAAGACGTGGAGTCTTGGATATATAATAAAAGGATTAGGGCACGGAGTCCTAAATCCATGGAATATAAAGGCATGGATTCTTGGATTATCATGAAATTTTTAGGTCATGGAGTCCTAAATATTTAAAAATATCAAGGTGTGGAATATTAGATCTTTGGAGTAGATCAAGGCGCAGAGCTCTTAATCTACTAAGGCACGGAGATGCATGCAATAGGGTTGCATAACCCCTATTCTCTAGAAGAAAAATACCACTCATGGGAAACTCAGTGATGAATTTCATTAATAAAATCTCATTTTTGACAACTTTGAAGTGACTTTCTAAAAATAGAAAGTCATGTCTAGCATCTCAAGTATGACTTTTCAAAAATAATAAATCACCTCCAATCAATGGGTAGTAAAGTATACTTGAAGTAAAATCACCTAACTTATCATTGATCAACCTTAATAGTTTAATGTCGACTTAATCCTCAATATTATTAATATTATTGATATTATTATTATCTTTTATGAGATTATTATATTATTATTAAAATGGAATTATATCTCCACAATCACTTCACATCTCTCTCCTTTATGATTCTCATGGCTCTATGTAACCCTCTCTCTCTCTTTCTTTTAATTATACATTACAATCTCTTTTATGAACTCATCAAAGAATGGCATATACCTCTTACACTCATTATATACATGTCATAAAATATTCCTCTTACACTCTCTTTAATGCATATGTTACAATCTCCTTAAATAAGGCATGCATACCTCTCCTTAATGGCATGATTTACACTCCTCTAAAAGGAATACAATGCATGCATATTACTCCTCTTTTATGACAAGAATTTATTTCTCCCTCTTATATATGTGCCTCATGTATTCTCACTTGGGGGGAGGTGCATTGTGATATTTGAAAAATATTATGAGAGGAAGAGACTTGGAGAGTAGTCAATTTCTTTCAAAATGAATTTTAAATTCCTAAACTAAATTACTAAGTAGCTCTACATGGTGGATCTGACCATGAGTGGTATTGAGAGGAAGTGAAACTTGTCTTCCTCAAATCACCTTGTATACCTCTCTACTACTATATTTTGGTACTGCTTGTGAGCTCTTACAGCTCGGGGGTTCCAAGGGGAGAAGTATAGCTTTAGCATAAAACGAAAAGAAGAAAAAATTT
Source organism: Pinus albicaulis (assembly GCA_034641835.2). Taxonomy (NCBI): domain Eukaryota; kingdom Viridiplantae; phylum Streptophyta; class Pinopsida; order Pinales; family Pinaceae; genus Pinus; species Pinus albicaulis. The sequence goes on along the minus strand of CM076574.1, from coordinate 438,976,002 downwards.
AATTATTTTAAACATCTAATTTTGGTATAAGGTTATGTTATCTGGAATCTTATTGGCTAGTTGAAAATGAAGACTAAGAGTGGACTATATGCATAGATGTTTAGATCTCAAGATGTTATGGAATTACTATTTGTGTACTTTATTATGCTAACCTTGGTATTGTAGCATTTGAGAAAGGATATCCAAATATTGATGCAATTAATTCAGAGATTCCAAAGGAATTGGGTAAGAGTTCCATGAGTTATGGTTTTGTTTCACATAATTAGAGGCATGTTTTAGAAAGGGTTTCACGATATTTTGTAAAGTGTTTAAAAAAATACCTGAATTGGAAATGCTATTATTATTTTTAATCATTTTTCATGGATAAGTGTTAACTTGCAGCCTACCATAGTAGGAATTGGATGCATAATTGAAATATACTTGGAGGATTCACTCGATCAACTCTTAAAGTAAAAAATGCAGAAAAAAATATGACAGTCAAAAGTTTCAAAGAGAATGATTGAGGTAATATTCGATCAATATGTATTTGAATAGTTTAGGTTGCTTTCCATATGTTTGGAAGAATGATTGAATGAAAATAATGTTAGATTAATTTCAAAGCCCTTCAATTCACTTACAATGGATGAAATAATTTTGGAAAAGATTTAGATTATACATAAGTAATTATAATTTAATTCAATGTTGTTATTTGTTTTATATCATTGTACATTAAAGCTTGTTGGTCATCTTTTTGACAGAATTTGTAAATGAAATTCTTAGACTCAACATATTTTCTAGTTTTAAAAAAATCATCTAGGCATGGTTTCATATTGATTCAAGACAACATCAAGGGGTATACGTGCCTAATTGACCTATAACCCTTGATTTGATTAAAAAAAGTGCTTTTCAGAACCCAGATCGTAAATGCGTGTGATTTTGCGATTGTTGTTGTTAGTTATGTGTGCCCGTTGTTGAGTTTTTGATGAAAGACTAAGATTATTTAGTCCCTATATTAAGATGTCAGCATTTAAAGTTTCAATTTCTGAATTTTGTGAGATAAATAGGTTCAAGAATAATATTAAATTCATTGTTTCCAAGTGTTTGACAAAATGTCTCAATGGATTTTCATTGCATGCTTGCAAAGTGTTTTTCATAAGGGCTCAATAACTGTAGATTGCATGTTTGAAAAGTGTTTTTCAAAAGTCCCAAATGGCTACAACTTTTGTGCATACAAATTGTTAGCGTAAAAGTCTTAGTTGTTGTATTTTTTTATAAATAGACTATTTAATGGGTGTAGCTTCCTATGTCTGCAAGATTTTGGTATGAATGTGAAAATGAATTTAATAATTTGTGGAAGTGTGAATAGAGACTAAGGCAGTTGTTTCTTGTATTATCTAAGGCGTTCATAAAAAAAATGGCTTTTTGTTGGAAACAATTTACAGTGACTAATTTTGTAGGATTTTGTGCAAATGAGCATAATAAGTTTCGTCTGAGCTGCATGTATGCATGGGTGCATTATTATGCTTCAATGGCCATATAAAACAACTACTTGTGCCCAATTTATGTAGGTCCATTATTTTTCTTGGCACTTTTTTGAATAATAATATTCTTATGAATTGGTAACAGTAGTTTCTTGTTGCAACATTCATTATGTAATCCTCATGATTGAAGCAATGGATTAATTTATTAATTTGGAAATTTTGTTTGTAAATATATTTTGTGATTCCATTTCATAAAAATATCATATTTATTTGATTTATGAATGAAGATAGGAATATCATTCCCTCAATTACCTTGCTATAGGAAGGTTAATACCCATACACTTATATGTGATATTTATAATATAAGCATTATACTTTTGTGGTTATGATATCAAGGGTCAATAAGTCGAGCTTATTTAGCCAAATATAGGAATTCAAATAGGTTGACCTAGCTTAATGTTCACACATGGAATTATGGTGGAATTTATTTCCAATCTTACATAGAGCTCACCTAGAAGCATGAGAAGAGAAAATGCTATCATCTTTTGAAACTTGAGAGGAAATGTGTTTTGGAATTGGTTTTTAAGGGAAAGTTATCCCTCACCTCTTATGTGATATTTTTTATATTGAAATAGATGAAGGAATATTATTACATGATAACTTAGTTAGTAATGTTACAAAAAATAAAATTGAGTATTAATGATTAATGTGACCTCTACTTTTCTATATTATTGATTGTGGGAAGGGTGGGACCTTACATATGGTATCAGAGCCAAGTTACAAAACTAGGGCCTAATGGGCCAACATGCTTACTTCTAGGTTGATGATGTACGAATGTTGATTTTGCATGCATGTTGAGTTGTTGTATATCTTTATTTGGAAGCATATTGGTTACATAGAGGATATTATTATTATTATGTCATTTAGAAACTCATGCAAAAAAAATATTTCTTTCTTATATTCCTTTTTATATTTTTTTAAGACATATTATTAGCAATACGTTAAAATGCTTAAAGACATGTTAGGGAAATGATGTGCTTGAGAAAGTTGGGGGTTAAACCCAAGTATGTGGATGACTTGATTTCCAATCGAATGAGTGAGATAGGTGGAGTGCATGCATGGTTGCATATATGTTTAATGCATCATTTTCAATGTGATATGGGCTTGGTAGCTATCTTTGCTAGCTGAAATCATATCTACCAGGAAAAATATTCAATTAATCTGGACTATAGTATGATGACCTTGGTGTGTGTGCTTTGGGAATGAGTAAAAAGTGTAAGGTGGAGGTTCAATTAATGTGATGATTGAGTTCATCATGTTAATTTTGACTCTTTTCATACATACACTAATGGAAACTTAAGAAAAATATAACTTTAAGGATGCCACTTTTAACTATGAATGTAGATGCAAGAGTAATGTATGTGCATTAATTACATGTGTTAAAATTTGATCTGGAAATACATTCTTAATTAGTAAGAATGAAATTCCTCTGATTTCTTTGTCATGATTTTGTGTATTTTGGGTTGACATTATGCATGAAATAAATTTAAACTACTCAAATACTAGGTTGAGGTATGACCTTTCTGAATAAACAAGAGGCTTAAATGACTAGTGCATGAAGGGTTGTGGAAGCCATTTGAGCGAACACTTGAAGGTTATGTTTTTCCTTAAGCTAATGTATGGGTGTGGAATCTATACTAGCATATATCTATGAGAAAATGTATGGGTGTGGAATCCATACTAGCATATATCTATGACAAAATGTATGGGTGTGGAACCCATACTAATATATATCTATGAGCTAATGTATGGGTGTGGAATCCATACTGGCATATATCTATGAGAAAATGTATGGGTGTGGAATCCATACTTTCATATATCTATGAGAAAATGTATGGGTGTGGTATCCATACTAACATATATCTATGAGCTAATGTGTCGGTGTGGAATCCATACTAGCATATATCTATGAGAAAATGTATCAGTATGGAATCCATACTAACATATATCTATGAGCTAATGTATGGGTGTGGAAACCATACTAGCATATATCCGTGATAAAATGTATGGGTGTGGAATCCATCACTAGTATATATCTACTGAGATAAGTAATGAGGTAAGGAATGGGTGTGGAATCCATACTAAAATATATCTATGAGCTAAGTAATTCTTTCCGATTAGAATATTTTTTATGGAATCTCATAGACATGATTAATGAGTTATTATGTGTAATTAAAGTTAAATGGATAAATATTTGTAACACGGATTTTGCTTGAGCTTTAAATCCATTATTTTATTTTTATTACAAATGAAGATACTAATATTGTTATACTGAACACCATTATGTGGTTTAGAATGTATGGAATAATTTGATTTTGATATATGGAGTCAAGCGTGAACTAGATATATATCCTCTAATATTGTAATACTTTTGTATATGTTGAATTTAGGTATAATTAAAATGATTTTTCAAATTCTTGAAATGTAGAAAAAGATTATTGTGATAAGTTGATGAAATAACTTTTCTATTTTCATAAGACAAATTAGGTCTAGGAAATCCATAATAGTCTCTTTAATTATTTTATCAGTTGAATATTGGTTGAATTATATTTAACCAATTAATTAGAGAAATTATGAGTATTGAACTCATGTATTGCTCTAAACTATCGTTAGTTAGGTGATCGAGTGAAAAATTCATTTTGTTTATAAATTGTTAAGAGAATAACATGTTTAGAAGGTAAACATTTTATGTGGTGAGAACTTGTTTTATTTGAACTTAAATAAAAAAGGCATGTGATTAATGAAAAGCTTAGTTGAGTTCTTTGTTTTACAAGAATATGTGCTTGTGATAATTTTTGAGGGAGAAATTAAAGGAGAGTGAGATCACATTTTATTGAATTGGAATTTTCGCATGATTTATAATCCTAATATGATTGTATTGTATGTGGAATGGAAGAGATTGTTGGACTTTAGGAATTTTTGTGTTGGCATGTATAGTTGTATCGAGTATTTATTAGTCGTACAAAATGTTGTAATAATCTGAGATGGTGGTAATTATCCCTAAAAAAAAAGGTTTAAATTTAGGGCTAGAAATTTCCTTGTGATAGTCTAAATCTTATTTAAATTTAACAAGATTCATCAAATTTTGAGAAATGTATGGTTTTTTATAGCTTTTTGTTGCGGACGTATTAATAGTAAGGAATAAGACATGAAATCAATTGAATTGACTAATTATGAAATAGAAATCATGAGTGATTCCATAGTTGGAAAACCAATAGACTTAGAGTTATCAAGGTAGATTCAATAATATAGATACCATATTTGCATAATTGTGAGAGTTGTCCTTGATTACAAGCCGCTTTCAAAAAGGTATCATTAGTCTGCTTTCAGAATGAAGATCTTCTAACAGATATCATTAATCTAATTTTGAAGTTAGAGAAGTGAATAATAATGAAGATTATGGAAACTAAAGGAATGATATATAATACATAAGTGGGTCAATGAGGACCGTATTTAACCTTAGCTTGTTAGTTTTAAAAAAAATATTGGTGCCTTGAACATCAAATTGTGATTTTTCCTAGAGAGTAAACGTTTACTAAAAACTAAAGATAGATCATAAATATTATGATTGCAAGGATGTATTATGGAATGAAAAGGGGAAAATTGGATTGAGAAGACATAAATCAAGTGGGATGTAAGAGTGGGTTTTATATATAACATCATGTTTTGTTGCGTAATTTCACTGACAATTGTATGTGGATGATTTTATGCTTATTGTATGAAAATTTGATTTTGATATGGGATGGACCATCATTGTTGTGTATACAACCAATGTGTGATCTATTTATAGTTTTTCAAGCTCAATATACTACAGAACCAAGAAGATGACACATGTAGGATTCATATAGACTATGAGAAATAAAAACATGTAGAATATCAAATTATTATAGCTAAATTAAGTAGATGTCATATCAATTACATAAAATATTATTTTGATGTGGTACTATAAATTGTATGACTAGTTTTGATATAGAAATATTTGGTATTTTATATCAAAAAATGCTTCATATAGCATGGATATATTTCATACTTGATTAGGAATGGTATGTTTAGTTTTCATTGAGTTACTTCCAAATTTAGAAAACATTAAACTATGGATTGTCATGAAGAAAAAAAAATATATCAAATACATATAGATAAGTTTAACAACTTATTGATAGGAGAATAAAAAAAGAACTAAGTATCTTATGACTATAGGAAAAAATTTTCGGGCCAAGTTAGCCCAAGAGGGGGAGTATGTAGTGTCCCTTCTTGGTGAGATAGCCTTGATGACACTTAGAGATGGTGATTTTGATATAATGATATAATGTTATGCATGAAAAACTCATGTACATGATTATATGCTATAGACCTAGTTTGGTTCACTTGATTGTTGTGTGCTTATGATAATATATATGGTTGTGTATATAAGAATTGATTTTGGTTAAGATCATATTAGCAATGTTTTCTCTTTTGGGTATCCTATTTTGGACATAGTTGTATGACATAGATGGTGATCCAGGATTGAGACACAAATCCATGGATGATCATGGTTATGTGGAACATATGGTTAATTATTATTTATGGATGATACATTATTTGTATGATTATACGTGTGTAATCTCGTACTAAGCTTGATGTGGCAGGAGACTTGGTCATTTCCAAAAATGATGCTCAAGTTATAAATGACTACGGAAAGTCATTTCTCCAAAGCCAAAATGACTGTGGAAGTCATGCACAATCTTTGAGTAAAATGTGAATAAGCTAATTATGAAATTAATTTGATTTCTTTGATCTATCAGATTGTGATGTGTGCACCTCTTTCGAGAAAGACCTTAATAACGAACCATCAAATGGGTATGAGCTCACAATCAATATCTTAACGTGAAGCATGGAGTTTAAAAAGCAGATTAGATGAGAATCCATGGAAATTAGGGTGCGAAGTCCTAAATCGATGAAATATAAAGACCTTGGAGTCTTGGATATATAATAAAATGATTAGGGCATGGAGTCCTAAATCCATGGAATATAAAGACATGGAGTCTTGGATCTATAATGAAATGTTTAGGGCATGAAGTCCTAAAAATATTAAAAAGATCAAGGTGTGGAATCTTGGATCTTTAGAGTAGATCAGGGATGCATGAGTCCTCAATCTACTAAGACACAGAGATGCATGCAATAGGGGGTGCAGAATCCCTATTCTCTGGAAGAAAAATTCCACTCATGGGCAACTCAGTGATGAATTTCCTTAATAAAATCTCATTCTTGACAATTTTGGAGTGACTTTCTAAAAATAGAAAGTCATGTCTAGCATCTCAAGTATGACTTTCGAAAAAATAGTAAATCACTCGAAATTAATGGGTAATAAGGCATACTTGAAAGGAAAATCACTTAACTTATCATTGATCCATCTTAATAGTCCAAGGTCGACTTAATCCTCAATATTATTAATATTATTATTATTATTATTATCTTTTATGACACTATTATATTATTATTAAAAGGGAATTATATCTCCTCAATCACTTGACGCCTCTCTCCTTGATGATTCTCATGGCTGTATGTAACTCTCTCTCTCTCTCTCTATTTTAATTTTACATTACACTTTATTTTATGCATTCATCAAAGAATGACATATTCCTCTTACACTCATTAAAGACATGTCATAAAATATTCCTCTTACACTCTCTTTAATTCATATGTCACAGTATCCTTAACTAAGGCATGCATACATCTCCTTAACGGCATGAGTTACACTCCTCTAAAAGGAATACAAGGCATGCTTATTACTCCTCTTTTATGACAAGAATTTGTTTCTCCTCCTAGATATGTGCCTCATGTATTCTCACATGGGGGAGGTGAATTGTGATACCAAGAGTTGGATATATTTGAAAAATATTATGGGAGGAAGAGACTTGGAGAGTAGTCAATTTATTTCAAAATGAATTTGAAATTCCTAAAATAAATTACTAAGTAGCTCTACATGGTGGAGCTGACCATGAGTGGTATTGAGAGGAAGTGATTTGAAATGGGTGGTTGAATTTTTTATGCTATGCAAGCACCTCCCACTCAATTAAAACAAATTAAGATCTTGCTTATACTTGATTGTGCAAAAATGAATTCTTGATTCAAGTGTATGTATTTTAACTGTTTTAAAGCTTTATGTGTGAGGAATTAAAGCATTTATTTTTTCTGATTAAAATCAAGTACAACAAGTATAAATTGCAGAAAAATTATTCATCAACACATAACAGACAAATTTAATAAAGGAGTTCACCCGTATGTCGTGGGCTACGTCTCCTCGAGCCTTTGTCAATTGACTTGGCTCTTTTGGGATTAACATGGGAAATTCTTTTACAAGTTAATACTCAAATCCAATGGTTTTTTATGCTATTCCAATGGGTTTATAATACCATCATACCCTTGGAATGACTGCTAAATCTCTAGAGATGGACCTAGGCTCCCTTGGGCTTGACCTTTTCTATCGATGTCCTTAAGCTTCCATGAGCTTCTCTGTGGAACCAACTCTCTTAGAAATACTTTTCTACCCCTGAATTTTTTTTTATTGTCTCCAACACATATCATACATCCAAAATAGGTTGTTCATTTTCTCAAATTGAGCTTTCGGCTCCCCAATCTAGGCCTCCATCCACTCGGTGGCCCTGGGTTGCTTGAAACTTCATTGTGGCTTATTTGGCTCTGGAAGTCTCCAAATTCTTCTAAAAATCCTTCCATTGAGTTCATAATGTCCAAAATAGTCGAATAGACTATTCACTTTTTCGAAATTGGCCTCTGGTTGCTCTGGTTAGGCGCCTAACACCCTAGTGGCACCCTCGTGGCTCTATGCTCACTGAAAAATTTCCCCGAACTATCTCGGCCTTCATAAGTCTCCAAATTCTTCTGAAAATCCTTCCATTGGATTTATAAGGTTCAATATAGTCATAATATACTATTGTTTTGCTGAGAATGGTCTACTGGTTTCCCTGGCTAGGCGTCATTCTCTCGGTGGCTCCCTAGTGGCAGTGGGCCTTTGGAACTTCTCGGAAGAAAAATTTCATGCTTAGAAGTCCTTAGCTAGCTTTGAAAACCTCAAAAATGGCTCTATAATGCTCAATATAGTCAAAATTGACTATTTACTACTAAGAATAGCCTCTGGCTACCCTAGGTAGGCCTCATTCTCCCTATTGGCTCCCTAGTGGCCCTAGTGGCTCTTGGAACTTCTCTGAAGAAAAATCATGCTCAAAAGTCCTCATCCGCTCTGACAAACCTCACCAATGGCTCTGGAATGTCCAAGAAAGTGGAAATTGACTATTCACACACAAATAATGGTTGAGTAATTCTCCGGTTATGGCTCATTGAATTTTTCCTCGCCCAATGTCCCCCAATTTCCTCCACTAAATGTGGGGCAAACTACGAATTAGTCCAACTAAATTCATCCTTAGCACCAACTTTGGCGTCACTCTAGGATTCCCACCAACATAAAGCTCGAGCTTATCTCAGTTTTTAATACGAAAATTAATGGTCGGGATAAGCGCGTTTTTAAAATGGATAAGTGCTTCTTAGCATTAATCTCGGCTTTATCGTGGGTTAACCAAGTTTTAATGCTAATTAATAGTCATTAAAATAACTTTCGTCAGATTTGTATCGTGTGCCTGGTCCTAGAATAAGGCCATATAGGGAGGGGGTTGGCCCCCTCCAACCCCCCAAATACGAATTCATCAAACCTTAAGTAGAAGTCGCCACCATAAGATGTTAAGAACTACTTGTGTGGCGTGTTGGCACATGGGTGCACTAGCTCGGGGGGAGGTTGGGGGGTTTGAGCCCTCGCCTCCCATATAAAAATTTTTCTACCAACTATTGATCCCACGTGGCGGCCTCTAGGCTTTCCACATGGCACTCTTTGATTGGCTCAACAAATCCATACGCCCAATCGAAAACTCGACAATTGTCAACCATTGATTTCCTCAAAGGGAATATTCTGAATATTTTCGGGGAATATTCCAAGAATATTCCTTGGAAAATTTATTTTTTATTTACTATTCAATTTTTGAGTCAACCCCTGGTCAACTATCGAAAATTTACAATTGTTATGAAACCAACTCCAAAAAATAGAAGAAAAGAGAGATCAACGCCTTAGAAATCATCACTTCGAGGGGAAACCTCTAATACATTACATAAATGAACAATTATTGGATGATACAAATGAAAAAAACCTCCTTCTATATATAGGGGTCACGGGGGTCACAATATAATCCTAGTCACGACCTAACAATAATAATGTAAGTAAACAATAATAACAATATGGGGGTTACGGGGTACAACAATAACAATAAGGGGTCTACACTAATAACTATAAGGAACTACACTAGTAATATGAGGACCTGTTGACGGGAAAAATTTTGTCCGACTAACGGTAGGGGATCTCCCTAGGTAGAAAGTCCCAATTAGACCTTGAACCGTTTGGAATAGGGATCCTCGTCAGGGGTGTGGGTCCGGCTACCGCTTAAGTCACCTTCCCCTTTGGTCTCAAAAGAACTTTGATTGAACACATTGCGGACACACACTTATTCACATGATACGATAATACATGATTGGTGCATTAAACATGTATATAGCACTATGTGTAGCAAGACAATAAACAAAGCATATACACCGAAGGAGGTGTCGTTAGCAACACATCTTTGGGGTTATGCTTGTGAGGTATTCTGACCACAAAAGAAATAGTTCTTTATGGCGAGATGCCCCTTTACTTCCTGAAAGATAAAACGAAATGCTAATAAACAAGGTCAATATCATTCATTAAAAGAGCAATGAAAAATTGAACATCATTAACACAAACACAAATAGCCATGACGCATAAATGATGCCATTAAAAGTGCAGCTTCATTAATCAAAAGATATTTGAAACTATATGAGAAATACACATAGTGTTCGCACAACCAAAACACATCATATCCATAGGGAGTTTTAACAGGTATCTGTATTCATATGCACAAGAGTGTTATCTTTCAATACAATGTTGTATATCTCTTGAGTCTCCAAAAGCAAAAGTGCTTTTACATTTCTCCCAGAGGGGGTTTTATAGATCAAAATTTCCCTTTGGGCTCCCTGACTCTACGCCTACCGCCGGTTGAGTTGCCCTACGACACAGGAGAAAATTGCGACTGCGACTGGATAGTGAGCGCGACTTGCGACCTATTGGGCGGTGCGACTTGCGACCTAGTGGGCGGTGTGACACGCGACGTCTACGCCATCTGAATCATGAAGAGGGGCGCTCAATGAGAGAGATCGAGGAACATCAATTTTCTTTCCTTTGAGGAAGTCACACGAAGTATGGTATTACTGCTTGCTATGGGAGAGACTAGAGGGACCTCCTCTTTTAGCGATGCATGCACTCCCGAGGCATTCGGGATTAGAGTTTCCTTCTTTTGTGAGATCTCGTTTGAAAGGGAGGCGAGCTTGGTGTAAATCCATGCTGGCGTGACAAAGAAAGCGAGCCAGATTTTCTTGTGATGCTGCAAGCTCGGGGCGGCGGCAGCTTGTTTGGTGGGGCTGCGAAATGGCTCGGATTTCTTGATCTACTTGCTCCGAGTCTTACTTTCGTCAATGCCCCTAGCAAAGGAATGTGGTGAAGAGTGTGCATCGAGTCTATGCGGCGCCGATCGGAGTGATCGTATGAAGACATTACTTTGTCCAAATCCTTGGATAGCTTGTCCTTGGAGTGCATCTTCATACGGATTTGGACTTTGGCATCTTGTGTATGGATCCAATCCTTCTTAGGAAAATGCTCGGGAGCTTGAGGGTATCGCACTATCCAGTCCATCATTTTATCTAAGGCAGTTGAGGCTTCCTTGTAGTGCTTGTGCTTACCACTTAGTTTACTGCTCGTGCTCTTACCAATGGGGGCGATCTAGTTTGTTTTATGGTGAACATTTCCCCATACACACCTCTCATGGTCACCTCTAATACATCACATTCCTTTAGAACGGACAAGTGGAACTTCATTGATTGGGGGAGCCTTTCTCGGAGTTGTTGCACCTCTTCCTTCAACGCCGACCTCTCCTGTTCCACCTTCTTCTCCAGCTCGCTCCGCCGCTCGTAGTACTGTTTTGTAGAGAAATGATTTCTCTACTCATTGCAGTTACATTTTCTTCCGTGGCCGCGACGTAAGTCATGTCTGCTCGATGCTATCATCACGGGATTAGTCCTAGTATCAAGGACTATGTCTTTTTCAGTGCAACCGTGGATGTGGCGGAAGGACTTTGTGCCGGGGACCTTCTCTTCTCTTGCCGAGTTTTGAAAGAGAATTGGTCGAATGTGAGCTCTGGTGAGGTCGAAGACCTCCTCCTCCTACCCCTGTGGGGGAATTCACATCGGAAGAGCATGGTTCCTGTACTTGCCTAGAGGTACTTCGAGGGGAGACACCTCGATATCTTCTATCATTTCATCCTCCTCTTCTTTCTTCTTCTTTTCCTCCTTTTCCCTTTGCTAGCACTCGGCTTTCCCACCTTCTCATGCTCTTCCTCTTACGCCTACGCTCTGCTTCTACTCTTGCTTCTATTTCGGCTTTCCTCTTTCGCTCGGCTACAACGTGCTTGGTACTGCTTTCTTTTGGCGTTTAGCATTCGCTTTGTCAAGCTCTTTCTTGAGTGCTCGTTACTGCTTTGCGGAGCTTGCGCCTCCTTTTCCTCCTTTCCCTTCCTGGCCTCCTCGGCCCTGCTTCTTCTTCTAATCGCTGCCTTTGAACTTTTCTTGTGCTTCTCCTCATCCTCTTTTATCTTCTTTTCTTTCTCTTGCGAGCTTTGGCCTCTACTTCTTTCTCGATGGGAAGAGGTGTCAAAGCCTTGTGCTGGTCCGAGGGATTTTTGGCTAGAGAGGAAGAGGCACCTCCTAACTTACTTGGCTCCTGTCCTCCAAACTTTGATCATCGGATCCTCTTGGCGAGTCCGCCCTCGGAGCAATTTGTCTATACGCATTGTACAGTTCCTTCTCTCATCTTCTCCCGGGCATTCTACATGCGTGGTAGTTCCATTTGAATTTGGCTTTCTTGCGGTGTTCGGGAACTATCCTCTCCGGGTCGTATGTTCGGTACTCTAAAGCCCTAAGGCGATAAATTTTAATCTCTTCTCCTTCGGCTCTACCTCTCTGAAATCTTTAACTATGTATGCGCTGATAGTGAGGGGTAGCGCGGGCAGGGGACTTCTTCTTACCTTTGGACGAGGACAGCTGGAGAAACCCGGGGACATTTGGAAGCATACCTCTTGTATGAGCATCTTGTATCGTAACGAAGCGAGGCATAGCATGTGGTGCCACTGAACGGGCCAGAAGACTCGGATGAAAGTATATTCGGTAGCGAAAACTAAATGCGCCACTTGGCCTGAGAGTCTCCACTAGCTCGCCAAGAAATGCGAGGGGCGTCTTGGCCAAATAATTTCTTGAATAGGGCGAGGATGAATATTTTGAGAAATGGGTTCTATATCCTATTTATACCTAGATTCCCCGAACACTTTGGTTTGTAGATGAATTGCACGATCTACGTGGGATTCCGGTTATGTGCCCATCCCTCAAAATGCAACCTTGCACGGATCGACATCCAATAGATAAGAGGCCATATAGAACTCGGGAAGGCATTCCTTCATGCGGGGGCCAAATGCCGGGGACAAGTTTGTATGCATTGAGGTCATCAATATACTAGCCCAGGTTGAAACGAGTGCCATGCACCGTTACATATTCCATGATAGTAGCCCATGTGTCGTTGAAGGTGGTGGCGTCGGGGCGCCCGTACAATCTGCAAAGCATGGCGGCTACTAATTTATATACTTTTCTCGAGGCTGGCCACCGGATATTCTTGGTCTTTCTTGACTTTAAATTTGTTCGGGCTCCGCCTACCAACGCATCGATAGTGTCGACTACGCTGCATGGGCAAGAGCCCATTCTTCTGTAAATTTTTCTTTCTCGTTGAGGCAAAGAGTAGTAAACGTGGGCGTCCGAGCCTACGAGCGTTGCGAAAGCCTTGCCTTCATCGTCTCGGATCACGAACTTCTTGGGATCCGTTTTTTGTATGATCCGTCTATCATTTCGGGACATGGAAATATGGTCGGATGAGCACCTACGAGATGTAGCTTGGACCTTTTGACTTTTAAGTATACCTCCCGATCCGGGAGGTCTTCAGAAATTCCGATTCCGATTATGGCGAACTCATGGTACACTTGGTACCATCGCATGCTGTCCCCTTTTGCAAATGTACAAAGGGTATCTCCGATATATCGGGGGTGGGGACAACCGATATGTCCATCTCCACATCTTCCACGCACGTGCTTGTCTTTCTTCCGGGACACCGAGGGTGCCATGTTGTCGGAGTCCGAGAGAACAAGTATACACTTTGCGTCTGCTTCAAGTTCACCTTGTCATATTCATGAAATAATCCCATGATAAGAACGACATGATGATAAAAGACCAATTATAGTTTATCAATGATTTTAGCAGGACACAAGCAAAAATTGAAACAATAGTCTCTCTGGGTCGCGGGGTCGCGGATTGAGAGAAAAAGCCAACATGTGACCTTGTGACCCTTGCGACTAGGTCGGCAGGGTCGCTAGGTCGCAAATTTAGAAAAAGCGGGAAAATGCGACCCGGCGACCTTGCGGCTAGGTCGGCGGGTCGCGAGGTTGCAAATTTATGAAAAAACCGGGAAAAATGCGACCTTGCGACCTTGCGGCGGGTCGCGGGGTCACGGGGTCGCAAATCTCGAACAATTTGGAAAGCTGCGACCTTGCGACCTTGCGACTAGGTCGCGGGTTCGCAAGTCGCGCTAGGGGATTCCTCGTGGGTTTTGGGCGTGCGCGGCGTGGAGTGTTTTTCCCTTTGGCTAGGAGAATGCAGCCAAAAGGGTCCGGGCAAGGTCAAGGGATAGTTCTTGGAGTAGGGGAGTAGCCATGGACGTCTGGACAAGAAATGATGATGATTTTGGGCCTTTGTGGGGGAAAACGAGGGAATCGAGAAAACCCCTAAGTAAGAAATACGAGACAAGGGTTGAGGTAAATTGACAATTTAAAGGGTGAGGATGTGTCGGGGATTTAGCAAGAATAACCAGAAAGGGAAACAACGGAGGGAAAATGGCAACTTACCCAGGGAAAAAACGCGCGCCGGTCGACATGTCAGAGCGTTTTCTTTCTATTTGCACTTTGCATGTGAAAAAATGCGACCTAGCAACCTAGTTTATATAAAAGGGTTGTCACGTGCGGGCATTTAATGAGGTCGCAAGGTCACAATTCGAGTGATTCAGAAGGTATGCGACCTAGCGACCTTGTGACCTGAGGGTCGCGGGGTCGCGGTTTTCCTTAAAAGTTGAGTTTTGCGACCTTGCGACCCTACGACCTTGCGACCTGAGGGTCGCGTGGTCGCAAAGTCGCGGGGTCGCAAAGTCGCGGGGTCACGATTTTCCTTAAAAGTTGAGTATTACGACCTTGCAACCCTGCGACCTTGCGACTTGAGGGTCGTGGGGTCGCAAGGTCGCAGAGTCGCAGTTTTCTAAAAAAAATGGAGTTTTGCGACTTTGCAACTTAGCCTTCTAGACTCTTTACTTGGTTTTTCTTTGAGTTCAAGGGGCTCCAAAAAATTTTAAGTGGGGTTTTTTGGAGGGTGTTGTAGAGGCTACAACAAATGGCAATTCACTATGGACGAACCCTAGAGTCTCTGCCGATAGTCAGCCTTGGAGGGGGGAGGGAGGGGCTTTCGCTCGGCTGTTTCTTTTACCTCAAGGTCAACATTGCCTAGATTTTTGGCACCTCGTGAGGTTGCTCATCCTCGCGGCTCGTTCGGGCGCCGATTAACCGAAAAATTCATTCCTTCGGGTCTCCAGACCGAAAAGGGTTGCGAGGACTCAAGTAGCTACGAGATCTGATACGATTATTTTTGTCCTCATCTCGTTGCTCCGTTGCGCGGCGAGCCTTTCGGTCCTGGCGGAGTCACTGCACATAGGAATCGTGAACGTTGCTCATTTGCCCGGCGAGCTCGGTCAGTACCCCGGCGGAGTCGCTACATCACCTCTGCTTGCGGAAGCCTTTCTCAATCCTTTACCCTTTATTAGTGTGCTATTTCACTTATTTTGAATGTGCTGGGGCACTTATTTAGATATTGCTCGTGGCACTTATTTGACATGGGAAATTTTTTCCTTGGGCGGTTGAGGGATCCGGAGCTTATTTTGCTTGCGAAGAGGTTGTTCTGGTACGGTACGAGGACTTTGGTTTTTCCCAGATGCCACGACGTAACATGGAGTACCTCTTTCCTTAGATCTAGTTACCATTTCATTGCACTTTCTTTTTGTGAGACACCCTCTCAAACTTGCTGAGGTGGGCTCCCAGCTTGATGACTTGAGCTAGATCATATCTTGCCTTTAGGTGCCGGTAACAAGCAAGCCTTTACCACCTTTGTGTCTATCGGAAAAAGGCCTTCCCATCAGCATAGAACCTTTGCGGTGTGCCAAATGCGCTGACTTTAACAAGACACCTTCCATTTAAATATATATATATATATATATATATATATATATATATATTGAGTTTCAAAAGGGATGAAGCGGAAACTATGGTACAAGGATAAGATAGCCCTCCAAGGGTCGCTAGGTGAAATAATGTTTGAGGTCATGGCCGTTCACGGGAGGACCTTGAGCTCTTCCCTCAAGGGTTTGCGGTCTAAACGTATGGGGACCT
Source organism: Pinus albicaulis (assembly GCA_034641835.2). NCBI lineage: Eukaryota > Viridiplantae > Streptophyta > Pinopsida > Pinales > Pinaceae > Pinus > Pinus albicaulis. The sequence continues at coordinate 438,959,792 of CM076574.1, read as the reverse complement.
AATTTTTCTTTAACTTGGAAAGGACTTTGTCCATGGTGCTTGGAACTTAGAATGTTTTCCTTTTTCTTCGTGAGCTTTTATCCCATTTTAGGACCAAGTCTCCTACCTCAAATATATTCCCCGTGTGTTTTTCCATCAAACCATCCCTTGATTTCGGCTTTGGTGGATGGCGAGCTTTTCCCGGAGTTTTTGTCTTTCCTCCTCCAACTCAGGTAGGGTGTCGATTCGAGTTTGCAAGGTAGGGCATGGGGTACCATGGCATTCCTGAGGATGGGCTGCGAGTGGGAGAGATAAGTGAAGGAAAGAACAACTTCTTTTCCCTTCGCGCAGAAAATAAGGAGAGGGTTCCTAGGAGGACTTGGGCGTGACACGGTCGGCCCAAAGTGCATTGTGAAGGGCGTTGTGCTACGATTGCGGCTGGTGGGACGAGCGGGGTCTTCTTGATGATGCGGATCGGATTTTTATTAGTCGATTCGGCCTAAACTTCGTTTCCTTGATAGTAATTTGCGGAGAATGTTTAAGGACAATACTGTTTTCGAGGGCAAAATCATACTAATTTAAAAGATGAAAAAGTAAGTTGCATTATACAGAAAACCAAGGAAGTTGGAACACCAGGCCTGGTGATGATGGAATAGGTGACGAAATTCTATTACCTCCTGGTCATTGATTTGAGGCGTAAAGGTGCGCCGACCCACCTGGTAAAAATGATCAGTAGTGCAGCTGTGGAAATGTCACCCGGTGTTGCTTTGGAAGAGTGAGGCATGATTTCGCCAATGACGTCCAAGCACTGCGAAAAGGTTCTTCCTCGCATACCGAGCAATAAGGGGCGGCCGGCACGCCTCTCGGTTCTGCGGAATCCCGACCTCGGATGCACTTCCGGACATATGCATGCGCGTCTGCGAAAGGTAGTCGGCCAATAGTTATCCTACGCGCATTATCTTATGGGCGGTGGTATCTACGGCAAAATGACCCCCGAGTGGCCGTCGTGTAGCTCGGTCAAGATTTTGCGCTTCATCATGTTCTAAACGGCGTAACATGACCCCATCATAATGTTTCTTGAAAAGACTTCCCCTGGATCAGGTTTCGGTAAGATGCGGCTTTGAGTCTTATCGTGCGTTTCTGCTTTGGACGGTTAGAGCGTCCCGGTACTTACTGGAGCTAAGTATCTTGAAATTTCGAGTACCGAGACGGCTACTTTGCTTGAGGCACGTGGTCACTGTCTGGTACATATCGATTTCTTGTTCCCAACTCTCTTCTTCGGCTTCAACTCCATGGGAAACTTGCTGAGCGTCCGCGACCATTCGGCATAAACCTTTGTCCTTTCACGGTGTGTCGTTTGGTTTGAACTCTAAATCGTACTCTTGCGGGCACGCCACCCGGTGGCCTCGCCTCTCGCCTAGCTCTCGCTTTCGCTGGAAACAATGAGCGGACAGGCGGGTGTGGGATGAAAACCGTGACATGGTTTTTTCAAGATGTAGGGCACGAAATGCTTAGCTGGCTTTATGAGACCGCATAAGCTTTGCTTTTCGATTTTCGTAGTTCAATTCGGCTTGTAAATCGGTGCTCATGAAGGAAATAGGCCGTTCATCATTGTTGCCATCCTTTTTGCGTGAGGACGGCTGCGAGTGATGAGTGCGAGGCGAAAGTATATGGGATACAAACCTGCAGCACAAGAGTACGCGGGCTTTGAAGGGATGGCGCTTCAGCTATGGCTGCTAACGATTTTGGCGAAAGCCTCCTTCTGCAGTAGATTCCATTGGAGATCCGCATTCTTTTTGATCATTTCTGCCAAAGGTCTTGACTATACTGGGCGAAAATGCGATATGAATTTACGGACGAAAGTTGATTTTTCACCAAGAAAGATTGCGTGATTTCTTGTTTGCTCGGGGGAAATGCTGGGAAATGGCTTTCGCACGCTCTGGATCTACTACAATGCCTTGTAGTTATGATGTGGCCCGGCAAATTTCCTTCCACCACGGCGAAGACACTCTTCTTCGGGTTGAGTGAAATCCGTAGCTTTCATTTCTGCACCTCTTGAAGATTTGTTTCGAGGTGGCGTAAATGATCGCCCCGGTGTTTTGGGAACATGGTGACGTCATCCAAATAGACTACGCTCTACGCCTATCAAACCGCGGATGGCTATATCCATGGCCCGTTGGAAGGTCGCGCGCGTTTATCAAGCCAAAAGGCGTGACGTGCGAAAAGCGAAACGTTCCCCATTTGGTCCGAAAGGTAGTTTTCAATCGCATGCAGGTTCGGCTACCGGCATCTCGGTTATGTGGCGGAGAATCCTTCCAACGAGGAGAACATCTCGGATCACGGAACCACGGCTCGCAATATTTGTTCCATGGGTGGCCTTTGGGTAATTGTCTTTGTTAGAGGCTCGATTCAAATTTACCGAAATCCACGCATGAGCGGATACTCACCGGACTGCTTACATGCGGGACCAAAATTTGATACCCATGTGGAGTGACGAACTTTAAAGATAATGCGTGCATCCAAGCGAGTTTCTTGAGTTCTTTCGGAATCATGTCGGTTCCAAAAGTGAGGAATGTACCTTTACGAGTTTTTGGAAGCGACTTTACACCTTCTTTCGTGGGTATGATCAATGTCTTTGAACAATCCGAGTATACGTACGTACGTAAATCCTTCCTCGTCTGAGCGAAAACGTCTCGATACTTCCGAAATAGTTGGGTGAATGCACACGTCTCTTCGTTGGTACAATCTTTCCCGAGGTTAAATGAACTTAGGAGTTTCTCTTCTGATCCCAAATTCACTTGCCGATGTGCCGGGATGGAGCTTTGTACTTTGGTATTTGCGCGTCGGAATCGGCTTTCCGAGATCGAAGAGCTTTTCCGGTGACACTACCCCCTTGGGGATGGGGTTCTCTTTACGTTTATCACGCTCTTCTGCAACGGAGGCTTTGATCATGATTCGCGTCATCTATTGCCGCGTCTTTGAATACTTTAGAGTTGAGCATGAAATCCAAGATACGTTGATCATCATTAAACGCGTAAAGTGGTAATATTATACGGCACGGAGGGGTTTATATATAACTTCGATAGAAAAACAACTCCACTCAAAGGGGTAAATCTAGTAGCGGCATTGGCGAGTATCGAGTCTGTTGCATTGTGCATTCTAAGAGCTGACTTTAATTCCAAAAAGCATCGAAACGAAGAAATACAGACGCCATACCTCTTGAAATAAGCCTTCAAATGCGGAGATAAACAATGAATGGTATTGCGTGCACTTTCGAGTAATGATCTCGGAATCTCCGATAGCTTGCAAGCATCTTACCTTTAAATCCAATGCCTTCTTGAGTCCGAGGATTAGAGCTTCATATTCGAGCGGTATTGTTAGTGCAGTGGAACTCAAGCCGACATGATCTCAAGAATTTGTTCTTTTGGGGGTCTATTGGGAGATGCGGCGCACGCGGCTCTACCGTCGAGAGTTTTGGGGCCGTGCATAGTGCAGAGTCCATACATCGTTTTACGGCTCCCTTTGGGGTTGTAGGTTGGGGCGGGACTTCGGTTTGGTGTGAGACGGGAGTGGCTTGATCTTCCGCGACGAGTGTTAGTCAAACTAGATCTCGGGATGTTTGTTTGGTCAATTTAGTGTGTCTAAATTGCTACATTTAATTTTCAATCCGGATTCGTAAGGCGACGAAGTGTGGCGCACTATATGTGCAAGATAACCTATCTCTTACTTTTGTCGTTTTTGGATTTTTGTGAAATTCTAAAAGACAAGTATGGAGAGACAAATATTGAAGACAACGTTATCTTTCCTAATGATTTTCCAAACTTCAAAAGAATTTTGAAAACACACAATGACAAAATTAATTCTTCAAAGAAAATGAAATTGCATCACTACTCTAGTCAAACAAACAATGAACTGCGATCATGAAACTCATTATTCTTCTTCTTTGTTCAAACACAAAATAAAATATGCTTAAAGAAATCCAAAAGTTGCAACAAAGTAAATCTAAATCAAATTACATCAACTTATCTTCGATCTCATCATTAGTCCGGCTATGATTTTCGGAAGTAACCATAAACGGCAGGTAACTTGATATCTAACTTATGAGAAAGTAAACTAATATCAAACTACACATTCATAATTCAATCCCTCACCATCGGTCCGATTGTGGCTTTTGGAAGTGGCGAAGATGTCATGAGAAATTTAATATATCTAACTTGCGAGAAAGTAAACTAATATCAAACTACACATTCATAATTCAATCCCTCACCATCGATCCAGCGGCAACTTTCGGAAGTAGCGAAGATGTCATGAGCAATTTAATATATCTAACTTGCGAGAAAGTAAACTAATATCAAACTACACATTCATAATTCAATCCCTCACCATCGATCCAGTGTGGCTTTCGGAAGTAGCGAAGATGTCATGAGCAATTTAATATATCTAGCACGAGAGAGTAAACTAATATCAAACTACACATTCTTAATTCAATCCCTCACCATCGATCCAGGATGTGGCTTTCGGAGGAGTAAGTGAAAATGACATGAGCAATTTAATATATCTAACACGAGAAAGTAAACTAATATCAAACTATACATTCATACTTCAATCCCTCACCATCGATCAGTTGTGGTTTTCGAGTAACTGAAAATGACATGAAAAATTTGATATATCTAAATCTATTTCTTGAAACAAATGTGCGAAAGTAAAATAAACAAAGCGATGCGAAATTAAAAAACGAAACTAAGAAAAGTAAATTAGCGACGAACAATATTAATTCCATGTCATTAGTCAAAAATTTATGCAAATGCCGAAAATTGCCTATTTATAACTGGAAACGAGAACAACGATCAGTTAACAATAACATAAAACATGAAAGATTATGGACGGAAGCAAGATGTAAAGCATGAAAGATTATAAACGAGAAATGAAGCATATATACCATGAAAGATGCAATGTATAAACACATGAATGAATTATGGCACAATGAGCTTAAAGAAATAAAAAGAAGAACTATACAATAATGCACAAAACCTCGGCGTGTGCGGGGGCCCTCTACACCGACCTTGGCAACGGACTTCAAGTAGATGCAGCTTGGAAACGAGTCTTCTTATATATTAAAATACGGTCATAACGAGAAAGGTGATATTACGGCACGGTGGCAACGTAATTACATTACGAGAACTATGCGGAGGCTAATGAGACTAATCTAATATGCGTATGAAAGCGGATTATAACAAGGAAATATAACTAATTCCCTAAAGTTTGTGGCGATGGAGAACACGTAAACCATTACGTCCGGAGATCTAGGATCATGGCCGCGTTGAGGAGTAAATCTATGCGAGATTGGATGTTGGATTCGGCTATGGAGCCGTGTACGGGTGTTGATGTGTCTCCCGCAACTCGGAAACGGCCATATGAATCTTCACGTGACGAGAAACGAGTCTGTCACCGTGGGACTCTACGGTTGACTTCCACTTGGCCACCTTTGACCGCGACTCGCCAAGTGAATTTGCTCGAGCCAATAGGACACGATCCATGTCCACATCATTTTCGACTTGCCCATGTGTGGCTCGTTTTCTGAGGACACATGTGTAGAATTTCACAAAATGGGCACGGAAAGTTTACGTATTTCTTGAAAGTACGCAAGATTCCACGGCTAAATGAGAAAAATCTAAATCAAGCAATGGAGACACAAAATATGGTTAAAAACCATTTGAGATGCTTTGCAATTAATATACAATGATAATGACAACGGGAAAGGTTCAGGTGAATGAAAAAGGTATAGAAAGGTGTATGGAAAAGATGCAGAGATTTGGGACTCAACTTGTACCCCCTTTGTGAAGGTGTTGCATGTCCTCATGCAACCAAAGTGATAATCCTTCTTCGGTTCATATGCCTTGACACTTGACATACATCCCAATCCTCTCCTCTTCTTCCTTGGTCTTGCCAACATCACGGGCTTCTTCATTAAGCATCTAAATTTGATATTAACCTTTGCTATGTAACTTTTGGCATTTCTTTCAATTCTTGTTCTTCTTCTGCCATATTCCCAGAGATGTAGCATGGTATTGTCATGTGAATGATTTTGTCCAATTTGCTTTGTTCCTTCAATGTCTCATTTTCATTTTTAATGTGTCTATTTAAAAGCTCTAGCTCAAAGACTTCTGTTTTAGTGATTGGACTAAATCATCTTGTGTTGTGTGAGGCTAAATGGACGGAAATCTTGGGACAGCAGGCGCTTTTTCTAAAGATTCTATATAATCATATACTTCTTGTAGGGTCTATATCGAGGTGTCATTTTTATTGGGTTGTCCCCAAAATGCCGTGAAGAGTTATCTTCAAATGCGGTGAGAAGGGCTCACATCAACATCTTGTGAGAATGGGATGGACTATGTTCAATGTCGGCGAGAATGAAATGAACGGAGTTCTTCATGACTGAGAGTGAGATGGACTGTAGTCGGTGGAGATTGTTCAAATGTTTCTTCTCCCAAATCAATAAAACGAGGACCCTTCATTTGCGTTTTCATCCAGTTTCCCCTTAAGTACGGAACTTCTTCTCACACCTTATTTTGTGGACCATTGTCCTTTTGTTTTTGTTTTCCTTTCCCTATCTTCTTGGCCATAGATGAGCATTTTTTTGAAGATAAATTAATCTTTGGATAACACTTGATGATCTTCTTCTTCGGAAGAAGGGTTTGATGTATAGCCTCAATACTTTTTCTCTTTTGGTGTTATTGGCTTTTTACCCTTGGTTTCTTTCTTCTTCCTTTTTGACAACCTCTCTTCCCTACTAGTTCTTTCAATTGCGATAGTAGGAGTACTTTGAGTTTCATCATTTGTTCTTTTTCTCCTACTCCTTCTTGATGTGCTACCTTTAGGAATTTCTTTGAGGTTTTCAAGAAATTTCTAATCAAAAATTGTTCCCATGTGTCTTTCTTCTCCTTTAACTCTTTTTCAATCAAAATTTTTACAAGACCGTGGTGATATAGATGTGGTTCTACATCCCCTAAATGCTTACGGTGATCCTGGACATTTTCTTCAAACTATTTAATAGAAAATATGGGAGATTAGAGTTTGATTATCTAGAAAATTCATCGGTAATCTGGTATGGTACATATACATGGACCCAAATAGCCTTCACGGGTAATGAATTTTTTTGAATAATACTAGCATTAAAGTAGCCCATTCCTCTTTCAAAGCATGAACGGGGAATTCCTCTTTTAAAAATAGTTATGTCCATACCTTGGTTTCGTAATATTATTCTCTAGGCTTCATCACTAATGCTTTTATTCTTAAGCATCGTTCACCTCTTGAGAAGTTGATGGCGGTAGCTATAGATACATATTCACCGTGTTTCTAGGTTAATCTCTACCTCCAGGCCATTGAATGACCTTGCAAATGCTTTTGTCACTTCTTTATGGTAGCCTACGAACTTTTGGATAAACCGCGACCACTTTGCTTTCTTCAATATATCACGACTTGCGGATATCCTTCCATGAATTTGGGTCATACCGGATTCTTGCTCTTGGCAATTTTACCATTCTTCTTTTTGCTCTTCAAAAACTTGCACACGTGAGGTTCAATGGAAGTAGAATAGGTGAATGCACGGAAATGAGCACAATGGTTGTAGGTAGATATCGAGAGAGTGGATATACGGAGCGTAGCGTAACGAGAGAATGAAATGGAGTGAAGCGAACGAGAGGGGTTTCGTGATGGGGTGGGAATACGAGTGTGAGATTGAGAACAATAGGAGGAGTATCACACATCCCGGAGTTTGAAATTTGTTGGAAGTTTGCAAAATAAATGTAAGCATGTTTAAACAACGGCTATGGATTTTGTCTCGGTGAAAGGGCCGTGGTCAAATCAACTACTTCTCATTGTCATAGGTGGAATATCGGTATGGGTGAAGATCGGAGGTTTAATTATGGGACCATTTGAGAATGAATGCGGGGAGGATCATATGGAGATCGCGAAAGGGTTACGGAGTTTTTCAATATAATCATTTTTTAATGGATGGAGCTTATGGTTTAGAACTATATAAAAATGTGTTTTCAATGCTATTTGAAATGAATTTTTACTCATACCTTGGAATCTTTGCCTTTTTCCTTCAGTCTTCAATTAGTTGCTCCTCATTGGTATCTTGAATATCATGCTTCATTTTTGGTCCTCATGCACATTTTATTTCATGATTATGGAAATAACATACGTTGTTACATTCTTTTGAAAAACGAGTAGTAGGCTATGAGATACGCCAAGGCTGAAGCTGATCAATTTGCGAGCGACACGGCTATTATTTGGGTGAATGAACATGAACGGATGAAAAATGACTAGATGGAAATGGTCATGAAAAATAATTTTATTGGTGAAAATGGAATGAAATAGATAAAATGAAGTGGAATGGAGTGAAATGAAGTGAAATGAAGTGGAATAAAGTGGAATAAAGTGGAATGGGTGGTCACAAAACTTGTGAAATGAAGAGAGATTTTTTTTTGGAAAATATAGAGTGTCGGGTGTTCACGATTTTCACCCTATATTTTTTTGTATAAGGCTTGTAATCGGTGATTGGTTTTCGAGCTGCTACAAGTATTTTATTTTTTTATTTTTTTTAATTGAAAGCACAAAAGCTGAAATTTTGGTGGAGAAGAGAATTCTTACTGTGCCAACCTAATTGCGAAATTTTTCTTGAAACATTTTGACAAAATCCTCTTTTGAGAGTGGCTTATGATAAACTTTCAATCTTTGGCCATTTCTGTTAAGAGGAGTTTGAAACTCATCAATGGTCTTGATTCTTACCGCTCCATTGCTAAAGATCTTTTCAATCTCATATGGCCCAAGCCAATGAGTTTGAAATTTTCCTTGAAAATCTTTAAACTTGGAATCAAATAACAATGCCCAATCTCCTTCACGAAACTTCTTCTCTTTGATGTACTTGTCATGCCATTTTAGCTCTTTGATATTGAACTAGATCAGTTCTTAGAATTGCCTCTTGTCGATTTCATCTAGCTCATTCAATTGCTCCATTCTATGCTTTTGGGCTTCGGTAAGTTCATCCCCAATTGGCTTGCTATCTTGAGTCTTGACTTGGAACTCAATGGGGAGCAAGACTTCTTTCCCATAAAAAAGTTCATAGGGAGAATGTCACATTGTATTTCTCCATGTAGTTTTGTAGGCCCACAAGGCTTCGAAGCCTTTTACGCCCCAATCTCTTGTATGTAGATGAGCAGGTTTTGGTGATGATACTTTCAAGAAATTTGTTTGTAGACTCCACTTGACCATTTTCTTGCGGATGGTAGAGGTAGATCTTGTGCTTGATTTTTTATTCTTCCATCAATTTCTCCACCAAGTTGGATGTGAATTGGCTTCCTTGATCTGTCACAATTTCTCTTGGAACACCAAAGCGAGTAAAAATATCCTCATAAAGAAAATGAACAGTTGAATTTTCGAGTATGTAATACTAATGCTTTGGCTTCTACCCATTTAGTAACATAATCGGTACAAACCAATATATACTTCTTTTGTTTAGATGGTGGATTAATGGGTCAATGAAATCTAAAGCCCATTTTGAAGGGTTGATAATTACTGTGTTTGCAATGGCATTTCATTTGAAAGGGTAGGTTTCCCTACTCTTTGAGCGAACATCACACCTTTTGACATATTGTTTTGCATCTTTGAAGAGGAAGGCCAATAATATCCTAAGAGAGGATTTAATAGACGTCCTTTTGTGCAAAGTGTCCATGGCATGGTTCATCATGACATGCCTTAAGAATATCGAGCATTCATCTTCCACGACATCTTCGATCACAAGATACGGCCACATTTTAAACAATTCGTTAGAAATCCATGAATATTTTGAACTCTCTGAATAATTTTCGTTTTTCATTTGGAAATAAATGTGAGCGGTTCCATTTTGTAACCAAATAGTTAGCAATATACGCATACCAAGGAGTCTTAATACTTACGCGAACAAGTATTCATCGGGAAACTTATCCTCTACGGGAGAATCTTCTTTAGTATTTTGAATCCTAGACAAGGAAATCAGCTACGTATTTTGTTTTCTGGTCTATCCAACACGGTAATATTGAATTCTTGCAAAAGTAAGAGCCATCTTGTCACTCTTGCCATTAGTAACATGTTTGTTCATTAAATATCTAATTGCGGAGATGGTATGAATAAAAGTTTCATAGCTTTGTTATGTAATGTCTAAACTTATTAATTTCATGAACAACGGCTAAAAACTCTTTTTCGGTCACGGTATAGTTCAACTCTGTGGGAGTCAAATTTTCTTGGTATAATAAATGGCATAAGGAACTAAATCTTTTTGACCCAACACGGCTCCTATGTTTGTATACGAAGCATTTCTAGAAATATGGAAAGGGAGTTTCCAATTTGGTCCTCTCAAGATAGGTGCTTGAGATATTCTTGTTTTCAAAGTTTCAAAGGGTGATTGACAATCGGGATCCCATTTAAATTCACAATCTTTTGTAAGCAATTTGAAGAGTGGAGATGTTATTTTAGTGAAGTTTTCTATAAATCTTCTATAGTAACCGATAAATCCTAGAAAACTTCTAACATCTCTTTGACAATTTGGAATATGAGTTGGAGATGACTTCAACTTTTGATCTATCAACCTTAATCCCATCTCCTGAAATATGATGCCCAAAACAATCCCTTCGGTAAACATCATAAAGCATTTTTCATGGCTTAATGAAAGGTTTATTTCTTTACATCTTATAAGAACTTTCCAAATTTTCTAATGCCTCTTCAAATGAATTACCATAAGCGTAAAATCATCCATATAAACTCTACACAATCATGGATTAGATTAGAAAAAAAAATTCTAAAATGCTTGCTCTTTGGAATGTTGTAGGTGCATTACATAACCCAAAGGGAAGCACTCGGTAAGCAAAAGTTATGGACAAGTAAATGTGGTCTTATCTTGATCTTCGAGGTGCTACCGAATTTGGTTATAGCCACTAAAACCATCGAAAAATGAAAATTACTTTTACACCTTTAATGTATCTAATACACGATCGATAAAAGGCAAAGGAAAGTGATCCTTCAAAGTTCCTTTGTTCAATTCTCTATAATCAATGCACACCCTCCATTTACTATTCTTTTTTAGGTACTATAACTAGAGAGAAACCCATCGGCTATACGAAATTGGATAAATGAAGTTTACATTGAGTAGTTTTGGAGCTCTTCTTTCACTATCTCCCTAAGATTTGGATTCATCCTTCTTTGAGGTTGTCGATTGGTGTTTATTGTTTTCCTCAATATAGATATGATGGATGCAAGTCTTAGGATCAACTCTCGTAATAGGTATACTCCCATGCAAATGCGATGGGAATTTTGCAAGATTTTGATTGGTTCTTTTTGTTGTGACTTTTCCAAATGTTTGTTGATATTCAATGTTTTTCCTGGAAAAATCTCAATGGTAGAACTACCAAACTCTTCCATAGAGTAAAGACATTTGTCTTGATGATAAATATTCTATGTCGGATTCAACTGAAATTGTGGGGTCATGTTACGAAGATGTCTCAAAATTTTCTAATGTGTTCGGAAATTTGACTATCTCACTAACTTCCGAAATCGTAAGGAACGGGTTGTATAGTGTCCTCATCATCAACCCATTCATTATCTCCTACTTGTGATTGCTTTTCTTTGGAGGATACAAATTGAATTTCTTTGTCGAATTACCATTATAAATGTACATATCCCCGGATCTACAACTAATAAAAGCATCGATTGTGGCTAGCCAAGGTCTTCCTAAGATAAGTGGGTGCCCTCTAGATTATTCTTGGGAGTCAAAATCATAAAATCTACCGGATATTCCCAAGAATCTAAGGAGACTGAAATATATTCTAATACACCATGCGGATTTAATAATTGATCGATGCAAGTTGCGGTAAAGTAGGTGTAAAAGAAGGTTAGGAAGTTTTCGTGGTCCATAGTCTGTCTACTCATAATGTTAATAGAAGCCCCTAAGTCAATCAATGTGTTTGGAATTTCTATCCCATTTATATGCGTCTTGACAATTGGACTTCACTGGATCTACATACTTAAGTTGCATGGTAATTTTCCCATCATAATATCTGCAATTTCCTACCGGTGGATTCTTCTTGTGTCTTTTGGTTTCCTTCTGTTCTTTTGAAACTCAACTCCCTTTATTATTTTTGCTAGAATAGAATTCTCTCGAATGGCTTGTAGCAAGGAATCTTGATACAAACATTATTCAATTCATCCGGAAAATCATAGTTAGGCAACGAGATTTGTTTTTCCACCTTGTCAATTTGTAGTCTTTCGGAAAAGAAGGTGTAGATGAAGATGCGGAGTTGCTCAACTATAGGATTTGTGGGTGTTAAATTTTCTTTCTTTTTGAATGCTTGAATTTTGAAGAGATGTTTCCTGAACCCTTATTGGTTTCAAGAGATTCCTCCTCGGAGGTATCTTGCTCTTGAATATCTATAGAAGGTTTTCTAAAACTCTACCCGGATACGAGTTGTACATCGTTGAGAGGAACAATCATATAGGTAGGAAATTGTTGTCCTTCTACCATGTAAGTGTTCTGAGGATTTTATTAATAGAATTGAAAATGGAGTGAGTGAAGTTGATTTGTCTTTCTGACTGTGGCTGGAAAAAAAAAAGGCTGCGTGGCTTGCTAGAACATGAAAAAATTATATTGATGAAAATGGCAGTGAAAAGTTGTGGATTTGTGTTTTTGGAAGTTGTGGAGCTTGTTGATTTTTGAAAAGATGGAGGATATTGATAAAATTGAGCAAATCTCCCATAGATTTGCATTCCTTGTACCCATGGCTGATATAGATTTTTATGTTGGGGCCAAGGTTGTTGCCAAGGATTCCAATTTGGTGGGGTTTGAAGATTCATAGGGTTGTTAAACCCTTGAGTTTGTCCCTGCCAGGTCTTCTTGCAACAAAGCGAGAGAGATTCTCTCGAATTTGGATCTTCTTGGCTTGACTTTGAGTCTAGGAATTGAAGGAAAATCCTTGATCTCATGATTCTACGAGAGCAAATCATACATGTTTCTACAACTTTTTCATCAAGGGACATTCCCTTAAAGCATGTTTCTTCCTACATTTCGGACAAAAGATAGCTGGCTTGTACGTTTTTACGCTACCTTGTTTTGGATTTTAAGGGTGTCTAGTTGTTCATAAGGCTCCCTAAGATATCAATTTGAATTCATCAAGAATATTGCAATCTACGCCCTACTTGCAGTCCGATTGCGGATTTGTTGGCCTAATAGAGAAGGATCCCTAGGCCCTTTTCCTGTTTTAGATTTTCCTCTTGAGAGATGGACACATGGTTGTTATGTCACGAAGTGAAGTTGAGAAATGTCTCCTTTCCCCATCATGTTTAAAATATCTATCCATTCATCTCTAATGGCTTTTAATATGAGGTCTTTCGAGGTTTCATCATTAAGTTGCTCATCTTTTCTCTTTTCAAGTTGTATTGAAATCTTTCAAGTAAGTCTTCCAAATTTTCATCTTCTTTTGCATCATTTTGAATACCTCATCCTTGTGATTGGTGGGCATACAATAGTCAAGTATCTATCCAAAAATGTTTGTTTCATATCATTCCAAGTCTTAATAGATTGAGTGGCTAATCCCATGAACCATTTCAAATCAGCTCCCTTCAATGTTGAAGGAAACGGTTGCGTTTTTGAGGAGTCTTCCATATAGTCATAAGTTCGGCACACAGCTTCAAACTCAAACAGAAATGTTTCGGGATCCTCCTTCGCAATCCATAAAAGTTAGGAGGACAGATGGTGAGATATTTTTCATCGTTGTATGAGTTTCCTCATCAACTATAGGAATCCAAACAAGTTGTCTCCTTCCTATTTCTTTCATTATTTCCTTCACCATTGTTGTCTCCATTGTTTCCTCCTCTTCTACCTCTACCTCAAATCCATATATTATTTCCTCTTTGCCATGATAGTTTCTTTAGAGTCCTTAAAGTCCTCTAGTTCTTCTATCAAGGGAGGATGAGGGTCTCTTCCTTTTCTAAATGAGATTTAGTAGGTGGTATAGGAGAATTCTCTAATTCAGCTGCTCCTTGAATTCCAAAAATCTTAAGGCTAGGGGTAGATGGTGGTTTATTTCGGATTTTTCTTCCAAGATTCTTGTCTATGCCTTGAAGAAGATGGAGTTGTGAAAATCGAACTCTTGGCTTTAGCTAAACCTTCCCCTAGAATCTCTTGCTACATGCATGCCATTTTTATTTTTTATTTTTTAAAAGTTGGGCTAATAATTCTCTTCCGATCTTCCGGATCACACTAGAGTGCAAGAAGAGAGCATACTTAAGAAATTATTGAACCAATAACTCTCTTTTATGATCCTCCGGATCACTAGGTGCAAGAGGAGAGCATGCTTCAAAAGTTCATCAAGTTTTCCCTTCTTTTATTATTTTGTGTGTTTTTTTTAAAAGAAATTGGCTACTAGTTACACTTCCTCGGCAACGGCTCAAAATGTTTGGTCAATTTAGTGTGTCCTAAATTGCTACATTTAATTTGTCAATCCGGGATTCGTAAGACGACGAAGTGTGGCGCACTATATGTGCAAGATAACCTATCTCTTACTTTTGTCGTTTTTTGGATTTTTGTGAAATTCTAAAGACAAGTATGGAGACAAATATTCAAGACAACAATGTCTTTCTAATGATTTTTCAAACTTCAAAATAATTTGAAAACACACAATGACAAAATTAATTCTTCAAAGAAAATGAAATTGCATCACTACTCTCGTCAAACAAACAATGAACTGCGATCATGAAACTCATTATTCTTGCTGCTGTTCAAACACAAAAGAAACTATGTAAAGAAATCAAAAGTTGCAACAAAGTAAATCTAAATCAAATTACATCAACTTATCTTACGATCCCTCATCATTAGTCCGGCTATGATTTTCGGAGGTAACCATAAACAACTTGAGTAACACGATATCTAACTTGCGAGAGAAAGTAAACTAATATCAAACTACACATTCATAATTCAATCCCTCACCATCGGTCAGTGTTGTGGCTTTCGGAAGTGACGAAGATGTCATGAGCAATTTAATATATCTAACTTGTAGAGAGTAAAATAATATCAAACTACACATTCATAATTCAATCCCTCACCTCGAGTCTAGGCGCTGGCTTTTCGGAGGTAACCAAATGACGAAAGTTAATATCTAACTTGCGAGAAAGTAAACTAATATCAAACTATACATTCATACTTCAATCCCTCACCATCAGTCCTAATTTGTGGCTTTCGGAAATAGCGAAAATGACATGAACAATTCGATATATCTAAATCTAGCTGCGAAACAAATGTGCAAGGCGAAATAAACAAAGCGATGCGAAATTAAACGAAAACTAAGAAAAGTAAATTGAAAACGTGAGAACAATATTAATTTCATGTCATTAGTCAAAAAGTTATGCAAATGCAGAGGCACTTTATTTATAACCTGAAACAAGAACAACGATCGATTAACAATAACATAAAACATGAAAGATTATGGACGAAGCAAGATGTAAAGCATGAAAGATTATAGCGAAATGAAGCATATATACCATGAAAGATGCAATGTATAAACACATGACTTCGCTTTAATGAGCTTAAAGAAATAAAATAAGAACTATACAATAATGCACAAAACTATAAGTGACAATGAAGACCTCTACACTAGCCTTGGCAATAGACTTCAAGTACGAATTACGCTTGGAAACGAGTCTTCTTATATATTAAAATACAATCATAACGAAAAGGTGATATTACGGCACGGTGGCAACGTAATTACATTACGGAGACTATCTAGAGGCTAATGGAACTAATCTAATATGCGTATGAAAACACATTATTTATAACAAGGAAATATAACTAATTCCTAAGTTTATGTGATGGAGAACACGTAAACCATTACGTCCGGAGATCTAGGATCATGGCCGCGTTGAGGAGTAAATCTATGCGAGTGGATGTTGGATTTGGCTATGGAGCCGTGTACGAGGTGTTGATGTGTCTCCCGAAACTCATAAACGACCATATGAATCTTCACGTGACGAGAAACGGAGTCTGTCACCGTGGGACTCTACGATTGACTTCCACTTGGCCACCTTTGACATGACTTCCTTAAGTGAATTTTCTCGAACGATAGGACACGATCCATGTCCACATCATTTCGACTTGCCCATGTGGCTCGTTTTCCACGAGACACATGACATAGACTTTCACAAAATGGGCACGGAAAGTTGCGGCAGTACGGAAAGTGGCAAGATTCCTTGACTAAATGAGCAAAAATCTAAATCAAATAGCGGAACACAAAATATAGTTAAAAACCATTTTAGATGCTTTTTTGCAATTAATATACAATGATATTGACAATGTTGGGAAGGTTCGAGGGTGAATGAAAAAGGTATAGAAAGGTGTATGGAAAAGATGCGATTTGAGACTCAACGAGTTTGGAGATTGAGGGTGATAACATCCAAAAATGGCTTCCAGAGAAGCACATGCCAAGCTCTTCACTGGGAAAAGGCTGATAGGTTCGTTTGTAGCATCCAAATCGGTCACGGTATGTTTCATATAAGGTTCACTCTCGACCACGATTTGGTTATTCCGACCCTTGTAAGGAAGCCAAAGGTGGGACCGATCGGTGGCGAAATATCCTTGCGGCTTGCTGGACCGGTCCCTACTAAGTAATAGGGTACCGTAGGCTTTCGGAATGTCAACGAAATGACAGTGTCGATACATTGGTGGACTCTAGAGTCGGACGAGAGGCGATGATGACGTTATTCGGTTCTCCTACGAGCTTTGGAACTTGGGAATGCTGTCAAGTTGAATGATCCTTGTGTCGGTTTTTCTACATGGGCGGATGTTCGAGTTTCTGTACAAAGAGATAGTGGCATGACGTTTTGTGGAGGCGTCGGAGTCAACTAGACAAGGTATGGACGTTGAAGTTGAAGATCTCCAAGACGAGGAGGAAAGGAGGAGTGAGACACGGAATTTGCATTGATAGCGCTTTACGATGGACTGAACACTTGGGCTCGGGTTGCGCGGAGGGTGTTGCTCACGGGCTTAGTAGTTGAGGTATTGGCGTAGGCTCTGGGCATGAGTTCTCGTTTGATTCATGATGCGAGCAAAGCTCATGAGGGATATGTTAGCTGTCTGAGTTTTCTTCATGTCCTCTACAATGTTATATGTGGAATCGGATTGGGGGCGGGTTCGGTGGTGGTTGTGGTGGATACCATGGGGAGCTTGCTTTTCTGATTTGCTCTGTATTGTCATTTGTGGGCTTCTTAGAGCGGCTTGTTGTTCATTCCCCCGGCGGTAGAATTTTCCTTAAGAAAGCCCTTTTCTTCTCCTCAAAGGATGGTTCGAGAACCGGTCCTTTGCTCCTAAAGGCCTGTAGTTTCTTACGAGGTGGGGCCTTAGGAGTGTCACCGCCGTATTGATATACGGTGTGTAAGATGGTTTTTCCCCCTCGAATTAAGCGTCGAACGGCAAGGGCGGGGATGTCGGCTCTTCATCGAGGGGCGGCTCTTCATCGTGGTACGAAACATCATCCTCCCCGCGTCCCACGGAGGTTTGATCATCCAAAAAGAGCACGGTTTTACCCCTTGCGGTCATGCTTTGCCAATCCACGTTTGTGGCATGTTTTTTCGAGTGGGCAGCCTGGTGGAAAGAACGAGAAGTTATACTTTTCCTATCTCTTCCACATTGAGAACCGTGCTCGGGTTGGAGGGAGAGGTCGGCTAGTGTTGGGGTTTGCTCTTTACGAAAAAAGGCTTAGGTGCCTTGGCATTGGTTGTGGATTACTATGCCCTTCCTCTTTGGGTCGGAGACTTCATTTGTCGATAGCTTGAGGGTCTTTTGCTATACTCTCAAAGTCAAAAGCGTCCTTGTCCTTGTCGCGTTGCTGGCCAGGCGGGCTGACCTCTTTCGCGATTGGTTTGTGGTCGCTCCCCCTCATGATCGATGGCTCCTATAGAAAGCATGTCTCTTTCTACGGTGAGGGCGGCGGGCGTAGTTGGAGCACTGCGAGGGTGGGCCGAGCTTCGCGTTTCACGAAGACGGCGATATCCGAGAGCTTTTGTACATAGTCGATGGTAATGGAGTCGTCCGGAGTGCCGGAGTTTGGGGGAAATTTTTCGTAGTATAGTAGCAAAACGTTGATTTAAATCTCTCACACATTCTCTTTCTTGTGGCACTTAATGGTGCCTTGACTCCGTGAGGAGCATGGAAGGGTTTTGTCTTACGAAAATTTCTGCAAGAATGCGCGTCGAAGCGAGTCCCACGATGTGATGGAGGCACTTGGGAGGGAGCGGTACCAAGTGGCCACTTTATTTTCAAGAGTATGCTGGAAAGCAGAGACGGCAAGAAACGTCATACTGATTGAACCCTCATGATTTGCGAGGGGAAAGATAGAAGCTTTGCTTATATGATCCTCGGCGAGGTGCCTTTCTCGGGATCAAACTTGGGGAGGTGTTTCTACTGTGTGTCTAGGCATGTCATGGAGTGGGCCCCAAAAGATTTAATGGGGAGTTTGGGCCATCCGGAGCTAGTTGCACCTTAGAGCGTATCTACAGCCCAATATGACCGTTTGGGTATGGGTTTGTATGCAAAATGTCGGCCAAGTTTTTTTTAAATTAAAAAAAATAAAAATCGCATTGTACTAGAATATATATCAATTTCTAATACAATTATGTATTATTTATATAATTTGAATGGATATTAAATTATATACGTGAATTTTAATGGATCATAAATTTACCTTTAACAAAAAAAATTACCACATTGAATTTCCAAATTAAGTAAAATTTTAAACATATTTACTCTTTACTAAAGTCAATACCATTTCCTAAATCAAAGAAAAGAGTTAATTCAACACAAAAAATCAAAATCCAAAATATTTTAATATTTCTTTTAATTAAATATTTGTAAAATGAATTTTTATACTTACTCCGGAGCTATGGTAAATAAATAAAAAAATATATACACTAGATGTATGGTAAATAAATAAAAATTCTTTTTATATTTATTCCATAAACCTTTATATTTAAAGAAAACTTTAAAAGAGGTTTTATTTAGATGAAGCCTATGGGACGAATACCATGGGACAAATTAATATTGATACCATGGGCCAAATACCATGGGTAAATAAATAAATATAAAAGAGGTATAAAAAAGTATGATAAATAAATAAATAAATATAAAATATATATAAAGAGGTATAGTAAATAAATAAATATAAAAGAGGCATAAAGAGGTAAGGTAAATAAATAACAATATATCAAATAGGATTATAAATAAAAATGTAATTATATAACAAGCCTATGGGCCAAATACCATAGTAAAGAAAAGGGGTATGGTAAATAAATAAAAATATAAATAAACTAGAGGTATGTTAAGTAAATAAAACCTCTTTTCATATTCCCTCCATAATACGCTTTATATTTACAAATATTTATGTTCATTAGTTTACATAACTAAGAAGAAAGAGAGAGAGAGTTATAAGGGAGAGATGGAGAGAGAGTGTGTATGTTTAGGGGTGAGATAAAGAGACAAAGTAAGATGTATGGAAAGAAGGGGGAGAGAAGTGAGAAGGACGGAGGGAGGGATATAGTAATGTAGTTGGAGAGAGAGAGAGGGGTGGAAGAGAGAGAGAAAGAAAGGGATGGGGGAAGAGAGAGAGAGAGAGAGAGAGAGAGAGAGAGAGAGAGAGAGAGAGAGAGAGATATGTGTGGGAAGAGAGAGGATTGGAGGGAAAATAGAGAGGGAGGTAGGAGAGAAAGGGAGAGAGAGGAAGGATGAGAGAGAGGAGGAGAGTGATGGGGGAAGAGAGAGAGTATTGGAGAGAGAGAGAGAGAGAGAGAGAGAGAGAGAGAGAGAGAGAGATCGAGAGGGGGAGAGAAAGGGATTTAGGGAGAGAGAGAGAGGAAGGACGAGAGAGAGGACTTGAGAGAGAGGGAGGAGAGAGGGATCGATAAGAGAGATGGAGTTGGAGGGGAGACATGTAGGAAATAAGAAATATAGAGAGTGAGAAGTGGAGAGAGAAGGAGTGACAAGGGAGAGACGAGAGAGAGAGAGCGTGTATGTTTGGGGCTGATATAAAGATACAAATAAGGAGAGATGGAGATAAGGTGGGAGAAGGAGATATAAGGAGAGAGGGAGGGATATAGTAACATAGTTGGTGGGTGAAGAGAGAGAGAGAGAGAGGGAGAGAGAGAGATGGGAGAGAAAGGGAAAGAGAGGAAGGAAGAGAGAGAGGATGTGAGAGAGTGGAGAGAGGGGGGGAGGGAAAGAGAGATGGACTTGGAGGGGGAGGAGGAGAGAGAGGTAAGAAGAAAGAAATAGAGAGAGAAAGTGGAAGGAGAGAGAGAGAGAGAGAGAGAGAATGCGATAAGGAAGATGGAGAGAGAGGGAGAGAGGGGGAAGATAGAGATATAGATGGAAGGTGAAAGAGGGAAGAAAGGAAGCGATGGGGAGAGGAGGGGGATTGACAAAGAGATTGATATGTGTGTGTGTGTTTAGGAGGGGTGAGATAGAATATAAAATAAGAGATGGAGAGGGATATAGATATGGATGGAGGGGGTGGAGAGAGGGAAGAATATTTCTCACACTAGATGGATTGATATAAGTGGAGATGGTGATTTCTAATCCTATTTGATTATTTGCACTATATGCATCGATTTTAGTGTATATATTTATTTATAATGATATTTGATTACTTGCATTGATTTCGGTGTATGTGATCGATTTCTAATACAATTTGATTGCTTGCACTAAATTTTTTATTTCAATTTACATGTCGATTTATAATTATAGTGTTTAAATTCTTACACTGAATGAATTGGTTTCAATGTAGATGATTTCTAGTCCTATTTGATTGTTTGCACTAAATGCATTGATTTCGGTGTAGATGGCAATTTCTAATCCCTATTTGATTTATTTGAACCGGCCTAGATCCATCTAACTTTGGATCTATCATGCGCTGAGAGGGATCAAATCTCTCGAAGATTCTGAAATAAACTGCGAAGTTTTGCACTCAAAAAATGGGTTTGCACCTCGAGAGATTTTGATCCCTCTCGGCGCATGATAGATCCAAAGTTGAATGGATCTAGAGGTGGTGGTTGCACCCTCTGGCACAACGGTGGTGCCTAAAACTCGGGCTCGGATTCACCCCACTGAACTTGACACCGACGCTCCTCCCTCATGGCGAGAGTGTTCATCTTGATGTCTCTCATGGTAGGGGAAAGTCTCTAATATGCCACGGTTGTGGACGGGGAGGCCCTATTTGGGTTTTGGGTAACGGTTGTTTGGCACGGTTTCCTTGGCCTCGGCCCCTATCTCCTCTACCTCCGGTGTGGCGGGCTCTATTCCCCTCTCCTTCTCGGCTACACGGCTACGGCCCATCTCGTCGCCTTCATTCCCTGGGCCTCTATCTCCCTCACCTTCCCCATGTGGAAGGTGTGCTTGGTTGTTGTTAGGCCGGGCTTGGTTGGTGAGGGTCGGGGAAAAGGGATTCGGTGGGACCAAAATCTTCCCCATCGCCGTCTTGGAGGTTCGGGGATTGGTTCGTCATCGGCGAGAAGCGAGCGGTGGCGAGGTCTCGAGCGCATGAGATTCACCAGGCTGTATGGTGCTCACGGGGCACCATTACGGGTGATGTTTTCGGCCGGGGTTCTAGTATGGGACTTGAGTGCATGATTGCGGATCGCAAATCCACGAGGAGATTGCGGGCGGTCGAAAGCGCGAGGCTCTCAGCGCTCGTGTCGGTAATTTCATAATACGGCATCTATAACTTTGGAATATCTTCCAATGGAGGGATATTTTCGTTGTTTATGACCTCCCACGCTGAGGGATTTTTGTGATGGAATGTTGGTTGTATGTCGGAGAGCTTTGCCATTCGGAGCCCTCCTTCTAGCGGCGCCAGTGCTGTTGACGAAAAATTTGTCGGCCAACGGTGAGGGGATCTCTCGCCCATTCAAGAAAGTCCCAATTAGACCTTGAACCGTTTGGAATAGGGATCGCGTCACGGGGTGTGGGTGCAGCTGCACAGCTTAGTCACCTTCCCCTTTGGTCTCAAAAGAGCTTGATTGAACCTAACGGACACACACTTATTCACATGATACATAAATACACGATTGATGCATTAAACATGTATATAGCACTATGTGTAGCAAGACAATAAACAAAGCATATACTGCGAAGGAGAGTCTGTCAGATTAGCAACACATCTGAGGGTTATGCTTGTGAGTGTTACGACCACAAAGAAATAGTTCTTTATGGCGAGATGTCCTCTTTACTTCTTGAAAGATAAAACGAAACGCTAATGAAACAAGGCCATTAACATTCATTAAAGAGAGTAAATGAAAAATTGAACATCATTAACACAAAACACGAGATAGCCACGATGCATAAATGATGCCATTAAAGAAGTGCGGCTTCATTAATCAGATATTTGAAACTATATGCAGAAATACACATAGTGTCCGCCTGAGCCAAAACACATCATATGCGTAGGGAGTTCTAACGGGTATTTCGTATTCTCACATATGCACTGAGAGTCTTCTTTCAATACAATGTTGTATATCTCTTGAGGTCTCCAAAAGAAAAAGTGCTTTTAAATTTCTCCCCGAGAGGGGGTTTTATAGATCAAAGGTGCCCCTTTGGGCTCGACTCTACGCACGCTGGTAGCAGGTTGCCACCGTGACTGCGGGAGAAAATTGCGACTTGCGACTTGGATAGTGAGCGCGACTTGCGACCTATTGGGCGGTGCGACTTGCGGCTGGTGGGCAGTGCGGCCTGGGCCTCACGCTTGGCGAGGTCATGAAGAGCGCTCAATAGAGAGATCGGGGAACATCAATCTACTTTCCTTTGAGGAAGTCTTTTGCACGGAGTACGGTGATTCTGTTTGCTATGGGAGAGACTAGAGGGACCTCCTCTTTTAACCGATGCATGCACTCCGGAGCATTCGGGATTAGAGTTTCCTTCTTTTGTGAGATCTGGTTTGAAAGGGAGAGCGAGCTTGGTGTCGATCCATGCGGCATGACAAGAGAGCGGCGAGATTTTCTTGTGATCGTTTAACGAGCTCGAGGCGGCGGCGGCTTGGTGATGGGGTGCGAGTATTTGGTAGTTTCTTGATCTACTTGCTCCCCGAGGTCTTACTTTCGTCCAATGCCCCTAGCGAAGGAATGTGGTGAAGAGTGTGCATCAGAGTCTATGCCGGCTGATCGAGGTGGTCGTATGAAGACATTACTTTGTCCAAATCCTTGGATAGCTTGTCCTTGGATTTCATCTTCATACGGATTTGGACTTTTGGCACCTTGTGTATGGATCGATCCTTCTTAGGCAAATGCTCGGGAGCTTGAGGGTATCGCCTTTGTCCGAGTCCATCATTTCTATCTAAGGCAGGCGCTTCCTTGTCTTTGCTCGATAACTTCGTGCTTAGTTTACGTCTCGTGCTCTTACCAATGGGGCGGCATTGTTTGTTTTATGGTGAACATTTCCCCATACACGCACTCCTGGTCGCCTCTAATACATCGCATTCCTTTAGAAACGGCTTAAAGTGGAACTTCATTGACTAGTGAGCCTTGTCTCGGAGTTGTTGCACCTCTTCCTCCAACGCCGACCTCTCGTGTTCAGCCTTCTTCTCCTGTTACTTTCCGTGCGCTCGTGAGTACATTTTTGTAGAGAAATGATTTCTCTACTCATTACGAGTTACATTTTCTTCCGTGGCGCGGCGAAAGCCGTGCCTACCAGATGCTATCATACAGGGATTAGTCCTAGTATCAAGGACTATGTCCTTTTTCGGTGCAACCATGGATGCGGCGGAAGGACTTTGTGCCGGGGACCTTCTCTTCTCTTGCCGAGATTTTGAAAGAGAGGTGGTCGAATGTGAGCCTTTGGTGGGGTCGAAGACCTCCTCCTCCTGCAGGGGGAATTCACATCGAGAGAGCATGGTTTCACGTGCCACACTGGGAGGTACTTCGAGGGGAGACACCTCGATATCTTCTATCATTTCATCCTCCTCTTATTTCTTCTTCTTCTTTTCCTCCTTTTACCTTTCGTTTGGCGCTCGGCTTAACGCCTTCTATTGCTCTTCCTTCCGCTGCAACTCCGCTTCTCCTGCTGGCTTACTATTTCGGCTTTCCTCTTTCGCTCGGCTACAGCGGCTTAGTCCTGCTTTCTTTTGGCGTGATACCTTTGTCAAGCTCTTTCTCGAGTGCACATGCTGTACGCGGCACTGCGCCTCCTTTTCCTCCTTTTCCTTCGGCCTCCTCGGCTCTGCTTCTTCTTGACGTCTGCCTTTGGTACTGTCTTGCGCTTCTCCTCATCCTCTTTTATCTTATTTTCTTTCTCTTGTCGAGCTTTGGCCTCTACTTCTTACGATGGGAAGAGGTGTCGAGGGCAATCGTTTGGTACGGGGCTCAGCTAGAGAGGAAGAGGCACCTCCTAGACGTGACGGCTCCTGTCCTCCAAACTTTGATCATCCGGATCACTCTTGGCGAGTCGGAAAGTCCGCCCGGAGCAAGTTTTTCTATACGCATTGTACCGGTTCTTTCTCTCATCTTCTCTCGAGGCGTTCTACCTCGTTTGGTAGTTCCATTTTGAATTTGGCTTTCTTGCGGTGTTCGGGAACTATCCTCTCACGGGTCATATGTTCGGTACTCTAAAGCCCTAAAGGGCGATAAATTTTAATCTCTTCTCCTGCCGGCCCCTACCTCTGCGCGAAATATTTAGCTGTGTATGTATGCGGAAGTAGTGAGGGGTAGCGCCGGAGCCGAGGGCTTCTTCTTACCTTTGGAAAGGACACTTTGGAGAAACCCGAGGGACATTTGGAAGCATGCCTCTTGTATGAGCATCTTGTCTAGTAACGAAGCGAGGCATAGCATGTGGTGCCACTGAACGAGCGGAGAAGACTCGGATGAAAGTATGTTTAGCGAATGGAAACCAATGCGCCACTTGGCGTAGAGTCTCCCCGGCTCGCGGGAACATGCAAGGGCGTCCTACGCCAAATAATTTCCTTAAATAGGGCGGGGGATGAATATTTTGAGAAATGGGTTACATATCACATTTATACTTGGATTTCGCAGAACACTTTGGTTTGTAGATGAATTGCACGGGTCTGCGTGGGATTCCGAGTTAATGATGCCCATCCGCAAAATGCAAACCTTGCATAGACGGCATCCAATAGATAAGAGGCCATATAGAACTCGAGAAGGCATTCCTTCATGCGGGGCCAATGCAGGAGACAAGTTTGTATGCATTGAGGTCATCAATATGCTAGCCTGATTGAAAGCGGGTGCCGCTGCACCGATTACATATTCCATGATAGTAGCCCATGTGCCATTGAAGGTGGTGGCATCGGGGCGCCGTTCCTGTCTGCAAAGCAATGGCGGCTACTAATTTATATACTTTTCTGAGGCTGCAGCCCTTAGGATATTCTTGGTCTTTCTTGACTTTAAATTTGTCGGGCTCAGCACCAGCACACTTTGATAGTCTGCTCGACTACGAGAGGTCTGCATGGGAAAGAGTCCATTCTTGCTGCAAGTTTTCTTCACGATTGAGGCAAAGAGTAGTAAACGTGGGCGTGCGAGCCTACGAGCGTTGCGAAAGCCTTGCCTTCAACTGTCTCGGATCGACGAACTTCTTGGGATCCGTTTTTTTGGTATCGATCAGTCTATCATTTCGGGACATGGAAATATGGCCGGATGAGCACTGCGAGATGTGGCTTTGGACCCTTTTGACTTTTGAAGTATACCTCCCGATCCGGAGAGGTCTTACACGGAAATTTCGATTCGTACATGGCGAACTCATGGTACACTTGGTACCATCGCATCTTTTGTCCTTTTGCAAATGTACAGAGGGTATCTGCGCTTATGCTCGGGGGTGGGGACAACGGTATGTCCATCTCCACATCCTCCATTGCCACGTGCTTGTCTTTCTTCCGGGACTGCTGTGCCATGCTCGTTGGAAATCCGAGAGAACGGGTATACACTCCTGCGTACTGCTTCCAAGTTCTACTGTCATATTCATGAAAAGAATCCCATGATAAGAGCGACATGATGATAAAAGACCAATTACTGAGTTTATCAATGATTTTAGGCTGGGACACGAGAAAAATTGAAACAATGGTCTGCGGGTACAGCCGGGGTCGCAGATTGAGAGAAAAAAGCCAACATGCGACCTTGCGACCTTGCGACTGGGTCGGTTTAGGTCGCATAGGTCGCAAATTTAGAAAAACCGGGAAAATGCGACCTTGCGACCTTGCGACTCGGCATGTTGGGTCGCGGGGTCGCTGCATTTAGAAAAAGTCTGGGAAAAAATGACAACCTTGCGACATTGCGGCGGGTCGCGTCGCGGGGTGCATAAATCTCCGAACAAGGCTGGAAAGCTGCGACCTTGCGACCTTGCGACTAGGTCGCGGAGTGCTAAAGTCGCGGTAGGGCTTCCCACGGGGTGTTTGGGCGCGCGCGGCGTAGGAGTGTTTTTCCCTTTAGCTGCGGAGAATGCAAAAGCCAAAAGCCCGAGGGGAAGGTCGAGGGAGTAGTTCTTGGAGTAGGGGAGTAGCCATGGACGTACGGGAGAAGAAATGATGATGATTTTGGGCAACGTAGGGGAAAACGGGGAATCGAGAAAACCCTAAGTAAGAAATACGGAGCAAGGGTTGAGGTAAATTGACAATTTAAAGAGTTGAGGATGTACTGATTTAGCAGAGAATAACCAAGGAAACAACGGGGAGGGAAAAGGGCAACTTACACGGGAAAAACGCGCGCCCGGTCGACTGTCGGAAGCCAGTTTCTTTCCTGTGCGACTGCATGTGAAAAATGCGACCTAGCGGCCTAGTTTATATAAAAAGGGTCACACGTGCGGGAATTTAATGAGGTCGCAAGGTCGCAATTTCGAGTGATTCGGAGAGGTATGTGACCTAGTGACCGCTGCGACTGGTCGCGTCGCAAAGTCGCGTCGCGGTTTTCCTTAAAAGTTGAGTTTTGCGACCTTGCGACTGCGACCTTGCGACACGAGGGTCGCGGGAGTCGCGGTTTCCTTAAATTTGAGTTGTGTAATAACCTTGCGACCTTGCGGCACGAGGGGGTCACGTCGCAAGGTCGCGAGTCGCGGTTTTCTAAAAAAATGGAGTTTTGCGACTTTGCGGACTTAGCCTTCTAGACTCTTTACTTGGTTTTTATTTGAGTTCAGGGGGCTACCACGAGGACCAAACATGCTTGAAAGATAGCTATAGATGCCTGCAGCCATAAAATTTCTCATCCTCCCATATAGAATCTTTCTTGGGTAAGTTATTCCAATTGATGAGATACCGCTGAAAATGATCAATTTCGTGAGTACGTCGAGTTCTTGTTTCGGTGATTGTTTCGGGTTCCAATATGATTTTCCTTTCTCATCAAAGTTACGAAAATATTGTTTGGGCTTTGGAGATTTTTTCACCTATAACCTTCTTTAGTCATGAGAACATGGAAAAGCTGGATGCCTTTCTCGCAAAAGAAAGTAGGAAGCTCAATTTGTATGCCATAGTACCAATCTTTTGCAACACCTTTGTAAGGACCATAGTATTTTGGCGATAATTTATTATACTTCTTAAATTTCTTGAGGGACGTTTGTTTGTATGGTTGTAGGCCTGTAAAAATACCCGAGTCTCCTACACATCAAAACTTCTCTCGTTGCGATGTTGATCTTCTTGTTGTTTTCATTTGATTTTGTGCCAAATTTGGGTTATCCTTTAAGAGTTGGAGAACTTATTGTTATTGCTTGATGTGATCTTCCATTGATTGCACCTTGTATAATTTTCTCTTGAAGATGATGTGATGGACGGTGGATGATATCCATAAGGTGCCATAAATGGGGTCATTTTTATTGCGGTATGGAGGAGAGTGTTATACCACCATTTCGGCCAGAGGTAGCACTTGACCCATTGTGTTTTTTATCGAGATACAAAACAACGAAGATATCCTTCCAAACATTTGGTCACTATCCTCGTTTGACCATCGGTTTGAGGATGATAAGATGAGCTATGAGCTAGTTGAGTACCCAAGCAAGAAAATAATTCCGCCCAAAGAATTTCACGGTAAAATTGGGATCTACGTAAGCTTGCACCATAATCTTTGGCTTTCCATGTAGGTTTTAAATTGTTTCCATAAATGCGGTAGATTTTTGAAATTGTTTCCATGTAGCTTATCTACCCACCTCGATCTTGCCTCTATGGTAATAGAATTTGCTCTTGGCAAAGCTGTCTTCATTAGGCTCCTCTTGCATCTTGATCCTCCATGGGAATGTACTTGAGTAACATAATGTGCCTGCGAGAGCACAATCTATGAGATGGTGTTACCACATGACTATGTGATTGGACCTATCGTGAATAACACATTACTCCCAGAGTTTAATGCAACTCTGAATTATCACAATGTATCACTATCGGATACATCCGAGAACCAAACAAACCAATCGGGATATTTCTCATCCATATGGCTTGACATGCAGCCCCGACTTCTTGCCAGTGTACTGCCTCGCCCGAGCTAGGTGCCACAGATTGTTTCTTCTGTACCAAGAAACTATTGTCAATCCTATCGTTGAAGATTCCTCTTGATGTGCTCTTTCCGTACGGTGGACGTCTTGCCCAATCTACATCTATGTAGCCTTGTAGCTTCACTCCTTTTTCAGTCCATACCATAATCCATACTCTATAGTGCCCACTGCGATATCTCAAGACTTTCTTCCCCGCGTTCCAAAAGATATTTTTGGTCAGATTAACCATAGCTTGGCTCGAGCTGGTTAACGCGCGTAGCAAATGTACGTTTGGTGTTCACCAAGTACATCAATGAACCCACTAGCTATCTATGAGACGGTATCGTCCACTACTTCTCCCGAAGTGGCATCCTCTTCCTCCAATTTCCTCGAAGAGGAGTCTCCATGGGTTTACATCTCTCCATGTGAAACTTACCCATAATCTCTTTGGCATACTTTCCTTGAGAAACAAATATTTCACCATCCTGCTGCCATATTTTCAAACAAAGGAAATAGTGAAGGAGTCCCATGTCCTTCATTTAGAACTCTCTTGCAAGATCCTCCTTGAAAGAATGTATCAGTTGCTCATCACCTATCAAAATTATATCATCAACATAAAGTACGATAATCAATATCTTACCATCAACCAAAATCTGGTACAAATTCACATCCGCTTCACTTTTGGTGAAGCTCAACCCGATGAAATAGTCATCAATCCGAGTGTACCAAGCACGAGGTGCTTTGCTTCAACCCATATAGTGCTCTCTTGATTTGTCACACATGCGACTCAACTGTCAAAAATCTCAAAACCTTCTAGTTGCTCTATGTACACTTCTTCCTCAATAAACTCTATTGAGAAACACAGTTTTTCACATCCATCCAATGAATATGCCACCCCATCTACGTTGAGAGTGCAAGGATACATCTAATGGAATAGTACGTCGCGACTGTTGTGGAATTCTCCTCACAGTCAATCCCATCAACTTGTCAAAATCCACGGGCCACAAATCTGGCCTTGTACTTCTCCACACTCTTATCTACCGCTTGCTTCACCTTATATATCCATCTAGATCGAACCACTGATTTTCCAATCGGTCTTGAGACAAATTCCCATGCATTGTTCTTGACAATGGAGTCATACTCCTTTACCATAGCGTCAACACAAAATGGTTGTTTCACTTCTTCCTCAAAGGAAGATGGTTTTGTCAAAATACACTTGCTCATAAGAGCCATGTATCTAGTAAACTTGTTTGAAGACTTTCTTTTTCTGCAAAGTGAAGTAAGTGCTCCTACATGCTCTACCACATCAAGTCTCAATATATCAACTTCCATGGTGTGCCTTCTACCATTTTGGGTAGATGGCTCTGATGAGTGGTTTCTGCCACTCCATGATCCTATGCATGTGGCTGCTTCACATCTTGATGTTCATCCTTTGGAACCAAGAGTTCCTCATCTGAATGAAAATCCAACTCCCTCTCAAGGGACAATCATATGGCTTTCTCCTCATCAAATTCTATATCCTGTCTCACAATAGTTATCTTGTTGTTTTGAAAATACAACCAATAGTTGTCGGGAGTATCACTATACCTGTAGTGTCCCTTCTTGGTGAGATAGCTTTGGTGACACTTACAGATGGTGATTTTGATATAACAATAAAATATTATGCATGAAAGACTCGTGTACATGCTTATATGCTATAGACCTAGTTTGGGTCACTTGGTTGTTGTGTGCTTATGATAATATCTATGGTTGTGTGTATAAGAATTGATTTTGGTTAAAATCATATTAGCGATGATTTCTCTTTTAGATATCCTATTTTGGACATAGTTGTATGACAAAGATGGTTATCCAGGATTGAGACACAGATCCATGGATGATCATGGTTATGTGGAACATATGGTTAATTATGATTTATGGATGATAAATTATTTGTATGATTATATGTGTGTAATATCGTAATAAACATGATGTGGCAGGGGACTTGGTCATTTCCAAAAAGGATGCTCAAGTTATAAATGATTGTGGAAGTCATGAACAATCTTTGGTAAAATCTGAACAAGTTAATTATGAGATTCATTTGATTTATTTGATCTATGAGATTGTGATGTGTGTAGGGTATTCGAAGAAGACCTTACCAATGAAACCATCGGATGGGTATCATCTCACAATCGATACCTTAAGGTGAAGCGCAGATTTTCAAAACAGAGTAGATGAGAATCCATGGAAATTAGGGCTCGGAGTCCTAAATCCATGAAATATAAAGATGTGGAGTCTTGGATATATAATAAAAGGATTAGGGCACGGGAGTCCTAAATCCATGGAATATAAAGACATGGATTCTTGGATCTATAATGAAATTTTTAGGTCATGGAGTCCTAAATATTTAAAAAAATATCAAGGTGTGGAATCTTAGATCTTTAGAGTAGATCAAGGCGCGAAGTTCTTAATCTACTAAGGCACGGAGATGCATGCAATAGGGGTGCATAGCCCTATTCTCCGGAAAGAAAAAATACCACTCATGGGCAGCTCAGTGATGAATTTCCTTAATAAAATCTCATTCTTGACAACTTTGGAGTGACTTTCTAAAAATAGAAAGGCATGTCTAGCATCTCAAGTATGACTTTCCAGAAAATAGTAAATCACCTCCAATCAATGGGTAGTAAAGTATACTTGAAGTAAAATCACTTAAACTTTATCATTGATCAATCTTAATAGTTCAATGTCGACTTAATCCTTAATATTATTAATATTATTATTATCTTTTATGAGACTATTATATTATTATTAAAAGGGAATTATATCACCACAATCACTTGACACCTCTCTCCTTGATGATTCTCATGGCTCTATGTAACCCTCTCTCTCTCTCTCTCTTTTAATTATACATTACACTCTCTTTTATGAACTCATCAAAGAATGGCATATTCCTCTTACACTCATTAAATAAATGTCATAAAATATTCCTCTTACACTCTCTTTAACTAGTAGGCATAAGGCATACCTCTCCTTAATGGCATGAGTTACACTCCTCTAAAAGGAATACAAGGCATGCATATTACTCCTCTTTTATGACAAGAATTTGTTGCTCCTCCTATATATGTGCCTCATGTATTCTCACTTGGGGGAGGTGCATTGTGATGCCAAGAGTTGGAGAGATTTGAAAAATATTATGAGAGGAAGAGACTTGGAGAGTAGTCAATTTCTTTCAAAATGAATTTGAAATTCCTAAACTAAATTACTAAGTAGATCTACATGGTGGATCTAACCATCAGTGGTATTGAGATGAAGTGAAACTTGTCTTCCTCAAATCACCTTGTATACCTCTCTACTACTATATTTTGGTACTTCTTGTGAGCTCTTACAGCTCGGGGGTTCCAAGGGGAGAAGTATAGCTTTAGCATAAAATGAAAAGAAGAAGAAATTTAAATTATTCTAAGAATATAATTTTTGTATAAGCTTATGTTATCTGGAATCTTATTGGCTAGTTGAAAATGAAGACTAAGAGTGGCCTATATGCATAGATGTTTAGATCTCAAGATGTTATGGAATTACTATTTTTGTACTTTATTATACTAACCTTGGTATTGTAGCATTTGAGAAAGGATATCCAAATATTGATGAAATTAATTCAGAGATTCCAAAGGAATTGGGTAAGAGTTCCATGAGTTATGGTTTTGTTTCACATAATTAGAGGCATGTTTTAGAAAGGGTTTTCACGATATTTTGTAAAGTGTTTGAAAAAATACCTGAATTGGAAATGCTATTATTATTTTTAATCATTTTTGCATGGATAAGTGTTAACTTACAGACCCTACCATAGTAGGAATTGGATGCATAATTGAAATATACTTGGAGGATTCACTCGATCAACTCTTAAAGTAAAAATGCAGAAAAAAATATGACAGCCAAGGGTTTCAAAGAGAATGATTGAGGTAATTTTCAGTGAATATGTATTTGAATAGTTCAGGATGCTTGCCATGTGTTTGGAAGAATGATTGAATGAAAATAATGTTGGATTAATCTCAAAGCCCTTCAATTCACTTACAATGGATGAAATGATTTTGGAAAACATTTGGATTATACATAAGTAATTATAATTTAATTCAATGTTGTTATTTGTTTTATATCGTTGTAGATTAAAGCTTGTTGGTCATATTTTTGACAAAATTTGTAAATGAAATTTTTGGAGTCAACACATTTTCTAGTTTAAACAAAAGCATCTAGGCATGGTTTCGTATTGATTCGAGACAACATCAGAGGGGTATCCATGCCTAATTGACCTATAACCCCCGATTTGATTAAAAAAAATTCTTTTCAGAACCCAGATCGTAAATTCGGGTGATTTTGTGATTGTTGTTGTTAGTTTATGTGCGCCCGTTGTTGAGTTTTTGATGAAAGACTAAGATTATTTAGTCCCTGTTTTAAGATGTCAACATTTAAAGTTTCAATTTCTGAATTTTATGAGATAAATAGGTTGAAGAATAATATTAAATTCACCGTTTCCAAGTGTTTGACAAAATGTCTCAATGGATTTTGATTGCATGCTTGCAAAGTGTTTTTTATAAGGGCTCAATGACTGTAGATTACATGTTTGAAAAGTGTTTTTCAAAATTCCCAAATGGCTACAACTTTTGTGCATACAAATTGTTAGCGTAAAAGTCTTAGTTGTTGTATTTTTATAAATAGACTATTTAGTGGGTGTAGCTTCCTATGTCTGCAAGATTTTGGTATGAATGTGAAAATGAATTTAATAATTTGTGGAAGTGTGAATAGAGACTAAGGCAGTTGTTTCTTGTATTATCTAAGGCGTTCATAAAAAAAATGACTTTTTGTTGGAAACAATTTAGAGTGACTAATTTTGTAGGATTTTGTGCAAATGAGCATAATAAGTTTCGTCTAAGCTGCATATATGCATGGGTGCATTATTATGCTTCAATGGCCGTATAAAACAACTACTTGTGCCCAATTTATGTAGGTCCATTGTTTTTCTTGGCACTTTTTTTGAATAATAATATTCTTATGAATTGGTAACGATAGTTTCTTGTTGCAACATTCATTATGTAATTCTCATGATTGAAGCAATGGATTAATTGATGAATTTGGAAAATTTTGTTGGTCAATATATTTTGTGATTCCATTTCATAAAACATATCATATTTATTTAGATTTACGGATGAAGATAGGAATATCATTCCCTCAATTAACTTGCTATAGGAAGGTTAATACCCATACACTTATATGTGATATTTATAATATAAGCATTATACTTTTGTGGTTATGATATCAAGGGTTAATAAGTGGAGATTATTTAGCCAAACATAGGAATTCAGATAGGTTGACCTAGCTTAATGTTCACACATGGAATTATGGTGGAATTTATTTCCAATCTTACTTAGAGCTCACCTAGAAGCATGAGAAGAGAAAATGCTATCATCTTTGAAACTTGAGAGGAAATGTGTTTTGGAATTGGTTTTTAAGGGAAAGTTATCCCTCACCTCTTATGTGATATTTTTTATATTGAAATAGATGAAGGAACATGATTACATGATAAACTTAGTTAGTAATGTTACAAAAAAAAATTGAGTATTAATGATTAATGTGACCTCTACTTCTCTATATTATTGATTGTGGGTAAGGTGGGACCTTACATATGGTATCAGAGCCAAGTTACAACACTAGAGCCTAATGGGCCAACATGCTTACATGTAGGTTGATGATGTATGGATGTTGATTTTGCATGCATGTTGAGTTGTTGTATATCTTTATTTGGAAGCATGCTGGTTACATAGAGGATATTATTATTATTATGTCATTTAGAAACTCATGCAAAAAAAAATATTTCTTTCTTATATTCCTTTATATATTTTTTAAGACATACTATTAGTAATATGTTAAAATGCTTAAAGACATGCTGAGAAATGATGTGCTTGAGAAAGTTGGGGGTAAACCCAAGTATGTGGATGAATTGATTGCCAATCGATGAGTGAGATAGGTGAAGTGCATGCATGGTTTCATATATGTTTAATGCATCATTTTCAATGTGATATGGGCTTGGTAGCCATCTTTCCTAGCTGAAATCATATCTACCAAGAAAAAATATTCAATTAATTTGGACTATAGTATGATGACCTTGGTGTGTATGCTTTGGGAATGAATAAAAAAGTGTAAGGTTGAGGTTCAATTAACGTGATGATTGAGTTCATCATGTTAATTTTGACTCTTTTCGTACATACACTAATGGAAACTTAAGAAAAAGATAACTTGAAGGATGCCACTTTTAACTATGAATGTAGATTCAAGAGTAATGTATGTGCATTAATTACATGTGTTAAAATTTGATTTGGAAATACATTCTTAATGAGTAAGAATGAAATTCCTCCGATTTATTTGTCATGATTTTGTGTATTTTTGGGTTGACATTATGCATGAAATAAATTTAAACTACTCAAATACTAGGTTGAGGTATGAACTTTCGAATAAACAAGAGGCTTAAATGATTGGTGCATGAAGGGTTGTGGAATCCATTTGAACGAACACTTGAAGGTTATGTTTTCCTTAAGCTAATGTATGGGTGTGGAATCCATACTAGCATATATCTATGAGAAAATGTATGGGTGTGGAATCCATACTAACATATATCTATGAGCTAATGTATGGGTGTGGAATCCATACTAGCATATATCTATGAGAAAAGGTATGGGTGTGGAATCCATACTAACATATATCTATTAGCTAATGTATGGGTGTGGAATCCGTACTAGCATATATCTATGAGAAAATGTATGGGTGTGGAATCCATACTAGCATATATCTATGAGAAAATGTATGGGTGTGGAATGCATACTAACATATATCTATGAGCTAATGTGTCGGTGTGGAAACCATACTAGCATATATCTATGAGAAAATGTATCGGTATGGAATCCATACTAACATATATTTATGAGCTAATGTATGGGGTGTGGAATCCATACTAGCATATATCCGTGATAAAATGTATGGGTGTGGAATCCATCACTAGTATATATCTATGAGATAAGTAATGAGGTAAGGAATGGGTGTGGAATCCATACTAAAATATATCTATGAGCTAAGTAATTCTTCTGATTAGAATATTTTTATGGAATCTCATAGACATGATTAAGGAGTTATTATGTGTAATTAAATTTAAATGGATAAATATTTGTAACATGGATTTGCTTGAGCTTTAAATCCATTATTTTATTTTTATTACAAATGAAGATACTAATATTGTTATATTGAACACCATTATGTGGTTTAGAATGTTTGGAATAATTTATTTTGATATATGGAGTCAAGTGTGAACTAGATATATATCCTCTAATATTTTAATCCTTTTGTATGTGTTGAATTTAGGTAGAATTAAAATGATTTTTCAAATTCTTGAAATGTAGAAAAAATATTATTGTGATAAGTTGATGAAATAACTTTTCTATTTTCTTAAGACAAATTAGGTCTAGGAAATCCATAATAGTCTCTTTAATGATTTTTATCAGTTGAATATTGGTTGAATTATATTTAACCAATTAATTAGAGAAAATTATGAGTATTGAACTCATGTATTGCTCTAAACTATCGTTAGTTAGGTGATCGAGTGAAAAAATTCATATTGTTTATAAATTGTTAAGAGAATAACATGTTTAGAAGGTAAACATTTTATGTGGTGAGAACTTGTTTTATTTGAACTTAAATAAAAAAGGCATGTGATTAATGAAAAAGCTTTAGTTGAGTTTTTTGTTTTACAATAATATGTGCTTGTGATAATTTTGAGGGAGAAATTAAAGGAGAGTGAGATCACGTTTTATTGAATTGGAATTTTCACATGATTTATAATCCTAATATGATTGTATTGTATGTGGAATGGAAGAGATTGTTGGATTTAGGAATTTTATGTTGGCATGTATAGTTGTATGAGTATTTATTAGTCCTACAAAATGTTGTAATAATCTAAGATGGTGGTAATTTTCCCTAAAAAAAAAAGGTTTAAATTTAGGGTAGAAATTTCCTCGTGATAGTCTAAATCTTATTTAAATTTAACAAGATTCATCAAATTTTGAGAAATGTATGGTTTTTATAGCTTTTTGTTGCGGACGTATTAATAGTA
Source organism: Pinus albicaulis (assembly GCA_034641835.2). Classification (NCBI taxonomy): domain Eukaryota; kingdom Viridiplantae; phylum Streptophyta; class Pinopsida; order Pinales; family Pinaceae; genus Pinus; species Pinus albicaulis. The sequence goes on along the minus strand of CM076574.1, from coordinate 438,923,175 downwards.
AGGAATAAGACATGAAATCAATTGAATTGACTAATTACGAACTAGAAATCATGAGTGATTCCATAGTTGGAAAACCAATAGACTTAGAGTTATCAATGTAGATTCAATAATATAGATACCATATTTGCATAATTGTGAGAGTTGTTCTGGATTACAAGCCGCTTTCAAAAAGGTATCATTAATCTGCTTTCAGAATGAAGATATTCTAACCGTATATCATTAATCTAATTCTCAAGTTAGAGAAGTGAATAATAATGAAGATTATGGAAACTAAAGGAATGATATATAATACATAAGTGGGTCAATGAGGACTCGTATTTAACCTTAGCTTCTTAGTTTAAAAAAAATATTGGTGCCTTGAAAATAAAATTGTGATTTTTCCTAAAGAGTAAACGTTTACTAAAAGCTAAAGATAGATCATAAATATTCTGATTGCAAGGATGTATTATGGAATGAAAAAGGGGAAAATTGGATTGAGAAGACATAAATCAAGTGGGATGTAAGAGTGGGTTTTATATATAACATCATGTTTTGTTGCGTAATTTCACTGACAATTGTATGTGGATGATTTTATGCTTATTGTATGAAAATTTGATTTTGATATGGGATGGACCATCATTGTTGTGTATACAACCAATGTGTGATCTATTTATAGTTTTTCAAGCTCAATATACTACAGAACCAAGAAGATGACACATGTAGGATTCATATAGACTATGAGAAATAAAAACATGTAGAATATCAAATTATTATAGCTAAATTAAGTAGATGTCATTTCAATTAAAAAAATAGTATTTTGATGTGGTACTATAAATTGTATGGCTAGTTTTGATATAGAAATATTCGGTATTTTATATCAAAAAATGCTTCATATAGCATGGATATATTTCATACTTGATTAAGAATGGTATGTTTAGTTTTCATCGAGTTACTTCCAATTTAGAAAACATTAAACTATGGATTGTCATGAAGAAAAAAAATATATCAAATACATATACATAAGTTTAACAAATTATTGATAGGAGAATAAAAAAAGAACTAAGTATCTTATGACTATAGGAAAAATTTTCGGGCCAAGTTAGCCCTAGAGGGAGAGTATGTAGTGTCCCTTCTTGGTGAGATAGCCTTGATGACACTTAGAGATGGTGATTTTGATATAATGATACAATGTTATGCATGACGTACTCATGTACATGATTATATGCTATAGAACTAGTTTGGGTCACTTGGTTGTTGTGTGCTTATGATAATATATATGGTTGTGTGTATAAGAATTGATTTTGGTTAAGATCATATTAGCAATGTTTTCTCTTTTGGGTATCCTATTTTGGACATAGTTGTATGACATAGATGGTGATCCGAGATTGAGACACGCATCCATGTATGATCATGGTTATGTGGAACATATGGTTAATTATTATTTATGGATGATACATTATTTGTATAATTATATGTGGTGTAATCGCGTATTAAGCTTGATGTGGCAGGGGGACTTTGTCATTTCCAACAAGGATTCTCAAGCTATAAATGACTACGGAAGTCATTTCTTCAAAGCCAAAATGACTGTGGAAGTCATGCACAATATTTAGTAAAATGTGAATAAGCTAATTATGAAATTAATTTGATTTATTTGATCTATCAGATTGTAATGTGTGCACGTCTTTGAAGAAGACCTTAACAACGAACCATCAAATGGGTATGAGCTCACAATCAATACCTTAACATGAAGCATGGAGTTTAAAATCGGATTAGATGAGAATCCATGGAAATTAGGGCGCGGAGTCCTAAATCCATGAAATATAAAGACCTTGAGTCTTGGATATATAATAAAAGGATTAGGGCGTGGAGTCCTAAATCCATGGAATATAAAGACATGGAGTCTTGGATCTATAATGAAATGTTTAGGGCATGAAGTCCTAAAATTTTTAAAAAGATCAAGGTGTGGGATCTTGGATCTTTAGAGTAGATCGAGATGCAGAGTCCTCAATCTACTAAGACACAGAGATGCATGCAATAGGGGGTGTAGAATCCCTATTCTCGTGAAGAAAATTCCACTCATGGGCAACTCAGTGATGAATTTCCTTAATAAAATCTCATTCTTGACAATTTTGGAGTGACTTTCTCAAAATAGAAAGTCATGTCTAGCATCTCAAGTATGACTTTCGAAAAATTGTAAATCACCTGTAATTAATGGGTAATAAGGTATACTTGAAGGAAAATCACTTAACTTATCATTGATCAGTCTTAATAGTTCAAGGTCGACTTAATCCTAAATATTATTAATACTATTAAATTTTATGATACTATTATATTATTATTAAAATGGAATTATATCTCCTCAATCACTTGACACCTCTCTCCTCGATGATTCTCATGGCTCTCTCTCTCTCTCTCTCTCTCTTAATTATACATTACACTCTATTTTATGCACTCATCAAAGAATGGCATATTCCTCTTACACTCATTAAAGATATGTCATAAAATATTCCTCTTACACTCTCTTTAATTCATATGTTATAGTCTCCTTAACTAAGGCATGCATACATCTCCTTAATGGCATGAGTTACACTCCTATAAAAGGAATACAAGGCATGATTATTACTCCTCTTTTTATGAAAAGAATTTGTTTCTCCTCCTAGATATGTGCCTCATGTATTCTCACTTGTGGGAGGTGAACTGTGATACCAAGAGTTGGATATATTTGAAAAATATTATGAGAGGAAGAGACCTGGAGAGTAGTCAATTTATTTCAAAATGAATTTGAAATTCCTAAAATAAATTACTAAGTAGCTCTACATGGTGGAGCTGACCATGAGTGGTGTTGAGAGGAAGTGATCTGAAATGGGTGGTTGAATTTTTATGCTATGCAAGCACCTCCCACTCAAATTAAAACAAATTAAGATCTTGCTTATACTTGATCGATGCGAAAATGAATTCTTGATTCGTGTGTATGTATTTTAACTGTTTTAAAGCTTTATGTGTGAGGAATTAAAAATTTATTTTTCTGATTAAAATCATGTAAAACAAGTATAAATTGCAGAAAATTATTCATCAACACATAACAACAAATTTAATAAAGGATTTCACCCGTATGTCGTGGGCTACGTCTCCTTGAGCCTTTGTCAATTGACTTGGCTCCTTTGGGATTAACATGGAAAATTATTTTACATGTTAATACTCAACTCCAATGGTTTTTTATGCTATGCCAATGGGTTTATAATACGATCATACCCTTGGAATGACTGCTAAATCTCTAAAGATGGACCTAGGCTCCCTTGGGCTTTACCTCTTCTATCGATGTCCTTAAGCTTCCATGAGCTTCTCTATGGAACCAACTCTCTTAGAAATAATTGTTTGCCCCTGAAATTTTTTTTATTGTCTCCAACACATATCATACACCAAAAATAGTTTGTTCATTTTCTCAAATTGAGCTCTGGCTCCCCAATCTAGGCCTCCATCCACTGGTGGCCCTGTGCTTGAAACTTCATTGTGGATTATTTGGCTCTGGGAAGTCTCCAAATTCTTCTGAAAAATCCTTCCATTGAATTCAGAATGTCCAAAAATAGTTAGAATAGACTATTCACTTTCTGAAATTGGCCTCTCAGTCGCTCCGGTTAGGCCCCCCTAACACCCTAGTGGCACCCCGTGGCTCTAGGCTCACTAAAAATTTCCCTCGAACTATCTCGAGCCTTCATAAGTCTCCAAAATTCTTCTGAAAAATCCTTCCATTGGATTTATAAGGTTCACTATAGTCATAATAGACTATTGGTTTTGCTGAGAATGGTCTCTCGGTTGCCCCTGGCTAGGCGTCATTCTCTCGGTGGCTCCTAGTGGCCCTCGGGTGGCCTTTGGAACTTCTCGAAGAAAAATCATGCTTAGAAGTCCTTAGCTAGCTCTGAAAACCTCAAAAATGGCTCTATAATTCTCAATATAGTCAAAATTGACTATTTACTACTGAGAATAGCCTCTGGCTACCCTAGGCTAGGGCCTCATTCTCCTGTTGGCTCCTAGTGGCCCTAGTGGCTCTTGGAACTTCTCTGAAGAAAAATCATGCTCAAAAGTCCTCATCCGGCTCTGACAAACCTCACCAATGGCTCTGGAATGTCCAAGAAAGTGGAAATTGACTATTCACACACAAACAATGGTTGAGTAATTCTCCGCTTATGGCTCATTCAATTTTTCTGCCCAATGTCCCCAATTTCATCCACTAAATGTGGGGCAACTATGAATTAGTCCAACTAAATTCATCCTAAGCACCAACTTTGGCGCACCTCCCCGATTCCCACCAATATAAACTCGAGCTTATCTCAGTTTTAATACGAAATTAGTGGTCGGGATAAAGTGCGTTTTTAAAATGGATAAGTGCTTCTTAGCATTAATCTCGCTTTATCGTGGGTTAACCAAGTTTTAATGCTAATTAATAGTCATTAAAATAACTTTGTCGGATTTGTATCGTGTGCCTGGTCCTAGACTAAGGCCATATAGGGGAGGGGGTTGGCCCCCTCCAACCCCCAAATATGAATTCATCAAACCTTAAGTAGAAGTCGCCACCATAAGATGTTAAGAACTACTTGTGTGGTGTGTTGGCACACGGGTGCACTAGCTCGGGGGAGGTTGGGGGGTTCGAGCCCTGCCTCCCATATAAAATTTTTTCTACCAACTATTGATCCCACGTGGCGGCCTCTAGGCTTTCCACATGGCACTCTTTGATTGGCTCAACAAATCCATACGCCCAATCAAAACTCGACAATTGTCAACCATTGATTTCCTCGAAGGGAATATTCTGAGAATATTCCCAGGGAATATTCACTGGAATATTTTTTTTGCTGACTATTCAATTTTTTGAGTCAACCCCGGTCAACTGTCAAAATTTACAATTGTTATGAAACCAAACTCCAAAAAATAGAAGAAAAGAGAGATCAACGCCTTAGAAAATCATCACTTTCGAAGGGGGAAACCTCCAATACATTACATAAATGAACAATTCTTGGATGATACAAATGAAAAAACCTCCTTCTATATATGAGGGGTCCATGGGGTCACAATATAATCCTAGCCAACCTAATAATAATAATGTAAGTAAACAATAATAACAATATGGGGGTTATAGGGGTACAAACAAATAACAATAAGGGAGCTACGACTAATAAAAATAAGGGATTACACTAGTAATATGGGGACCAAACATGCTAGAGTAGCTGCTGGATGCTTCGTATAAAATTCTGATCCTCCCATATAGAATCTTAAGTGGGATAAGTTATTCCGATTGATGAGATACTTTGAAAATGATCGATCTCGTAGCTATCGAGTTCTTGTTTCATGTATGTTTCGGGTTCCAATATGATTTTCCATCCTCATCAAAGTTACGAAAATATTGTTTGGATTTGAATTTTTTCACCTATAACCTTCTTTAATCATGAAACATGGAAAAAGCTGGATGCACTCGTGAAGAAGCGAGAAGCTCCATTTTGTATGCCATAGTACCAATCTTTTGCAACACCTTGTAAGGACCATAGTATTTTGGCGATAATTTATTATCCTTCTTAAATTTCTTGAGGGATGTTTGTTTGTATGGTTGTAGCTGTAAAAATACCCGATCTCCTACATCAAAACTTCTCTCGTTGTGATGTTGATCTTCTATTGTTTCATTCGATTTTGTGCCAAATTTAGGTTATCCTTTAAGAGTTGGAGAACTTATTGTTAATGCTCGATGTGATCTTCTATTGCTTGCACCTTACATTTTTCTCTTAAAGATGATGTGATGGACGGTGGATGATATCCATAAAAGTACCATAAATGGGGTCATTTTTCGTTTTAGTATGGAAGGAAGTGTGATACCACCATTCATCCAGAGGTAACTACTTGACCCATTGTGTTTTTATCGGATACAAAAACAACGAAGATATCCTTCCAAACATTTATTCACTATCTCGGTTTGACCATCGGATTCGAGGATGATAAGATGAGCTACAGAGCTAGATGAGTACCCAAGCAAGAAAATAATTCCACTCAAAAATTTCCAGTAAAAATGGGATCTCTGTCAGCAACCATAATCTTTGGGTTTCCATGTAGCTTTTGAATTGTTTCCATAAATGCAGTAGCAATTGTACTTGCTTTAAATGGATGAGATAATGCACAAAAGTGTGCATACTTGGTAAGTCTATCAACTACCGCCATGATGACATTATTTGCTTCAAACTTAGGTAAACCTGTGATAAAATCCATTGAAATATCCTCCCAATCTTGACTTGGAATGGATAAAGGTTGTAGAAGTCCCCTTAATTGTCTCAACTTTATTTTGCTGGCAAACCAAACATTCCGCCACAAAATTTTGAATATCAGATTTAAGGCCATCCCAAAAAAAATTATTTCTTCACCACCGTAGTAAGTTTTTAAAAATCATAAGTGTCCTCCTAAAGGAGAAGTGTGACAATTCCAAAATAATATTTTGTTTTAGTTGGGAATTCTTACAAAGATATAAGCGATATTCGTACCATAAGGAATCATTTTTCCAACAAAATGTATCAGATGTACTAGAATATTGCTTTAACTTTTGAATGGGTGTCCACACATCTTCGTCCTTCCTCCATTCATCCCTTGCCTCGAGTTATCCAATCCGGTTGGATAATAGAAAGTGCACAAAGAAATGCTTCCACCTCTTCATCCTTTCTTTGAGAGTGCATACTGCAACAAACATTTAGCTTTGCTTTTCTTGTAGATGATTTGAAAGTCATAACCCAACATCTTTGCGACCTATTTTTTTCTACGCTCTTTGAAGATAGTCTTTGTTCCAAAAAAGTGTTTAAGACTATCATGATCAGATTTTTACCTTGAAGTGCCTTCCCATTAGGTAAGGTCACCATTTCTTTAGAGCATGTAGTATTTCCAACATTTCCTTCTCATAAATAGCTTTCTATAAATACTTTTCCTTTGATTGGATGACTTTCAAAAGAAATGGGTCTTTCTTCTTGCATTAAAGCAACACCAATTCCATTTCTTGAGGTATCACATTCCACAATAAAGGTTTTTGTGAGGTACGGCGTAGCTAAGACCGGTGCTAAGCACATTGCCTCTTTAAGATGTTCAAAGGCACTTAGTTTCTTTCAGAAGTCCATGAAAATGCATCTTTCTTTCAATAATTTTGTTAGAGGTCTCTGCTATTCTCCCATAATTCTTAACAAACTTGCGATAATACCACTGCTAACTTGAGAAATTCTCGCAAGCTGCTTTATGTTTGTGGGGACTTTCCATTCCTTAATGGCTTTAATTTTGGTAGGGTCTACCTTAACACCACTCGTGAGATACAATATTATCCAAAGAAACATTTGGATATTTTTCCATATAATTGTTTCTCCTCCAATAGTTTGAGCACCATGTCAACATGTTGAACATGATCCTTCCAAGATCTATTGTAGATTCGTATGTCATCAAAATAATACAAGCACAAATTTTCTAAGGAAGGGTTTGAAAATGGAATTGATCAACCCTTGAAATGTAGAGAAGGTTCATTGGTAATGCCAAAATGCATGACCAAAAATTCATAATGACCCTCATGAGTTTTGAAATGTTATTTTCAAAATATATTTAATCTTCATTCTAATTTGATGATATCCTAAACGAAAGATCCAACTTGGTAAAATAAATTGCGCCATGTAATTCATCCAATAATTCATTAATCAAAGGAATGGGAAATTTATCTTTAATAGTGAGCTTATTGAGCTCCCTTATAATATGGACACATGCACCATGATCCATCCTTCTTGTGCACCAATACTATTGGAGCAAAAGAAAGAAATTTGACTAGGGTGAATTATACCAACCTCTAACATGTACGCAATCATACGTTCAATTTCTCTCTTTTGGACATAAAGATATATGTAAGGGCACGATGTTTGGAGGAACACTTCCTAGAATCAAATGAATAGCATGATCATGATCACGAAGAGGTGGGAGTCCTTTAGGGAGTTTCAAACACCTTGGAATGATTGTCCAAGACTTATTGGAGATACGGGAGAAATAGATGATTTTGATGTTGGAACTTCTAGTGAGCATAATTGTGCAATTACGCCTCGTTGTTCTTTCTTCGGAAGCTTTGTCATGACATTAGAGCTTATTATCTTTCCCAGCTTCCCTACAATACCCTCGTAATTTGATTTCCTTTCACTTCTGAAAAAAAATTTCAAGAAAAGTTCTTGAAAATCAAAAGCTACCATCCCCAAAGATTGTAACCATTATACTCCTAGTAGAACATCAGCACCTCCCATTGGAATGGAAAGCATTGGACTATTCAGTACATATTCCCCCATGGCTAGCTTGATATTACGACATTTTCTAGAGAAATTTATAGTTCCTCCATTTGCAACCATCGCTTGAGATTCCAGTGCTAGGTATAGGAGAAAATTCAATTCCTTGGCTACCTTACAATGAATAAAATTATGGGTACTACCAAAATCAATCAACACTATTACCTTTTTCGTCTTGATATGTCCTTTTATCTTCAGAGTTTGAGGAGTGGTAATTCCTGCCAATGCATTACACGATATGATCAAACTCATTTATTCCTCTTCTATGGTTGGTTCTCGGTGTACATCCTCTTCTTTTGAAGTTTCTTGTTCATTTTCTTCCTCCTCTTCACAATCTATGTAAAATAATTTCTTCTCGGCACACTTATGACCTTTAGTGTACTTGCTATCACAACTGTAGCAAAGCCCTTTTTCTATTTTTTTCTTCCAATTGTTGTGGTGTCAACCTTGCGAGGTTGTGGAAGTCTAGGAGTAGCAACACTTCCATCTTTATAGATGTGAGTGGTAGGATTCCTGTCACCATAATTTTACATTCAATTTTTTCTTGCCAACTCTGAATGCCTTCTCCAATGAAATCGGAGTTCCCGAAATGCAGAACTTCATGTTGGATGTTACCCTTTAAAGTACCTATGAAGACATCAATCCTGTGTTCCTGCGGAATATCGGTTACCCTTATATTGAATGTTTGGAAGTCCTCAATGTGCTCCCCCACTGAAACCCTTTTTTTTGAGATTTAGTGAATTGGCTAAATAAGGTGTTGCTCTTTGTATCCTCATAATGTGCTATCATTTCCTCTGTAAAAATTTACCAAGTGACAATTTTTTTACGGGAGAGAAGCCATCGATACCATACAAATGTATTTTGTTCTAAATGCAAATTTTCAATGCGTACCTTTTTTGTGTTTTGCACATTATTCAAATCAAAATATTGCTCCATCTATAGTATCCATGTTACAGGATCCTTGCCATCAAAATTCCTCATATCCATCTTTGGAATATGGTGGTTCTTCCATCCAAACATTAGAGTTTATGAAATCACGATTAACATTTATTTTTTCTCATCATGATTTTCTTCTACTATCTTTTCACCATTAGGGAAACATTTCTTGTATCAACTTTGTCAAACCTTCCATGTCTTCTTTTAGATCATTTTCATGTTTTCCATGTTGTCTTTCATCTTTTCTCTTCATTTTCATCCATCTTAGCTTCCATGCCATCCATATTAGCTTCCATGCACTTTCTTCAAGCCATCCATATTATTCTTCAAACCATCCATCTTCACTTCCACACCTTTCTTCAAAACTTCCATTTCATTTTTGCTACTCTTTGCAAGAGAAAAATTTGGTGCACTTGCTCTTGTAATTTTGATAGATCATGTTGCAATTATTCATCTTCATGAGTCATAGTCGAGTAATATGAGGGCTTAATGGGTTTTTAATTCTTTTTTAGGACTTATGTCATTTGAGAAACAAAATACACACATTTTTACTTGATTTTTGAGGAGCTCGATATTGAAAATGAATTATCTATGTGATTTTGGATCTTAAATATTTGAAATTTTACCTACTGTAGTAGCCCTGCGAATCTTCTTTCAAATGACATAGGTCTGACCTGATTTGGATTCTTCAAAGGAAACGTTATGTCAATCTTCCACAATGACCTAATTATGGACTAGTTCGATGAAAGAGAAGGCTTGCCGACGTGTCGGTGTCACACATCCTTTTTCAACTCTAAAATTTATACAGGAAACTAAAAGTGTGTACTTGCGACCAATTTTTATAGGGCACAATCCAATTCTCGCGAGAGAAAATGTTATGATGATTTTCCCATGGTCACCTATTTTGAGATGAAATTCGGGGAGCTCGAAAAATCACTACATTCCACAGACCCTATCTCTTAAAAATATTGTGAATCAAGCTCTCGAAATGTTTCCATGAAATTCCTCCAGATCTCGGCTTCACGTTGTAAAATTTTTAGCTTTACGAACCCTCGTATAAAGAAATTTATAGTGAAAAATTCCACAATGACCTGTTTAGGTTAAATTCGAGGACGCAAAAATCCCTAACTTCCATGGGTCATATCTCCGAAAAATGTTGTGAACCAGATCTGCAGATTTTTCCATGAAATTCGTCGGGACTTTTGGCTTCGCATTTTGTAAACATTTCAGACATCGAACCTTCGTAGAAAAAATGTTATAGCAAAAAATTCCACGATGACTTGTTTTTGGACGGCGAAACCATAGAATCCCAAGCTGCGATACCAAATGTTATGAAACCGAGCTCTAGAAGAAAAGAGATCAACGCCTTAGAAATGCAGCCACTTTGAGGGGGAAACCTCCAATACATTACATAAATGAAGAATTCTTGGATGATACAAATGACCTCCTTCTATTTTAGGGGTCCATGGGGTCACTGATATAATCCTAGCCCACCTAACAATAGTAATGTAAGTAAACAATAATAACAATGGGATTACAAGAGGTACAAAAATAATAATAAAGGGGCTACAATAATAGCAATAACGAGACTACACTAGTAATATGGGGACCTAACTATAGTTTTACGCACTTTTGCAAAACACGATAACTTCTTCATCTGATGTCTATTTTTTGAACCGTACATTTCGTAGCGCCGAGAAATCAAGAAGACGAGATCTATATGGTCACTTAGGTTTGACACACCTTTTAACACTTTGAATTTGAGCTATCACTTAGGTCTTGATCCAAATCTGATCACTCCTCCCCATTGGGAATCTCTTGGATCCCAAAAGACTTCATTACCTGTTCAGTAGATAGAGTACAACTCCCTCACCTTTCTAGCCTCCATCCACTTTGCCTTGCTTTCTTGGTGCCTTTGAGCCCATCTTGAAGGTAATCAACACTTTCCCTCTTGGATGCTTTTGTCCTCTTGTCAATAATTGTATCTTCCTTGAGCGCATCCAAAATTCTTGCGAGAAATTTTCAATAGAAGGTAGTTGAATATTACTTCCTTGATCATCATTCAAAGATGGATCATATGAATGTAAGTTTTCAATAGAGATACATCCATATGTACAAAGGAATGTATATCTTGTCTTGGGTCAAGAAATTAAACCACTTCTTGCTAAGTGACTTCCATGGCGTCCCTACTTTTGAAAATCTTCTTCTTGTGAATCATATGGACTCACATCGATGATGCAATATTTGGTTCCATTCTCGGTAGTATTTTTATCCTCTTGCTTCAAATTCTTGGGATGATTGGTTCGTCTGCGGTGTCCAACTTGTTAGGCCTTAAGATGTCCAACTTTTGCGGGAATGTGTGCAGAAGTATTTTGCATCTTCGTGCAAGTCACCTTCGCTTTAGGCGTAATCTCTGTATGCCTTCATCCTCTTCCATTTTGAAACTTCATGGTTACACAAAACCACAATAGGAACAACAACTCTTTCTTCCATGTATGCATGCAGATTTTTCATGCTTGTCTTTAATCATAAAACAAACTTGAGTATGGGAAGAATTATACCTCAAATGTTTGCTTTGCATCTCCATATTTTTTATCTTCTTGGGGAGATGAACTTGAAAGAGATTCCGGATCTCTCTTTTAGAAGACCAAAATCAAATGTTCCATGTCTTGAGTAGCTGACGAGAACTCTCTCTCTCGCCATAAGGCTTGCATGTCTACAAAATCTTACTTGCAACATGGGTTTCAAACAATGGCAATCATCTTGAATACGGAGACTTGACATGTTTGTGGGTTTGAGCTTGCAATAACCAAAGCTCTTCTTGGAAGCTATCTCCAAGTGCCTTCATGGCTTTGGGTTTTCTCCATAAGGTTGAACATAGCCTAGACCAAAGTTCTTAGGCCTTTCCTCAGCCATAATAAGCTCAATCATGCCTTGTGCATGTTTGCCTAGACCCTTTCCTTCATAGACCATTTTTAACATCAGCTTAGACCCTATACCTCTATTGTGTTTTTCAAATGAGCCTACACATCTATACTGAAAGAGGAAATTGGAAGAAAAAATTTGGGTGATTGCCTCTTGCTTCAAGCATGTGTTTGGTTAAGGCCTCTTGGGCATAATGGAGCTACATCTCCATATCATGCATTCTTTGAAGAAGTACTTTCTCTACTGCTTCATAGCAACCAATTTCTCATGAAGTCTAGTGCTTTCCCTTCCATCTTCATACAAACTTTCAAAGCCTTATCCTTTCGGGATGTAGGAGATCTGCTTCACATCTCTTTATCAAAGAGTCTTGCAAAGGAGGAGGCTTTAGAAACATCACTTGATCAAAAGTTTTCATCATTCTATGAAATGAATTAAATAAACTTCAAACAACAATTGAAAAAGCTTCAAAATGGCAAAGTTTCAAAAATTGGCTATAGATTCAAGAAGCTCTTCTCTGCGGCTTGTATCTCTTCTTCAAGTAGCTCTCTTTGCAAACATTCCCTCTTTGTGCTTCAAGGGTTTCCTTGAGGTCCTTAGATGCAGGGAAGAATTCTTTCAGCCTTCTTCCTTCTTGTCCTCTTCTGAGCTCGGCTAGAAGTAGCTCCCCCTTCACCTCAAGAAAAATCAAACTTGTAAGCATCGATCCAATTTGCGAAGACAGTTAAATTATTGCTTTACATTATTAAACACCTTTCAAGTCAAACAAGCAAAGCAAGCAAACCTTGTGCTAACATGTCGGAAAGCGACCTAGTGCTGTCTATCAAATGAAAGCCTAGTGCTACTGATACCATCTAATCTAAAATGGGTGGCTGACTTGTGCTGCCATGCGAGCGCCTCCCACTCGATTAAAGAAAATTAAGGTCTTGCTTATACTTGATTGTGCAGTGAAAATGAATTCTTGATTCGGTGTATGTATTTTAACTATTTTAAAGCTTTATGTGTGAGGAATTAAACATTTATTTTTGCTGATTAAAATCATGTACAACAAGTATAAATTGCAGTAAAATTATTCATCAACACATAACAACAAATTTAATAAAGGAGTTTCACCCGTATGTCATGGGCTACGTCTCCTCGAGCCTTTGTCAATTGACTTGGCTCCTTTGGGATTAACATGGAAAATTATTTTACATGTTAATACTCAACTCAATGGTTTTTTATGCTATGCCAATGGGTTTATAATACTATCATACCCTTGGAATGACTAGCTAAATCTCTAGAGATGGACCTAGGCTCCCTTGGGCTTTGACCTCTTCTATCGATGTCCTTAAGCTCTCATGAGCTTCTCTATGGAACCAAATCTCTTAGAAATACTTTTTTCCCCTGAAATTTTTTTATTATTGTCTCCAACACATATCATACATCCCAAAATAGGCTTGTTCATTTTCTCAAATTGAGCTCTGGCTCTCCCAATCTAGGCCTCCATCCACTCGGTGGCCCTGGGTCTGCTTGAAACTTCATTGTGGATTTCTATTTGGCTCAGAAGTCTCCAAATTCTTTCTGAAAATCCTTCCATTGAATTTCATAATGTCCAAAATAGTCAGAATAGACTATTCACTTTCTTGAAATTAGCCTCTGGGTCGCTCTAGTTAGGCCCCCAACACCCGGTGGCACCCCATGGCTCTAGGGCTCACTGAAAAATTTCCCCTGAACTATCTCGGCCTTCATAAGTCTCAAAATTCTTCTACAAAATCCTTCCATTGGATTTATAAGGTTCACTATAGTCATAATAGACTATTGGTTTTGCTGAGAATGGTCTATGGATTGCCCCTGGCTAGGCGTCATTCTCTCCGTGGCTCCCGGTAGCTCCTGGGTGGGCCTTGGAACTTCTCGAAGCAAAATCATGCTTAGAAGTCCTTAGCTAGCTCTGAAAAACCTCAAAAATGGCTCTATAATGCTCAACATAGTCAAAATTGACTATTTACTACTGAGAATAGCCTCCAGCTACCCTAGTTGGGCCTCATTCTCCCGTATTGGCTCCTCAGTGGCCCTAGTGGCTCTGGAACTTCTCTGAAGAAAAATCATGCTCAAAAGTCCTCATATCGCTCTGAAAACCTCACCAATGGCTCTGGAATGTCCAAGAAAGTGGAAATTGACTATTCACACACAAACAATTGTTGAGTAATTCTCCAGCTATGGCTCATTCAATTTTTCTCGCCCAATGTCCCCCAATTTCCTCCACTAAATGTGGGGCAAACTACGAATTTGTCCAACTAAATTCGGTCCTAAGCACCAACTTTGGCGCACCCCACGATTCCCACTAACATAAACTCGAGCTTATCTTAGTTTTAATACGAAAATTAGTGGTCGAGATAAGCGCGTTTTTAAAATGGATAAGTGCTTCTTAGCGTTAATCTCGGTTTATCGTGGGTTAACCAGAGTTTTAACACTAATTAATAGTCATTAAAATAACTCCGTCGGATTTGTATCGTGTGCCTGGTCCTAGACTAAGGCCATATGGGGGAGGGGGTTGGCCCCCTCCAACCCCCAAATACGAATTCATCAAACCTTAAGTAGAAGTCACCACCATAAGATGTTAAGAACTACTTGTGTGGTGTGTTGGCACATCGGGATGCACTAGTCCCGGGGGGAGGTTGGGGGCTTCGAGCCCCCTGCCTCCCATATAAATATTTTTCTACCAACGTATTGATCCCACGTGGCGGCCTCTAGGCTTTGCCACATGGCACTCTTTGATTGGCTCAACAAATCCATATGCCCAATCGAAAACCACTCGACAGATCAGGGATGGGACTATCTTTACTATTCGATTTTTGAGTTAACCCTGGGTCAACCGTCAGAAATTTACAATTCTTATGAAACCAAATTCCAAAAATAGAGAAAATAGAGATCACTACTCAGAAATCATCACTCAGAAATATTACCTCTCTTAAATAAGGCATTCAAATATTCCTCTTACACTCTTTACGCATATGTTACAATCTCCTTACCGAAGGCATGAATACACTTCTCTAATGGAATGAGCTATCTTCAAAAAGGAATACAAGGAATGCATATTACTCCTCTTCATGACAAGAATTTGTTGCTCCTCCTATATATGTGCCTCATGTATTCTCACTTGGGGGAGTTTCATTGTGATGCCAAGATCTGGGAGATTTGAAAAATATCACGAGCGAAGAGACTTGAGTAGCACTTTCTTTCCAAAATGAATTTGAAAGTCACTAAATAAATTATAGTAGCTCTACATGGTGGAGCTGACCATGAGTGGTATTAAGAGGAAGTGAAACTTTGTCTTCCTCAAATCGCCCGGTATATCTCTCTACTACTATATTTTTTGGTACTACTTGTGAGCTCTTACACCTTGGGGATTCCAGGGGGAGAAGTTTTCCTTGGATATGGTTGGGTGGAAAACCAGATGGTTCAAATGAGTTGGTTAAGGGATAAAAGATGGATCATATTCTCAATGATTGAAGTTCAATATATCTTCGGGTATAATTTTCATTATCATAAAATTGTAGTACATCTTTCGCATAAAACAAAGAGCAGAAAATTAAATTGTTGTAAGCATCAAATTTTGGTTTAATCTTATGTTGTTTGGAATCTTATTAGATAGTTGAAAATGAAGACTAAGAGTGGCCTATATGCTATATGTTTAGATCTCAACATGTTATGGAATTAGTATTTGTGTACTTTATTATACTAACCTTGGTATTGTAGAATTTGAGAAAGGAAATCCATATATTGATGAAAGTAATGAAGAAATTCCAAAGAAATTGGGTAAGAGTTTCATGAGTTATGGTTTTGTTTCACATAATTTGAGGCATGTTTTAGAAAGTGTTTCGTGATATTTTGTAAAGTGTTTGACAAAATCCCCATAATTGGAAATGCTATTATTATTTTTAATAATTTTGCATGGATAAGTGTTAAATTGCAACCTACCATAGTAGGAATTGTATGCATAACTGAAATATACTTGTAGGATTCACTCGATCAACTCTTAAAGTAAAAATGTCGAAAAAAAGATGACAACCAAGAGTTTCAAAGAGAATCATTGAGGTAATTTCTAATCAAGTACATATTGCAATAGTTCAGATGCTTGCCATCTGTTTGGAAGAATGATTGAATGAAAATAATGTTGGATTAATCTCAAAGGCCTTAAATTCACTTATAAGTGGATGAAATGATTTTGGAAAAAATTTAGATTATACATAAGTAATTATAATTTAATTCAATGTTGTTATTTTTTTGATATAGCTATAGATTCAAGCTTGTAGGTCATCTGTTTGACAGAATTTGTAAATGAAATTCTTGGAGTCAACATATTTGATAGTTAAAAAAAAGCATCTAGGCATGGTTTAGTATTGATTCAGGACAACATCACGGGTTATCCATGCTTAAAGGACTGTAACTCTTAATTTGATTCCAACAAAAATGATTTTCAGAACCCAGATCGTAAATCTGGGTGATTTTATAGATTTATCTTGTTGGTTATGTGTGCCTTTTGTTGAGTTTTTTATGAAAGACTAAGATTATTTAGTCCCTATTTTAAGATGCTAACTTTTAAAGTTTCAATTTATGAATTTTATGAGATAAATAGGTTGAATTATAATATTAAATTCACCGTTTCCAAGTGTTTGACAAAATGTCTCAATGGATTTTGATTCCATGCTTGCAAAGTGTTTGTCATAAGGGCCCAATGACTATAGATTGCATGTTTGTAAAGTGTTTGTCAAAAGTCCCAAATGGTTGTATATTTTGTGCATATAAATTGTTAGCATAAAAGTATTAGTTGTTGTAGTTTTTATAAATAGAATATTTAATGGGTGTAGCTCCTTATGTCTGCAAGATTTTGGTATGAATGTGAAAATGAATTTACTAATTTGTTGAAGTGTGAATAGAAACTAAGACAATTGTTTCTTGTATTATCTAAGGCTTTCATAAAAAAAAGGGCTTGTTGTTGAAACATTTTACAGTGATTAATTTTGTAGGATTTTTGTGCAAATGAGCATAATAAGTTTCTTTCCGAGCCGCATGTATGCATGGTTGCATTACTATGCTTCAATGGCTATAGAAAACAACTACTTCTACCCAATTTATGTAGGTCCATTGTTTTACTTGGGAATTTTTTGAATAAAAATATTCTTCTGAATTGGTAACATTAGTTTCTCTTGTTGCAACATTCATTATGTAATTCTCATGATTGAAGCATTGGATTAATAATTGGGATTGAGAATTTTAATTGATGAATTTGGAAATGTTGTTGGTCAATATATTTTGTGATTCCATTTCATAAACATATCATATTTATTAGATTTACTCGATGAAGATAGGAATATTCTTCCCTTAGTTACCTTGCTATAGACATGTTACTACCCATACACTTATATGTGATATTTATAATAGAAGCATTATAATTTTGTGGTTATGATATTAGGGGTCAATAAGTGGAGCTTATTTAGCCAAATATAGGAAATAAAATAGGTTGACCTAGCTTAATGTTCACACATGGAATTATGGTGGAGTTTATTTCCAATATTACTTAGAGCTCATTTAGAAGCATGAGAATAGCACATTCCATCGTCTTTTAAACTTGAGAGGAAATGTGTTTTGGAATTCGTTTTAAGGGAAAGTTATCCCTCACTTCTTATGTGATATTCTTACATTGAAATAGATGAAGGAACATGATTACATGGTAACTTAGTTAGTAATGTTACAGAAAAAAATTGAGTATTAGTGATTAATGTGACCTCTACTTCTCTATATTAATGATGGTGGGTAAGGTGGGACCTTACAGTACCCCACAAATATCCCAATCTCAGTTGTTGGTCTGAGCTTCTTCCTGGAATATTTAGTCACATGCACATATACAGTTGAGCCAAAAATTTTTAAATTATGAAACATTAGTTTTCTTACCAGAAAAAATCCTCCTGTGGTTTAATCATGCCGAGTATCTGATGAGGACAATGGTTTTGCACAAATACCATAGTGTTGCATGCCTCTGCTAACGGATGCAATGGTAGGCCCTAATCATGCAACATTTCTCATGTTGCACCCCATTCTGTTGTGACCCCATTCTGTTGTGGGTTATGAGGTGCAATCATCTCTCTTTGAATTCCTTCTTTTCTATAGAATTTCTTGAATTCATTTGAGATGTACTCACCACAATTTTATCTCATAAAAGCCTTCACATGCTTCCCCGTATCTTTCTCCCCCAATACTTTGAACTCAAGAAAATTTAAGAATGTCTTCTCTTTCTTCTGCATGAAGTAGATCCAACACTTTCTAGAAAAATCATAAAAAAAGATCACATATTACTTGTGCTTTGTTGTCGAAGCAGGAGAGAATGGTCCACACACGTCTAAGTGAACTCTCTCAGGAATTTCCGAAGCCCGGTTCTCCTTCTTGTGAAAAGTGGCCTTTGCATACTTCCGCATAGTACGTCCCTTGCATGTGTCTAACTACACAAGAGTACCCTTGGGAAGACCCGTAGAAATATGTTGCATGACCTTCAAGTCTCCGTGGTGTAGATGGCCCAATCTCCTATGCCATAACTCACTCGCATCATGGCTCACCACTTTGTCTGCCTTACCCATCAATGCTGTGAAACCACCTATTAAAGTTTATAGAGATTATTCACACGAATCCCAATATTCTTAGCTTGTACCATGGCTTTGTGTCGAAGGAAAGCTTTCGCTTCACTGAGAACCACATCATAGCCTCTATCCTCCAACATTGAGACCGAAACTAAATTTTTTCTTCAATACTGGTACCTGCATTACATCTTTTAATAAGAAGGGTTTACCTCACTTGTCTCTAGAAGGTAAATGTACCAATCTCGGTAGCACTCGTGCTCGTCATCACCCATTTCGATATGCATCTAGAGGTCCTTCTCCTCCAAGCTACCGAAAAAGTTATTTGTCTCCCGTCATGTGGAAAGATGCACCACTATCCAAGTACCACACCAATCCCATTACACTTGACACCATGCATTAAATGAGCAAGAATTCAAGCTCAAATTACGAGGCCAAAGTCCTCACCACCTACAAATCTCGAAGACTTATTGTTCTTCTTCTTTCGTGGATAATTAGTGGCATAATGTCCATCCTCGTGACAGTCAAAAACACTTCACTCTATACATGTCGCACTTCTTGCCATATTTATCGGACTCAAATTTGGAATAGGATTTCTTTCCCTTTCCCATTATTTTCCTTGGTAGACAAAGCACAATTTTCTTCTTCATAATTCTTAGATGTAGATCCATCCCTAGTATTATGCCTGAATTCTTCTTGCAACGAATCCGACCAAAGTCGTTCCAAATCTAGTAGCTTCTCCCTCCCATTGATAGAGTCCTGATAACTATGTCAAAACTTGGGAAGTCCTAGAAGATCTAGGCTCACCAGTTCATCGTCTGTGACAGTAATTCGGACGCTCCCAAGCTCATCCCAACATTGGATAAACTTTGTTAAATATTTCAAAATGGTTTCGCCTTTCTCCATTTTGATTTTCCTAAGCTTGTCCTTCAGTGCCAATTTTCTATGATCACTGCTGCTCTTAAACAGATTTGTCAAAGCTTTACACATTGCATATGGTGTCACTTTGGCATGGATACTTGAGACAATTTAGTCTCGTACTCCCTATAGTAAGATCTCCTCGCCTTTGCAACCTTATTTTTTCCAAGCATGAATATTTGCGGCATCTGCTTGCAGTGGGTTTGGGAATGTCATTATCAATGAATTATTTCAACCCATTGTCCTCTAGTACTCGTCTCCATCCTTGTCTTTCCACGCAATATAATTGGAACTTTGCCCTCGAGTGCATACTCCAATATCAAGCCATTGAAAGCCATTTCGATCTTGATCTGCCTGTCGCACCAAGAATACTTTTTGTAAATTTGAATTCTATTTAGTCACAAAACTCGACTTCTCCTCCACAATAGTGATTTCCTATGCTTTCGATACCATGTAGAATTTATAAAAACATATGTATATCAATGGATTCAATCTCGATCAAGCAATGTACTAAACCTAGATACTTAATCCTTCTACAAATCAATTGTGGAAAATAAACACAATCTCCAATCACAAGTAAAGAAAGAACCAAATCAAACCACAACACAAATATTTTTTTGGGGAAATATTGCTACTAAAAACCCCTTTATCTTATATTTATATTCACCGTGGAATCATGAAACAATTACCATTGTACTCTTCTCACAAGAGTCTCCCTAACTGTCACAAATGTCTCACATTGACCTGGAAAAAAATCAACCAACACTTAGCCAATTTCCTGCCTCTAATCAGCTTTGCCTTGCTTGCGAAATTCATGATGAATGCAATCCCTATTTTTTAGGAATTTTGGCCTTCCAAAATTGCACAAGCATCATGGGAAATCCAATGGATGTCCAGGGTTGCATGCGGGCAAACCTACTAATGATACAACCGATTTTTAACCTCCCTTTAACCTTTGTCTCAACTGTGTCTCCACCGGAACTGACATGCATGTAGCAATTAATAGTAAATCATCGTGTTCATGGCATATCATCGATTGTGAATTAAATAATATTTAATTCACTTGATCTCTCACTAGTGCAACAAACGAGTTACAACTAGTTCATCTCACTTTAACTCAATTAACTAAGTTAATCGATTACTCATGCATTAAAACTAATGCACTAACTACATCTCCATCTCCATAATTAATAGAATCACTCTACATCCCTCACCAACCACACTCAACTCGAAATTCATGAGCTAACTAAGTTTATCACACTCAGCTCACTATTACAAGTGATTATGAGATAATATTACATTTTATTGTCCAATTTAGTTAAGGGATATTTAAATTAGACATTGTTCCAATTTAATTAATTAAATTGTATTTTCACACTACTGTATCGCTAGGACTGGTGGTCCCACACTACTGTGTGTGATGCAGTTTCTTGTTGACTTTCAACAACCGGTGCTTACATGGTAAAATGCACCGGTGCGTTCACACTGATGCACGCACCGACGAGAAATACATACTGTACCAACCTATGGCCGCCCAGCTTTTTTTTAGTTGTGTTGAAATTCGTTAGAAGATCCGCCAAAACCTCTATTACCGAAAAATAGATGTTGTAGCAAATTTTTTTTTGACAAATTTTAGCCAATTTTATAACACTAAAATCTCCTTTATAACCTCCACTAGAGGGTCTTTTCCTTGTAGTGAGTGTAGGGTCTTCACTCTATGAGAAAGTGTATGAGGACTTTGGCCAATTCTAGAGCTTAGGAACCATAAGAAATTCTCATATACTTCACCTTATCATAGCATTGCATTGGTTCATTACGACAAAAATACTGAGAGATAAATCTACAACACATATATTTCTACATCAAAGGTTTGGGAAAATGGTGATAATAAATAATGTAGTATATCTAGTCATTTGAATGGAAAATGGCATCCACCCATGGTGTTCATCCACTCATGGTGTTCATCCACCCATGAAATTTACCCATGGTATTGTAAATAGCATCGACCCATGCTATTTATCTGCCTATAGTATTATAAGTGACATCTATCCATGATATTGATTCACCCATGGTATGTATCCACCCATGGTATTCATCCACACATGGAATTTACCCATGGTATTGTAAGTGGTATCTACCCATGGTATTGACCCATGGTATCCACCTATGGTATCTAACCATGGTATTGTAACTAAAAAAGGCTATAAATAACGAGCCTCACTTTGTAAAAGGACAAATTGTCCACCACAATAACAGCTTCTACATTTAATCCATGTTTTAATAAAACAAGTTTCTTTGTGCTTTTATTTACTTTGTGTTCTCTCTTTTTTTTCTAGCATTGTAATTTTTGCAGATCTTATGAGGTCAATTTCAATTTTTTTTTATATCTTGGGGACCTCCTCCCAAGATCCGGATTAGTCGAGATCATATTCGGGTTATGAATCCATGGGAATGAGGGGAGTTGAAGCATATTTCGGTTTCAATGTTTTACAACAATCTTTAGCAAACTCCATGAATTTTTTTGGGGCGGTGATTTTGCAGATCAGTATCTGAAACTTTTGGTGAAATATTTACAAAAACAAAATACCAGATCTGTGTTCCTTGCAAAAAATACACAAATTCAAAAAAAACAATCGGCCTAATTGGAGTTCGGATGAAGGAGATATCACTCATTAAAAATCAACAATGTTACGGCAATTTTTCTAACGACAATTCATGGATGGTGGCTCTCCCATCATTTATTGAAGTTTTAAGTGAGACATTTTCAAATAAATGGTTTCATATCTGAGTTCCCCTTGAAAAAATCCCCCGATTTCAAAAAAAAATTGGTCTAATCGGAGTCGAGACTAGAGCGTTATCATTGATTTAAAATCAACTATTTTTTCAGAAATTTTGTCACGACAGAGACGGTTCTTCGCGAATGCGAGAGTCTAGAGTCTCTGGGTAGTGATTTCAAACACATGGGAAGATGCGAGAATGATCATTCGATTTATAAAAGCGAGGTTATAATAAATATTTCGAGTTATGCTCATTTTACATCTGGAGCGGCATTCGGAGCGGGTTCCCTTTGGAGACGTGCCCTCCCATCCCACTTTAGTGAGCACACGCTTTCACATTCATCGGTTTCGGCATATAAAAATTCAGCTTGGGTTATTTGGAGACATGCCCTCCCACCCCAAGCTATGTAGGCACCCTACTAATTCATCAACAATCATCATCACGGTTATGGGTCAAATTTCAGTACAAAATCCAGTCTCATTGAAGTCCATTTGTTAGGTTGCACACTATTAGTATCATGAGTTGGTCACAAGAGATTAGAGGGTATCCCTATCCTTGGATCTTTGTTTGCTATGGTCTCGGGTCATCCACAAACCCATGCTTCATTGAAGTCCATTTTCTAGACCGCACACTTTGTCAATATCATAGTTGGTCACAAGAATTATAGGGTATCTCTATCCTCGGATCTTCGTTCATCATGGTTATGAGTTAACTACTCCAAAACCCTTCTCTTTGATGGCTCTTCATATTCAACAAAGGCTTCTCGGAGGGAGCTTCACGCAATGGGGACCATTGCTTCCTAAGGAGGGATGAATGATTCGAATGGAAAATGGCATCCACCCATGGTGTTCATACACCCATGTTATCCATCCACCCATGGAATTTACTCATGGTATTCTAAATGGCATCAAACCATGGTATTTATTCACACTATGTTATTGTAAGTGACATCTATCTATGATATTCATTCACTCGTGGTATGTATCCACCCATGGTATTCATCCACACATGGAATTTACCCATGGTATTGTAAGTGTATCTACCCATGGTGTTGACCCATGGTAACCACCTATGGTATCTACCCATGGTATTATAACTCAAAAAAAGTCTATAAATAACAAGCCTCACTTTGTAAAAGGACATATTGTCCACCACAATGAAGCTTCTACATTTATTCCATGTTTTAATAAAACAAGTTTCTTTGTGCCTTTATTTACTTTGTGTTCTCTCATTTTTTTCTAGCATTCTAATTTTGCGGATCTTGTGAGATCAATTTCAATTTTATATCCTGAGGGGCCTCCCCCAAAGATCAATCAGTCAGATCAGATTCATGTTATGAATCCATGGGAATGAGGGGTTAAAGCATATTTCAGTTTCAATGTTTTATAGTAATCATCGGCAAAACTCCATGAATTTTTTGGGCAAAGCGAGTTTGCAGATCAGATCTGAAAGTTTTGGCGAAAAATTTTACAACAAAAAATACCATATCTGTATTCCTTGACAAAAAAAATACCCAAATTCAAAAAAACAATCAGCCTGAATTGGAGTTTGGATGAAGGAGATATCGCTCATTCAAAATCAACAATGTTGCAGACAATTTTTCTAACGAAAATTCATGGATGGTGGATATCCCGTCATTTATTGCAATTTTAAGTGCAACATTTCAAATAAATGGTTTCATATACGAGATCCCCTTGAAAAATCACCCGAGTTTCAAAAAAAACAATTGGTCTAATTGGAGTCTGGACTAGAGAGTTATCGGCGATTTAAAATCAACTACTTTTTCAGAAAAATTTGTCACGGCGGGACGGGTTCTGCATGAATATGAGAGTCTAGAGTCTCCAGATAGAGATTTCAAACACATGTGGAAGAATGCGAGAATGATCATTCCATTTCTAAAAACAGGTTATAATAAATATTTTGAGTTATGCTCATTTTACATCCGGAGCTGGCATTCGGAGAGCGGGTTACCCTTTGGAGACGTGCCCTCCCACCCCGCTTTAGTAGGCACACTTCTTCACATTCATTAGTTTCAGCATAGAAAAACATTCAGTCTTGGGTTATTTGGAGACATACCTTCCCACCCCAAGCTATGTAGGAACCTACTACTTCATCAACAATCATCATCACGGTTATGGGTCAACCGCACAAAATCCGCCTCATTGAAGTCCATTTAGTTAGGGTCGCACACTATTAGTATCACGAGTTGGTCATAAGAATTACATGGTATCTCTATCCTCGGATCTTTGTTTTTCTATGGTCTGGGTCATCCACAAACCCACACTTCATCGAAGTCCATTTGCTAGACCTGCATATTTGTTAATATCACGAGTTGGTCACAAGCATTATAGGGTATCTCTATCCTCGAATCTTCATTCATCATGGTTATGAGTTAAATACTCAAAACCCTTCTCTTATGTGGTTTTTCATATTCAACAAAGGCTTCTCGGGAGGGAGAACTTCATGCAATGGGGACCATTGCTTCTTAAGGAGGGAGGAATGATCCGAATGGAAAATGACATCCACCCATGCGTTATCAATCCACCCATGACACTGGTATTCTAAATGGCATTGATCCATGGTATTTATTTTTCTATGGTATTGTAAGTGACATCTATCCATGATATTCATTCACTCATGGTATGTATCCACCCATGGTATTCATCCACACATGGAGTTACCCATGGTATTTTAAGTGTATCTACCCATGGTATTGACCCATGGTATCCACCTATGGCATCTACCCAGGCTATAAATAACAAGCCTCACTTTGTAAAAGTACATATTGTCCACCACAATGTCTCTTCTACATTTATTCCCTATTTTAATAAAACAAGTTTCTTTGTGCTTTTATTTACTTTGTGTTCTCTCTTTTTTCTCTAGAATTCTAATTTTTACAGATCTTGGGGATCTCCACCCAAGATTTGGATCATCTAGTTAATGCTAATGAAATTGGTGTTGTTGGTTCCTTAATTGTGCTCCACTAGGGGAAAGTTTGAGGTCTAAAATTGGCCTCCTAAGAAAAATGTACAACCAAAATAAACGTTTATAAGATCCAATAGGATTCGGGATGAAGATTTCAACCATGGGAGGGATGATTTACCATTTTTTTAAGTAAAAGCAGTAAAAAGATTAAAAAATAATAAAATAATAAGATTATTTTTCAACTGTATTTTCAACTTATCTACGCAAATATTTTACTCAAATTTCAAGCGGGAGTACTCGTTGGATGAAAAAATTTAATTCTTCATCCAAGGAGTACCCATGTTGCATACTTTAGATAGACCATGCATACGCAGAATATAGAAATACATGAAAAAATGTCATTACAATCACGTTTTTTCATGTATTTCTCATTTTTCATGTAGCGATTCCATAGAAACTATGCAACATGGGTACTCCTTGGATGAAAAAATTATTTTTTTATGCAATGAGTACTCTCGCTCGAAATTTGAGTAAAAGATCACGGATAAGTTGAGAAATACGAGTTGAAAAAATGGAGCTTTTTTCCTTTTTTCCCTCTACAATTTGATGATGTAATAAAATCTTATTTCATTATTTCCACTATTATTTTATAATTTCCTTAAGAGGCCCATTTTAGACCTCAAAATTCCCCTAATGCATTAATGAGGCAATTGATCCCATGCTAATGAAAATTAAATACAAAACCCAATCAAATAAAAAATCACACATTGAATCTGTAAGGGAGAACGATGTACTTCAACCTTGAACCTTCTCAAATCGATATAAAATGAATTTCTCATAGAAACTTCTATGTTGGAAAGGTAAATATCCAAGAGGCAATGCGATGCAAATAAGTGATATGACCTTACAAGGATTACAAAGCAAGATTATGGCATACCTGAAGTAGAATTCTAGTGAATTTAAATGCTTCATCCGTTGAATGATGTATTTTTTGAATGAGAGAACACACGAGAATATTCTTAGAGAGGGGAGGAGTTTGAATTACACAAGGAGTTAGAGTTTGAGTGCATCTTGAGGATGTGGATGGTGGCACTATGCATTTCTGAAAATGGAAAGAGAAAGAGTCGAGGACTTCGCTACACAACAATGGACATGAAGACAAAGTTGTATACGGGATGAAATATCAGAAAAAGGCCGATAGAGGGGCCTAGAGAGGTGGTCGCATGTGTTGTCAAAGTATCTAAAAAAGTTGGCATTTCTTGAGAAAGCCAAAATGTACCATGAGAAGACAACGATTTTTCATAAGGAATTTTATTATATAAAATATATTTGTTTTAATTTATTTAAAAAAACATATTTCAATAGTCCACAAGGTCTTGGATAGAGCGGTGATTGGGTGCTCTGTTAATACACTCCTTGATGTGAAGTCACTAGTTCAATTCCCAGCTTTGATTGTGGTGATATATTGGATATGATGAACATGTAGTCCTGCCAAAGATACAAAAAAAAATGTTCCAATAGAAATATTTGGAACATCCACTCAAACTAATTGACTATGATTTATACATTGAATTTTCAAAATATTTATCGATTTATTCCATTTTTTGTATCCTCGGAAATATTTATAATTCAAACACTTTTGAATATGTATACATTAAGGGATTATACATAACAAAAGAAAATATAGGATATAGGATATGGAAGAAAAAGAAAAATAGAAAATCCGGCTATGTCAAATTTTTAAAATTGTAAGCCTAGCGAGACTTTACCAAGATTATATGCATGGACAACGGAAAAATTGACGAAAGTATGCAAATGAAGAAACTAAAGTTTTAAACCTATAGTGAAAAGAAAAATCTGAAGACAATTCGGAAGGATACGAGGATATGGAAGAAAAGAAAAATAAAAGTAAATCTACCTATGTCGTATTTTTAAAATTGTAATCCTAGTTGAGACTTAGAACAACAAAATGTGCTTAGTTTAAATTTTTGTGTTTGTTATAAAGGGGAGTGTTGGAAAATCTAATTCCAACACACCTCTAGTTTTCATAGCTATTATTCCAAAAGTCATACTCAGTTTCGGTTAGTTAAATTTACTGTTGAGTTTTATAAAGTCATTTATTGTTTATATCTTCTATATAATTATATTTAATTGATTCAGTTGAATTTTACTCAAAGTCGATTTATTGTTTGATGTATCCTATATAATTTTATTGAATTAGCTGATTTTTAAATATTGGAAAAACATATTTTGCTCAACGTTTTCATTCTTTAACAATCCATGTGAATAAGAAAGAAAGCATTATCTTATCAATCCATGTGAATAGGAAAGAGAAAGCCATTATATTATGAAATTATATCATGCAATTATTGTAGAGGAGCATTCACTTGTGTAGCAGAGTACTCTTTATTTTATACAAAAAACTCATAGAAATTGAATTCTAATGTTGACGAGACATACATCAAGTCATAAATTGAATTTTGACGTAATTAAATTTTAATGATATGAACTCTTAAAATGAATATTATGTATCCACTATTCACTTTTAGTCATAATGTTTTCATCAATCAAAATTTCGAGTGAGAAAAATAAATATATATAAACTAGTTAGTTAAAACGAGTTGTCATGGATGGAACCATTGCAAAACATTCCTTAAGATGATAATGTTATCCAATATTCTTATTTATATTTCAATGCTATATTTGGATGATATGTTTAGTTTATTTTATATATATTTAAATGAAATTGAGCACGATTTAATTATTTGCATTCACAATTTTAAAATTATTGTTGAATTTCCAGTTGGTAAATGGTGGTAAGCGGGTTGAGAGCTAAAATTCGAATAAGGAAAAAGGGAAGATATTTTTTTTCAAGTGAAATAAACTACAATCATTCATTGAATAAAAAGGTGGAATCTTGAGTAATAATGTAAACGAAACAACATGGAAGTTTAGTAATAATGTGCAACAACATGGAAGTTTAGTAATAATGTAAAAGAAACAACAAGATGGAAGCTTAGCAATAATGTAAAAATGTGGATCATAAAATTGTAGTATTTAGAAGAAGTTTTTATTTAGAATGTTGTTAAAAAAATGGTGAATATATTCAATACTGATATAAGGAAGATATTCATAAAAATATTGTCAGATTCAACAAGTGAATGACAAATGGAAAGAATTATTACTCTATGAATTTTAGAACTATTTTAACACAGAATCTATTTTCGATATCGATCATATTCTATGAGTTGTAGGATGTTATTTGTGGATGGTTGGTCGAAGTTGGAAAAATAGATGGACTTCTATTTTTAGAAATTTTGGGCGAAGTCTATTTTTAGACTTCGGTCTAAATAGACACGTTGTATTAGCTCTTAATAATATTTGGACTCTAAACATTATCTTATTCTCTTGGAGCACTTTAATTCAGTGCACGGATGTGGCACAATAGATGACGAAGGGTCGCTGACTACGAGGTTTCACCGAACTATTGTGGAGGACTTGGTTAAACTCAAGTGGCGAGTTATGACACAGTGGAAGAAGTAGTTATGGAGTTGTATTCGAGTTTAACTCGGTTAGACTCGGTTGAGATAGTTGAATCCTAGTCTAGCTGATTGATACACTAGTGAGAATGGAGTGAATTAATTAGTAAACTAATTCATAAATAATAACTCATTAATCAGCGAAGAATACATCGAGTTAACTATAGTGCATGGAAGTTTCGGTGGAGACCGAGTGGAGAGATAGGTGAAAGGGCAAGATAGACTATCGGTTGTGACTATAGTGATGCATTGATTGCATCCAACACTCGGTGAGATACTTGAGGATTGCGTGAGAAAGGCTGAAGAAATTCGAACTCATCCAAAGTCATTCTTCGGCAGGGATTGTGCGGTAGAGGGTAAGAATTTATCGGGAGGGAAAAAATCGGTGGGCCTATTTGATTTTCTTGATTAGTGTGTAGCATTTGTATTGTGCGAGAGCTTGATATGATCAGCCTTGTATGAGGATTGTTAGATGATCTCTATGACATATATTATATATAGATAGTTGGGTTTTCGGCTTCGGGCTTTCTGTTAAACAAGTTTGTGTTAATGTGTGTGAATTTTTATTGTTTCGGGTGTGCATTGCAATCTTGATTTAATTTCAGCAAATGATCAGTAAGGTGGAATAGATTACGTATTTTGCATGAAGTTAAAAATAATGTGAGATCAGGAGAATCTTGGACATATATTTACATAAGTTATATAATTTCTACATAGTATTAGGGCAGCATTGATCATTGGAGGAAGTTACAATTTTTGAAGCGGTTGAGTTTTGTGTTGGTGGAATTGAATTTCTTTGCGAGTGTTTTTCTTGGTGTCGAAGTTGAGAATTCATTGAAATCTCTTTCAACGAATTGCGATTGGAGTATACTTGATGGGAGCTCAAATTACACAGCATGGAAAGGAGACGAGGATGGAGGCGGTGCTAGATGATAATGGTTGAAAGGAGTTCATAGATGTTGATATTCCAAAACACAGCTACTACTTGATGCGGCCGCACTGGCCTTAGCAAAAGAAGGTACCAAAGTGTCGAAGGATTCGATTTGGAAGGTGTGAAGGAACACATTGTGTCCAGCCTTCACGGTAAAGCCACTCCATTTTTAATGTGGAAGGCTTTGACAAAATTGTTCCAAAGCAGAAGTGACCAGAGGAAGTTGGCACTTAAAGACAAGCTCATAAAAATAAAAATGGAGAAAGGCGAAAATATTCCACAATACCTCATGAAGTTTTTTGACTGCAAGGATGAGATGGGAAGTGTGGGGGTTACTATTGATGAAGAATACTTGGTGAGCTTGGCTCTCCTTAGCTCCCCGGAAAAGTTTGCATAGCTACGAAGACTCTATCAATGGACGGAGAAAGCGCCGGGGATGGGAGCGAATTTGGTGAGATCTTGTGCGGGGAGGAGATAAGCGAGGGTAGCGGGGATGGATCTTCATCGAATGAAGATGAAGAAAATTGCTTTTTTGGCTGCCAAAGCTTGAAGAAGGAATAAAATCTTTGTAATCCAAAGCTAAAGGCAAGAAGCATGATTTATCCAAGGTGAAGTGTTTTCCTTTGTCACCCGGCATGGGCATTTCGCCACTAGTGCCCTGGAGAAGAAGAAGAATAAGAGCATTGGCCGGATTACGTAGCGAGGAGGCCTTAGCCTGCGCGGTTTGAGCTCAATTTTTCTTTGATCGCATGCTTGGTTTCAAGTGTGATGGGATCGGTGGTTTCTTTATAGTGGTGCGTCTTTCCATATAGTAGGAGGCAAAGATTTTTTTAGCGTGATGCGGAGGAAAAGGATCTTCGGTGCACATTGAGATGGGCGATGATGGTAGATACGGTCACAGTAGTATGAGGACCATTTCCTTTGAGAGTGAGTTTGGTAAACATTTCATCTTGAAGGATGTCATGCATGTCCCGGGATTGAATAAGAATCGATCTCCGTGGCGTCGCGGAAGACAAGGGTTATGATGGTTTTTTAGCGAGGGGAAAAACGCTACTGCGCCATAAAACAGATTTGTTCAAACCGGGAGGATAGGAATTCGAGTTAAGAATATTTATCGGTGTAGGTAGATGGGCGTGTTGCAATGGTGGGAACGAAGGAGTGGTGAGCCAACTGGGGAAATTGTTGGCATAAGAGATTGGGCCATCTCCCCTGCATGTGTGCTTTGAAAATTTTGCGGTAATTTTATTGGGCCCCAAAGGTACACACTGTGCGTTGGTCAGTAAGAGACACTTTGGGGAAAATTTATCAGAAGACCTTTCATGAGAAGGGCTGGTCATGCTGACGATCCCTTGAGAAATTCACTATGAACTGTGCCATAGTTCTTTCCAGGGCTGTTGCATCTTTATTGTGTGCAGGTATTATAATATTTTTGATGAATTTTCTCGTAAGTGCTGGATCTTATTCATGCAGAAGAAGAGCAAGACATAATCAAAGTTTTGTGAGTTCAAGGCGCTGGTTGAGAAAGAGTCGGGGAAGAAAGTGAAAGCTCTTCGGAGCGATAATGGTGGTGAATAAATCTCTCACAAATTCCAAGACTTCTATAGCAAAGAAGGAATTCGAAGAGAACTCATAGTGCCTCATAACCCACAGTAGAATGGGGTTGTGGAGAGAAAGAATAGAATGATCGTGGGTGTTGCATGGGCGATGTTCATGGTGGCCTTCCCGCACTTGTGGGCTTAGGCATGCAACTGCTTGCGGTTTATATGCAAAATCGTTGTCCTCATAGAGTACTTGACATGAGTACACCGAAGAGGTGTTTTACGGTAAGAAACGTGATATTTCTCATTTGAATATTTTTGGCTCACTTGTTTACATTCATGTGGCGAGGATGCTAGGAAGAAGCTAGAGGCGATCGCGAGAGGTTGGGATATTTGTAGGAATTTGCTTAAACACCCCACAATTATCATGTGTATTTTCCAGACAGTTAGATTACTATCATGCGACTGGATATCAAATTTCATGAGGAGAAAGCCATGAAGTTGTCGCTTGAGAGGGAGCTAAAAATGCATGCAGAAGAGGAGCCACTTGTTCCTAAAGATGAGCCTCAAGATGTGGATCAGCCACAAGAGGAGGTTCATGGAGTGGAAAACCTCCATACGGCGCTAAACACTTGAAGGGACTAACAGCCTTTCTGAAGCTAGAGTATTTGAATCTTGATGCGATGAAGAATGTAGGAGTTCCTACATCACAACACGAACGGGGAACAATCACACAGTCGATTTACGGATACATAGCTCTAATGAGCAAGTGTATCGTGACGGATCCATCGTCTTTCAAAGGAAGGCTGTGGAGGGATCCCACATGGGTAGATGCCATGGTGGAAGAGTATGATTCGATTTTCGAAACATTGCATGGGGAGATTATCCCAAGGCGGAAGGAAATGGGTAAGTGAGTTCGAGATGGATCTACAAAGTGAAGCAAAGGCTGCTGATGGGAGCGTTGAGAAGTATAAGGAAATATTTGTTGCCGAGGCTTCTCATAGATGGGGGATTGACTATGGAAAAAAGCCTTTGCACTGTCACAAGGTATGCTATACGGACCATCCTTGCTCTACGAGCACGGATGGGTTGGAACTTCATCGGATGGATGTGAAGATTGAGTTCCTCGACGGAATCATTGAGGAGGAGGTGTACATTGATTAACTCGGAAGGATTCGAAATCTTTAGCAGTGAGTCGCATGTGTGTAGGCTCAAAAGAGTGTTGTATGAAATTTGAAACAAGCACCTCGTGCTTGGTACACATGGATAGGCTTGTTATTTCCTTTGGACTTTGTTTCTTGGAAGTGAGACGGTCCAAACCTATGCAGTTGTGGTGGAGGGTAGGTTTTGATCATTGTGCTTTATGTAGATGATTTAATACTAACGGAAGTGATGGCTTGTTGATAAAATCATGCAAAGGCGAGATCTTGCAAACGAGTTCGAGATGAAGGACTTGGGCCTCCTTCATTATTTCTTGAGTTAGGTACAGCGGTGGAAAGGGTGAGCGTGTTTGTGTCTCAAGGCAAGTACGCTTGAAGGGGCTCTAGAAGTTTCACATGCAAAGAAATTTTTCAAACCTATAAACCTCCTCTTCACGGTGGTTGGAGGAATGAGGATGCTACATCGACGAGAGGTAGTGGATGCCACTTCTTATCAGTTGGTTGGTTCGGTCATGTATTTAGTCGATACACGACCGGACGCATGCTATCTTGTAGACCAACTTTCACAACGGAAATAGTGAAACTACCAAGCTCTTTTGGAAGGCGGGAAAACATGTCCTAAAGGTATCTCGGGGGCACATGCGAGTATGGAATGTGGTACGGATAGTTGGATGAGGTGAAGGCTGCATGGCTTCACGGATGTAGACAGAGCGAGCCCAACGAAAAGAAAGGGCACATCTGGAGGGATTTTCGGTATCGGATCTACGGCGGTTTCTTGGTGCAACGAAACAAATATTTATTATTTTCGGTTCGGCGGAGGCGAGGAGTACATGGCGACGAGTTTGGGCGCATGTGAGGCCATATGGATGAGGAAGATCCTGGGTCTATTTGTTCGGTTCTCATTTAGATCCTACTGTGATAGATTGTGATAATTAGAGTTGCATTAAATATCGTTAATCCAGTATTTCTTGATAGATCTAAACATATTGACATCAGTACCATCATATCAAATATTGTGTGCAACGAGAGGATCTCATGTTGCTTTCTTACATTCCTACGAAAGTTTCGGGATGCGGATATTACGACGAAGGCGCTCACCCCGGGAGAAAAATCAAATACCATAGAGATAGCATCGAGGTGAGATAATCCCTATCTTGTTGAGGAGGAGTGTTGAGATTCCTGAGATGATGAGCTTAGTGAAAATAGTTGCCTTCACTAGTGGAGCTGGTAAGTATTTTGGTGCAAAGTCTATTTTAGATTATAATACAGCACTAGACATGTTGATCATATTCTATGAGTTGCGTGATGCTATTTGTGGATGGTTGGTCAAGTTGGAAAAAATAGATGGACTTATATTTTTAGACATTTTGGGTGAAATCTGTTTTTAGTACCGATTAAAATAGACATGTTCGTATTATTAGCTCTTAATAATATTTGGACTCTAAAAATTATCTTATTCTCTTGGAGCACTTCGGTTGGTGCACGGATGCGCTGTACGCTTACGGAAAGGAATTACGCTATTATTGAAGGTTTATTGGAGATATTTCATGGAGGACTCGGTTAGAACTCAAGTGGCGGAAGTTGTGTTGACACGGTTGGAAGAAGTAGTTATGGAGTGGTATTAGGTTTAACTAGATTGAACTCGATTGAGCTAGTTGTATACAGTCTAAGCCCAGTTGATACACTAGTGAGAGTGGAGTGAATTAATTAGTAAATTAATTCATAAATAATAACTCATTAATCAGGCGAGAAGAATACCTCGAGTTAAGCTAGGTGCATGGCGGTTTCGGTGGAGACCGATTGGAGGAGATAGGTGAAAGGCGAGATAGACTATCGGTTAGCTATAGTGATGCGTGATTGCATCCAACACTCGGTGGATATGCCAATGAAAGCAGGGATTGTGTGAGCAAGGCTGGAGCAATTCAAACACATCTAGAGCCATTCTTGATTATGGATTGCAGTGGCGGGCTATAAGGAGGGAAAAAAATCAGTGTAGATTTTTGCTGATTGTTCCCTGTGATTAGTGTGTAGCGATTGTATTGTACTAAGAGCTTGATACCAGTCAGCCTTGTATGAGGATTGTTTACATGATATCTATGGAAATATATTATATATATATATAGTTGGGTTTTCAGCTTCAAGCTTTCCCGTTAAGAAAGCTGTGTTAATGTGTGTGAATTTTTATTGTTTCATGTGTGCATTGCAATCTTGATTTAATTCAAAATGATCGATAGTGGAATAGATTGTATTTTGCAAGAAGTTAAAATAGTGTGGTAGGGAGAATCTTGGACATATAACACATAAATTATATAATCTCTACAATTATAAAAACATCGCTAGCTGGAAAAGTCTACATGTGAATAGATAATCTAAGCTTTAAATTAGTTATATTCATACCGAGTTCAAAATAAATTAGATGAAAAACTAGTATATGAATTCAAAAGTGTCGCACTCATTCCATTGAACATAAGATTCTTTCATGAATCCAACATGATAAAATCCACCACTAAAGGACAAATATTTCCCCAAATCTGTTAGGGTTAAAAATGGTGTTCTAGAGAAATTTGCAGAAGGGGAGCTAAAAACTTTGTTTTTTTAGGCCCATCAACAACTTGATCAAGTGCTTAAAACACTCGATCGAGTGTTTGAGATAAAATTTCAAAATAACTCAATCGAGGGTTTAATAAACCCATCGAGTCGAGCTCTTAACATGGTTAATAGAGGCTCAATCTAGCTTTAAGCTGCTATAGATCTGAGCTCTATCTAGATTTTAAGATCAATTGAGATCTTGGAAATGCTCAAGTGATAACTTTTAAGACATGCAAAGTTGAGATGTGAGGGATCGATCTAAGCTGATTTTTTTGAGGATCCCATATCCTAAGGCATGTTGGGGTGGATTTAAAAAACATGGCTCAATCAAGCTCCTAGATAACCTAGGGTTACACGGAAGCTCGAACAAGCTTTTTTTAACCATCGATCAAGTTGTCTTTAAGACCTCAAACAAATCAATCAATCCTGGCTCAAAGATTGATCGATAGAGCACTTAAAATGGCTCGATCGAGTTGCTTTTTTCACCAAAAACATGCCCTCTCTTGCCAAAAAAGTGTAACCTAGCTTCATGCATAGACCCTTGAATTGTGGATGTCCAACATTAGAAGGTATTTTCCAACCAATGTAGGGGCCCCACCCATGTTTGTAACCTAGTTTACTTGTCTAAGAAGGTTTGTTGGCACTTGTGATAGGTTCGGAGAATATTGGTAAACACACTAAATTAATTCTAGGCCTTCTCGATTACAAGTGGAATATCTCACGATTCTCTTTTTAAAAAAAATGTATAGGAGATAAATAACATACCTAAAGATCATCCTTCCTTCTACCATCCACTGCTCGATGCAATGATTTATCCTTTAACCCAATTTTGTATCTATAATGGCATATAGCTCACATGTGAGGTATATCATTTCACTATTTCCATTAATTCGAAGTTCATTTTAGGGAAAGCTAAGGAAATTCACTTTGGCACTCTTCTCTAGGTCTTTAATATGATCCACATATAGATTAGTCTATAGAAAATTTTCAAGTCTCGGAGTTGAATATAAGTAAAACAAAAAGAATTTAGGATTATTGTGTTATCATGTATTTCCTACAAATATTCCCTAGATAATGTAAACAACTAGTAGTCTGACTTGAAAAATACAAGTTGGATTTTCTAGCTAGCCTCTACAATTTCTTGGAGAATTCCTAGTCCTTTCCTAAACCCTTCTTGAATCTCATCCGGGATGGAGAAGGAAACAACAATGCATGAAGGAGAATTCCTCCCTCGGTACACTCTTTATTTTAGTAGTGGAACACTCCTATGCGACATATAGTAGGTCTATTGTATACTCTTTTGGGCATTTTTACTTTTAATTCTCATTGTGGACACTTTTGTGGGGTATATAGATTTTCTATCACGGAGTCCCGTGCGGGGCTTTTCTTTGGGTGTGTTTTTTTATCACTCCCATTCGTTATTTAATAATGCTTTCAAGGGTGGGGGCCTAAACCTATTGTCCAAAGCATCAGATTCTTCACTCACTTCCTTAGGTTTCTCCATGAGGTTTCGACCTAGGCCAATCACATTCATATTTTAAGTAGCATCACCTACTTAGTTCGAGTGGAAAGACTTGACACATCGACATGTTCATGTCCATCA
Source organism: Pinus albicaulis (assembly GCA_034641835.2). Lineage (NCBI taxonomy): Eukaryota > Viridiplantae > Streptophyta > Pinopsida > Pinales > Pinaceae > Pinus > Pinus albicaulis. The sequence continues at coordinate 438,886,422 of CM076574.1, read as the reverse complement.
AGTGACCCAATTGAGACAAAAAATGTCTCAACGTCCAAGTTTAGAGAACTTTTTTCGATAGTCAATTCAAATATGAATTGACTCGGGTGGAAAAGAGAATCGGAAGATGAGCGAAGCACCTTCACTTTGGTTTTGAAAGTGCTAGCCAAGGTTGTATGAGTGGGTACCTGATGCTAGTCATGCCATGGGAAAATGTTAATAACTATATATTTGTAACATTAATCATGTCGATATGCATGTCTATTTTGGAATTGGGCTTCCAAAATTATAATTTAAATAGAGTTTTAATATCCATAGAATACTCAAGAATATTCTTAGTAGTCTACAAAAAATCAAGAGTCTCGTTTGTTATTTCCAAAGCAGTTATGTCTTTTTTTCTCCCTTTTTAATTCAATTCATTAATTACAAAAATATATATGTAGAACAAGTCTCATTTTTATGGCATATGTTATTGATAAGTCATGGTACTAACCCATGGTATTTTAATAAATACTAGATTATAAATCTCCATAATTAAGAATTGTGATACATGTTTTTCTAAAATGCATAAATGTTTAACTTATATATTAAGTTTTTGTATCGTCCATTTTTATAAATTTAAGAATGATGTATTAACATAAAAAGCAACTGGTATTACATAAAGGTGTAACTATTCACATCATTAAAGGAGACCATTGTTAAATTTTCAAAACTAAATGGGGTGATTAAAATTTTCAACTAAGTGTAGTTTAGAAAATGATACAAAACATAATAGCACCTCTAGCTGGTCATCCAAGCCTAACATCCATAATATTGATACAATATCCAAATATCATCCATAGTTAGTAGAGATAATATAATAATGATTATTCAAAGGAAGAGATAGGTACATGATCCATGGAACTTGATCCAAGAGGAGCAACATGGAATTGAACTTCAGCTAGATGGAGGAAGTAGCAGAGATCAATTCTCTCTTACAGTCATCAGGCTAAAATTCCTGGTACATTTTGTTAATATTCAATCCTAGCCCCCACTCTTAGAAACCTTATATGTCCTATATATTTCATTTTTTTGTGCATTCATATCTTTAATTTTTTGTTGTGCATTCATATTCATTAATTTATTGAGCGTGGAAATGAAGGTTGGGTTCTATTGTGAACTAGGAGTTATGTATAACCAAACTTGATCGTTGTCGTTTCTTGTGGACTACATTTTTCTCTCAAAATCCCTAGTCCTTTGATTTCTGTTCATTTCATAAAATTTGAAATGAGAGTGGGGTTTTGTTTTAAGTTGTGCTTCCTCCAAATTGTTATTATTTCCTATGAGACCACTTCTATATTCAAGAATTAGTTTGTAGAATTCGTTAGGAGTTAGTTAAACAATTTTTTTATAATCTTCAATCTTGTGTATAAATTCATCTCTAGAATAAAACATTCATAGTCTGGTTGTTCTCAAAAATTTGGTTTTGTTCCCATCTATTTTCATTGTTCTGCTTTTTCTTTCCTTTGTCTTGTTAATTTTTCATGGTATCGAGACCATACGTAGAGAGTAGTTGTGTCTGTTGTTATGTTGCGCACTAGTCGGAGCATTTCTACCGGTCGAGAAATGGCTAATAAGTGTGTAAGAAGAATTCATGGAGGTCTAAAACATTGTGTTGTAGTTGTGGAGTGTCAAAAACATTGTGATCTTTCATTGTGAAGAGGACATGAAGATACGTCAGAAAGAAGGTTGTTGCGTTCATTACTACACGTTCCATTAAATGTTCCTATTGCGAGTTCGAACCTACTACTAGCATTTCAAAACTGAACCAATGCTTCAAATATTAGTTTCTTTTTATTCCCACACCTGCAAGGATCGAGTCTTTTCTTGAAGCAATATTTCTTATGGTTTTGTGGTTTTTCTCAAATTTTCTCGTTGCTTCGCAGTGACAATAAGAGTTTTAGTAGGAAAAACGTACAACCTTTAAAATCTCTTATAGGCTTTTTCAAACATTTGGTTGAAAAATCGATTGGACTACTCTCATGTTATATAACTAGTATCGAAGGAGCTCATAAGCACATGATTATGAACGATGGAATGAATAAGAGACATATGAAAGATTGTTTTTAGAGCTTTCGTTAAATAATATAAACTAACAATTATTGTTGTTGTTGTTGTTATGGTGGTGAATTCGAGTTTTGAAAATTTCAATGTGATTGGTTAAAAATGAAAAAATTGTTCCCTCACTCAGTTTGAGATAAATGCAAAGGATTCTATATTTTACTTCGTAGAGGGAGTTTCCCTATTTTTTTTGAAGTTTTTTTTAAAAGGTGTCATAATTTTTTATTTTATTTTTAAACATGGTTTCGACGAGTCAATTGTCCATCCCTATGCCTCTATTTAGTTGGAAAATTTATGATTTTTTGGAGCCTTAAAATGCGAAGCATTCTTACAAGGTTTTGGTTATTGGGAGACTAGGAATTGGGGTTCATAGAAAAGTGATGCAAATATAATTCTTTGCGATGAGTGTTGCTTAAAGAAAACAATTTGATGAACTTAAATAAAAAGTAAGGTAGAGAGAAGTCTTGCATTTTAAATTCCTTAGATGAATCTATTTTTCCTAAAATCACTACTTTGCTAAGACTACTAAATCAATATGGGATATACTTAAAGTTTCTTATCAAGGTAATGAGAAAGTAAAGATGGTGAAATTACAAACTCTTAGAACACATTTTGATACACTTAAAATGATTGAATCAGAAATAGTTGATCAATTAATGACTAAAGTTATGGGTGTTTTTAATGAGCTTCGGATGAATGGTGAAGAAATAGAAGATTAAATAATTGTTGAGAATGTTCTTATATGTTTGCCTAAAAAATTTGACATTATAGTTACTTTTTTTGAGTCGAGAGAATTAACAAAATTATTTGTGGAAGAATTAACTGCTTTTTTATTGGCTCATGAAGAAAGAATTAATTTATGTGTCACTAGTTTAGAGCATGATTTCAAATGTAAAGCTTCTATGGATAGAGGTAGAGGCGAGAGGTTTTCGTGGCGGGGAGAGGAAAATGGAGGAGGATAGTCTCGGTCTGATCGTAAATCATAGGTAACTCAATCCCATTCGGAAAAGTTTAAAAAACTGATCATGGTCATAAGTGGATAGATAGATTGAAAAATTTCAATGTCATTATTGTAAAAAATATGGCCACTATATGTTTGAATGTGAGAAATTAGAGTATGTTTTAAGTAAAAACAAGCCAATGTCACAAAAAGCGAATGTGAAACATCGGATGATTTATTTACGGCATGCCAAGTGACTATGAAAGTACCTAATATTGGTTGGTAGACATCGGATGTATTAATCATATGATTGGTCATAGTGATTTGTTTTCACATCTTCATACATATCTTAGTTCCTCTATTGGTTTGGGTGATGATCGTCAGGTCAAACGCTTTGGGAAACGGTGTTGTGCTATGCTTAACAAACAAAATGTTGTGAAAAATATCTATGATTTTTTTATGTACCCAATTTAAAACATAATTTGTTGAGTGTTGGATAGTTAGATGCACATGGTTATGATGTTAGCTTTCACAACACTACTTCCATGATTTTTTATCATCATAAATCTCTTGTTGAAAATATTCCTATGACAAAGAATAGGTTGTATCACTTACAAATGAAAAGATGAGAAGTTGTATGCACATAATGGTTCAACACCAAATTCCCACTTTGACTTGTGGCATTTGCGATATGGTCATTTACCTATCAAAAGTATGAGTCTATTTCAAAGAGCGAGTCTATGAGTGAAATGTTTGCCTACATTGTCTAACAATAGCTCTTCTTGTACAAGTTGTATAATGGGTAAACATAAGTGAGGTAGTTTCCATCAACATATTATAGAACCAAAGAACAACTAGAGTTAGTGTATAGAGATTTGTGTGTGGTCCTATGGAAGAAACACAATCGAGTTCTTTGAAGTCTCTATTTTCTTACATTTATTCGATGAACTTAGCGAGGATAATTTGGGTGTATTTCATCAAATACAAATCCAAAACATTTTCCAATTTCAAGGAGTTCAAATCCGAGGTTGAAAAAACATAGTGGCAAGTTTATTAAAGTTCTCGGGTCTAATAAAGGAGGTGATTATGAATCTAACGAATTCATTGATTCTTGTAAACAACATGGTATTAAAAAAATAGACGACAACCAAGTATACTCGACAACGGGAATGGAGTCACGGAAAGAAAGAATCAGAAAAATTATGAATATGGCTCGAAGTACTGCTCAAAACATGAATTTTGTCTAAAGATTTATGTCTGAAGTGAGTTGCATTTTTGTTATATATTTTGAAGAGATCACCAAATTCTAGTGTTCAAATTTTTGTACATAAAGAAACATGGAGTTGACAAAAGGTAAATGTTTCAAACTTTATAGTATTTGGTTATATCTCTTTCACTCATGTTCAAGAAAAATTAAGAGAGAAGCTTGATGATAGCAGTTCATCATCTTTAAGTGAGTTTGATTCTCATAATACTAAAATGATAATATTAAGTGATACTTATGCACAAGACGATGTTTATGATATTGTAAATTTTGTATTTCTTTCATTTCAACCTACTTTGTAAAAAATATGGCCACTATAAGTACGAATGTCAAAAAATTACAGCATGTTTTTAAGTAAAAAACAAAAGCCAATGTCACAAACAGCTTTGAATGTGAGACATCGGATGCTTTATTTCTAGCATGCCAAGTGACTATGCAAGTACCTAATAAATATGTTTGGTTGGTAGACATCGGATGCAGTAATCGTATGATTGGTCATAGTCATTTGTTTTCATATCTTGATACATACGTTAGTTCCTCTATTGGTTTGGGCGATGACTAGTTAGGTCAAAGCTTCAAGAAAGGGTGTTGTGGTTGTCTTAACCAAACAAAATTTTGTGAAAAATATCTATGATGTTTTTTATGTAAACCAATTTAAAACATAATTTGTTGAGTGTTGGACGATTAGATGCACATGGTTATGATGTTAGCTTTCACAACACTACTTGCATGATTTATGGATTAGCATAAATCTCTTGTTGCAAATATTCCTATGAAAAAGAACGAGGTTGTATCAATTACAAATGAAAAGTGAGAAGTTGTATGAACATAATGGTTCAACACCAAATTACACTAACTTGTGGCATTTGCAATATGGTCATTTACCCTATCAAAAGTATGAGTCTATTGCAAAGGCAGGTCTATGGTAAGAGGTTTTCCTACCTTGTACGACCATAGCTCTTCTTGTACAAGTTGTATAATGGGTAAAGCATAAGCGAGATAGTTTTTCATCGGCCTCTTATAGAGCCAAAGAACAATTAAAGTTAGTGCACATAGATTTGTGTGGTCCTATGAAAGCACAATCAGTTGGTGGAAGTCTCTGTTTTCTTACATTTATTGATGAATTTAGCAAGAAAATTTGGGTGTATTTCATAAAATACAAATCCAAAACATTTTCCAAGTTCAAGGAGTTCAATGTTGAAAGTCTGAAAAACAGAGTGGAAAGTTTATTAATGTTCTCGGGTTTGATAAAGGAGGTGATTATGAATCTAATGATTTCATTGGTTCTTGTAAACAACATGGTATTACAAAAACGATACGACAACCAGGTATACTCCACAACAAGAAATGGAGTTGCGGAAAGAAAGAATAAAAAAATTATGAATATGGCTCGAAATTTTTGCTCAAAACATGAAATTTTTCTAAATATTTATGAGATTTAGAAAGCGAGTTGCATGTTTGGTATATATTTTGAAGAGATCAACAACTTCCGGCATTCAAATTTTTGCACACGAAGAAGACAACGAGTGGAAAAAAGGTAAAGCTGTTTCACACTTTTGAGTATTTAGTTGTATCTCTTTCGCTCATGTTCGAGAAAAATCAAGAAATAAGATTGATGATAGCGAGTTCGTCATCTTTAAGTGAGTACGATTCTGATTATCCTAAAATGAGAAGCTTAAGTGATACATATGCACAAGACGATGTTGATGATATTTGTAAATTTTGTATTTCTTTCATTTCAAACTACTTTGTAAAAAATATGGCCACTATAAGTGCGAATGTCAAAAAATTACGAGTATGTTTTAAGTAAAAACAAAGACTAATGTCACAAACACTAAATGTGAAACATTATATGCTTTATTTTTGGCATGCCAAGTGACTATGCAAGTACCTAATAAATATGTTTGGTTGGTAGACATTGGATGTAGTAATCATATATTTGGTCATAGTGATTTGTTTTCACATCTTGATACATATCTCGGTTCCTCTATTGGTTTGGGTGATGATCGTTAGGGTCAAAGCTTCGGGGAAAGGGTGTTGTGCTTGTCTTAACCAAACAAAATGTTGTGAAAAAATATCTATGATGTTTTTTTATGTACCCAATTTAAAACATAATTTTTTTAGTGTTGTATAGTTAGATGCACATGGTTATGATGTTAGATTTCACAACACTACTTGCATAATTTATGATCAACATAAATCTCTTGTTGCAAATATTCCTATGACAAAAGAACGGGTTGTATCAATTACAAATGAAAAGTGAGAACTTGTATGCACATAATGGTTCAACACAAAATTACATTGACTTGTGGCATTTGGGATATGGTCATTTACATATCAAATGTATGAGTCTATTGCAAAAGACAAGTTTATGGTGAAAGGTTTGCCTACCTTGTCTGACATATCTCTTCTTGTACATGTTTGTATAATAGGTAAACATAAGCGAGATAGCTTTTCATCAGCCTCTTATAGAGCCAAAGAACAATTAAAGTTAGTGCTGACTAGATTTGTGAGGTCCTATGCAAGCACAATCAAGTTGGTGGAAGTCTCTATTTTCTTACATTTATTGATGAATTTGGAAGGAAAGGTTGGGTGTATTTCATCAAATACAAATCCAAAAAACATTTCAAGTTCAAGGAGTTCAAATTCGAGGTTGAAAAATAGAGTGGCAAGTTTATTAAAGTTCTCGGGTCCGATAAAGGAGGTGATTATGAATCTAATGAATTCATTGGTTCTTTTAAACAAAGTGGTATTAAAAATAAGATGATAACCGAGTATACTCCACAACAAAAATGGAGTCGTGGAAAGAAAGAATAAAAAAAATATGAATATGGCTCAAAAGTGCTTGCTCAAAACATGAAATTTGTCTAAAGATTTATGGGCTGAAAGCGAGTTGCATGTTCAATATATATTTTGAAGAGATCAACAACTTCTAGTTTTCAAATTTTTTTTACATGAAGAAGCATAGAGTGGACAAAAGGTAAATTGTTTCACACTTTTCGAGTACTTGGTTGTATCTCTTTCACTCATGTTCCGAGAAAAATTAAGAAAGAAGCTTGATGATAGCGAGTTCATCATCTTTAAGTGAGTCTGATTCGATCATCCTAAAATGAGAAGCTTAAGTGATACTTATGCACAAGAAGATGTTGATGATATTGTAAATTTTTCATTTCTTTCATTTCAACCTACTTGTTTTGCGAGAGGTTATAAAGGACAAAGAATGGGTAGATGCAATGAATAATGAAATCGATGCTATTGAAAAAAATCAAACTTGGGATTTGGTTGATCTACACGATGATAAAACTTCTATAGGTGTCAAATGGGTTTTTAAAACTAAGTTATATAAGAAAGGTGAAGTTGATAAACAAAAATCAAGATTAGTTGCCAAAGGGTTTTCACAACAACCTGAGCATAGATTATTGTGAAACATTTGCATTTGTAGCAGAATTGATACTATTCATTTTTGTATCGACCATTTCAACACAAAACAAGAGGCCAATTTACCAAATGGATGTAAATTCTTATTTTTTAAATGGTGTTTTGAATGAAGAAGTGTATGTTGATTAGCCCCTTCTAGTTTCTAAATAGTAAAAAAGCATAAGGTGTATAGGTTGAAGAAAGCAATGTATGGCTTGAAGCAAGCTCCGAGAGCTTGGTACAACTAAATATACCATTACTTTTTGAATAATGGTTTCACAAGGAGTGACAATGAACCCATTTTGTATATCAAGAATGATCATCAAGGTAATATGCTGATATTGTGTCTTTATGTTTATGACATACTTTATACAGGTAACATGCAGTTAGATGAATTTAAAGGCTACAATGAAAAATGAATTTGAAATGACGAGATCTTGGATTAATGAGATACTTCTTAGGTATTGAAGTGAAACAAAAACATTATGTTATCTTTATGGGTCAACATAAGTATGCTACTCACATTTTGAAATTTTTAAGATTGACAAGTGTAAACCGGTGGATACTCCCTTTTGAAGTTGGTACAAAGTTAAGTAAATATGATGTGGGTATTATTGTTAATTCAACTTTGTAAAAAACAAACTTTCTAATAGTATTATGTATCTAACTTCTACTAGACTTGATATAGCATTTGCATCTAGTTATATTTCCAGGTTTATGGAATCTCCTAAAGGCATCGCTTTGGAAAAGTCTATAAAAAGGGTGTTAAGATACATTGCAGGTACATAAAAAATATTATGCGGGGATGTATTGATGATCGGAAAAGCACTTCTAGATATGCTTTGCTATTTGGTAGAAACATGATCTTGTGGTGATCCAAAAAATCAGCCCATAGTTGTGTCATCTTCAAAGGAGTTCGAGTAAGTTGCGAGTGAATTTAGCATCATGTCAAGCAGGTGTGGCTGAAGAGATTTCTCTTTCGACTTCGAGATGTACAAAAAATGAACCTATTTCAATCTGTTGTGATAACACTTTCGCTATTTTCTTATCAAAGAACAATGTATTTCATCCAAAAAGAAAACATATCGACACTCGTTTTCACTTCATCCATGAAATTGTTAAGAATGGTGATATTGTTCTTAAATTTTGTGATTCCAAGGAACAGTTAGTAGATATATTCACCAAACCACTAGGAAAAGTTAATTTTGAATTTCAATGTAAGAAGTTATGCAACACAGATATTTTCCTAGGGAAATATTTCTGCTCAAAACCCCTTTATCTTCTATTTTATATTCACCATGGAATCATGAAACAATTACAATGCACTCTTCTCACAAGAGTCTCCTGCACTCACACAACTGTCTCACACCGACCCGGAAAAAAATCAACCAACACATAGCCAATTCTCAGCCTCTAATCAGCTTTGCCTTGCTTGCGCAATTCATGATCAATGCAATCCCTATTTTTTAGGAATTTTGGCCTTCCAAAATTGCACAAGCATCATGGGAAATCCAATGGATGTCCGGTTGCATGCAAGCAACCTACTAATGATACAACCGATTTTTAACCTCCCTTTAACCTTTGTCTCAACTAGTGTCTCCACCGGAACTGACATGCATGTAGCAATTAATAGTAAATCATCAGTGTTCATGGCAGATCATTGATTGTGAATTAAATAAGATTTAATTCACTTGATCTCTCACTAGTGCAACAAACGATTACAACTAGTTCATCTCACTTTAACTCAATTAACTAAGTTAACTCATTACTCATGCATTAAAATAATGAACTAACTACATCTCCATCTCCATAATTAATAGAATCACTCTACATCCCTCACCAACCACACTCAACTCGAAATTCATGAGCCAACTAATTTTATCACACTCAGTTCACTATTACAAGTGATTATGAGATAATATTACATTTTATTGTCCAATTTCGTTAAGGGATATTTAAATTAGACATTGTTCCAATTTAATTAATTAAATTGTCTTTCACACTACTGTATCGCTAGGACTGGTGGTCCCACACTACTGTGTGTGATGCAGTTTCTTGTTGACTTTCAATAACCAGTGATTACATGATAAAATGCACCGGTGCATTCAAACCTGATGCACGCACTAACGAAAAATAAATCTGTACCAACCTATGGTTGCCCATCTTTTTTTAGTTGTGTTGAAATTTTGTTAGAAGATCTGCCAAAACCTCTATTACCCAAAACAGATGTTGTAGCAAATGTTTTTTTTGACAATTTAAGCCAATTTTATAACACTAAAATCTCCTTTATAACCTCCGCTAGAGGGTCTTTTCCTTGTAGTGAGTGTAGGGTCTTCACTCTATGATAAAGTGTATGAATACTTTGGCCAATTCTAGAGCTTAGGAACCATAAGAAATACTCATATACTTCACCTTATCATAGCATTGCATTGGTTCATTACCGAAAAAAATACTCGAGAGATAAATCTACAACACATATATTGCTACATCAAAGGTTTGGGGAAATGTTGATAACAAATGATATAGTATATCAAGTTAATGCTAATGAAATTGGTGTTGTTGGTTCCTTAATTGTGCTCCATTAGGGGAATTTTGAGGTCTAAAATTGGCCTCCTAAGAAAAATGTATAGCCAAAATAAAATTTCTAAGAACCAATAGGATTCAAGATGATGATGTCAACCATCGGGGATGATTCACCAATTTTTAAGTAAAAGGGTAAAAATATTAAAAAATAATAAAATAATAAAATAACTTTTTCAACTCATATTTTCAACTTATCTCCCAAAGTTTTTACTCAAATTTTGAGCAGGAGTACTTGTTGGATGAAAAATTTAATTCCTCATCCAAGGCGTACCCATTTTGCATACTTTAGATGGACCCTACTACGCGAAAAATGAGAAATACATGAAAAAACGTGATTAGAATCATGTTTTTCATGTCTTTCTTATTTTTCCAGTAGAATATTCCATAGAAAGTATGCAACATGGATACTCCTTGTATGAAGAATTAAATATTTCTCCAATGATTACTCTCACTCGAAATTTGAGTAAACAAATTGGGAGATAAGTTGAAAATACGAGTTGAAATTTTTTTTTTCTTTTTTCCCTCTAAAATTTGATGATGTAATCAAATCTTATTTTATTTTTTCCACTATTATTTTATAATTTCCTTAGGAGGCCCATTTTAGACCTCAAAATTCCCTTAATCCATTAATGAGGCAATTGATCCCATGCTAATGCAAATTAAATACAAACCCCAATAAAATAAAAGCTCACACATTGAATGTATAAGGGAGAAGGATGTACTTGAACCTTGAACCTTCTCAAATTGATATAAAATGAATTTCTCGCAAAAATTTCTATGTTGGAAAATTGAAGTATCCAAGAGGCAATGCGATGAAAATAAGTGATATGACCTTACAAGGATTACAAAGCAAGATTATGACATACCTCAATTAGAATTCTAGTGAAGTTTGAATGCTTCATCCACTGAATGATGTCTTTGTTGAATATGTGAACACACAAGAATATTATTAGAGAGGGGAGGGAGTTTGAATTACACAAGGAGCTAGAGTTTGATTGCATCTAGAGGATGTGGATGGTGGTAGTGTTCATTTCTAAAATGGAAATACAAAGAGTCGATGACTTCGCTACAAAACAATTGACATGAAGAAAATTTGTATAGGGGATGAAATATCAGACAAAGTCTGATAGAGGGACCTAGAGAGGTGGTCCACGTGTTTTCAAAGAATATAAAAAAGTAAGTAGATGAGAAAGCCAAAATATAGCATGAGAACACAATTATTTTTTCATAACGAATGTTATTATATAAAATATATTTGTTTTAATTTCTTTAAAAAACATGATTCAATATTCCACAAGGTCTTGGATAGATGGTGATTGGGTGCTCTGTTAATAAACTCATTGATGTGAAGCCACTGGTTCAATTCCCAGCCTTGATTGTGGTGATATATTGGACATGTATGAGATGTAGTCGTGCCAAACTTTAAAAAAATTTTTCCAATAGAAATATTTGGAACATCCACTCAAACTAATTGAATATGATTTATACATTGAATTTTCAAAAGCTTTATCCATTTATTCCATTTTCTTGTATCCTCAAAAATAGTTATAATACCAAACACTTTTGATTGTGTATACATTAATGGATTATACATAACAAACAGAAAAATATAGGATATAGGATATGGAAGAAAAGAAAAAAAGAAAAGAAAATCTAGCTATGTCAAATTTTTAAGATTGTAAGCCTAAATCTGAGACTTTACCAAGATTATATGCATGGACAAACAGTAAAAAAATGAAAGAGTTGTAAATGAAGAAACTAAAGTTTTAAACCTATAGCAAAATGAAAAAGCAAAAGCAATTCAGAAGATACAAGATATGGAAGAAAAAAAAATAAAAGTAAATCTACCTATGTCAAATTTTTAAAATTGTAATCCTAGCTAAGACTTAGTGGTGAGCCCTTGCATTGCACCAAGAGTGCTGCAACTCCGAGGATACCCTACTTTATTTATCAACCCGGGTTTTTGTACAAATTTGGAGGTGGAAATGTTATATACACAACACATGCAATGTGTTCATGTTATCCTCTTTCGCTTTTACGAAAGGGTGATCTTTCTGAAAACTATGATAAAAAGCCGAGAAGTAAATTGCTGAAAAGGAAATGACAGAAAGGAAACTAAACTGATTACGAAAATAAATGACAAGAATTAAACTAATTTAATTTGATGAAAATAAATGGCAGAAAGGAAACTAATTCTAAACCACACTTAACTTGGCCAAATGGCTAAATTCACTCTACTTGTCCTATGTGTCTATCTATCATGCTTCTACTTATGCAACTAAGCTATCCATGAATTAATTCTAATTAAAAAGAGTGATTTGCGAGTTTGGAGGAAAGAAAAAAAGGGCTAAAGAGGCTAATGGAGGGCTTAACACATGAAACGAGGATTTGAAGTGGAAAGTGGGGGTTAACACCGCATTAAAGCTTTTTTGAAGTTCATAGAGGCCTTGGAGCGGGAATAATTCAAAAAATTTTGATGGTGGAGTGCGATAGAGGACAAAGGTTGTGATATGTGATGTTGCAATCGCAATATCAAAAAAATTAAATGGATAGCAGAAAGGTCATCTGGGAGCAGGAGGGAAGTGTGATGAGGTAAGTCTTGCGAAGTGTGATTTGGTAAGTCTTGCAACGTGTGATTTGGTAAGTCTTGCGAAGTGTGAATTGGTAAGTCTCATGAAATGTGATTTGGTAAGTCTTGCGAAGTGCGATTTGCGATGGGCAACACAGTGGCGGGACCGATGGTAGAGCACGATCGCAATATCGCAATCGGTAGTTGGAGCGATAAGTGTTAAAGGGAAAAGGGAAACGGTGCAATTTGCAATTTTTGATTTCGTAGTATCGCAATCAGCAAAAGCAAGCAGTAAGTTTTGGAAAGAAAAGGGAAAAAGGTGCCAAATGTGATTTACAATGTGCAATGCAAAGTGGTGACGTGGAGCTGGGGACAATATTGAAATTAGCATTTGGAAATGATAAGTATTAAAGGAAACATAGGAAAAGTTTTCGGTGCGTGATTTACGATGCGATGAATATCGCAATTGGCATCGTGAAGTGGTAAGTGTTAATGGGAATAACCTAAACCATGCAGAGTTCGAAACACAAAGTACAGTAATAGGGATTTTAAGGAGGAAGGTGGAGGTCGAGTTTTTGATGTTTTTTTGAATGGTTTTTATGTGTTCTACGTTAAAAAGGGTAAGGTAACCATGAATCCAGGAAGATGTCGGGTTGAAAGGCTTAAGTGCATTTAGGGAAAAAGGTAGGGTGCAGCAAAGTAAAAAGAAGCGGAAAACAAGAGGGAATGGAGGTGCACCGAAAGTGCTCAGAAGTGTATCACACTTGTGGATTTAAGCACGGAAAAGAAGACAAAAAAATGCGTGATAAAAAACATTGAAAAGAGAGACTCGGACTTGGTAATGCAATTTCTTCCCCGAACTCAAATAGAAAGCAATTTTTGGCCCGTGGGAAGGTCTACCCCCGCTCGAACTCTATTAACCGAGATGAGTGGGGGAATGCTTGACCACAAACTTTGGAGTTTTTTCCTTTATTCTACTACTCACAAGAAAAATGAACTACAACAACACACTGGAAGCAAAAACTAAACAACAATGAAACTATTATAAGAAGATCTAATTAAATGACAGAAGCAAAAACTATCTAAATGACAAAAAAGGAAAGAATGAAAATAGCAGAGAAGCTCGAGGCACATGGGTTGGGCCCTAACCCATGAGCCTAGCTCTCCGAAATTAAATTAGTTGAATGAAATTAGTCTCCTCATTTCATAAAATAATAACCTCATACATCTCTAAAAGTCTAATCACTCAATAAAATAATAAGCTTAACATCTTGCAACAAAGTTCCAACTAAAAATCGATTCCCATGACTAACTCTTCCTAGCTCTATCTTTGCTCCATTTATTCTACAGGGGTAGCTACCAACATCTGCCTAGAAAATAGTGATTGAGTCCACTTGAATCCAAGTGAACAAAGATTGAGTGCTTGGCTCCCTTGAAATTCGAATTGTTGGAGAGAATCCTTGGGGATCCTTTAGCTTCCTCCTGGAATTCAAATTGCTGGAGAGAATATTTGGGATCCTTTGGTTGCCTTTAAGAGTTAAGGAAGGTGGAAAATCCTCCAATAATTTCTCCTTGCTATCTCCTCCAAGTATTTATGATAAAATCCTTATGAAAATTCTTAAGAAATCATGATTTTTCTGCACTCAACTTGATATTAGGCACTCGCAGTATGTTAGCCATAATCACCACCTATACTAGCATCATAAAACCAAATAATAATACAAATGCAAGAAAAAAGAGATCTAATAAGGAAAAAAAGGTGACCATTAACCCCTCAAAATATGTCTAATGATGGAGCTCATCATCACCCCCCTACTTTGAATGGTTGCTCATCCTATAAGCAAAGTGATTCTCCTCCTCGCATTTCCTTCAAGGCTTTGATAGTCCCCGTGATTTCTGAGGAAGAAGTGTGGAGCTTCCCCAAGGGTTAAAAACCATTATTTTTTCTTTGCACTCTCCCATTCTCTATCTTTTGCATCTATGTCCTCTTCATCTTTAGGACTCGCGAAAAACGTGGGATGAGCTTTAGTCCCAACCACTAGATATTTTTTTCCTACTGGCCCTCTTGTAATAGGATGCTCTTTCCAATGCACGCCTTAGTATTTTTGGAGTATGGTACTCCTTGTTCTTGAGGCTGTGAGGGAGTTCATTCCATCTCCTTTGGTTGGCCATAATGCACTCATGTGCTATCTGCCTAGATACATGATTAAAGTGGCAGATTTCCTCGGCTTGAGTCTAAAGGTAGCTTTCAACCAGTGCAAGGTCCCTTTCAATCTCTCGATGGTTAAGGATGACTCCTCTTGGGTTGAAAAATTCAGTTACGATATGTAAGGGCTCTCTATTTATTCTTCCCATGACCCTCCATACCTCTATTGCTATAGTGTCCTCATTCACCATCGAAGATGCTAGAGCCATTAACTACATATCCCCCATTGTAGGATTGGGGTCCCAAATATCCAGATTCATTAGCACAAGGTTATGCACATAAAACTCTACCATCTTTTCCTGATCATCCATGTTAGCTTGCTTGTAGAAATTCATGAATTGCCTACAATCTTGGAAAGGTAGTGATCCATGGGAGGCTAGAGTTTTGATTTTAAATAGAAGCCATTGCTCCTTGAGGTACACAATATATGAGTCAGAAGGGAATCTATGTTCAAGGGCCTCTATGCCTAAGTTTTCCATGGTGGCTACTTGCTCCTCCTTTTGTTGCAATTGGTCCTTCAGTGCTACAATCTCTGCATGTGCCTTCTGCAACTTCTCTTTCAGAACTATTTCTTCAATTCCTTCCTCCTCACTTGGTGATTCTTCAATGATAATCGGGCTCGTGGGAGGAGTTTTTGGCTCTCTCCGACTCATCCTTTGACTCTTGTCGGCTTTGAAATACATAGAGAGTGCTCTTTTTTCTCTTTTCACTCAAAGGACCTATGGTGGCAACTACCTTTTTTGTATTGAGGGGATGTAATGTTGTGTTATGAGTCTATTTCTTGCCCACTTTCTGCTATCTCTATGAATTCTATGGCCATCCTTTTCTGTTTTTCCTTGGCCCCTCGTCTCTTCCTATGATTATTCCGGTTCTTCTTGTTTCTCTTCGGTTATTCCTCTTCTTCCTATTCTTCTTCCTTTGTTGGTTATTCCTCTTCTTCTTTAAGCGTTGTGGGCTTCCGTCGGTCTCTCTCCCTTTAAAAATTTTCAATTTATTGGTTTGGTTGAGATGGAATATCCTTTTATTAGATTGTGCAACTAATTTTGGAGTGCCGACCTTTGATACACTTTCGATAGAAAACACTTAAAAACGAGAAACTTGAAGGCAAGCTTTGTCGAGTAGAAACTAGCGTCCGGGCTCACTACAAAAATCCTCTCCTAGCTTTGCTTTACTTGGTAACTTTCAAAGACAAATGCAAAGATAACAAAGAATGGCCTAAGATGCGGCAAGCTAACTTTTAAACTAGCCGGCTTTTAACACATTCAAGGGAAACTTTCCGAGGCAGTCTTTTGGGATAAAACTAGGGCTAGGGCACACCATATCTTCCTATGGAGTCCATCTCTACTTAACATATATTGAAAATAAACATTTAAGAATGACAACTATCTCGGATTGTTAGGACGAGGGAACGCCATCATTCCTATGCTTAAAGCGAGATTAAATCGATTCCTAAATAACACAAATTGGAAAGAAAACATTTAGATAAAGATTTTTCGGTCGAGAGAAAGATGCTTTGATATACGATGAGGTCCTAACTCTATGCATGTTGTTATTTATAAGAGAAGATGAAACAAAAGTGAAAACAGAAGTAAAAATAACAATTCACGATAAGAAATAACATCACCATCGACATAGACGAGGATCCCATAAATCGGCTTATATTGATGCTCCAAACCAATTACGACTTTAAGTCCGATGCTTTAGTTTAGCAAATCATCTCTACATTTCCCGGACTAAGTTATCTATCACAAGCGGAGGCTCGAGAGCCGATGAACACTATTTACAAGTAGGAGTTTAAAGGCTCAAGTATATTTCAAAGTTTTTGCAACCAACGTGCCTCATCTGCTTCTACGGCGGTATTGTAGAAGGATGAGGAGGTGGGAGAGGATAAAAGATAGCTCCCAAGATAATTAATATAGATTGATGACTTCTCGGCCTTTGAGGGGCTCGATGGAGAAGTTTACGTGTTACATACGTGATTAGTGTTTTACATTTAAGATTTAAGCTCGGTGGGAGCTTTTTGTTGACTTTTGAGGCTCTAGGTTATGTTAAAGTAACTCTGTGACGTATTTTAGCATTAAGTTCTTTGGCAGAAATTAACTCTGCGGCTACGCTGAGGCAAATATCTGATGTTTGATCAATAACTCCGGCCTACTGTTTGAATGGCTTGTGGCTGCGTTTGGCACTGTGGTAGGCTGAGAGGAATCAATTCGCCTCTGTTTGAGCGGTGGAGGGAACTACGTCCATTAAACACTTATGATTTTCTTTTAACTATGTTTTAATTTGGAGGATTGGGCTTTTGATAATCATTCTTGGCCGTAATCCCCACAAAGATTTGTCTTCCATACTACGTGCGGTACGTTTTGTCTTCGACAACGATGCTCTTTTTGTTTGTTTAAATAACACTTGTGTCTTGTTGATGTGCGAGGCCCGCGCGAGGCTCATATGGCATCAATGCGCACAAAGCAATGACGAGACATGGAGTAGAGCATGGATGGTTCCCTTTGAAATGGAGATCAAAAGGTGTGGAATGCGTCATTCCCGGCCTTCGGCTTTTCTCTTTATTATGACGGAAACAAAACCATTCAAACACTGCAAAATACAGAAAAGAATTAAGAAATCCTATGTTTGTGGGTTTAAATCTTTGCCAAAAGTGTGTGGGGAGAGAGCCTAGCCATTGGATGGCATCTGTCAAGCATTGTGTAGATCTGTTTGTGGAGGTTGAAAGGAGAGTAGAGGAGAGAATATGTCAGTCGACGTCGATCGCGCAGAGATCGACGATCGGGAGCGATGCGTTTGGGACGCATAGTGGAGAAATGGTGAAAATACAAAGGAAGAAGGTAAAAAAACCTTAGTTCGGAGGAAAATATGGTTTAATTTGAAGTTTGGCGGTTCGGGATGGTCGTGGGCCGTCGGATGAGATCGGCCCACAAGATCAACGGTGGAGAATAAATCGGGAATCAACGATCGGAGGGAGGCAAAGTAAAAGCAATTAGATGCTCCCGGATTGGAAAACTACGATGTGATTAGATGAAGGCCGTCGATGCGGGAGATCGGACGACGGTGGGAGAGTGCGTTGGGAGATCGCAATCGGTAGAGGCGGTGAACTTGGAGTGCGACGGAGCGATTGAGGAGCTCGCATTTGTTGATGCGGGGATCGAGATCAACGGTGGGAAGTGATCGGCGGGATGTCAATCGGAGGTGGAGAAATGTAAAGGCGCAATAGACATCTACGACGCGGAAATTGGCGCGACCGAGGAAGGGCCGGTGCGATTATACGATCGGGCCATCGCAATCGAGTTTTTGTTTAACGCAAACAACGAGCGCTTTGTAGTATGATCCGATCGCGATAAGCGCTTGGGACCTTTAGCACTTGGTTCCGAGTGTTGGGGCACATGGAGGGAAGTGGTTTAAGGAGAAGCTGCGAGGAGCTTAAGTATGTAATAAAAAATGGTTTTCTTTATAGATTTTCAGTGGTTTTCAAAGGACTTTGAGGGTTTCAATAAGGCAAAGAAAGAGTCTTAAACCTTATCAAAGGGGTTTTGATGGAAAGGGATGAGGGGAAAATATGAAAATGAAGGATTTTATGGAGAATAAAGAAAAAAATGAGGGTTAGTTTTTGAGTGGAGGAGGGGTTAAAATGAGGGAAAAATGGGGAATTTTGCGGCGGTCTTTTCTCACAGAAATCGGTAGAATTTCGAGTGTGAAAATGGAAAACAAACGGTGAAGATTTGGACGGAGGCATGAGGCCCTCGCAAGGCTTCAAGAGAGAAACAAATTTTGCAATAAAACTTGTTTCTTGAAGGCTTCAAAAATGTTTTAGCTCGACATTTGATATAACCAAATTTTATAGCTCGCTAACAATGGCTCCACTTGGGGATGGTGCCTTCTTGAAGGCATCAAGAACTTTAGACTTGCATTCTCGCGGGAGGGCGATTAGTGCCTCATCCATTGGGCTGCCCTTCCTTTGCTGCGGTCTTTCTGCGAAAAGCATATTAGCGACCATAAAAACAATGGATCTTTCATCGACAAGCTTTACACCTACCCAATCCCTCTTGATCTAACATTTTTTCTTCATTATAGTGCACTTGGATTGGCAAAACTCTTTTCACAACATTTTATTCTTTTGAAAGCATAAAAACTAATCTAATTCTACTCCTTATCTCTCCACTGAACTCGGATTAAACAATTGAGCTCGATATGCTTCTCTACCTAATCTACTGTCTGTTGGGATTAAACTCGTCCAATGAACTTCCATTCACTAAATTTCTGAAAACAGAAATTTCAAAAGCATACTAAGTCGAAAGATTGAAGTCGTCTGACTTATGTCGTGATCTATGGCATAAAAGACAAGCTTCACATAGATCATTATTTTGCGTGAGAAAATTAAAAACAAAATGGAAGGCTTAAGATGCTGAAAGTTTCTCATCGCAGCACTTCCTTCATCTTTCTACAACCTCTTTTTGTTTTACTGCTTGTTTGATTTGTCTCTGTCTTTTATCAAGCTGGTTCAGTTTTTGGTAGATTAGAACCGAGTTTATCTATGCTTTATGACTCGAGAAAATGAAAATAGTTTGGAGTCACCTCCTGTTTGGAAACTTAGGTTCGTATTTTGAGCTTGTTTCGAACCTTTCAATTTCTAGCCTAATCTATCTGCTTGATAAGCCAAGATTGAGCAGGTTTGGCAAATCGCATTCACTGATCCTATCAATGATAAATTTAAATCCAAATTAGTCAAGATTAGAAATTTCGTTTGACTAACTAGAAGTGTGTGTCTGAGGAGTGTCATTTGAGCTTGCACACTTTCGCATTTGTTTCTCTTTTGGCATGGGGCTATGCCTTTTCTTGTTTTTCATCAATCTGCCCTCTTTTCTTCTCTTTTCTTTGTTTTTGTATTTTTCGAATTTTCTAACTTTGAAATGCAATGGAGGGATGGAAATATTTCATAATGGGAAAAAAGATAAAAAAGGCTTTCAAAACATAGAATGGATCAAGAGAAGTAATGCTTAAGCATCCTGCCATTGATAGAAGACTCCCAAACAGTTCTGTTTCCATCTCAGCTCTTGTAAGAAAAAAGTGCATTATTACCCTGGCATTTGAATGAATAGAGATAAGGGCCCGAGCCATAAGTTGTCAAATTTTCCATGCTTGCCCTTGTATTCCCTCCTTGAGTCCCACTTTAGAACTTTGTCCCCAACTCTTGAAATTGTTGGCCTTTGTTCTTGTCGAAAAATCTTTTTAATGTTGTCCTGTTTACGTAATGCTTTGTTATAAACCTCCTCTTAGTCTTGTTGAAGGTGAATGGTCTGATTTATCCTTCGAGTCATGTCATTTTCTTCGATTTGCAACTCTTGAATCAACTTCATAATCTGGATACACCAAGGCTGGTTTGGAAAAATTGCATCAGTGCCATACACAAGATGGAAAGGGTGACATACCAATAGATTTCTTCAAAGTCAATCCGTCGACCCAAAGTGCATGGACCAGCACTTTGTGTGCCAAGACTTTTTGTTGTCCTCCAACAAGCTTTCTTGATTATGTTCACTAAGCTCTTTGTTTGAGGATTCTGCAATTCCATTACCTTGAGGGTAATAGGGCCGTGGAATGCCCCAATGTTATTTGATACTCTGTGACGAAACTCAACCATCCTCTTTGATCCAAATGTTCGTTGCGTTATCGAGTAATGATTTTGGTAGGACGTCCAAATCTGGAGAGAATGTTAGTCTCTATGAATTTTATGATAACGAATCATTGGCCTCCCTACAAGGAATGGCTTCTATCCACTTTAGTGAAAGTAGTACTGTGGCGTATAGAATCCACCTATCTTGGGTAGAAGATGGTGGATGGATTTCTCCTATGAATTCAAGTCCGCTGCATTGAAAAGGGGCTTCAACAGTGATTGGATGCGGAGGAAAGGGAGTAATGACTTCCTTTTTGCCCTCAAAATAGTTGGCACTTATGGCAGGTAATGATCATCTTGTGCACATCATGAAAAAGAGTAGGCCAATAGAAACCAGCCCTCAAGATTTTGTTGGATGTTGTCCTCCGGTACAAAATGGCCCCCACACTCTCCTTCATGGAACTCGTGCTAACCTTCTGCGAACCATACTTAGGCAAACATTTAAGCAATATACCACTTGCATTTTTCCAATACAGACATCTATCTATAATGCAATAGTTTTACAACTTTCAACTTTAGGAACCTTGCCTTTGTTTTTTGTCAAACCAGGAGGTGTATTTCAAATTAAGACAAAAACATAAACAATGTCGGCATACCAAGAGGAATTCATAAAATGGTCTTTCAACAATGGGAGTTGAGAGTTTCTTCTTGGTCATCTAAAGCATTAATCATATTAAATATCAAGGACTTAACAGTGGACTCGACCATTAATCTAGCTAGACCTTGGCCTTTGATCAACTTAGTGGGTTTTATCTCTAAATCATATTCAAGGATAACAAACAATCCACTTACCTCTCTTGCCATACGGGTCCTACGTTAGAATGTCCTTAACAAATTGAATTTGGGACAAAGGCAATGACGTGCGAGTGAAGGATGTATACTACGAAGTCTTTTCAAAGCCTTAACCTAAAGAAGAAGCTTGCTTCTCCATGATGTTATACTTCAATAGGAGCATCTCTCAGAAAGCCTTGCTAAGAAATGCAATAGGTTGCTCTTGTCCTTGTGGATTTTTTTCGTAAAAAGGACAACAACTATGGTATGTTCGATGCGAAATGAGAAAAGATATAAAATATCTTTGAAAACATCGAGACTTATTAGAACCGGTGTTTTGGTTAATCGCTTGTTTCACTGACTCAAAGGACTGTCTTTGCTTCCAAGGTCCATTTTTACCCCCTTGCTCCTTCTTCAACATGTTTGTGATATTCCTAAGGAGCTCGGCCAAGTTGGGGATGAACCTTCTCAAAAGTTAATCTTTCCCAATGAAAGACTGCAACTCCTTTGATGTTTCGAGGATGAGAGATTTGCAATATGGCCTCAATCCTCTTTGGATCTATCTCTAATACCCTCCTCGAAAATAATGTGCCCAAGAAGTTTACCTTCTTGGAGAGCCGAACAATGTCTTCTTAGGGTTTCAAAGGATATCCCAAACTTTCGCATTTCTCGAAAAACTTTCCTCAAATGTTCTAAAGTGCTCTTCATCTGTTTTTTGAAAGCACGGTGACATCATCAAGATAGATAATGATGAAGAAGCCCAATTCTTCGAGAATGCTATGTCCATGGCTCTGCGAAAGTTCTCAGACATTCATTAGACCAAAGGGCATTTTCACATACATGAAAGTGCCCCACGGTGTAGTAAAAGCTATCTTTTAATTGATCAACGGGGGTGGACTAAGATTCGATTATACCATGAATAGCCATCAAGCAAAGAAATTCTTCTAGACCCTACCACCCTTTGTAAAACATGGTCCATTTCTTGGGCAAAGGGAGTAGTTGTCTTTCAGTGAAGCTTTGTTTAAAGTCTCTAAAAGTCTATACAAAGCACTAGTCTCTCTAGTCTTTCTTCCTAACGACACCCCGGATTAGATACCCACTCAGAATATCTAATAGGGACAATAATATCAAGACTCATACATCTTTTTAATCTCCTTCTCAACCAAAGGGAGCTATAGGGATGTAGTTTATGCGAGTTTTCGTTTGAATGGTTTTTGGTTTTCCTTTGAGATGGGATTTTGTGTGTATTATTTTCGGTGTCATAGGACTTTAGTATCTTCGTAACTCCACGCAAAAACATCATATTTCTTTGAAACATGACTCTATGTATTTGAGTTTAATGTGGTGGCAAAGTTTCTGAGATAGTTTGATCATCATTGGTTTTCAGCTTTGCACCGTATATTTGCACTCCTCCACTTCGGTCTCTACGAGTTTCGAGTTTTGGCTTCTTGGCCACATCGTTAAAATCGAAACAACTCTTCTAAAGGTGCTAGACCACTTAGGCAAACTTTCATCTAGAATGCAGGGTTTCTAACTCCTCTGTTTTATATTCTGCGACTCAGTTTCGTTTTGTTTCTAGCTTTTCTAGTCCGAAGGTTAACATTGACTAAAGCTGACAGGAGAAGGTTCTTCTTCACTAACATATTTTCTTCATTGCGATGCAGCCTCAGATCATAATCGACTCGAACCATGAAGTTCAAATTCATTTCCGAATTGCACGCCAAGTCTTGTATTTGTTTACATCTCCGTCAAATCACCTACCAATATTTTTTATTATCGAGGCAGTACAGTACGAAATTTTATTTCGAGGTGTGCGGTCTTCGGTCTCAAATGGCATTAGAGCATGTCCTAGGTGCAAAGGCTAAATTGTGGTACTAATATTTCTTTTTCTCGGGACAAAACTATACGGTGACTCCTCAAAAAATTTTAAAAGGTCCATGACATCGTTTCCGATAGGCCCTAAGTACGGGATGATTTGCATTATACTCCATGTTGACTTGCCTAATGATTAACTCGAATCATACGCTTTAACTCTCGGCTCCTAACTTTTTTCAATAGATGTAGGCCTAGGAGAACGGAGATTCGATATTTCCGCTATGTTGTTAGAACACTGAAAGTTTAATTTGCAAGAAAGTGCTCTTTGTATGTGTGTTCTCGATGTTAGTAATCCGGACACCTGCACGGCGATAGTTCTAGTGCATGACCCATCAAAATACATACTCCACGGAGAGGACTATTTTCGAGTTTCACCGATTTTGGTGTTTGTCCTCTTAAACTAAAATTCTTTTGATGTTTCTTGAATATCAAAACTTAATTGAAATCATTTCAACTGCTTGACGTTCTTCACTATGTTAAGGGTTGCTGTCGACTATCGAGGTTTAAAAGTCTAATGGATTGCATGACTTGTAGCTCAGACACTGAGTTTGGTTTGCCAATTTTCAAATGCGACAAAGCTTTGTTTTGACACTTCTACGTTGTGTTCCTCTTCCTCCCTGTTTCGGCCACTAATTCTCATTAAAGTGACTTGTTTCACTAAGTGATTTCATCGTGAAACGTGAATAAAAGAATCGAGGACTTGTATTTACGAATACAGAGGAGAGTTTTGAGAGTCTGTCTTGACTTGTGACTGTGTATTGCACATGGGACTCTACAGCAAGTCTTCTAGTCGATTGAAAACAGGGATAGTCGCATAGGTCGTGTCCATTTGCATTGTCCCCTGTAACATTAGCCCCCCAAGATCTTGATAATAGCATTCCATACTTCGGGCACATCAGCCACAACAACATCCATGACTAGGCATTTGGTTGGAATGTGGACAAGTTAACGCGAAAGGTCTTTGATTGATCCTAAACATTTTACTCGTGCTTGAGTCAAAAGAGTAAAGATCTTTATAAGGTGCGGTGATTTCTATAGACCAAGGCTCTCCATTACAGACTTTTCGGCATTAAATTATGAGAATGCCCGGAGTCATGCATAGCGTTGTGCAGAAATTTTGTCATGAACGTTTCAAACTTACATAAAAAGGGGAGGGACAGGTCGCTCTTGATATCTACCTTCAATCTTTGGACCAAAAAATAAGCTCGGCTCGATCATCATTAAGATTGAGCTGTGTCATCGTTATCCTCTATGTTTCAAAGCCTTCAAAATTTGGACCCTATATACATTGTTTGGGCAACTAACTCGATCGAGGGGTACAGAGATTTTGATCTTTCTGAGATTTCTGCTCCGGTCGAAAGGAGTTTGATTCTTTGAGGAACTTGTCTCGACCCTTGTTAGCTGCTCACTCTTTCAGCAACATCGGTTGCTGATTTGTTTCTATCTACACTTTGACACAACGGTTTGAAAAACGGAGTACTATGCGAAGTGTTAGTACTACTAAGGTCTGCACTCTGTTTTTCAATGATTTTTGAGTGCCTTTCTCTTTACCTTTACCGGAATTAACTGATCCATTGTTTTGTCCTCTGTGACAACTTTGGGCTTTGTGTACGTGTGTATTTTGTGAAGATTTGTCGGGAGGGTTTGGTGTTGGGGTTTGGTGATCTGTCTTGCTTCTAAGGTCATACTCTCTTTGAGGATGTCGTGATGACATTTTCCATGTCTTGATAATAACTTTTCATCATCGTCTCTTGTCATCATAAGGTGCATAAAGACCTTGTACTTTATCATAATGGACTTCAAAGTCATCATTATCTACTCCCAAACATGTTGATCTCCTTGTCCTCACGTTATTTCCATTTGTTTCCTCAACCTCACTCACATAATTTTGATGAGGGAGGAGTGATATGTTGATCATCATCCCTGGGTACTCGTTTGGAGGTCGGTTCCTTCTTATATTCTGATTCTGGTTTCTGGTTTACGTATTCTGAGGATGCAGTTTGGTTTTGACTTGCTTGTGCTCTCTCAAGGATGCTCATTTTCTTCATCATTTCCTCCATCATTCTTTCCATCTTTGAGCTTTGAGGTAGTAGGTGTGGATTCCTCTTTGAAAAGGATACTCTCTTCTCGTCTTTTCATCCTTGCCCTCTTTCTCCATCAAGTTGACTTCCACGACAAGAGCACCCCTTTTGCATATCTTCAAGGGTTGCAAAGATCTCTCTCCTGAGTGAATAGGTCATTTCAGGTCAAACCCTTCGAGGAAATTTGTTTAACGCTAGAGCCTTGTGGAGGTTTTAGATTTTGGAGAAAGGTGCATTATACACACTATTAAATCTAGTATAATAGGCTTGTACACTTTCCCCGAGTGTTTCTATGGAGATTGCTTGTAGTCGAGCAGAGGACTTTGGAGAGGATTCTTCTTTACTTCCCATTTGTTTAAGAATGTCTGATGGAAACCTTGGAGATCATTAATACTACGTTAAGCCTTTAAACCATTTTCTTACTTCTCCCCCCAAAATTTGAGCAAATAATCTAAGCTTGACTAGAATCATCATCAATTTCGTTTCTATCAAAGTAGTCATTCATCTTATCCACATGTTGTGATGCGAGTTATAGCATTGCTAGCATCATACAATGGGATTTTGGAGTGATAGTCTGTGGAAGGTTGACTAGCGGTATAGAGAAGGGCTAAGTGCATACCATGCTACCATGATATGTGGTGGGGTGGTGGATGACAAGAGGGAGAGTGTGGGCTGAAGTGGAGTGGTTTGAATAAAGTGGATGATGATGAAAAGAAGTGGATGGAACAACAGCTCAGATTCGTTTGAGTTGATCTTGGATGAGGGACACCTAAGTTGAGAAGAAAATGTATATCGGAGGTGGTGTTGTCCCTCTTCTACCAGGATGTTCACTTGTTTTAGAGATGAAAGTGAAGACTCGAGATTTAGTTGATCTAAATCACCAAATGACCTAGTCCTAAAGGGATTAACTAAGTCAACTTGTGATTGTTGTAGAGATGAAAGATTTTCGAGGACCTGAATTAGCTCTCGGGGTGATCGAAAATAGTTGAAGATCTATCTTAGGATACTTCCTAAGGATTCTTCAGGGTTATCAACTATCTCGGGTGGATCGGGGTCGGGATGGGCTCTAGTGTGAATATTTATAGGAGCCACTATCTTGTGTTTTTAGAGCACATAAACAAGAAAAGTTTCAACCCGAGATATGACGAGTATTTGAGAGGTTAACCGATATCTTTTTTACACAAATTTTAATACAACGAGTCCTCTAACTGAGTTTGAATGATATGTAAATGATAAGGGTTCTTCCCGAGTGGAGTCTTAAGGTCTGTTCGGGATTGTGGAGTCGCTAGGTGGAAAGTTTAAAGTGTTTTAGAGGTACATTGTCCCTAGTGCTTGTGAAACATCCTTCTTCAAGGATATCTCGAAACACAACAAACTCTAACGAGGATTTGGGAGGGCATTTACTAGATGTCACCTCTTAAAAGAGGATGAGATCAAGACCACGGCCCTTTCCGTACTCTATCTAAGAGTATGAGGTAAAACACAATAAGATAAGTGAAATGTAAGAGCGAGTGTTTTACTACCAATCGAAATGTTTTTGATATTTTCGAGTTATTTTTATTTGTGTGGTTTCTAAGAATGTCCTAAATCTATCTTCAAAACTTAGCTACGGTTATGAGACAAAGACAATCTACTCTTATGGCTAAGCTAGCTGATTTTTCAAGGTTAGATAAAGACTTATGAGAATCCCTAGGGTTGTACCTAGATTGTCACTCGATTCAAACAAGTTTTCATCATGATTACCATTCCTTGGTAGTGCTTGAAAAAAGCTTTGCTTTTTACTCGCAAAAAAGTTTGTATGAAGATAAAAGGGAAAATAAGAGGAAAACTCAACTCAAGTTCCCCATAAGAGTCGCCGAAATGTTAGGAATGCAGCAATTTTTTAGCAAGATTGGCGAAAGTCCAATCACGGAAACAACATCATTTCAACCAACTTTTGGGATTCTAGGATCTAGCCCTCCTGAATCTAGGAGAGGGATCTCTCCAATGAGTGCAAAGATTGGATATGTCTTTGAAGTTTGGGATAATTATATTAGGCTAGTTATGAAGTCCGAGGGTTTTGTTTGTTTTTGGATGGTTGAACATGATTGTTATTTAGAGGTGAAAAGTCCCAAAGGCAAAGAGGTTCAAAGGTGAGAAGTTGCAAGCAAAAAGAGTAAGCTTTTGACCAAGAAGATAAATGATGGCGAGTTTTCAGTCCATTGGGCTATGGAGTCATAAGAGGATTTAATTGGAATAGAAAGAGCAAGAGTGGTCCATGGGGCAAGTCATCTATGTCTAAGGGTCTCTTTAAAGTTTGATTTATGGAATGAAATGATACATTAAGAAGGGGAAATAAACAAAATGTAGAACAAAAGAGCGACCTCAGGGATACGGTAAGTACTTTGAAACTAGTCGACCTTTGACCAAGCACTTAGGAAAAACAT
Organism: Pinus albicaulis; assembly: GCA_034641835.2. Lineage (NCBI taxonomy): Eukaryota > Viridiplantae > Streptophyta > Pinopsida > Pinales > Pinaceae > Pinus > Pinus albicaulis. The sequence goes on along the minus strand of CM076574.1, from coordinate 438,858,531 downwards.
GAAAGTAAACTAGGATGCGAGTAAGTACTTTGAAACTAGCCCAGACCTTTGATACACTTTCAATAGAAAACACATATAAAAACTAAAGGGGGAAACTTGAAGGAAACCTTTGGAGTAGAGACTAGCGGGCCGGGCTCACCACAAATCCTCTCTAGCTCTTCTTTACTTGGCTACTTCAAGACAATCACAAAGATAACACGAGAATGGCCTAAGATCTGGTAAGTACTTTTGAAACTATCCGACTTTTAACACATTCTAAGGGAAACAATCAAACGAGTTATGCAAACAAGACTCGGACCGAGCTCACCATATCTTCCTCAGTTCATCTTCACACAACATATGTGAAAGTAACATTTCAAAAAATAATATTTAGCTAAGACAATAAGACGAGGGAACGCCAACATTCTATGCTTAAAGCCCTGAATTAAAGTCATTTTCAAATAACACAGATTGAAAGAAAACATTTAAATAAATATTTTTCAGTCGAGAGAAGGTTCTTGGTATCACGATAGGTCCCTAACTTTATTCAAGCTGTTCTTTATAGGAGAATACGAAACATAGTGGAAACGAGAAAACAAATAACAAGTCACAATGAGAATAACATCACCGTCAACATAGACGAGATCCCATAAATCGGCTTGTATTGATGCTCCAAACCGAGTTACTATCTTTCAAGTCCGGTGTTTTATAGCATCATTTACATTTCATAGACCTAACTTATCTGTTACAAGCGAGCTCAAGAGCCGGTGAATCACTATTTACAAGTCGGGGATCTAGAGCTCAATTACATTACAATGCTTGACAGTACATCAACAACCAACCCCTCACTCATCTTCTGCGAAGTATATATAGAGGATGAGGAGGTGAGATACGATAAAGAGATCTCAAATACAATTAATACGAGTTGATGTCTTCTCTGGCCCTTTGAGGAGCTCAATGGAGAAAGCATGCAGGTGTTTTCTATATTAATTGGTTTTACACTTTATGATTTAAGCTCGGTGGGAGCTTTTGTTGACCTTTTGAGGCTCTATGTTATGTTAAAGTAATAACTGTCTGTACGAGTATTTTCGCATTAAGTTCTTTGGTAGAATTAACTCTAAGTTCGTGCGCAAATATACTGATGTTTGATCAATAAACTCTAGCCTCTGTTTGAATGCTTGTGGCTCACAGTGTGGTAGCTAGAGGAGGAAATCAATTTCGCCTACTTGGTGAGGCGGTGGAGGCAACTACTGTCCGTTAAACACTTATGATTTTCTTTTAATGCGTGTTTTAATTTTGGAGTATTAGGCTTTTGATAATCATTCTTAGCCGCAAATCCCCACAAATTTGTCTTCCATCTTACGTACAGGTATGTTTGTCTTCGACAACTGATACTCTTTTGTTTGTTTAACACACTATGTCTTGTTGATGTGCGGAGCCGCGCGAGGCTCATATGGCATCAATGCCCATGAAGCAATGATGAGACATGGAGGTAGAGGCGTGGATGGTTCCTTTGATAAATCAAAGGCGTGGGAATCATCATTTCCCGGCCTTGACTTTCTCTTTAATATGAGGGAACAAACCATTCAAACTGCCTCGAAAATATGAAAAGAATTAAGAAATCTTTAGCGTTTGTGGGTTTAACTCTTTGCGAGTGTGTGGGAGAGAGCCTAGCCGTTGGATGGCATGATCCAACGGTGTAGATCTGTTTGTGGAGGTTGAAAGGAGAGTAGAGAGAGAATATGTCGGATGTCGAAGGTCGGGAGCGATCCGGAGTACGTATGATAGAAATAGCGAAAATACAAAGGAATAAGGTAAAAAACCTTAGTTTCGGAGGAAAATATGGTTTAAATTGAAGTTGGCGGTTTGGGATGATCGTGGGCCGTTGAATGAGGTTGGCCCACTAGATCCAACGGTGAGAGAATATAATTGAATCGGCGATCGGAGGAAAGAAAAGGCCAAAGTAATTAGATGCTTCTTGATGGAAAAGCCTACGTGCGATTAGACTGAATGAAGACCGTGGAACACTGCAGACAATCGGATCGGCACGTGTGAAACATGCGTCGGGGAGATCTGATATGTGGTGGCGAGTGCACTTGAGAGTGCGACGAAAGTGATTAAGAAATGTAAAAGGCACCAGTGGTATCATACGATGCGATTGGACGTGGCCGTGTGTGAAGAGCGATGAGATTATACAATCGGGCCATGTCACAATCGTGAGTTTTTGTCTAACGCAAACAACAACGCTTTGTGATTTTCTCCGGTGCGATAAGTGCTTGGGACCTTTCAGCACTTGGTTCCCGGCCCTGCAGGGCACATGGAGAAGTGGTTTAAGGCTTAGCCCAAGGAGCTTAAAGTACGTAATAAAAAAGTGGTTTTCTTTATAGATTTTCAATGGTTTTTCAAAGGACTTTGAGGGTTTCGATAAGGCAAAGACGATTCTGCAAAAAGCTTATCAAAGTGGGTTTTGATGGAAGGGATGAGGGGACAAATATGAAAATGAAGGATTTTTATGGAGAACAAAGGGGAAAAAATGAGGTTAGTTTTTTGAGTGGAGGAGGGTTAAAATGAGGAAAAATGGAAATTTTTTAGCGAGTCTTTTCTCATGAAATCGAGCGTACGAGTGTGAAATGGAAACAATAGTGAAGATTTGGACGAGGGCATGACGCCCTCATAAGGCTTCGAGATAGAACAATTTTGCAATAAAACTTGTTTCTTGAGCGCTTCAAAAATGTTTAGCCAGCATTTGATATAAAATTTATGGGCTGGCTAAACGGGATGGTAAAACAAAAGATGGGAAAAGAAGTTGAATGCCTTCCTTTATGTTTCGGAAACCGTAGTAACTTTGTAAAATAGAAAACACGACAGAAATGCGGATGTATTTTTTTGTCTTTTTGTTTTTCTCTTTTCTTTCTTTCTTTTTTTCTCTCTCTGAAAAGAAAGTGGGTTGCCTCCATGGAGGTTTTCAACCCACGACTTGCACTTGGGTGCCTCGGAGAGAGGTTTTCAGCCATGGAATATTTATTCTATTTTCTCTCTCTCTCTTTGAGCTTAAATTGATTTGCATCCATAGAGGAGTTTTTCAGCCCGAGAAAGCTTTCCTTGTGCACCTCATAAAGGTTTTCACACATGGATTTATTTATTTATTTTTATTTTTATTTTTATTTTTATAGGAGGTGTGGGAAAAATGGAGGGTTCCCATCACATACACCTCTATTCTTATTAGTTTTTATTAACTGCCTTTGACAAAAGGTTTCTTGTAAATTTGAGTCTATGACCATTGACAATCAATAGGATTCCTTCCTCATCCATGGTTACTGATTTCGTCTTGTTCCATTATCCAAAAAAATTTCCACTATGTAAGGTCCCAACCATCTTTGTCATCATCTCACCTTTGAAATATTTCAAGCCTTTCATCATACAACAATGTCCAATCTCCTTCTTGGGAAAGGTATTTTCTTTGATGCTCTTTGTCATGCCATACCTTCCTTTGCGAGGTTGAACTACCTTTCTTCTGTGAAGAATTCCTTGAATTATAAAATCATCCAATTCATTTAGCTGTAGCAACCTACTTGTTTTTTGGAATTTGATATGAGTCTAGATTTAATTCATCTTCCATTCTCTAAATGCGGAATTCAAACTCAACTAAAAAGTAGAGCTGATTGCAGATTTCGAAAATTGTCATCCTCGACGATTTGCACTATGTGTATGAGCTCATTATTACTCCTTACTCCTCCCTTTCCAAGTCTAACATGTCGGGTTCTTCATGTCAAGCCTTGAAAATCGGAGAGAAAAGTTCTAAAATCTCCCATAAACTTTGGTGTCGCACTTTCTCTCTATCTTGCACCAACGGTCCCGCACACGATGTTCAGCTTTCTCGCGTATCAGAACGCACTTTATACTTGTGTTAAAAGTGTGCCTATGTAAGATAAAGGCGCAAGTAATTTCACAGCTCAATAAAAGTGAATTCTAGAAAGCTCCCGAAAAATATCTTGCGGTGATAGAACCGCATCTTATGAGGTGCATGTATACGCACTTACCTTATGGAGCTAACCCGTTGATATGAGGAGCTTATCCCTTTGAAGGGAGGATTCTGTCCCTTCATAGTTGGAACAAGAAACCTCTATGTTCTACTATAAAGCATTGCGGTAGCACTCCAAAGGGAGTTGAAGCTTTCAGAATATTTGAAGTTAAGTGCTATTGAGATTCGGAGCTCGGTTAATCAAGACTTTTGTGAGGAGAGATTAAACCACCTCCTATTCGTCTTGGTTGGAGAAGTGCGCTTATCAAAGTAAAGGAGATTCTTACTTCGGACCTCGGAAAGTCTGTGCAACATCAAGGCTCAGGTTGTAAGGATTTTCTTCTTTTGAAATTAATACAAATATACTCATTTTTCTCAATAAGCTTTCAATCGATGGTTTATTTCATAGATTCCTTGATCACTATGATAAGCATGCTTTTATGATGATTTCTATACGGGTGTTATATGTAATATTTTGCTTGTTTGTATTGCGTGAGTTTACAAGGAAGAAGCTCCTTCAAGCGCGCATGAGGGACAATAACGACTTCAAACCAAGCCCTTTGGACAAAGCGGTAAGTCCTTAACACCTCTATTGAGCTTTTCATAAATTCACATATGCTTAGAGAAAGATTAGTCTATTTGGAGCGTTTGTTGCTGAGATACTTTTAGTACTAGGGGAGATCGGTCTTGTACGCATAGACGAATTTCATCCGCCAACAGGTGGCGACTCCAGCACGAGGGACGAGAACTTGTTGTTTTTGGTTCTCTCTTTATTTTGATTTGAGGAAACGTTTTTCCTAGTAATTGATAGACATCTGCACGGGTAGCCTAGGTTTTCTCCATGTTTTTGAAAATTTTGAGATCTTTTATGTTTTTCTCTAATTTTTCTCACGAGACCGACACTTTGCCTTCTTTGCACGGTGCGCGGTTTCGCGTACTGCTTTAGTAAACGGTGCGGTACACTTTGCTCATTCATACACAGCACTGCGGACCACTGTTAAAAGTTTGAAAAACCTTTCGATTTATTTCTTTAGTTTATCTTTATTTTAATTTAGAATTTTTTGTATTTTACGCCGGATTGATGATTGTTTGTCTCCAGAAGCTTTTACGTGAATGAATCTTAGCGACGTATTGAGTGCTTTTGATGATTTTCTAGAAGTTTTTGCATTTTGGATTGTCTTTTCACTTGGATCCTTTGTAGCTGATTTGGAAAGAATTGACATATTTGAAATGCGAGATTACATTGTTCTTTTGTCTTTTCTGAATCCGAGCTGATTGTGGGAAATCACCTTTTATTGAGAAATAGAGTTGCCTGTTTCTTTTTCAATCTTGAAAAAGAAACTTTGTTATCGGTTTTGAATTTCATTTCTTATAAAAACATAATTGAGTGTTTTTGAGTGCATTTTGTTATTACGAACAAATAGATCCTTGGATTTGCTGAAATAGCTAGGTAAAACATTCTTGATTCTGAGGCTTTTATTCAAAAGTAGGTTATTAAAATTTGTAGATCTCGATGGTTTTATAGTTTTGAGTAATTTTCATAAAAGTTTGTAGATCTCTTTTCGAAGAAAATTTGTTTTATAGCTTTAAGTTTTTGAAAGTGAGAGGATTTTCTTATGAGCTTTGATAGTTTGTTTCATTTTCAAGTTGTTGTTGAAAAGACAAAAATATTTTCTTTCCAATTGTTCTTTGTGTTTAAAGAAGGAATTGTTCATTAAAAAGAAATTGCATTCTCCAACTTTTTCCTTAATTAGAATTTCATTGAAAAGGAACTGATGCTGATTATCATTTTTGAGGTGCATTTTTAGTGTTTTTTTGGAAGTCGAGTCTTCACACCATCAGGGATTTCACTTCGCACGCGTTGACTTAGGAAACAACTCTTAAAAGTAGCGGCTTAATTAAAATTCATCTAGCAAATCTGTTGTCTAGGGCTCTTATCACCAACATAAGCTTAGGCTAGTATCTTGGAGTAGGGAGTAATTAACTCTCCAAGGTAGTAAAATCATCAAGTAGACGAATCTTGCGGTAGGAAATAAATCGATTGTAATTTGCTTATGTCTGCGGAAAGCTTCTCTTAGAGAAGTCAATCACAAGATCATGTCCGAACCTTTGATACGATCAAATTTTGCTTTCATTGGGGAAGATAGAAGATTTTGAAACGCTTACATGCAAACGGTAAACCTCGGATTAAACCATTGTCGAGGAGCCTGGGGTCACTTTGTCGGTAAAGCTTGGGTTAAACACCATGTCAGAGGAGCCTTCAGGGAGTTGAGCTTTGTTACTCTGCCCTTGCGCGTGGGATCGGATCGTGACTGTTCCCCGAGTTATATTTGTTACTGTTGGTAACCTTGGTGTCCAAAACTTAAGATTATTTCCTAAGGTGACGGTGGAAAGGAAAGATCTCCTTGTACACAGATGGAGACTCGACTAAGACTCACTTGGACTCTACGTTCTCTTCTCACCGAGATGGTTTTGTGAGGAAAACTTGTGCCGAGTCTGTTTCATTAAAGACGGGTTGTCGTCTGCTTTGACTGCATTGCTTTACGTATTCAAAAATTCTACTAAGTTGGATTTCATCACCAAGCTAGTGTTTTTATGTACGAAGTTACTATTTCGTCGTGATTGTTTGAACTCTTGAGATTTTTAAAGCGTGTGATTCAATTGTTTGTTTCTTGAGAGACTTTAGGTGTTTTTTATTGAATGTTTGCGTGTGATCGGTTAAATATTTAATCGTGGCGGAACTACTGAGACAATCCCGGAGGTACGGAGACACAGATATTCACCAAGTCGGCTTTGAAAGGAGCCGAGCGCTTTCTGGTATCGTCTAGTAGCGGTAGGGATTAAATCATCAGACAGTTGGAACTTCGTCCATAGTGGTTCATCTTGATTATCAAACACCCATAACGGAAAAAACATTCAAGAGCCGATTTCGGTTGCGAAGTTGCTTGGTAAATTGATATTTCTCCTGCTAGTGGGCTGGTGGCGATGTCGAAAATCTACGAACCCCTGAAAATTGAACCTCTTTGTTTTGGAAACATACTTTAGGATCTACTTCACCAGCTTCTAGCGATCTTGGTTCTACCTAGGGTAAGAAATATTGATCGCGACGATCTTCGATACGGACTAATTTCTATTGAAGAACTTACTAATCCGGACGAAGAGTTATCTCTTCCCAATTCCCCTCGATGCGTTAAATCTTAGAGTGCGTGAATCCAATTTTTCTACGGCCCTATTCGGAGACTACTTTGCTTGGTACTTATCCTTAACTGAATTTTTAGAGAATGCGAGTCTTGCTCGTTTCTCCACCTCGAGTTCCATTTCACCCAACATCCGGAGGGTTACTATCCGTCATCCGTATGGCAGAGAGAGTCATCCATGTTTTCCCAGAGACACGGAAAACATTTTTACATGGTGGTCATACATTCGTTCCTTCGGGATATCGGATACATTTGGGTACTTTCTCCGAGCATCTCTCTGAACCAATAAAACAAGTGTTATCATCTCTGGTTTAAGTGAAATTAAAAGCCCGAAACATCGAACGCGAGAGCAAAATTATGATGTCTAGTAATATTCCGAATCCCGCAACCTCAAGGCGGGTCGGTTACTGCTCTGGAGGAAATCTCAAGGAACTCGGTTACCACTGCAACCTCAAGGTAGTCGATTCACCGCTCTGAGCAAACCTTCGGAAGTCGATTTGTCAAATCTCAAGGTAGCTTTTCCCGGGGAAAAAGCTTGTGGAATCATATTGACGCGACAACGAGGACGGTACATACCTCCAAGGATATCAACCTTCGGGACGGTACACACCCGGGGTCAGCAAGCTCAATATGCTCCTTTCAGGGTCCTTATCTACGACTTCGGTATGCGCCTCAGTTTATCAACCTCAAGGTCGGTACCCAATTCAAGGCCTGCGACGACCTTCGGTCGAGTCATGCTGTTCAGAGGCGCGGAAATTTACCACTTGCTATCAACCCGTACGTTCCAACGCGGTTATGGTCCTTACATTCAACCTTCTATGCGGACGGTACGAGAATGAATATGGTGTGAGGATCCATCCGGTGTCAACGCTGAGCCTATGCGACCTAACGTGGAAAGGCGCCTTATCCTCTGGACGACCTTTGGTTTCTGTTGACGCAACTTTGTCCGGTAGCCTATTCAAACTTCGCACCTATTTATGTTCAACGAGAAATTTGAGGCCTAGTTCACGTCGAGACTCCGCCTCAAACTGCTGCCAATGTACGATTTCAGCTTTGTAACACCTATTTCTTGGTGTCTGTAACTACGAGTTCGGCTACCCACAACTGTCAGGTGCAAATCCCCTCGAGAGTCTCACGCTCCACGGTCGGGATCTTCGGTTCGAGGACTTCGGTTCGGATGCCTACGGGACAAGCTCGATTTTTCAAGTGCTTGTTGTCACAATTCAACCACAATTCACGCATTATCAATCATACCAAGGATATCCTCAATACGGTCCCGGTTCACAAAATCCAAATTATCGTGCATCCAACCGTACCTTGGCTATACTTATCGACAACCTCAACAACCCCGGGTTTGGTACTGGTTAATCCACCGGATTTTTCCAGAGGTTACATGATTCCTAACTTGCAAATCCGATTCCCGGTTATCCTAGGTATCCACCTCCTAAGAAACTGCTTTGGCTACTCAAGGTTTTCGTGACCCTAACCGTTACGGTTACCATTGTGCAAGTTTTGGATACACGATTTGACGCGCCTTACGAATGATCCAATTTTCTATTATCGCGTGCGGCCGCCAATGCCGCATAAGTTTGCCCGGTGATATACCCAGAATTCGAAGGTAAGTCGAGAGGATCCATCAAATCACGTTATGACTTATCACCTCGGTTGTGCGTCTAATTCAATCATTTGATGATTCGATTCGCTTACGTCTTTTCCAAAGAACTCTTATTGGTCTTGCTGAGCCAAATGGTACATTGAGTTACCACGAGGGCTCGTTTCATAACTTCGGTCGGTTAGCAAGCTTGCCTTCTTGACTCATTTTCGGTTGCACATCGAGATACGACAATGGCACAGAATTATTAACTTCACTAAAACGAGTCTACGTCTACGTATATTTACGATCATATTCATGAATGGCGACGTAGAAGACGTTTGAGTGAAAGTTTATATTCCGGATCAAATTTTGGCGAGAATGGTTTGTTAAATCGTTGTTACCCAAAATTATTTGAAGATAGCCTTCAAAATTTGGTGTTGTTTCTAAAAGAGCGAGGTAATTGCTCAAGCTCAGTTACCTTGACCTCGTTTTATCTCTGCGGTTAGGTACTTTACACGTATCCCCGACCTTCCAAAACAAAGGTCTAGTGGCATTGCTGCTCATCGGAGTCTCATGCCAACGATGGTATGATTGGCTACGAGTTAATACGAAAAGTAAGAAGAAATCTTCAAAGAATTCTTCTCCCTGACATAACTGCGAGATTCCCGAGAAAGGAGAATCTTCCCACGAAATTACTGGGACTTAACATCCACGTCATAGTCAAAGCATCTACGGCTAAATCTAAATCCGGTGGTAAAAGAAAAGGGGAAGAATAAAAATAAACGAGAATTCCAAAAGAGAAAAATGATAAAAATGAATCCAATGATGAAAAAGCGCAAACCTGCGTTACGCTTGTTACGCATTTGTGACGAGGGATCACTTCACTAAGGAATGCCCACATCGAGCGAGAGGTTGCAAAATTCGTTAAAGGTTCTCAACAACCTAACGTTTGTCTTGAAGGATCCTTTCTCGACGACTCAAGATAGCAAAATGGTCGGTTCTACTTCGACTACTTCGAGAAGAACCTATTTTGATGATGTCTCATGTAAGGATTGCGACGTGATCACAAGATTATGGTACTAAGAGTCCTTGTTGATGGTAAAGAAGCATAAATCTTCTAATGCAAATGCATCAAACTACGCCTCCTCTGTTTACGGTCACGTTTCTACGGATCGAGAAACAAAATCCGGACTTTAAATAATCAAACCGCACTGTAAAGGTGTTCTTCGTAAATCAGCTTTCAGTCGCATGCGAGAGAAACTTTTAGCACCGGGAGTACAACATTGTTGAAGACTTGGCTATTTCCCCTTTCGGCAATGTCGGCGTTGAGAAAGTCTTGCAATCATGCCCGGCACTAGCGTAAATTGCTTTGTGTGCTGCTATAGGTAGGCACGTAGACGTTCAGGAGTTCTAATCTTATAATCTTTGATTTAGAAAAGCAGTACACCTCGTCTACCTCATCAAATGGCTTTCCGAGACACCGGTCAGTTAGTAAAAATAAATGACCCAGATCTATCGGTGCGTGATTGATGAGGCTTCAACGTGTGTTATGTCGATTCGGTGTTGGAAATCGCTTGGTTTCCCCTACACTCAAGCAATCTCCGACGATTCTTAAGGCTTTTGATGAGTCGGGACTTTCACACCCTGAGTATTTTCGTAGGATTTACGCATAGTCGAAGAGTAAAAGCGTAAATCTAGATGTGGAGAGCTGGTTGATGCTCTAGAGTCCTACAACCTTCTCCTTTGGAGTCGCGGTGGGTCTTATCATTTATGGTTGTTGTTGTTTCTTTGGTCTTTCGACTCATAAAAATTTCCGCATCTGAGAAGATCATCACAAATAGATCAGTTAGCTTATTTTTCTTCTTCCGTACCCGACCTCTACTGAAAAAAAATCCGGCACGTTGGTAAGTGGCTATCCCTTATAAGGATGTTGGAGTAGGATTGAGTTAAAGATTTTGGTTTGCTAGGAACTTTTTCCTTTCCTCCTCCTAATGTATCACCCTCTTTGTTGCGACTATTCACATGATTTCGTCACATGTCTATTATGTTTGATGATCCTTGGCTCATACCTTACGATTCGAGTTAGATTCAATTGATCGCATGATGCCTTTTGAGTCCATTTGAAAGTGCATATCGAGAGCATGCACGGTCACTTTCTGGCTTTTCCAACCGAAAATGATCCAATGAATGGGATACTGCTGAGGAATCACTTTCTATATCCGGAGTTTCAGCCACAATGACATTTTCTGATGTTGCTCATACTTGCATGAAAGGCACATTTGTGAGTTCTCGATCCCAGTTGATGATTTACCATGGGAAGTTCTGCATCACAGATCTTCATTTTTACCTAGAACTAGATCATTTTGAAGATGATTTTGCTTCAATTTTTACCGCTAAATATGTCAAAGAACGGAAGTCCATTGCCAAAATCACGATTCGAGTTAAATTTGGAAAATATTTCTTGAAACGGTTCCAATTGACATTTCGGTAAAACCGAGGAATACTTGAAAACATTCATATAGGTGCTTGCTTATGCGAAGATGAAATTAAAGCTTATAAAGCCACTATTTCAGGGAATTCCGTGATGTGTTTGCACTGGTGCCTATGAAGAAATGCCAAGAATTGATCCGTCAATCGTCGTACATGGAAATCAAGACTTGCAGGATGCCAAACCTATTCGTCGAGCGATTTACGTCGGATCCATCCTAAGAAAATCACTTGCTATTAAAGCGAGAATTTGAAAAAGTCTTTCAACGTCTTTGGTTTCATTTATCCAATTCCCTGAAATAGGATTGGGTATCAAAATATTGTTCCTGTAACTAAAAACAAGGAACGATATGAGTATGTATCGATTATAGGGATATTAATCGAGACTTGTCCCAAAGACAATTATCCAACTCCCTATATCGATCAAATAATTGATGATTGTACCGCATTAGTGAAATGCTTTTCCTTTATGAGTGGACTTTTCCGAGGTATAATCAAATAAACATTCTCCACTGCTAATCGGCCAAAAACGACTTTTATTTGTCTATGGGGGACGTTTGCTTATCGCAAGCTATACCTTTTTGGATCAGAATGTTGGAGACAACTTTTTCAAAGGGCAATGTCTTATGCGTTTCATGACATTAAGCACATTGTGTAAGCCGTATCTCGATGATTTACACGCTCATTCATCACGCGGGGTTGACCATCTCACACACTTACGAGCTATCTTTTATGAGGTGTCGACATTTATAAAATTAGGTTGAATCCACTACAAATGTGTTTTGTGTAGAGTCGGGTCGTTTCTTGGGCTTTTTGTTTGTCTTGAAATCGAGGCATTCGTGTCGATCGGTCGAAGGTCGAAGCTGTTGTTAAATTACCTCCTCCTTCGACTTTACGCCAACTCCAAAGTTTGCGAAAGAAAAGTCTTTTACGTCGGTTCATTCCTAACTATGCAGAGCTTACAAAGTTTCACACAGACATGTTGAAACGAAATATTCCATTCTTTTGGGATGAGATCGGCGATCGATATTTTGATGCACTTGAACATGCGTTAACCCATGCACCGTGTGCATCCTCCCAACTACAACCGGGATTACATTTTTGTGCCTGCATGCAACTACTCATTCCACCATTGGGATGGTGTTAAGTTCGAGGAACATGAACCGCACTGCTTGAACATGTGATTTACTATCTTAGTCGGAGCTCTGCATCCAAGCGAGGATCAAGTATACACATGTGGAAAAATTGGCATTGGCGGTTGTCCAAAGTTTGTCCAAAGATTTTAGGCACTACATCTTGTTACGTAAAACCACAGGTAATTTCTAATTGCAACCCTATGATGTATGTTTAACCACAAAAATTGCCGCAAAGCGTTCCAAATGGATATTTATCCTACGGGGAATTTTGTACTTGGAGTTTGAGGAAATCAAGGCAAAGAAATCTTTGGTGTTGCGCGCGCGGTGTGTGATTTTCCGCTACTGCGATCGCGTGAAGCGGCGGCGAGAGGAGCCCATTGCGGACGAATCTCTATTTTTTATCGGTACTCTTGATCCACGGTATGGAGATATTATTGTTTATCTCCAAACCCAGTCTTTTTCGGCTCGAAATCGCACGATCTCGGTGACGAGAAAATACGCTTCCAATCCCAGCGAGTATAATATCATTGGTGATACACTTTATCGTACGTGGAGTGGATTCGGTTTTAAAACCCTTTGTCTTGTTCATGAAGAAGGCCGAAAAGGTGTTGAAATGATTGCCATTCTGGAGCATGTGGCGGTCATATGTCTGAGGTATTCCACGGCCAAAAAGATGACTATCGCGCGGCGCTGTTTTCGAGTCGTCGTTATTCAAAGGATTGTATCTATGCTGATGCTGGAAATGCCACAATTGTCCAACTTTTTTGGTCGTAAGATCTTGTCTGCACGCGACCTGCTCCTCTTCATCCCATAATTTGTTTGTTGGTCCTTTCGCAAAATGGGGTATCGATTTTATTACATGCTAACCCTCACTGCGGTCGGGGGGCATGCATATATTATCTTAGCGATGGAATTATTTTACTAAATGAAAGTGAGGCGATGCCTACATTTAGAATCGTGTGATGATAAAAAGCTATCGCCAAACTTTTCGTATTTAATCACATGATTTGCTAGGTTCGGTGTTCCTCAAGCCATTATTATAGATCATGGAAGTCATTTTCGAAATGTCATGATGACGAAGGCTGACGGAATCAACTTGGCACAACGCCACGATAGTCCACTCCATATTATCCGCAAGCCAATGGTACGTCGGAAGCTGTAAATAAAGTTTTAGTCACCATGATTAGGCGAATTCTTGGTATTCACAAAACGAATTGGCGTTCCATGTTATTTTCGGCACTTTGGACATATCGAACCTCGGTAAAAACATCAAGCGTGGTTTCACTCCCTTTCGACTCGTTTTACGGTTGGAAGGCTGTGTTGCCGATTGAATGCGAAATTCCGTCAACGAAATTAGCCATAGAATTACTCCCGGCACGTTTCGAGGAGGAGAAGACTTTTACTATTGTACTTCGCTCGGCTATTTGGATGAGAAATCGACGAAATCTCTGGAATAGCAAATGAGGCTCTCATGTTAAACGAATAAAAGCTCGGTATGATAGAAGTGTTTACCCCTCGGGAAATTTTTCGAGAAGGAGACCTAGTCTTAGTTTATGATCAAGCCAACGACTTAAGCTAGGAGGGTTTCGGGAAACTCGTGCCCATGTGGCATGGCCCTTTCATTGTCAAGCGAGAAAGTTAGCGAAAGGGCCTGCGAGCGATTAGATTTTGACGGTGTCCCTTTAGATAAACCCGGAAATGGACTTTATCTAAAGCGATACTATGCTCTTAAAACTTTGGTATGGAGATTTTTAGCTTAGATTTCTTTTGCTATGCTGGTGTGTTTTAGATTAGGAGAGCATGCTTAGTTTTAGAAGTGTGTTTATCACTATTCGCCTTGCTCTGAGTTTACTGCTGCGATATTGCGGATGTCGCCGTCTCTTCAAACCTACATTGGTTTCTTTGATGGTGCTTGTCGTAGTACGGAACATTTCATACTGCTGACTTGGGTTATCTATGCACCCTCGATGAGTTAGTATCCATGCATGGGGTAAGCCTTGGTCAAACAACGAATATCATTGCCGAGTATAGTGCGGTGATTGAGTTATTATCTGAATCCATATCATTTGGAATTCGGAGTTTGATTGTTTAGGTTGGATTCTAAACTTGTTGTATTAAAATTAAATAGGGTTTATGCCATTAGAAATGCGGTGTTATTACGGTTATTAAGAGTTCGTCTCTTGGAACGTGAATTTGACTACATTTGAATATCAACATATTCCAAGACATTTAAATACATTAGCGAGACTTAGTTGCTTCTAGTATGATAAATCGACATTTGCGATGATCAAAAGCGGTAAAAGCAAACCGAGGCATCCATAATATGAACACGAATGCTTGATTAAATAGTGATATATCATAGTATAGAATGTTTTTCAAAAAATATATCGTCTTCGATCATAGGTTGGAAACACCTTATGATCGGCAAAATGATAACACAAAAAGTCCAAAATATGAGTCTACAACATGATCATCCCATCAGCGATGGTGATCACGATAAGAAAGCTCGCGCAGGAGCCACCCTACACGGGGAACCTTCTAAAAGGTCCTGCAGGACACCAATCCACGTATCTACGCAATCGAGTGGGATCTCATCTATGTCTATCTGCGGAATATCTGAGAGTCCATCGCTCTAGATGATGCTCTAAAATCGGACTAAAATTTCTGTCGATTGGCCTACTGGGTAGCGGTGCGGGCAGCAGGCGGACCTTATTTTGTCATAGGGCTGGAGATGTCTGGTCGTCGTGGACCCACATGTCGCATTCATATTTAGTTATTAATTGACAAGACGATCAAAATAAAAAAATTAGAACTCGAGGGTCGTTGAAAATGATTTTTGCCGATTCATCCTTTGTTCCCCTGCTTTGGAGAGTCATCTCCCGAGTTGCGGCTGACGAAATCTATCCCGAGCGTATGGAAATTCCTCGATGACAAAAATTTGGCGGTCCGGCCAACGGAAATATATGAAGGAGGAAATCAAACAATCTCGGCGCCCTCGATACCGTGACGAGGCCATCAATGCTGACCCAACGAACCATCCTGAGGTTCTCGGGGAGCCAAACCCGGCATCAACGGGAATGCTTTGCGGAGCTGGCATGGGTACCCTCTCTAGAGAAAAAGTGACCACGATGGATCCATATCCAAAGTTTATTTAGTTTTGCCATTTTTCGCTCTAGTCGGTTGGCCTTTTACATTGGCACCACGGCTTCGCACCCGGTGAGAAATGGTGCCTCGAAAAGCTTGATGCACTGACAATATGCATGCTGAGAACCGAGTAGCCACATGCAATGCGGCACTCCCACACGGTGCGGTAATAGTAAACGCAATTACTTTCAACTCGGGATGGATGATAGTTTTTATATCCAATCCGTTTGTCCCCAGGGCACTTCATCATTACCAAACCCTTGTTGAAGACTAGCGGCAGTTTGGCCACACTGGCCTAGTCCCAAACAAGGAAACGCCGTTCGCCCATCTTGGACAAACCGGTCGGAGAAAAATAAATATCCTCCGGCTCAATTTCGAGCCGGTGGGCACCTTGTAATGAAACAACGAGGTCACACTTTTATTCCTTTGTTTACCAACCATGTTAGGAGGGTCTCACTTGTGCCCTCATGCACGAAAAGGCCCAAAATTTATACAAACCTCATGCTCTTAAAGCACGCATTGCGGAGAAAATAGACATCGTGAAGTCATCCACATCCTCGTGCTCACGTTCTCTCCCAAATCAACATCTTGATAATCCTACAATGCATAAAAAGATAAGTTAGAACAATCTAATTTGAAAATTTTTGGGCGGAAATGAAAATTTTGATTTTGAAATTCAATTGTGCGGGGGCCCTTGCACTTTTCCTTCGTACCGAGCGCGTAGCAATGTAGGCCGCGTTCTATATAAAAATTGCGGACCCATGACCTTTTTTCTATATAGAAAAAGGTCGGGGGTCAGGTCCTGCGTGTGTTATGCTGCGGACCCCGGCAGGCAGTTTTCTTAAACATATTTTTCCCTTAAAATGAAAAGCTGAAGCCTAGAAAGAATTGTAAATAGATGAAAAGCAAGATTAAGAGGTTTTGGATTGCAGAGGTAGAAAACGGTTCTCGATTTCGTTGGACGGATCTTAAGGATCTTCCACGGGAACTTTTTTTGCCCAAAAGCTTCTACTTTTCACTGCGAACTTGAACGATAAAATGAAGTTGAAAAAGTCCTGTTTATGAGTTTTTTGAATAGACGAATTTAATTTGTTTATTTTTCACTTTAAAAAGGCTATTTTGAAAGCATTATTACTTATTGCAAACGGTATGTGTAATGTTTCAAGTTTTTGTGCCGAAATTGGATTTTTTTAGGAGAATTGATCATTTTTTCAACGAGTATACTTTTATCACTTTTTCGGACTCTTTTAAAAAAATTCATGAAAAAGCGAAACATTGGAGTTCTCTTTTAAGCCCTTTTCGGACTCTCTAAACATGAAAATATTACCGAGTACTTGATTGTTCCGGAACTCGTTAAAGTAAATGAATAATCGTCCCTTCGGTATAAGTTTACCCCTTTTACGGACTGAAATGGACTATTTAAAAAAAGGTATACGTTGACTAATTACGATCTGATGAGTTCTCTCCCGCATTATTTAATCCTTTTTCGGGCTCGAGAGACTAAAATTACGAAAAGTACACCCATGGAGTTTTCTTAAGTTTTTTCTTCGACTCCCTAAAATTGAAAAATATTTGAGTTTTCTCTATGTTTGGACTCGTTAAATTTTACGGTAAAGGACTGTTTAATTTTTCAACGAACAAACCCTCCCTTCTTAAGTTCGAATCTTAAGCAGTCTGGACTCATCAGGAAGGACTGAGCTTATAAACAAGGAAGAAAGTGTTATCCTCCTCAAGCTTGTCAAAAATAAGAAATTAATTGCCGAAATGGTGGGGGAAAAAGAGAAAAAAATTGACTTATTTGTTGTATTTTGATTTTTCGAAAATCTAGTTAACCACTCTTGAACACGACACTTTCAATCACACAGGTTGAAATCCTTTTCTAATGAAACCTCATTTGAAAGTCTTCATACGGTTTACGGGTATTCGCTCGGGTCAATTGCTACCAAACCATACTGAGTGTCGTTATGTGTTGAAGGGACGATTTCAAATAAACCATTCATCTGCCAAATGTCATCATTCATTTTTGACCATCCTAAGTCGGTCCTTGCTACGATATATTTTCAAAACTTGATCTATGATTTTTGTGTTGTGGGCTTACTCTGTCGGATCATATTTCTCGTGACAACTCATTATCTAGGAAGTTGATCTAGAATCGTCCCGGTGCTGCCAAATGTTTGCATGCCTTAATGGCAGGTTTCTCGCTTTAAACTGACAGGTTCCATCATTGACCTTCGATCGAATGATTCGAAGTGACGTGTTCGACTTCAACTCATTCATTCACATTTGTGGATTATCTTTAGGTACTTTGAGAGCCATTGACATTCTTGGTGGTTTCTCTCACACTTGTTAACGTTTTACATCATTATTTGGTAATCAAGTGGTTTCTACCATGTTTGATTTTGACACATTCATTCACATGGATAGAATCGTACTAGTTCGAGATGTGAAAATCAAGACCCTGGATCTAGCTACACCATCCCGGTGCCGAGGAGATTTGTTATCTTACGGTAGACTATTTACCAAAACGGTGCATTTGCGTCAAACCGTGTCTACACATTTCCACCTCTTGTGATGTACTCAAAATCATTCACATATCGGAAACCGGAAGTTTAGACAGATTAGTTTTCATCTAAGCATAGAGATACCTACCTCAATGATGATATATATATATATATATGTGCATTGAATGTTTTTACGGACTCCATTTGGGGTGACCATGAGATGATCCTTGAAATGATAAGTGCACTCTTCATATATGACGGACATTGACATCATCTATTCAGACTTTGCACTTTAGGGGGAAATTTGTTACAGAAAATTGTCATCCTACGACATTCACTTTATGTGTATGAGCTCATTATTACTCATACTCCTCCTTTGCAAGTCTAACATCATAGTTCTTCATGTCAAGCCTTGAAAATCAGAGAAAAGTTCCTAAAATCTTCTAAACTTTGGTCATCTTACTTTCTCTACTATCTTACTGCAGTCCACCGCACGATGTTCGATTTCTGCGTGTCGAATGCACTTTATCTATGTTAAGTGCGGACCCACAGCCAGATCAAAAAGGCGCAAGTAATTTCCAAAAGCTCAATAAAAGTGAATTCTAGAAGCTTCCAGAAAATATCTTGCGGTGATAGAACCGCTCTTATGAGGTGCATGTATCCCTTACCTTATGGAGCTAACCCCCTTGATGTGAGCTTATCCCTTTGAAGGAGGATTCTATCCCTTCATAGTTGGAACAAAAACTCCTCTATTCCTACTATAAAAAGGGCATTGCGTAGCCTCAAAGGGGGAGTTGAAGATTTAGAATATTTGAAGTTAAGTGCTATTGAGATTTAGACTCGGTTAATCGAGACTTTTGTGAGGAGAGATTACCTTATTACCATCTATTCATCTTGGTTGGAGGAGTGCGAGCTTATTAAAGTAAAGGAGATTCACACTTCAGACCCCGGAGAAAGTCCTATGCAACATCAAGGCTCGGAGTTGTAAGGATTTTCTTCTTGCGAAATTAATACAAATATACTCATTTTCTCCAATAAGATTTCAATCGATGGTTTATTTCATAGATTCCTTGATCACTATGATAAGCATGGTTTATGATGATTTCTATATAGGTGCTATTTAATATTTTTCTTGTTTTTTATTTGCGGGTTTACGAGGAAAATCCTTCAAGCGAGGATGACGCGACTTCAAACAAGCCTTTGGAAAAATGGTAAGTCCTTAACACCTCTATAGAGCTTTTCATAAATCATATATTCTTAGAGAAAGATTAGTCTTTTTGGTTGTTTGTTGCTAGATACTTTTAGTACTAGGGAGATCATTATTAACGAAGACGGATTTATCCGCCAACAAGAGATTTCTTACCATAGACTAGTTCATAGGCACGAATCTGTTGTTGTCTTCCAGAAGTAGTGTTGTAGTCCCGAGTAGCTTCTACTAATCTATCTACCCCGATATTTTTCGCTGCTTCTCACAATCTTGGTGAGGATGATCTATAAATCTCACAGCTGAGTCATTACTTGGCCATTCACACAGGGGTGATAGAGTAGAAGTTATATTCTTAATCTTGTGCTTCCTCGGAATAATCTCTCAATGAAGTGGGAGGTGAAATTATTGCTCCCAATCCATGACTATTTGCTCAGGGTATCCAAACTTGTAAAACACAATATACCTCAAAGTCTGCTACTTTCTCTATAGGATTTCTACCTTCATTACTTTTCTTAACGCACATTAGGTAATCGGTCGCTATGATATACTTTTGTTCGGATGGTGGATTCGATGGGTCCAACAAATTCCATGCCCACTTGTCAAAATGGCTCGAAGAGCACTAAGGTATAGAGAACGTTTTCATCGCTTTGTGTAGGTCTCCCCATCCTCTAACCCTAGTCATAGTAGTGTATCTTCTGGAATCTTGGTGAAGGGTAGGCCATGTAGTATCATGCATGCAAAACTTTGTAAGCGATTCTCTTTGCGGCAAGAAGTGGCCTCCATGGAGCTATCAGCGGCATGCAGAGAGGATATAAAATCTTCCCTCCCTCACACATCTCCTTAGGATTTGATTAGGGCTAGTGAAAAGGTTACAATCCATGTGAAAAGGGCGCTTTTAGAGTAATTGTATACTCTACCTGAATGAAATATTAGGAAGGTTTTCATTAACCAAATGATTTGGCTATATCACCAAACCATGGTGAAGATGTTGATGCAGGAAGGGTGTTCATCGGAAAGTACAGAGATCATCCACCATTCCTTCTTGCTTGCGAAGAGGAGAGGCCTTTGAACAAAATGCTGCTGCTTTGTTCTCTTTCCGGGTTTCTTAAAACTAGTCAAATCAAATTGGTCCAAAATTAACAACCCTATAATTATTCTAGCATTAACATCCATTTTTCATTAAATACTTGATGGTTGCATGGGAAGTGTGAAAAAAAGGTCGATATCCAGTTGTAATTATGAATTTTTTCAATGCACTGGACAATGGCTAACATCTCCTTCTTGGTAATGAGCTCAGTTCAGCTTGGCCTTTAGAAAAATCTTGTTGATGAAATAAATGGCATAAGGATTTTTGTCCTCACAATTGTCCCAATGCGGCACTACGGCTTTGTCGGATGTATGCAATGCGGATGTGGAGAAAGGCGAGTCTAATTTAGACCTCGGAGGATGAAGCGATGATGCTTTCCCTTAATGGGAGCGAAGCTGTGACAAGGACCAAAAAAATAAACTCGAATCCTTGGCCAATAACCCAAATAATGGCGAAGCCATCTTCGAAATATTTGATAGACCTTCTATAATAACAAGATAAGCCTAAGAAACTCCACGACATCTTTCGATTTTGAGGAGCGAGGCACCCTTTTGATAATAGTGATTTTGTTCCGCTCTAATTGTATTCCTAATTGGGATATGGAGTGTTCTAATACAACCCATGCTTTCTTGAGAATTCACACTTATTTGGGCTCAAGGAGAGATGTATCTCAATGCCTTTTATTAGCACACCCAAATTGGAGAAGCTTCTGGAAGTCATCCCCATATGGTGTGAAATCATCCATGTATATTTCGACGAGTCATGGAATAACTCAAAATATGCTCGGGACAACTCTTTGGAAGGTAGCTAGGGCATTGCACAGCAAAGGGTAGGAATCTATAAGATAAGGTACCCCAAGGGGCAGTGAAAATGGTCTTATCCTGATCTTCAAGGCTGACTTGAATGCGGTTGTGCCAGACATCTAGATAGAAATAACTTCTTCCTTGCAAGGCCATCCGGGACTTGGTCTGAGAACAAGGGAAATTATTTCTTGGTGGCTTTTTAAGATCTCGATAATGACGAAAAATTCACCACTTCCCATTTCTTCTTTGGGACTAAGACAAAGGAGATGCCAACTCACTTTTAGATATAGGATATATGAGCCATGCATCCAATGTTTTGCGCTCTTCTTTGACTATGTCCTTGAGAACTAGGTTCATCCTTCTTTGGGGTTGTCTCACGGGCTTTATCCTCGATGTAAATATGATGATTTCACACTGATGCACCCATTTCAATGTGTTTTAATCTTAAGCAAATGCATCTGGAATTCTCTTTCAAAGGCTGGCACAAAAGTTCGTATCTTCTTCATTCGAGGCTTGGTTAATTTTTTGAGATCTAGATGGATAAGAAACTCAATTTCCTTAGTGGATTCGAGGTTGACTCGATGAATTGCACTTCCATCAAGGATTGGTTTGATTCTTTGACTAAGGTTTCAAGAGGAATGTTAGTGGAGGATTGGTTTTGAATGGCATGGTCGATGTGTTCATCTTCATCAGGGTTACCCCCCTCTAATATTAACATCTATGGTACCATAGGGGCGGTGTTATAGAACTCATCCTCTTCATCCACCAACCATATAGAGAGTCATGATCGTCGAAGGTTGGAGTTTGGGGATATAACACTGCTTATTCAAAAAAATTCCCATTTTTTATGAGTGTATTTCGACCCGACAGCTAATATAAGCTCTGCGGTCACTAACCAAAGTCTTTCTAAGATGATAGCACCTTGTTAAAACTTTTGTTTTTGGTGGGACAAAAATACATGAGGATACTCCCAAGAGTCAATAGTAACCATGATGTCCTCAAAAATTCCTTCCGATGTTACTATCAAGCGTCTGCAAGTGCAAGCCCCATTGCGGTTTTCCTCAAAGTCCCTTGGACATTTAATTTCAACATATTTTCCTTGGTCATGCAGTTTATGGTGGCCCCTAGATCAATCATTATTTTTCATCAAAGTCCACTTGGAAGTTAAGTTTCAACATAGTTTCCTTGGTCATGGCGTTGATGGCAACCACCTAGATTAATTAGAGTGTTGGGAATATGACACCATTTATATGCACATCAACAGAGGCGGACAACCGGGGTCTAGGTATTTTGGAAATATCACCCTTCTGACATTAGGTCGGACAATTTCCCTACCACATTGATGGTGGGGGTATCTCTCTTTTCTTATCACAGGTTTCTGAGAAACGAATTTTATTTTATGAACCTATTGTAGATAGGGACATCATAATAGCCTCGAGTGGTATCCTTACACCAAATGTTCCAATTCTCCCCGAGTTCAATCTCCTCGGTGTGATGAATAGGGTGGATCAAGTGCTGTGAGGAAGGAGTTTGTTGGATGTGTGTTACCTTCTTCCTTTCTCCTCAACCTCTCTGAGGTGGAGATAAGGAGTGGTTGTACGGGATTACTCTTCCCGACCCCAGGTTAACCTCCTGTATCTCCACGGCCTCATTTGGATATGATGTTTCTCCTTTGGAGCACATTTTTCTGTCTATTTTTTGGCTTCGGATTGGGGCGTCGGTATAGGTAGCCTGGGTGGAGCAACATGGTAAGTTGAGGTTGAGTTTGGTGTGGAGGAATTATAGCGAGGTGATTTGATTTTTTTTATACCTCCACCCTTGGGATGGATTGTTCCACTAAGCTTTTTGTGGGACATGCTATTTATAATGGTTGGTTGATTGGTTGAGGATGATATGAAGGGTGGTAAGGCCAAATTGGAGAGTGAGCCGGAAGGATGGAGGAGTGGGGGTGTATGAAGGTTGCGTGGGTGCACTCTCATTGTTGTGATAGTAGGAGTAAGGTGCACCTTGAATGCCTTTCGGTATTTCCGAGGGGGCCTTGGAGGCCTTCTTGGTTTATGAAATAGAGTTTCTCTAGCATTTCTTCCCCACCTTGATATAAAACCTTAAGTCCGGGTAAGGAGGGACACTTTTTTGTGGCATGATTCTACTCTTAGACTAAGAAAGCCTCTGAAATTAAGTATACATTCATTTCTTGGGTGCTTATAGGTACATCTAGGAAAAAAAGATGACCAGGGCTCTCTCTTGCTTCTCTTGCTTGATTTTGACCTACATTGTGTCCATTTGCAAAAGAGTGTGAAACATGTCACTCTTGAAGTCCTCTAGCATGTTTCCAATCTCATGTTTAGAAGGTGGAAGAGGAAGGGTATTGTATGTACTTTGAATAGCTCTTCCCTTCTTCCTAAATGCCTTAGGATGGTTCCGGAAGACATTTTTCGTACTTTCTTATGGTTGTTCGTAGATATCTCCTCTTGATATCATATTCGAAGGTCTCTATCATCTCTTCATTGATCATGAATATGTACAAGTTTAAGTGAGTCGAGGAACAAGAGTACGGTTGGTTTTCTTATAATTACGTTAAAACCTCTCTTCCTAGTCCTCAAAGGATTCATCAGGCCTAGAGTCATCCTAAAGATATCATCCTTCGTTTCCTTGGACCTACAATAGTCTTTTATTCAACGTGAAGGTCTCCTCCATCTTGTGCCCGGGTAGTGATGCTATCCCAGGGGAAGACCCGTGAACCAACACAAGGTTGCATCCTTAAGGGTGGATGGGAATAGGTTCAACTTTTGATCATCGAATGTGTAGTCATAAGTCCTATAGATAGCAAAAAATTCAAACATTAATGTGTCGGGGGGTCATCGAGGTGATTCCATGGAAGTGTGGAAGAGCCCACAGGGGCTAATGTTCTTCATCGGATTTCCCCATATGACTCTCTTATGGGAAAGGCTCTTTGGATCAACCATGGTTAAATAGGTGAAGTAGGTCCCTCAATTCAAACATAGTCCTCTTCTTATTCTTCCCCAATAGGATCCTCAAAATATTTAAGTCTCTCCTAGAGGGGTTCACTCTACTACCACTCAAGAAAGAGTGAAGGGTGGCCAAGAGGTGACGTGGGGTTTTTAGGTAAGGTTTAAAGCATTTGAGTATTCCTAGTCCTATGAGGCATGAAAACCAAATATTTTTATATTTTCAATATTTCTTGAAATGACAGAAATAAAAGGAAGAAGAAAATAATGCTAAAAACAAAATCGAGAGAATCTACTAGACATCTCTCTGGCAACAACACCAAAAGCGATGAGCCACAGTATTATGAAGAGTGCTACAACTCCCTCTGAGTTTCCTACTTTACTTTATCAACCGGGGTTCGTACAAAACTTGGAGGTGGTAGTGATACTCACATAGCAGGCCTTTCTGTTCATGTCATCCTCTTCTTCTTTACGAAAGGTTCCATTAGAAAATATGATAAAAAATGAAAAGTAAATTCTTTAAAGGAAATGACAAAAGGAAACTAGAGTAATTCTTTGAAAAGTAACAAGACTGAAGCTAAGTTAATTTGCTGAAAATGAATGGCTTGAGAGAAAGGTAACTAATTCTAAACCACACTTACCTTGGCCAAAAACGGCCTAAATGCCACTCTACTTGTCCTATTGTCTATCTATGTGATTCTAGTTGTACGTATTTATCACTGACTTAATTCTAATTAAAGAGTGATTTTCATCTTGGAGGAGAGAAAAGGGCTAAAGAGGCTAATGAAGGGCTTAACACATGTAACCGAGGCTTTGAAGTGGAAAGCATGGGTTAAAGCTAGATAAAGCTTTGTTGAAGTGCAAAGAGGCCTTGGAGATGAATAATTCAAAAAATGCGATAGCTGAGTGTGATAGGAGATAAAGGTTGCGATATGCGATGTAATCACAATATCACAAAATTAAAGCGATAGTAGAAAGGTCATCGAGTGGGAGCGAAGTGCGATGAGTAAGTCTTAGGTTACCATTTGGTAATTCTTGTGATGCGATTTGGTAAGTCTTGCAAAGTGCGATTTGGTAAGTCTTGCAAAGTGTGATTTTCTAAGTCTTGCAAAATGCGATTTGTGTGACGTGGTAGTGAGTAATGGTGTTTATGATCGCAATATGTATCCCGGCAGTTGGATCGATAAGTGTTAAGGGAAAAAAGGAAACGGTCACAGAATTTGGATTTAGATGTAGCAATATCACAATTAGTGAAAACAAACGTGGTAATTGGAAATAAAAGGGAGCAAAGTACGAAATGTGATTTGTAGCAGATGTGCAATGCAGTGGTGATGTGGAGGTAGAACAGATATCACAATCATCTTTCGAACAATAAGTGTTAAAGGAAACAAAGGAAAAGGTTGTGGTGCACGATTTTAAATGGTGAATATCACAATCGGTGTCGAGAATCGGTAAGTGTTAATGGAAAAACCTAATCCATGTAGAGTGTAAAATGTGAAGTATGGTAGTAGGGATTTCGAGGGAGGAAGGGAGGTTGGTTCCACTATTAGTTTTTACATGTTTTGCATTAAAGATAAGGTAATCGTGAATGAAAAGAAAAAAAGGAAGAAGGTGGGCTAAAAGGCTTAAGTGTGTTTAGGGAAAAAGGTAGGGTGCAACATGTAAAAGTAGTAGAAAACGAGGAGGTGGGGGACTGTGGTCTGAAGTTCATCACACCTATGGATTCATACAAGGAAAAGCGATTAAAAATGCGTGATAAAAACATTGAAAGAGAGACTCGGACTTGGTAATGAAATTTCTTCCCCAAGCTCCAAACGACGATTTGCAGCCGTGGGAAGGGTCTACCCATATGAACTCTATTGATAGAGATGAGGGGAAGCTTGACCACAAATTTTAGATTTTTCTCTATTCTATTACTCTGCAATAAGTAAATAGCAGAACAACTGGAAGAAAAATAAACAAAAATGAAACTATTAAAAAGCCCAAGATCTAACTAAATGAGAGAAGAAAAAAGGAGAAACTAGCTAAATGAAGAAAGGAAAGAATGAAAACAACAGAGGAAACTGAGGCACATGGGTTAGGCCTAACCCATAAGCTATGTCCCCGAACTTAAATCAGTTGAATGAAATCAATGCTAACTCATTCATAAGACAACATAATACATATCTGAAATGTGATCAGTGAGTAAAATAATAAGCTTAACGAGGTTGCAATAAAGTTCCAGCTGAAATTGATTACTGAATAACTCTTCCTACCTCTATCTCTGCTTCATTATATAGGGTAGCTACCAACAAATCCCTAGAAAATAGTGATTGAAGTCCACTTGACTCCAAGTGAACAAAGATTAGTGCTTGGCTTCCCCTCGAATTCGAATTGTTGGAGAGAATCCTTGGGGATCCTTTTCTTGCCTTTCGAATTCAAATTGTTACGGAGAGAATATTTGGGATTATTTGGCTAACTTTGAAAATTAAGGAAAGGTGAAAAATCTCCAATGTTCTCCTTATTTTCTCCTCCAAGTCTTTATGATAAAATCCTAAGGAAAATGCTTAATAAATCATGGTTACTGCACTCAACCTGTCATTAGGAACTCGAGTATGTTAGCCTTAATCACCACATACTAGCATCATAAAACCAAATAATAAGCTAAATGCGAAAAAGAGATCTAAGAAGGAAAAAAAGGTGACCATTAACCTCCAAAATGTAGTCTAATGATGGAACTCATCATGGGCAACAAATGCCTTATTTTGAATTTTTTTTTTTGGGTTGTAATAAAGGGGAGTGTTGGAGAATCTAATTCCAACCACCTACTACTTGTCCTGCTTGTTAATTAAGGAAATTTCATACTCGGTTTCGGTTAGTTAAGTTTCATAAAGTCATTTATTATTGATGTCTTCTATGTAATTATATTTAGCGGTACGATTTGAATTTTACTCAAGTGTTATTGTTGATGTATCTGTGAAATTCTATTAAATTAATTGACTTTGAATGTGAAGAGCATATTTGCTCATACACTTTCATTCTTGACATTCCATGTGAATAAAGAAAGGAAAGCCATTATATTATCGAAATTATATCTGTGCAATTATTGTAAAGACATTCACCTTTGTATGAAAAGTACTTCTATTTTTTGAAAGGACATGCAAAAACTCTTAATTGAATTTTAACATTGACAAGACATACATCCAACTCATAAATTTCATTTTAATGATTTAATTTTAATGAAATATGAACTCTTCAAATATATTGTGTATCCACTATTCACTTTTGGTCATAATTTGTTTTCAATAAAAATTTAGTGAGAAAAATAAATATATATAAACTAGATAGTTAAAACAACTTGTCATGGATGGAACCATTGCAAATCATTCCTTAAGATGATAGTTTTCCAATATTCTTATTAGTCCGACGTGACATGTGGTTCAATTCTTCCATAATGAATTTCACAAAGTTAGCATTAGTCTAGCTTTTTTCTTAAAAATCAAAGTAAATCGGGTATAACAAAAGTTTTTGATTTTTT
Source organism: Pinus albicaulis (assembly GCA_034641835.2). Lineage (NCBI taxonomy): Eukaryota > Viridiplantae > Streptophyta > Pinopsida > Pinales > Pinaceae > Pinus > Pinus albicaulis. Next base: position 438,830,889 of record CM076574.1, on the reverse strand, counting down.
AAATATAAGTGAGTGTTGATCAACTGTAAACAAATTTTTAATAAGACAACATGATTTACCATATTGTTAGCCTCCTCAAGGTTGGGGGGGTGGAAACATAGATTAAAATTATAAATTTGTTTCATATTTTTAAAAGCAGGTAAATGTTAACCTCACTAATGTTATCATTAGTCAAAAATAATTAAATTCTTATACATGCGGGCAACATCAATGTTTTGAAAGGGTGCTTTTGAAAGAATTCTGCATAAAAGCTATGCATACACTACTTGTGCATATGGTATCACTACCACCTACGTTATCGATGACAGGGGAAACTTAAATACATCATTTAAAGACGGAAATGATACTTATTATTAACTGGAGGCCATGAGGAGTATGAGTTACGAATAGTGCTTCTCATGACATAAATGGCTAGCTCCTTCGTTTCTTCACTATCAATCCATTAAGGGTTGAGTAGTCATCATGCTTGGACTGATGGGAGCATGCGGGTTGATAAAGAAATTTCTTGCTCTTTAGAATCATCAGAAGTAAATAGTGGTATTCAGCGCTTCAATGTTGGGGCTCAAGTGTATACGAGTAAGTTGCGGAGTGTGCTTCAGACATATAAAAATTCATGCTTTATCGTCAAAACTTCAAATATAATAGGCGATGAAATTTTGATAAAAAACTAGATCCTGAAATTATTGAAGAACATTTGCGAGTATTTTAAAGACCTAATGGTGAGTTCACAGCAACATAAGCTATTTCCAAAATCTAGCAAAAATTTTAGATTAAATTAGACGATTGTTTTTCACAAAATAAGTAGCAAAAGTTAGCTATGATATCGATGCATTATCACGGATCTATCTTTTATAATGTATGCACTTCATGTTGCATTTAACACGATATATAGAGGCTATAGATCTAACATCTGGGAAAACATTCTTTGTAAAATTAAATAGCTACAACGATCATCTTTAAGCCAATACAAAGTTACATAAAGCGTTAGCCTGCTCTCAATTGTACAAAAACATTTAAAATCATTTTTTCTAGAATACTTTGTTTATTACAATATTGGAATTTGTGTAAAAGGATCATTGAGTTCAGGTAAATCCAACTTGAGGAAAATGCTTTCTCAACACCATGTTTCCACTCTGAGGCTTGGTTGCTTTTATTATAAATATGAAAATTTTCCTACTAACCTTTCAGATTCTTCTGGGCCTTTAGCAACTTGATCTCATATGGTGTTTTTACAGGATACTTGGTCTGTTGGAATTTTAGCATTAATTCTCTGATTTGCTTATTGCTATGACAAATAGCTTTCTTGTATAACCTTGTGGTTGGTTCAATTGCAATTGTTGGCAAATATGGAAACTTCTACTATATCTCCCATGCTAGGTTTCTATGCTTGCTTGGATACTTTCTTCCTTGTTGTAGATTATTAATTCAATGAAATCCTTGGCTTCCAACGATTGCTCTCAAAACCCTTCCAAAGAGCTTCGTGTGTGCATTCAATGATGATCATTAATGCACCATAATTTTATGCCAGTAGATATTAACTTTATCCATACAAGCTTGATAATTTTGAATGTTTCATCTTTTATTGATGAATTTGTCTTTTCTAATGATATAGTGTTAGGTGGCTCGTTTTAGCACCTTGCATGCATGCTTCACCTCGAAGGAAGTGGCGTGTCCTCAAGGGAGGTCCTAGGTCATCGATTTTTCCTTTAAATTTTTAATTTTATATACTGTCTGCCTCCATGTTTTCCCTTTCTCTCACATTAAAAATATTGACTTATGAAAACTTATAATGGCTTAGCTGTGTTATAATAATCCTTCCTGACACCTTTCATGTTTAGCTTGTATATTTTTATGTTGCTAGGCTTTGCCATTGAATCTAGACCTCACCAGTTATATGACATTTGATATTAGTTTTAAATTTTCTCTTAGTTTCCTCTCTCAGATATATGTTTGTGATAGTTACTTGGATGCATATGAAAATAATAAAATCTCCTAATTTATAGTGGCGGGTTGGTAGAATATCTGATACCTCCAAAATTAACATGACATAGGCAGGCTTGAGTTAAATTTATTTTTTGATGTAGATGATATATGGAAATTTAGTATTTTAAAATGAGTTCATTGCCATGAAAATTCTTTAAATACTAAACAGCATATGAAAAATCAATTTTACAAAATTATAAAACAGCACTTGAATCTGCTTTTTTAAAATAGTGTGTAACACAACTTTAACTACGGCATGAATAACCGACATAATTTAAAAAACAAAGACTGAGTTAGTCATACCTTAATCAATGGGTTGAATCTCAATTTTCCAAAAACAACACAGCAAAAAAAACTCTATGTGAGTATGTTTGCAATTGTAATACTAAAATTTTCCAAAGAAAAAAATAGTACACTACTACCTTGCCCTCATCTACAGCCCACGAGGGACAGAGGCCACTTTTCCAATGGCTCTTTAGTGCCGGGGAGCCCCAAAACCAATTACGGGAACAACGGTGCTTGAGCACTCCCGAAATCGCAATGGGATACTAATATGGCGAGCCCTACATAGAGGCTATGACCTATTAGCAGAAGTGGGTAGCCAAGATCAATACCGCATCAAGGACTTGATGCAGGCCGTTGACCATTGCATCGCAGTTGGTGGCAGTGGGACTTCTACGTCGTGCAACCCTTCTTGTTTATATGTCAATCTATATTTGAATGATATTTTTACTTTATTTTATATATATTTAAATTATATTGAGCACGATTTAATTATTTTCATTCACAATTTTAACATTATTGTTGAATTTCTAGTTGGCAAATGGGGGTAAGCGGGTTGATAGTTTTAAAATTTGAATATGGAAAAAGGGAAGATATTTTTTTTCAAGCGAAATAAAATACAATCATTCATTGAATAAAAAGGTGGAAGCTTGAGTAATAATGTAAAGGAAACAACATGGAAGTTTAGTAATAATGTAAAAGAAACAACAATATGGAAGTTTAGTAATAATATAAAATAAACAACAACATGGAAGCTTAGTAATAATGTAAAGGTGGATCATAAAATTGTAGTATTTAGAAGACATTTTTATTCAAAATGTTGTTAAAAAATGGCATATATATTTAGTATAAATATAATGGTAATCTATTAAAAAAATTCTAGAAACACCGCTAGTCGGAAAAGTCTACATGTGAATAGATAATCTGAGCTTTAAATTAGTTTTATTCATACGAGTTTAAAATGAATTAGATGAAAAATATTATATGAATTCAAAAGTGTCAAACTCATGCCATTGAACATAATATTCTTTCATGAATCCAACATGATTAACTCCACCACTTAAGGACAAATTCTTCCCTAAATCTGCTAGGGTTAAAAATGGTGTTGTAGAGAAATTTGCAGAAAGGGAGCTAAAACTTTGCTTTTTAGGCCCTCAACAACTTGATCAAGTGCTTCAAACGCACGATCAATTGTTTGATTAAATTTCAAATAACTCAATCTAGGGTTTAAGAAACCCCCATTCGATCTCTTAACATGGTTAAATAGAAGCTTGATCTAGCTTTAAGACTAGATCTAGCCTATAGCTTGATATAGATCTTGAGGTTCAATCTAGCGTTAAGACTCGATTGAGCTTTAAGGATCGATCAAGCGAGTTTTTTTTTATCCCATTCCTAAGGCGTATTGGACAGGATTTCAAAAACATGGCTCGATCGAGCTCCTAGATAACCTAGGGTTACACAGGAGCTCCAACGAGGTTTAAGTATCGATTGAGTTGTATTTAAGACCTCAAACAAATCAATCAATCCTTGCTCAAATATTTCTCAATCGAGTGCTTAAAATGGCTCGATCAAGCTATTTGTTTCACCAAAAATGCACCATCTCTTGCCAAAAAGTGTAACCTAGCTTCATGCATAGACCCTTGAATTGTGGATGTCCAACATTAGAAGGTATTTTCCAACCAATGTAGGGGCCCCAACCATGTTTGAAACCTATTTTACTTGTCTAACAAGTATTTTTTGCAATTGTGATAGTCTCAAGAGTATATTGGTAAACACACTAAATTAATTCTAGGTCTTCTCGATGACAAGTTGCAGATCTATTGATTCTTTTATGAAAAAAATGTATAGGAGATAAATCACATAGCTAAAGATCATCCTTCCTTCTACCATCCACTACATGATGCAATGAATTATACTTTAACCCACTTTTGTATCTACAATGTCATATAGATCAGATGTGAGGTATATCATTTCACTATTTCCATTAATTTGACATTCATTCTAGGGAAAGCTAAGGAAATTCACTATGGAAATCTACTATAGGTATTTAATATGATCCACATGTAGATTAGTCTATGGACAATTTTCAAGTCTCGGAGTTGAATATAAGTAAAACACAAATAATTTAGGATTAATGTGTTACCATGTATTTCCTACGAATATTCCGGGATAATGTAAACAACTGCAGTTGAACTGGACATACAAGTTGGATTTTCTAGCTAGCCTCTACATTTTCTTGGAGAATTCCTAGTCCTTTGCTGACGCTTCTTGAATCTCATACAGGATGGGGAAGGAAAAAAAATGCATGAAGGAGAATTCCTCCCTCACTACACTCTTTATGTTAGTAGTAGAACATTCCTGTGCCACATATAATAGGACTACTGTCTACTCTTTTGGGCATTTTCTTTTCATTCTCATTGTGGACACTTTTGTGGGATATATAGCTTTTCTATCATAGGGCTCATGCAAGGCTTTCCTTTGGGTGTGCTTTTAATCACTCCCATTAATTATTTAACAATTCTTTCAAGGGTGGGAGCCTCAACCTGTTATCTAAGGCATCAAATTCTTCACTCACTTCCTTAGGTTTCTCGATGAGGTTTGACCCTAGGCCAACCACTTTCATCTTTTAAGTGACATCACCTAGTTAGTTTGAGTAGCAAGACTTGACACATCAACATGTTTATGTTCACCAAGCGACCCAATTGAGACAAAAAATCTTAGCGTCCAGGTTTAGGGAAATTTTCCCATAGCCAATTCAAGATGAATTTACTCGGGTGGAAAGAGAATCGATAGATGAGCGAGGCACCTTCACTGATTCTAAAGTACTAGCCAAAGTTGTAGAGTGGGTACCTGATGCTAGTCATGCCAAGGGAAAACGTTAATAATTATATATTTGTAACATTATTTATTTCAATGTGCATGTATATTTTGGAATAGGGCTTCAAAAATTATAATTTAAATAGGGATTTAATATCCATAGAATACTTAAGAATATTCTTATTAATCTACAAAAATTAAAGGCTCACTGTTATTTCCAAATAAGTTATGTCTTTTTTTCCCCCTTTTAATTCAATTCATTAATTAAAAAATATATATGTGAACAAGTGTCATTTTTTGGCATGTGTTATTGATAAGTCATGGTATTGACCCATGGTATTTTAATAAAACCATATTAGAAACCTCCATAATTAAGAATTGTACTACATCTTTTTCTAAAATGCATATATGTTTAACTTATATATTAAGTTTTTTTATCATCCATTTTTTCAAATTCAAGAATAATTTATTAACATAAAAGCACTGGTATTACATAGTAGTAACTATTCACATCATCAAGGAGACCATTGTTAAATTTTCCAAAACTAAATGGGTGATTAAAATTTTCAACTAAGTCTAGTTTAGAAAATGATACAAAACATAATAGACACCTCCAGACCTGGTCATCCAAGCCTAACACCCATAATACTAATACAATATCACAAATATCATCCATAGCTAGTAGAGATAAGATAATCATGATTATTCAAAGGAAGAAATAGGTACATGATCCATGGAACTCGATCTAAGAGGAGCAACATGGAATTGAACTTCGGCTAGATGGAGGAAGTAGTAGAGGTCAATTCTCCATTGCGAGTCATCATAGGGTTGAAATTCTCGGTACATTTTGTTAATGTTCAATCCTAGCCCCACTCTCAGAAACCTTATATGTCCTATATATTTCATTTTTTTGTGCATTCATATCTTTCATTTGTTTTGTGCATTCATATTCATTATTTTATTGAGCATGGAAATGAGGGTTGGGTTTTGTTGTGAACTAGGAGTAATGTATAACCAAACTTGATCATTGTCATTTCTTGTGGACTACATTTTTATCTCAAAATCCCTAGTCCTTTGATTTTTGTTCAGTTCATCATATTTGGAATGAGAGTTGGGTTTTGTTTTTTAAGCTCTGTGCTTCCTCCAAATTGTTATTATTTCCTATGAGACCCGGTCTCTGTGTTAAATAATTAGTTAGTAGAATTCGTTAAGAGTTAGTTAAACATTTTTTTATAATTGTCGATCTAGACTATAAATTCATCTCCAGAATAAAAACATTCATAATGTAGGTTTGCTCTTATAAATTTGGTTTTTGTTCCCATCTATTTTCACTATTATGCTTTTCTCCTTTGTCTTGTTAATTTGTCATGGTATCGAGCGAAATTAAGAGAGCGATTGTGTCTGTTTGTTGTCGTCGCCACCGGTCGAGAGCATGTCCACCGACCCGAGAAAGGGATGCTAATTGTGAAAGAAGAAGTCGTGGGGGTCTAAAATGTTGTGTTGTAGTTTGTGGAGTGTCGAAAAACATTGTCTTTTTTCGTTGTAGAAGAGCATGGGAAGAGGTGTCAAAAAGAAGGTTGTTGCGTTCACCGATGCACGTTCTATTAAATGTTCCTATATGCACGTTCGAACATGCTACTCGAATTTAAAAACTAAACCGCACTTTGAAATCTTAGTTTTGTTTTTTTTCCCACACCGCAAGGATCGGGTCTTTTTTTGAAGCAATATTTCTTGTGGTTTTTGTGGATTTTCTCAATTTTTCTCTTTGCTTCACGGTGAAAATAACAGTTTTAGTAGGGAAAAACTACAACCCTTAAAAGATCTTATAGTTTGTTTCAAACACTTGGTTGAAAAATCAACTGGATTACTCTCATGTTATATAATTTAGTATCGAAGGAGATCATAAGCACATGATTATGAATGATGGGATGCATAAGAGACATATTAAATTATATTTTAGAGCATTCGATAAATAATATAAAGTGACAATTATTGTTATTGTTGTTGTTGTGATGGTGAATTCGGTTTGAAAATTCCAGTGTGATTGGTTACAAATGAAAATTGTACCCTCGCTCTGTTTGAGATAAATGCAAAGGATTCTATATTTTTACTTCATAGAGGGAGTGCCCTATTTAAATTGAAGTTTTTTTAAAAGGTTTCATATTTCTGATTTTTTTTTAAACATGGCTTCAACGAGTCAATTTTCCATCCATACGCCTATATTTAGTGGGAAAATTTATGATTTTTGGAGCCCTAAAATGCAAGCATGCTTACAAGGTTTAAGTTATTGGGAGACCATAGAATTGGGGTTCCCAGAAAATGATGCAAATATAGTTGTTGCAATGAGTGTTGCTCAAAGAAAACAATTTGATGAACTTAAAAAGAAAGAAGGTAGAGCGAAGTCTTGCATTTTAAATTTCTTAGATGACTCTATTTTTACTAAAATCACTACTGCTAAGACTACTAAATCAATATGGGATATACCTAAAGTTTCTTATCAAGGTAATGAGAAAGTAAAGATGGTGAAATTACAAACTCTCTGAACACAATTTGAAACACTTAAAATGATCTGAATTAGTAACAGTTGATCAATTCATGACTAAATTTATGGGTGTTTTTAATGAGCTTCGGATGAATGGTGAAGAACTAGAAGATCAAAGATTTTTTGAGAAGGTTCTTAGATGTTTTCCTAAAATTTTTGACATTATAGTTACTCTTTTTCAGTCGAGAGAATTAACAAAATTGTCCATGGAATAATTAAATGGTTCTTGATTGGCTCATGAAGAAAGAATTAATTTAGATGTCACCTTTTAGAGCATGATTTCAAATATAAATCTTCCATGGATAGAGGTAGAGGCAGAGGTCAAAGCTTCAGGAAAGGGTGTTGTGCCTGTCTTAACCAAAAAAAATGTTGTGAAAAATATCTATGATGTTGTTCATGTACCCAATTTAAAACATAAGTTGTTGAGTGTTGGATAGTTAGATGCACATGGTTATGATGTTAGCTTTCACAACCCTACTTGCACGATTTTTTATCAGCATAAATCTCTTGTTGCAAATATTCCTATGAGGAAGAACAGGTTGTATCAATTAAAAATGAAAAGTGAGAATTTGTATGCATATAATGGTTCAACACCAAATTACACAGACTTGTGGCATTTGCGATATGGTCATTTACGTATCAAAAGTATGAGTCTATTGCAAAGATAGTCTATGGTGAAAGGTTTTCCTACCTTGTTTGGCCATAGATTTTCTTGTACAAGTTGTATAATGGGTAAACATAAGCGAGATAGTTTTTCATCAGCCTCTTATAGAGCCAAAGAACAACTAGAGTTAGTGCATACATATTTGTGCGGTCCTATGCAAGCATAATCAGTTGGTGGAAGTCTCTATTTTATTACATTTATTTATGAATTTAGTAGGAAAATTTGGGTGTATTTCATCAAATACAAATCCAAAACATTTTCCAAGTTCGAGGAGTTCAAAGCCGAGGTTGAAAAACAGAGTGGAAAGTTTATTAAAGCTCTCAACTCTGATAAAGGAGGTGATTATGAATCTAACGAATTCATTGATTCTTGTAAACAACATGGTATTAAAAAACATATGAAAGCCAAGTATACTCCACAACAGAATGGAGAAGCGGAAATAAAGAATCATAAAATTATGAATATGGCTCGAAAGTACTGCTCAAAACATGAAATTTGTCTAAATATTTATGGGTCTGAAGTAGTTTCATGTTCGGTATATATTTTGAATAGATCACCAACTTCCGGTGTTCAAAGTTTTCTACTCGAAAAGCATGGAGTGGAAAAAAAAGGTAACTATTTCACACTTTTCGAGTATTTGGTTGTATCTCTTTCACTCATGTTCCGAAAAAAATTAAGAAAGAAGCTTGATGATAGCACTTCATCATCTTTAAGTGAGTCTGATTCTAATCATCCTAAAATGAGAATCTTAAGTGACACTTTATGCACAAGACAATGTTGATGATATTGTAAATTTTTGCATTCCTTTCATTTCAACCTACTTGTTTTTGAAGAGGCTATAAAGGACAAAGAATGGGAGATGCAATGAATAATGAAATCGATGTTATTGAAAAAAAATCAAACTTGGGATTTGGTTGATCTACCCGATGATAAAAACTTATATAGGTGTCAAATTGGTTTTTAAAACTAAGTTAAATGAGAATGGCTTGATACAATTGAATATACATATTGAATAATGGTTTGAAGGAGCGACCATGAACCCACTTTGTATATCAAGAATGATCATCAAGGTAATATGTTGATACTCTGTCTTTATGTTGATGACATACTTTATACAGGTAACATGCAGTTAGATGAATTTAAAGCTGTAATGAAAAAATGAATTTGAAATGACAGAATCTTGGATTAATGAGATACTTCTTAGGTATTGAAGTGAAACAAACACATGATGTTATCTTTATGGGTCAACGAAGTATGCTACCGACATTTTGAAAAAGTTTAAGATGGAAAGGTGTACACCGGTGGATACTCCTTTTGAAGTTGGTACAAAATTAAGTAAATATGATGTGGGTACTATTTTTAATTCAACTTTTGTAAAACGAAAATTGCTAATAGTATTATGTATCTAACTGCTACTAGATCTGATATATCATTTTCATCTAGTTATATTTCCGGGTTTATGGAATCTCCTAAAGACTATCACCCGGGAAAAGCTGGAAAAAAGGGTGTTAAGATACGTTGCGAGGTACAACTACTTATGGTTTATGGTATACAACCTCTACGAGAAAATAAGCTTGTTGGTTATATAGACAAAGATTATGCAGGGATGTATTGATGATTGGAAAATCACTTCTAGCTATGCTTTTCTATTTGGAAAGAAAACTTGATCTCATGATGATCCAAAAATTAGCCTAAATCTGTGTTATCTTCAACGAGAGGTCGAGTAAGTTGCACGAATTTAGCATCATGTCAAGTAGTGTGGCTGATGATACTTCTCTCCGACTTTGGATGTACACAAAATGAGCCTATTTCAATCTATTTTGACAACACTTCCACTATTTTCTTGTCGAAGAACAATATCTTTAATAAAAAAAGGAAAACATGTCGACACTCGTTTTCACTTCATCCATGAAATTGATAGGAATGGTGATATTGTTCTCTAATTTTGTGATTCCAAGGAACAGTTAACGGATACCTTTACCAAAGCACTAGGAAAAGTTAATTTTGAATTTCAATGTAATAAGTTAGGAATTGAAATAATGTCGCCCTCAAGATTAAGGAGGAGCGTTAAAGATTAATCTTAGTTAAATAATTAGTTAGTAAAATCGTTAGAAGTTAGTTAAACACTTATTTATAATTGTCGATCTAGTGTATAAATTCATCTTCGGGATAAAACATCTGTAGTGTGGTTGCTCTCAGAAATTTGGTTTTGATCCCATCTATTTTCATTTCTCTACTTTTATCCTTGTCTTATTAATTTGTTATTCTCTTTTACGAGAAGCCCTAGTAGCCATACTTCTATTATTCCAATAATCTCATTCATTTCTGTTAATTTATTTAGCATTCCAATGGGGGTTCGATTATGTTCTGATAGAGACTTCCCTTGAATAAATAACTCGAATAGTTCTGGTACTTTGATTCCAACTCCAGCATCTATTATAGAAGAAAAACTAGGCCACATAGTATCTCCAGTCTTCTCTTCTCTAGGTTGATTAGTTTAGTTTCACAATTGGTGTAGTATAAATCACGTGTCTACTTATTAGAGTTAGCCTAACTTGGCTGTCTGTCATATTTAATCAAATAAGAGTGTTTGATATTCAAAGCTCAACGCCATTTCTATATATTCAGGTTTAATCATGATCTTTTACAACTCAAACCAATGTCCAACTCTCCAGGGTTAATCATGCTCTTTATACATTAATCTCACTAGGTTATTCACCACTCGGATCTCGTGATGATTCCCAATAATAACCAATAATTCAAAAGTTAAAAGATCTATATTTATTTAATAATGTAAAAGTGAATCTTAATAAGTAGAAATTTTGTTATTTGTTTTTTACTATATATATATAAACTAGAATTATATATATATATATATATATATAATTCTAGTTTATATATCACATTTTTTTTATAAATAATTATAATAATTTAAAACAAATTACAATTTAATTAATCTATAGAATTTGATTAATTTATATAATTTTGACAATGTAAAATATATAAATAAACAAGTATTTTAATACTATTCATATGTACCGTTTATTTTATGTAACTGTATTTAAAAACAAAACAAAAAAAATTGTGCACATAGAAGATAAAGTAAGGCATTGACTCACGTGAAAAACTATTTTGTCATAAATTTAACATTGCATAGGCTCAAAATACCATTATCTTGTGAAAAGACATTGACATTTTATATATTAAAATAGAGATGGTATTCTGAGGAAGGTTTCTGCCATGTAAATTTAAGTTGAATGTGTAATTTGAATGTACTATTATTGGTGTTTATCAATCAATGTGCTAGTACCTAAATTGCATTTTTACAATTTTGCTGGAGTTAAACTTTCACTACTTCACATGCTTTAAGAACGAAGAGGAGTAATGCTTGTTTTTTTAACAAATATTCTTGAAAATAAATTTTAATGATACAAAGCATCTTTAGACACACACTCAGCTAGTAAAATATTCAGATACACACTAATTCAAGAGTTAATGAAAAGGCTGACATGGAAAATCCAACATCCATAGAAAATTTAGGGTATGATTCCCTTTAACAGAACTTGAAACTAAATCTTACACTACAACCTGAAAATAAATTCCACCAATTTGAGCTGAAACTTTGCCTAAAACCTTAAATAATGGAAGTAAGTATACCAAATTCATCAATAATATGTCGGGGAGAGCCTTACCAATTACTAATCGCAACTATCTCATATAAAACTCTTTCAAACAATACCGAGGTCTTGAAATAGTGTATCGCAAAACACAAAAACTAAATTTTACACATCAACAAACAGGAATATGTAAATAAAGAAATTTAATCCACCATTTAACCTAAAAAATTTCTTAAAACCCTAAATTATAGAAGAAACATATGTCAAATGCAACAAGAAATATTGGGAGAAAAATTGGGAGAGCCTTACCGGTTATTAAACTCAAATATCTCATATAAAACACTTGAAAACTACATGAGTGTCCTGTAATTTCTTATGTGTTGAACTCATAAACTACAAATAGTTTCAATTCTATGGATATTAACAACCTTTACAAGATATTGTTCGATTTCCAGGGAGTAAACAAGAAGAACGAAAACGAAAATCCATTGTGATGACTCTCACTGTTCAAAACCATTAAAACAAGATTTTATTCAACCATTCAGTGCCAACAAACATAGTTTTAATTGAAGGGGAGGAGGATACCAAATTGAACCTGATCGATCCTGCCATTAAATGTTATAAGATATGGCGGTTGAGTTCATGGGTTACTAATGATTCGCTATTCAATTTCCTAAAATACCATTGTACAAAGGCAAAGGCTCTGGTTGAGTTCAGTGATTGCTAACGATTCTCCATTCAATTTACTGAAATACCATTGTACGAAGGCAAAGGCTCAGGGTTCTGGATGTGAAGGAATGGATGCAGACATGACATCCAGAGTTATATATGCCCATGCGATGGGTGGCCATATGGTAGATGTTGGTTACATGGGATAGGGTTATGGAATTAGGTCTAATAAAGACTCTAAGGGGGCATTTAATAACCTATAGCTTACCATATATTGGTTGCCATGATATATGTTCTCATCAATTGTGGTTTCCAATATAAATAGAGAAGTGTATTAAACATTTTTCTCTACTCATGAAACATACATCATCATCGGATTCCTATCACTAAGAGGTGTAAAATTGACATAAATTTTGTCGAAAATGGACTCCTACTACTTCAGGCCCTCAAAGAATCTTTTAATACCCTCAAGATTCCCTAAGATTATGTTTTGTAGGGAATCTCCAAATCTATTGCTCAGATGGTCATTTTGAATTTACCGTCGTGTTTTGTGCAAAATTCTAGTTAAAATGATTGTAAACTTCATAGCATTCTGATAAAATGGAATTTTACCTCCCCATTGAATCTTTCAAGAATCAAAGAATATTCTCTGCAAAAGATTACATGTATTGAAAAATGTGCCTGCAAATGGTTCTGCCTTACTATGGGGTCGTGGTTCTGCACTCTTGCTTTGCTAGTCCGCCCTTGCTCTGCCTCCTATGCAAATGAGTTTTAGGTTTTTATATAATTTTTTGGGCAAAGTTAACCACGAATGCATCGTTGGCGCAATGGTAAAAAAAACTAATTGATTCGACCGGGTTGGGGGATAATATTCCGCCTCTCTGATAATAGTCGTTGTTTGTTTTTATGTTTGGGCAAGTTTTTAAAATATATATAACCATGTCATGTTGTGGTTGTGGCATATAATCGTTATGGTTGTGGCATATAATCGTTCGATTGAATTGGAGGCGTGTTATATATGTGTGTGTTTAATTTTGGCTGATGGTTTGGTTGGTTGTTTGACGGTTCGTTGGCTTTCCCATGGAGTGGTCCGACCTACATAGCTAGGCAGGTTCGATTCCCCCCAACCCACTTAAATGTGGTGCCATATCAGTGGTAATAGATTATTTATGGTGGTGGGTCCGCTCCACGTGGCCCCGACCCAACTCTCTTTAACCAACATATAATTGTTGTAGTGGCCCCTTTTTTTAGTGTAGAAGTTTCTGGATTCTAACAGGGTTGACAACCCGCCCCCTAGCGACATATTTTTTATTTTTTTTATTGTAATAAGGTCCGACAGGGGTGGTGGGGGTTATGTCACACCACTCCATTTTTTAATATATTTTTCGTTATTTTAAACCAAATTGTCATTTTTAATTTTAACATAAATAAGGGTCACTAGGAAAATTAACTAGGCCACAATTTTGCCCATTTTCAGGAGCTGGGTTCCTTGCTGTTTAGTAGTGAATTTGTGGAACACTTAAATCTGGCTCGGTGCCCAACCTTGACCGAAACTTCTCTTACCATTTTAAAACCATAATAACCATGAATGTAAATTATATGTTTTCCTAATCAAAATTTACAAAATTTCCATAGTGAAGAAAATCAATATATATAAAATAAATAGTTAAAAATGAGTTATCATTGCAAAACATTCCTAAAGATGATAGTTTTCCATTATTATTATTTGCAGGTTAATGTTATACTTGGAAGATACATTTAGTTTATTTAATATATATTTAAATGCTATGGACAATGATTAAATTATTTGCATTCACAATTTTTAAATTATTGTTCAATCTCCAATTTTAAGGTTTGAATATGGAAATATGGAAGTTTTTGTGATAATATTAAAAAAAGATAAGAAAATTGTAATCCAGAAAAGAAGTTGAGGTGGGAAGTTGTTGATAGTTTTAAAATTTTATTCAAACTCAAATTTGCCCTTTTCTTTCTCACTGGATGTGATCTGAATAACCTTATTTCCTCCTTGAGGTCCTCAAAGAAAATATCAAAGACCAAACTTTGATCTCATCACTTTATTTTATTTTTTCAAATGAAAATATTAATTTCTAAAATTATAAACTTTATGAGTTATAAAGCCAATTCAACTAAATAAATTATTTATCATAATTTTCTTAATTTTAGACTTCAGAAGAATTTAAAAATGTCAAAATAGATAAAATTTTAAGATATATTTTGCATGCATGGACACAATGCCTATGCATAGATACCTATTTGAGCTACAATTTTAAGAGATGCCATAAACATCATGGCCAATATGATCACTATCATATCGTATACATTTTTTTCTTCAAAATCTAACTCTCAAACATTTTCTCCTCTATGGCACAAACATGTGATAAAAGAATAATGGGACCCTTTTTTTATTAGTAACCAAATGTTTAACATATGCTAATAGACATATAAAGTTAGGGTTAGGGTTTTTGCATGTGATTCCAATAAATGTAAGGATTTCAATCCTCTAAAATCTAAATGTGACATCCACTAGATACCATGGTGATTAACACTATATGTCGAAATAGGAAGGGATGCAATTAAAATTCAGCTGGATGGAGGAAGTAGCAGAGATCAATTCTCTCTTGCACTCATCATGGAGCTGAAATTCATGGTATATATTCAGGGTTAATCATGTTCTTTTGAAACTCAAACCAATCTCCAACTCTCCAGTGTTAATGGTGCTCTTTATACATTAATCTCACTAGGTTATTTGTCACTCGAATCTCGTGACGATTCCAAAGAATAAGCTACGATTCAAAAGTTAAAAGATCTATATCTATATAATAAAGTAAAAATGAATCTTAATAAGTAGAAATTTTGTTATATGTTTTTTAATATATATATAATTCTAGTTTATATATCACATTTTTCTTATAAATAATTATAATAATTTAAAACAAATTATAATTTAATTAATCTATAGAATTTAATTAATTTATATAATTTTGACAATGTAAAATATATAAGTAAACAAGTATTTTAATACTATTCATATGTACCATTTATTTTATGTAACTGTATTTAAAAAAAAATTGTGCACATAGAAGATAAAGTAAGGCATTCACTCACGTGAAAAACTATTCTCTCATAAATTTAACATTGCATAGACTAAAAATACCATTATCTTGTGAAAAGTCATTGACATTTTATATATTAAAATAGAGACGGTAATGTGAGGAAGATGTTTGCCATGTAAATTTAAGTTGAATGTGTAATTTGAATGTACTATTATTGGTGTTTGTGGATCAATGCGCTAGTAGCTAAATTGTAATTTTAAAATTTTGCTGGAGTTAAACTTTCACTACTTCACATGCTTTAGGAATGAAGAGGAGTAACGCTTGTTTCTTAACCAATATTCTTGAAAATAAATTTTAACGATACAAAGCATATTCAGACACATACTCAGCCAATAAAATATTCAGATACACACCAACTCAAGAGTCAATGAAAAGTTTTACATGGAAAACCCAACGTCCATAGAAAATTTAGGGTACGGTTCCCTTTAATAGAACTTGAAACTAAATCTTACACTACGACCTGAAAATTAATTCCACCAATTCAACCTGAAATTTTGCTTAAAATATTAAATAATGGAAGTAAGTATACCAAATTCATGAAGAATATGACGGGGAGAGCCTTACGAGTTATTAACTGCAACTACCTCATATAAGACGCTTGCAAACAACACCGACGTCTTGAAATACTGTATCGAAAAACACAGAAACTAAATTTTACACTTCAACAGACAGGAATATGTAAATAAAGAAATTTATTCCACCATTCAACCTAAAAAATTGCTTAAAACCTTAAAGAATAGAAGAAAAGTATGTCAGATGCAACAAGAAAATTTGGGAGAGCCTTATCGATTATTAACCTCAACTATCTCGTATAAAATGCTTGCAAACTACATGCGTGTCTTGTAATTTCTTATGTGTTCAACTCATAAACTGCAAATAGTTTTAATTTTGTGGATATTAACAACCTTTACAAGATATTTCTCGATTTCAAGGGAGTAAACAAGAAGAACGAAAAATAAAATCCATTGTGATGACTCTCACTATTCAAAACCATGAAAACAAGATTTTATTCAACCATTCAGTGCCAACGAACACATTTTTAATTGAAGGGGAGAGGATACCAAATCGAACCCGATCGATCCTACCGTTAAATGTTATAAGATATGGCGGTTGAGTTCATTGATTGCTAATGATTCACTATTCAATTTCCCAAAATACCATTGTACAAAGGTAGAGGCTTTGGTTGAGTTCAATGATTGATAACGATTCTCCATTCAATTTCTTGAAATACCATTGTACGAAGGCAGAGGTTCGAGGTTCAGGATGTGATGGAATGGATGCATACATGGCATCTAGAGTTATATATGCCCATGCGATGTGTGGCCATATGGTAGATGTTGGTCAGATGGGATACGGTTATGGAATTGAGGTCTAATAAAGACTTTAAGGGGGCATTTAATATCCTATAGCTTACCATATATTGGTTGCCATGATCTATGTTCTCATCAATTGTGGTTTTCAGTATAAATGGAGAAATGTATTAAACATTCTTCTCTGCTAATGAAACATACATCACGATCGGGTTCCTATCACTGAGAGGTGTAAAATTGACATAATTTTTTTTGAAAATGGACTCCTGCAACTTTAGGCCCTTAAAGTATCTTTTGGTGCCCTCAAGATTCCCTAAGATTCTGTTTTGTAGGGAATCTCCAAATCTACTACTCAGATGGTCATTCTGAATTTACCATCACGTTCTGTGCAAAATTCTGGTTAAAATGACTGTAAACTTCATATCATTGTAACCAAATGGAATTTTACCTCCCCATGGAATCAATGAATATCCTCTGCAAAAGATTACGTGTCTTGAAAAATTTGCCCGCACATGGTTCCACCTTACTATGGGGTCGTGGTTTCGCACTCCTACTCCACTAGTCCACCCTTGCTCTGCCTCCCGTGAAAATGAGTTTTAGGTTTTTATATAATGTTTTGGGAAAATTTAACCATGAATGAATCATTGTTGCAATGGTAAAAAAAAGTAATTGGTTGGAGAGGGGTCGGGGGATAAAATCCCGCCTCTGTGATAATAGTCGTTGTTTGTTTTTATGTTTGGGCACGTTTTTAAAATATATATAGCAATGGAATGTTGCAGTTATGGCATGTAATGGCTAGATTGAATTGGAGGCACGTTATATATGTTCCTGTTTAATTTTGGGTGATGGTTTGGCTGTTTGTTTGACGGTTAGTTGGGTTTCCCATGGAGTGGGATGACCTACATAGCCAGGTGGTTTTGATTCCCCTCGACCCACTTAAATGTGGTACCATATCGGTGGTAATATCATATTTATGGTGGGGGGGGTGGGGTGTTCTGGTCCACGCGGCCCCAACCCAACCCTCTTTAACCAACATATAATTGTTGTTGTGGCCCTTTTTTTAAGTAGAAGTTTCTAGATTTTGGCAGGGTTGACAACCCACCCCCCCAATGATATATTTTTAATTTTTTTTATTGTAATAAGGTCCGACGGGGGTGGCGGGGGTCATGGCCCACCACTCCATTTTTTAATATATTTTTCATTATTTTAAAACAAATTGTCATTTTTAATTTTAACACAAATAACAGTGACTAGGAAAATTAACAAGGCCACAATTTCGCCTATTTTTGGGAGCTGAGTTCCTTGCCGATTAACAGTGAATTTGTGGGACACTTAAACCTGGCCTAGTGCCCAACTTTGACAAAAACTTCTTTTACCGTTTTAAAACCATAATAGCCATGAATGTAAATTAGATGTTTTCCTAATCAAAATTTCCAAAATTTCCATAGTAAAGAAAACCAATATATATAAAATAAATAGTTAAAAATGAGTTATCATTGCAAAACATTCCTAAAGATGATAGTTTTCCATTATTCTTATTTTCAATTTAATGTTATACTTGGAAGATACGTTTAGTTTATTTAATATATATTTAAATGATATCGAGCATGATTAAATTATTTGCATTCATAATTTTTAAATTATTGTTCAATTTCCAATTTTAAAGCTTGAAAATGGAAATATGGACATTTGAGTGATAATATAAAAAAATAAAAGAAAATTGTAATGCATAGAAGAAGGTGAGATGGGAATTTGTTGATAGTTTTAAAATTTTATTTAAACACAAATTCACCTTTTTCTTTCTCACTCGATGTGATTTCTAATGTGTTTTTCACTCACTCATTACAATAATCTAAAATTTAGTGAATAACCCTATTTCCTCCTTGAGATCTTCAAAGAAAATATCAAAGATCAAACTTTGATCTCATCACTTTATTTTATCTTTTCAAATGAAAATATTAATTTTCAAAATTATAAAATTTATGAGTTATAAAGCCAATACAACTAACTAAATTATTTATCATAATTTTGTTAATTTTAAACTTAAGAATAATTAAAAAATGCCAAAATAAGTAAAACTTTAAGGTATATTTAGCTTGCATGGACACAATGCCTATGCATAGATACCTATTTGAGCTACAATTTTAAGAGATGCCATAAACATCATGGCCAATCTGATCACTATCAGATCTTATACATTTTTTTCTTCACTATCCAACTCTCAAAGATTTTTTCCCCTATGGAACAAATATGTGATAAAAGAATAATGGGACTTTTTTTTATTAGCAACCAAGTGTTTAACATATGCTAATAGACATCTAAAGTTATGGTTATGGTTTTTGCATGTGATTCTAATAAATGTCAAATATTTCAATCCTCTAGAAGCTAAATGTGACATCCACTAGATACCATGGTGATTAGCAATGTATGTCAAAATAGGAAGGGATACAATTGAACTTCAGCTGGATGGAGGAAGTAGTAGAGATCAGTTCTCTCTTGCACTCATTACGGGGTTGAAATTCATGGTACATTTTTTTTCTATTCCATCCTATTCCCGCTCTCAGAAAGTTTAGTTTTCCTGTATCTTTCATTTTTTTTGTGCAATCATATTCATTAATTTCTTGAGCATGGAAATGATGGTTGTGTTCCATTTTGAACTAGGAGTTATGTACAATGAACCTGGATCGCTATCATTTCTTGTGGACTACATTTTTTTCTCAAAATACCTAGTGGAATGAGAATTGGGTTCTATTTTAGCTGGGCTTCCTCCAAATTGTTATTACGTCTAGTTCTGAGACCACTTCTCTAGCGATACTTCTATTATTCTAGTAATCTCATTCATTTCTATTAATTTCTTTAGCTTTCCAATGGGGGTTCGATTATGTTGTGATGGAGACTTCCCTTGGATCAATAACTCATTAGTTCTGGTAATTTGACTCCATCTCCAACATCTATTACAGAAGCCAAACTAGGCCACATAGTAACTCCATGTTTCTCTTCTCTAGGCTGATTACTTTAGTTTCTCAATTGTGTAGTATAACTCACGTGTCTACTTATTATAGTTAGCTTAACTTGATTGTCTGTCATATTTAATCAAATAGGAGTGTTTGATATTCAAATTCCAACGCCATTTCTATATATTCAAGCTTAATCATGCTCTTTTTCAACTCAAACCAATGTCCAACTCATTGATCATACTCTTTTGAAACTCAAAGAAATATCCAACTCATTAATCATGATCTTTTGCAACTCAAACCAAGTTCACTCGCAAGTTGGAGAAAGATATTTAATCACTAATCACAGTGTGTGTGAAAGCACGAGTTTTGGTATTTTTGTGGAAGAATAGATAAACGAGTGGCAATTGAGGGTGGCACCTCACACAACTTGTGCCCCACTCTACGATAGCTAATTTCAATTAATGTGGAAATGTTCATAATAGAGATTCTGAGTGTTAAATTAGATTTATTCAAAATATTTAATTTAGTTATATATTAAAAATATAATTTAAATAATTAAAACTTAAAATTTTATTAAAAAATAAAAAAATTATTATAAAATTTGAAATACAAATTATAAAATCATGTATTTATTTGTAAACAGAATCCCATATGAATAAGAAAGAACAAGCTGTTATATTAAGCAATTATATAATAGAACCAAACTATGAGATTATCATCAAGTCATTCACTTTTATAGTAAAGAAGTAATTTGCTTCTTTGAAAGGAAAGGACATACAAAAGCTCATAAAACTTATAACATGTATAGGTAATTGATAACTATCATGTAATTTTAAACTTGAGAAACAACAGAAGAAATTAATTTGCAGTCTTCTAATCCATTAGATCCTTCAAGCATAAAAACAACCATTAAACATAAACTATTCAATTATTTAAATCTAG
This sequence comes from Pinus albicaulis, assembly GCA_034641835.2. Taxonomy (NCBI): domain Eukaryota; kingdom Viridiplantae; phylum Streptophyta; class Pinopsida; order Pinales; family Pinaceae; genus Pinus; species Pinus albicaulis. Next base: position 438,809,972 of record CM076574.1, on the reverse strand, counting down.
CAATTGCACTGTATGTTGCAAAAGAAACGTCGTAAGGAAATAGCATAGGAAAGAGTAGCCTATTAGAAATAAGAAGGCAATAGCATAGGAAAGAGTAGCCTAGAAGAAATAAAATGTTGCAGAGAACAAGTCATCGTGAAGGAATGAAAGGAAAATTTTGCTTCGATGGAAGCAAGTCGTGGAGGTTTCAAAGATATTGATGATAAGAGTTATCAACCAAAAAATTTTGTTATAGATTTTGAGATAGGAAATTGGGGGTCAAAACATATATCTAAACTAACATAATATGTTCACATATATATAAATTTTGTTATAGATATTGAAATAGGAAATTGGAGGTGAAAATCCTTTGGTGATTAATAATCCAGCACATAACTTAAATAAGATATTTTAAATACATTCAAGTACAGCCTATCTAGCATAGATGTAAATAAAGAGATTTTTTATTAAAAAAAATAGAGTTTACTTCAAGTTTATCTACATATCTGAGAGCCAATTGCATGCTTATCAGAAATTGTATATGAAGAACAATAGTCTTGGTATACAAGAAAGTGAATGCCATTTTAATATGGAGACATTTTTGGAAGGAGATATTGTTCTTTATTTTATGGTTCATTTTCTTAACTCCAAACTTGGTTTATTCTTTCTCTATATACTTACGAAAAAAAATACAATGTAAATTCACAAATTTAAATTATAGTTTTATATTTCATAATTACAAATCTAGTTTCTTATTAAAATATTTTACACATCCTAGGTTATTCTAAATTGATCAAGAGTATAGAATTATTAGGGTGGTGTTCTATGTGCACTAAAATTCCCATGAGGTCCATCACAATGTATGGGGTTCATTGCAACCTTGGATATATTCTGTGAATTGTTGTGATTTTTTGCTTGTGGCTACAACTTAGTTTTGGTTTTCACCTAGTTATCATGATTCAAAACTTTGTTATCATCTTCGATCCTTATAGCATTATATATATTATGTGAGCTAATGTGATGTTTTGTTTGTCACAATGATTCAAAAATCAGTCATTATACCACAATATTGACTTTCTTGTTGTCTGTTTTTTTATCTTACTAAAATATTTTACACATCCTAAGTTATTCTAAATTGATCAAGAGTATAGAATTATTAGGGTGGTGTTCTATGTGCATTAAAATTCCCATGAGGTCCATCACAATGTATGGGGTTCATTCCAACCTTGGATATATTATGTGAGTTGTTGAGATTTTTTGCTTGTGGCTACAACTTAGTTTTGGTTTTCACCTAGTTATCATGATTCAAAATTTGTTATCAACTTAGATCCTTATAGCATTATATATACTATGTGAGCTAATGTGATGTTTTGTTTGTCACAATGATTCAAAAATCAATTATAATACCAGAATATTGACTTTATTTTTATCTGTTTTGTTTATGAACCCCTTAAAAAAACCAAAGGAACATTAGATTTTATAGTGTGATCTCCCTAGCATGGGTGGGGGTTTCAAAAATTGGTGTAAATTGAGTGGTTATTGTTAGAAATTGTTGTATAAGATGGGAAATTTGGATGGTTTGTAGACAATATGGATGTCATAACATATATTCTTTTTGAATTTTTTAATGTCTCTGGCCACCATGTATCTAATAGGATCCATTTCAACTAAGAACATCAATAAATCACTATGTGAATGATAACTTGTGACATCCCTAGCCATTTTCTTTTATTATGGATCAAGTTATAAACTAATGACTTGTGAAATCCCTAGCCATTTTCTTTGATTGTGGATCAACTTATAAACTAAAATATACTCTCTCTCTAGAAGACTCTACATTATATATTGGATGGAGGGAAATGTTATGATAAAAATTGTACAAAAAAACCCCTTAAGGTTGTCTCAACTTACTCTATTGTTAATCATAGTGTCAATTTTGTAAAACTACAATCTACAATAAGGACTGAGTGGGCTTTTTCTTTTGTAATTTTTGTTTGGAATTGAAAAATAAATAAATAATTATAAAAGCTAAAATTATGTAGTGGGAAACATTGTTTAAAATTCCAGAATAAAAAGTTGAGTAAGTTTGACATCATATAATATGAAAAATGTTTATTATTAAAATATGTACATAGTTTGTTTTTAACGGAAGAAAGAGTATGTCAGTAGTTACAAACTATTACTATTAAGTAATTAAAGGTAAATTTAGTGTTATTTAAGAAATGAGAATTATGAACATTCATCATTATCGCTCAAGATAAATCATGTCATGTGAAATAATTTGGAAATTTAATAAGATCACATATTTGAGAGTGCAAGCTTCTGTGATCCATAACATATTAGATTATAAATAACACTACTTGTAAGAATAACATTAGCATTGGTGATAGTAATAATAATGATAATATTGGTAAGAATAATTATAACAATAATATTAATATTAGCAATAATAATATTAATAATATATTTAGTAGTAATAACAATAAAAATAATAATAATAGTAATAAATATAATAAAAGAGTTATTAATCTCTCTAGATTCTCTTTTGATTCCTCTGTTTTTTCTTTATTAGGTAAGGGCCTTAATTTCGCTCTTGCTCCTAGAAAAATTCCTCGTGATGATATTATTTGTAGTATAGAATATGGTATTAAAGATTTTTCGGAAAGCTTGTAGGATGTCATTAGGCAGGATTGTGCTATGGCTCTTAGGAAAGCTAAGCCTCCGAAGAGCAATGTTAGCAAAGCTGAATTTATGGCTCTTAAAGCCCTTAATCAGAACCCTGATATTGTTGTCCTCAAGGCTGATAAGGGTGGCGCTACTGTAATCTTGAATAAGGAATATTATAAAGCTGAGATGCTTGACCATATATGTAATAGTGGGAGTTATAAGAAGCTCTCTAAGAACCCTATTAATAAAGTCTCAAAGATTGTGGCCAATGCTATTAAATCTAGTTGCACTGTGGGTTCCATGAGCTCAAAGCTTATTGAAAATAATCCTGTCACCCCTAGGATTTATGGGCTCCCCAAGATTCATAAAGAGGGTGTTACTATCAGACCCATTGTTAATACTATTGGTGGGCCCACTTATCTCCTAGCTAAGTATTTAGCCCGCAAGCTTAAGCCTCTTGTTGGTCAAACAGATTCTTTCATGAAAGATTCTGCTTCTTTTGTTCAAGAGTTAAAAAGCTGGGTTTGTGAACCTAATGACTCTATGGTTAGTTTTGATGTTGTTTCTCTCTACAAGAACATTCCTATCATGGAGGCAGTAGAAGTTATCAGGCGCATCACTGATCTTGATACTGCTAATTTGGTGGAAATTTGCCTCACTTCTAACTTTTTTAGTTTCGAAGGAGAGTTTTTTGAGCAAACCTGTGGTGTCGCCATGGGTTCCCCGCTCTCGCCAGTAGTGGCCAACTTATTTATGAAAGAGTTTGAATCTAGAGCTTTAGCGTCTGCTCCCTTAAAGCCCAAGGTTTGGAAGCGATTTGTAGATGATACTTTCATCAATTGGTCTCATGGACAGCAAGAATTAAAGGCGTTTCATCAGCACTTGAATAATCAATCTGATTCCATTAAGTTCACTATGGAAATGGAGAATGAGGGGAGCCTTCCTTTCCTTGATGTTCTCATCTCTAGAAATACTAATGGCTCTTTCTCGCATCGTGTTTTTTGGAAAAAGACGCACACTGAGCAGTATCTTCACTCTGGTTCTCATCATTTTCCTGCTCAGAAAATTGGAGTCCTAAACACTTTAGCTACAAGAGCTCTTAGAATTTCTGATGATGATCATTTAGATGAGGAAAAGGCCCATCTCCTTGAGGTCTTCGAAGAAAATGGGTATAGTAGGAGTCAGGGTTTGAAGGCTTTCATGAATGTGAGCAAAGTTCCTAGGCAGAAAATGTTGATGGATAATGTTATTGGTAAAGTTCATTTACCTTTTATTCAAGGTACTACTGACAAGATCGCTCGGATTTTAAGGAAGCATAAGATCTCGTCTTCTTTTAAGCCTTTAAACACCATTCGGAGCTCCCTTAAATCGGTTAAGGACAAGTTGGACCCAAAAAGCATGAAAGGTGTTTATTTGATCCCGTGCTCTTGTGGGACTCCCTACATTGGTGAAACTGGTCAATCGATTAATAAGAGGATCCAGGAGCATTCTGCGGATATTAGACTTGGTAGAACCAAGTCCTTAGCGCTAGCTGAGCATACGGAGAAGACGAAGCATCATATTTGTTTGGAAGACGCTAAGGTCCTTGCTAGGGTGGATCATTTCCATCACCAGAAATTTAGGGAGGCGTTAGAGATTGAGAAGAGGCCTTGTACATTGAATCGAGATGATGGATGGAAGGTTAGTAGGTGCTGGATTCCATCTCTTCACTCCTTGTAAAGGTCCTTCCTTTCTTTTTCTTTGGTATTTTTATTTTTATGTTTTTATCCTATTATTATTATTATATGATCTGATATTTATAATTTATTTTATTATTATATTTTTTCTTATTCTAGTTTTAATTTTATTTATTAATGTTTTAACTTATTACTTTATTAATTTATTTATGGTTATTTCCTTTATTTTATTTATTATTATTATTATTATTATTATTATTATTATTTATTTTTTTATTTATTTTTTTATTTTTATTTTTATTTTTTATTTATTTATCTATTTATTTATTATTATTATTATTATTATTATTATTTAATTTTTATTTTTTAATTTTTATTTTTATTTTTTATTTTTTTTTATTTTATTTTTTTATATTTTTTTTTATTTATTATTATTATTATTATTATTATTATTATTTAAACTCAAAATTTTTATTTCTAATTTTATGTATTTATGAATATTTTATTTATTAATTTATTTATTTGTAATTTATTTATTTATTTATTTATTGATTTATTTATTTTTTATATTTAAAATTTATTTATTTATTTATATTTTTATTTATTATTTTATTTTATTTTATATTTAATTTAATTATTATTTATTTATTTATTTTTTAATCCTAATTGAGCATTAATGTATTTATTTATAGATTAATTTTGTTTATTTGGACTTTGACTTTTATTTTTATTTTATTTTTATCTATTTATTTATTATTTTTTGGGGTGTCATTTTAGTTTTTAGTTTTGGTTTTATATTATTTTTAGTTTTGACTAGCATTTTTAGGGTTGGGTTTGTTATGTTTTCTCTTTTTATTTCTATTTTTATTTTTGACCGTTTATTTTTCGTTTTTATTTTTAATTTTAACCGTTCTTGGGTTTTGACCATTGCTTCTCTCCTCATGGTATAAATAGGTTTGTCTGATCAAATTAATCTTCAAACGTCATTTCTATTCTAAATTTTCAGATTTTCTTCTCGAAGATTTATAATCTAAGATCACATATTTTAAAAAAAATCATTATTAATGTATTTTTTTTATATATTAAGAAACACTAATGAATAATAAAACAATTATAACATAAATAATATATAACAAAAAAAACCATGTTTTTTTGGAATAATAAATAGCTGTAACAAAAATAATATAGAACAAGAAAAACTATGTATATTTGGATGTATGAAAATATAGATACATTTTGTTAAGTGAAATTTTAAAAGAATAATGGTTATAAACATTTAAAAATAGTTTTTTTGAATAATTAGTTGGATCAATGAGGTTTGCATATCAAAGCATTTGATCCCTCTTGACTCTTGGTAGATCTAGAGTTAGGCCATCTTAATTTCCCCCTTTAGATAAACCACATTCCACATGAATACCATGAGTCAATACCATGGGTTTTTTTTATAGTTTAGTAAATAATTTTATTAAATAATTAGTTTAGATCTATATTATTGATGAGAGGGATCAATAGGGTTTTCATATCAAGACATTTGATCCTTCTTGGCTCTTGGTAGATCCAGAGTTAGGCCATCTTAATTTCCCCCTTTACATAAACCACATTCCACATGAATACCATGAGTCAATACCATGGGTTGTTTTTATAGTTTAGTATTATTTTTATTTTTTATTTGACCTAGTTAAAATGTTCATTACAATATGTCAATCTTTTTATTTAATTTACTTTTATTTTTAATTTTTTGTAATTTGACAAAGTCACCAAAACGTAAATTCAATCACTTATTAAAAAAAAACTCACATTATAAAAAACATATATAAAACTTTTATTTGTGAATCTAGTGGTCTAAAACATTTCAATCATCTAACATTTGATCCAATGGCTCGACATTGACACAGTGACACCTAGGGGAGTTGTTTTTCACTTCAAAATGTTAACTCCATAGATTATATTTTTATTAACTTTTTCTGTTTTAAAACGATAAAATGATTAACTTCTCTTTTCTTTTTAAAACCATAACCTTATTAACTTCTCTTTTTATTAAATTTTTGTATTTTAAAACCATAGTATTATTAACTTCTCTTATCCTTTTAAAATCATAATTTTATTAAATTTTCTTAGATTTTAAAACCATAATAACCATGAATGTAATTTAGATGTTTTCCTAATCAAAATTTCCAAAATTTTCATAGTGAAGAAAATCAATATATATAAAATAAATAGTTAAAAATGAGTTATCATTGCAAAACATTCCTAAAGATGATAGTTTTCCATTATTCTTATTTGCAAGTTAATGTTATACTGGGAAGATACGTTTAGTTTATTTAATGTATATTTAAATGCTATCGAGCATGATTAAATTATTTGCTTTCAAAATTTTTAAATTATTGTTCAATTTTCAATTTTTAAGTTTGAATATGGAAATATGGAAGTTTGAGTGATAATATAAAAAAATTAAGAAAATTGTAATGACTAGAAGAAGTTGAGGTGGCAAGTTGTTGATAGTTTTAATTTATTTATTTTTTGTAAGCTTCGTAGTACCTTTCTATTCTAGAAATATTAAGGAGAGAGAGTCTTACAAGAAAAAACAAATATAGTGACCTCAACCTGCCTGTAGGAAACCAGGTCTGTTGGCCACCGCATCGAGTTATAAGCAGACCAAAAATGAAATTGTCTTATCCTACCTCTGACAGCTTTTAGAGCTGTAGTATGTCCATAATATTGACAAATAAGAGAATTAATAAAGTTAACAGAGTCAAAAATGAACAAACACGAAAATAGTTAACCAGCTAGATCAACAGAAACCAGAGCATGAACAGTTGGACCTAACACCTATGAATTGTTGTGAGTAAGTTGCAGCTATTTTTCAATCTTACCCACCCTATCATTCAACTGAATCTGTACTTTGAGCATAGCATGCATATCCATCTTCATTTGTTGCATTTCAAATGGAATAGAAGAGGTGAGACTCTTATCCTCCTTAGTTGCCATAGCCTTGGCAAGCAGACATTTCATCTTCTAGTAAGTCTTTACTGACTGTTGAAAAAGAGAAACACGACCCCGAGTACTACCTGGATCAGTTAAGAAATCCATATGGGAAAGCTGAGCTTCCATATCCTCCTCCTCACTATCTATATGAACTTCCCAGCCATGTATTTTTTACTTAATGTTATCATGATTCCCTGATTTATAAACCTGAGCAAGCTCTTGCAACACCCCCGTATTAGATTTCCTGCCACGCCTACTCATGCGAGCCCCAGGAGTAGGTAGCCTACCTCTTTTCAGCTTCATTGGCTGCCCCTTCACCATACTGGAAATGAAAGAGCTTGGAGAAAGGCCTGTGGCCAGAAGTACGTCAGAAAGAAGATAAGTTAAAACATAAGAAAGTGCCATTGCTACGAACACAACGCACAGAGCCTTACCACACAAATTGTCATATAAATGAAGCTGTAACCAACCCAGACCACAAAGAACCTTATAATGATGTTCAACAGATAGAAGAACAAGGATCCAACCAAGAGCGAAAGTACAGAGAAGACTATGGCCATAAGGAAGACCAAGAAAAGATGGAACAGATTCGAAACCCTCTGTAATATAAAGAACCACCATTGAAACCATACCATAGCCACTTATAAAAGAGTGAAAACCATGCATATGCATGCAGTTGAAACTAAACGCAGGAAACAAAGAGTGCAATTGCCCAGAACGTATTGGATGAAGCCGAGAATGCATGCAAGGCAGAAGCAGAGATTCGGAACCCTTTGTAATATAAAGAACCACCAACAAAACCATACCATAGCCACTTACAAAAGAGCAAAATCCATGCATGCAGTTGAAATGAAACGCAGTAAACACAGAGTACAGATTCCCATAACGTATTGGATGAAGCCGGGAATGCATGCAAAGAAGAAGCGGATTTCCAATTTGGAGAAAACTCCCATAGAGGGATTTTTCATAAGCAAGATTATCCACTGTAAAACCCAACAAAAGAAACAAGCCCAGAAAATGCAGAGGTGGAACTTGACAATCTCGAAGAGAAAGGAACATGACGAGAACAAAACTAACCCAATAAACCCAAGACCAACAAGGGGGGCTGTGGAAGTTAGGCTCGACATAGATATTACCCAAATTCCTAGTCCGAAACCAAAACCATCTTGATAAAACACAATGATACGCCTCTAGCCAATGATTCAAATCAGACGAAAACAAAGGTGACAGAGTTTAAAAAAAAACACGAAAAGTGGGCATGGAAGGCAATGTTGTTATTACATACCACGATCTTCGGCAGAGAATGCGCGCTCTGAGATCTGAAGTTGTCGCCTTCAATGGAACGCCGATGCAAGGTCGGAACAGAGACTGAAGAATAATAACGAAACTAACCATACAACTATTCAACCACCAGATATAAGCTTGATTGAATGCATCTGACAGAGCATTAATATGAAGAGCTCGCTGGCACATGGAGTGCAAATGTTGAAGTACTTACTGCATTATAATATCACATGGGGCAGCAAGACATCCGCCACGTGGATATGCATAGCCCGAATCAACTGTCAGGCACCCCGATCAGGGGGGTTGATAGTTTTAAAATTTTATTCAAACTCAAATTTGCCTTTTTTTTTCGAGTGGATGTGATCTCTAATGTGTTTTTCACTCACTTATTACAACAATTTATAATTTCCTGAATAACCTTATTTCCTCCTTTAGATTCTCAAAGAAAATATCAAAGACCAAAGTTTGATCTCATCACTTTATTTTATTTTTTAAATTGAAAATATTAATTTCTAAAATTATAAAATTTATGAGTTATAAAGCCAATTCAACTAACTAAATTATTTATCATAATTTTCTTAATTTTAGACTTAAGAAAATTAAAAAATGTCAAAATAATAAAATTTTAAGATATATTTTGGATGCATGGACACAATACCTATGCATAGACACCTATTTGAGCTACAATTTTAAGAGATGACATAAACATCATGGCCAATATGATCACTATCAGATCTTATACATTTTTTTCTTCAATATCTAATTCTCAAAGATTTTCTCCTCTATGGAACAAATATGTGATAAAAGAATAATGGGATCCTTTTTTTATTAGTAACCAAGTGTTTAACATATGCTAATAGACATCTAAAGTTAGGGTTAGGATTTTTGCATGTGATTCCAATAAATGTCAAAGATTTCAATCCTCTAAAATCTAAATGTGACATCCACTACATACCATAGTTTTTGGAGTTAATGATTACATACCATATTTCAGAAGTTGGTTTGTGATGGTTGAGAAATTTTCTCAACCTCTCTGTCTAATTGAGAATAAGTTGGATCTCAAAAACTCTATTTAATAGAGTAATTTGAATGTAATCAGGGTGTGTGAGTGTGTTTACACATACACCATTTGTACATAATATATGATTGTGTTTTTGTAATTGTGTGATTTTAGCAATTTCTATCATGGTATCGGAGCATTAAGCTCAAACTGGGTTTGTTGAATAGGTGTAATAGAGAGTAAAAATATTTGTTGATTTAAATAGACGCTGCCTACGCATGAACCAGATCTGCTAGCTCGAACGACCGTTGTCTATGTGTGAATGCATTAAACATTGCATACGGTGGATCAACTTATTTTGTATACAATCATGTTGTGACCACTGCAATTTACTGCTATGTGTTGCTGTGTTGAAACCTATTTCGAGATATGCATCAAAAAGGCATTGAAACCTATAATCGATAATTGCAAAGAGCCGTGGAGTTATGAAAGCGTGTGGAGCCAGTTTTGTTGTATATTTTATCTGAGTTGGTTATTTTATCTAAGGCCATGTCATTCCAATCTAAGGTTACAACAAGAAGCAAGATCTCTCGCGATTAGCGTACAAGTCATACACGGGGAAATGAAAAAATCTCTAACAAATCCGAAGACCTACAGCAATATTAAAACCCAGGAAAACCCAGTTTGTCAAGAACCCAAATATCAAGCGACGGAATCCAACACCGGTATCCTGATTATTCCTCCAAAACAATCGAGGGCACACACCATATCAAGGAAAATTAGGTCTCCAACGCATGTAGGAGATAATATTTTTTGCAGTACAATACTGCGGTCCCTCACAATGAAATGCAAACTAGTTTCTCCTTCAGCCTGCCCTGCCAATAGACTGACCTCAAATCTCTCGAAGGGCCACGATCATGACATCGTGGGTAGTGATACATTCCCTTGCTAACTCTGAGGTTACCACCAAGAGCTTCAAAGCTGAGTTGGAGGAGAATGATGTGTTCATAGCGTTGAGCCAGAGTTATAATCATTTTATTAATATATATATTAGTTTTATAAATTAAGTTATGATGAATTTCATAGAAATTTCATGATGTAATAGTTGAATCTAGATACATTTCATATTTAGACAGCTCTTCTATACAACTAGCGAATACAGTGGTTTGCACCCATGTATCTCGGTAGATGGGAGCTCGTCCATAAAATGACTAGCAATTCAGCTATGTGTTTGAACCAGTATTTAAAAGATCGAGTGGCAGTAAGGCTCAATATGGATGGTTGTCTAGATAGCATTGCAGTTGCAGATCTAGGGAAGGATCCCTCGTTAGTGGTAGACGTGGAAGTGGTATCCTAATGAGGTTATGTGATAGATTGGGATGTTGTCCAGTAATTGACTTCGGGAGGTCCTTGATTCGGGAGTTGAGGAAGTGAACTCGGGAATCCAAATTGCCAACTACACATTTCCGAGGGTTATGAGGCAACTTGATGGAGCATCTACTGATAAGCTTGATTATTTTGTTATTTATGAGTGAATTCAATAAATTCATGTAATTTAATCATTAAGGGGGGATGTTGGAGTTAATGATTACATACCATATTTGAGAAGTTGGTTTGTGATGGTTGATAAATTATCTCAACCTCTCTGTCTAATTTAGGCATAAGTTGGATCTCATAAACTCTATTTAATAGAGTAATATGAATGTAATCAGGGTGCGTGAGTGTGTTTATACATACACCATCTGTGCATAATATATGATTATGTTTCTGTAATTGTGTGATTTTAGCGATTTCTATCAATAGTGATTAACACTATATGTCGAAATAGGAAGGGATGCAATTGAACTTCAGTTGGATGGAGGAAGTAGCAGAGATCAATTCTCTCTTGCACTCATGGCGTGGCTGAAATTCATGGTACATTTTTTTTATATTCCATCCTATTCTCGCTCTCGGAAACTTTAGTTGTCCTATATCTTTCATTTTTGTTGTGCATTCATATTCATTAATTTCTTGAGCATGGAAATATGGGTCGGGTTCTCTTGTGAACTAGGAGTTATGTACAACGAACCTGTCATTTCTTGTGACTACATTTTTCTCTCAAATGCCCTAGTGGAATGAGAATTGGGTTCTCCTTTAAGTTGGGCTTCCTCCAAATTGTTATTATGTCTAGTTTTGAGATCAGTTCCATACTTCTATTATTCCAGTAATCTCATTCATTTTCTGTTAATTTCTTTAGCTTTCCAATGGATCTTCTATTATGTTGTGATGGAGACTTCCCTTGAATCAATAACTTCTATAGTTCTTGTACTTTGACTCCAACTCCAACATCTGTTACAGAAGCCAAACTAGGCCACATAGTAACTCCAGGTTTCTCTTCTCTAGGCTGATTACTTTAGTTTCTCAATTGGTTTAGTATAAATTATAATTAATAATCTAGGAAGTTTATTTTTTCACCTCAAAATGTTAGGTGCGTAGATTATAATTAATAATCTCCAACGTTTATTTTTTCACTTCAAAATGTTAATTGCGTAAATTATAATTAATAATCTCGAAGTTTATTTTTTCACTTCAAAATGTTAACTGCGTAGATTATAATTAATAATCTAGAGAGTTTATTTTTTCACTTCAAAATGTTAATTGCGTAAATTATAATTAATAATTTCGAAAGTGTATTAGATTATAATTTTATTAACTTTTTTCATTTTAAAACCATAATATTATTAATTTTTCTTAACTTTAAAACCCATAATCTTATTAACTTCTCTTACCATTATAAACCCATAATAATCATGAATGTAAATTGGATGGTTTCTTATCCGAAATTTCATTTTGAAGAAAATCAATATATAAAATAAATAGTTAAAAATGAGTTGTCATTCCAAAACAATCCTAAAGATGATAGCTTTCTGATTATTCTTATTTGCAAGGTTAATGCTATACTTGGACTATACCCTTATTTTATTTAATATATATTTAAATGCTATCGAGCATGATTAGATTATTTGCATTCACAATTTTCATATTATTGTTCAATTTCCAGTTTTAACATGTGAATATGGAAATATGGAAGTTTTAGTGATAATATATTTTCATATTATTGTTCAATTTCCAGTTTTAACGTGTGAATATGGAAATATGGAAGTTTTAGTGATAATATAAAAAAGTCAAGAAAATGGTAATGCACAGAAGAAGTTGAGGTGGGAAGTTGGTTGTTGATAATTTTAAAATTTTATTCAAACTCAAATTCATTTTTTTCTCTTTTAATGGATGTGATCTCTAATGTGTTTTTCACTCACTCATTACAACAATTTATAATTTTCTAAGTAATCTTATTTTTTCTTTGAGATTGTCAAAGAAAATATGAGAGAAAAAACTTCGCTCTCATCACTTTATTTTATTTTTTCAAATGGAAATATTAATTTCCAAAGTTATAAACTTTATGAGTTATAAAGCCAATACAACTAGCTAAATTATTTATCATAAGAGTTAAAAAATGCCAAAGTAAGTAAAATTTTAAGATATATTTCGCATGCATGGACACAATGCCTATACATAGATATCTATTTGAGCTACAATTTTAAGAGATGCCATAAACATCATGACCAATATGATCACTATCAAATCTTATACATTTTTTTCTTCAATATCCAACTCTCAAAGATTTTCTTCCCTATGAAACAAAAAAGTGATAAAAGAATAATGAGACCATTTTTTATTAGCAACCACGTGTTTAACATATGCTAATAGAAATCTAAAATTAGGGTTAGAGTTTTTTCATGTGACTCCAATCAATGTCAATGATTTCAATCCTCTAAAATAGTTTTAAAAATCCACACATAAATAAATTAACCTTATCGGTAATAAAAGCTAATGTGACATCCACTAGATACCATGGTGATTAACACTATATGTCGAAATAGGAAGGGATGCAATTGAACTTCAGCTGGATGGAGGAAGTAGCAAAGATCAATTCTCTCTTACACTCATGGCATGGCTGAAATTCATGGTGCATATTGTTTATATTCCATCCTATTCCCGCTCGCCGAAATTTTAGTTGTCCTATATCTTTCATTTTTGTTGTGCATTCATATTCATTAATTTCTTGAGAATGGAAATATGGGTCGGGTTCTGTTGTGAACTAGGAGTTATGTACAACAAACCTGTCACTTCTTGTGGACTACATTTTTCTCTCAAAAGTCCTAGTGGAATGAGAATTGGGTTCTATTTTAAAGTGGGTTTCCTCCAAATTGTTATTATGTCCAGTTTTAAACCAGTTCTCTAGCAGTTCTTCTATTATTCTAGTAATCTCATTCATTTTTGTTAATTTCTTTCACTGTCCAATGGGGTTCGATTATTAACTCAAATAGTTCTTGTACTTTGACTCCAACTCGAACATCTGTTACAAAATCCAAACTAGGCCACATAGTAACTCCAGGTTTCTCTTCTCTAGAGTGATTAGTTTCTCAATTGGTTTAGTATAACTCATGTGTCTACATATTATAGTTTGCTTAACTTGGTTGTCTCATATTTAATCAAGTAAGAGTGTTTGATATTCAAAGTTCAACGTCATTTCTATATATTCAGGGTTAATCATGTTCTTTTGCAACTTAAACCAACTCGTTAATCATGTTCTTTTGCATCTCAAACCAATGTCCAACTCGAAACCATCTCGCTTCTTTGATTCAGATTTGAAATTTTGATTTTGGCGTATGTTGCAGGAAATTATTAAACACGTATTTTAACTTTTCAATGTGAATTGGTTTCGTGTGTTTGTTAATGAAGAGACTGTGTTTGCAACAGAGGTAATAGTCTTCTTTTAATGTCTAAGTTCACTCGCAAATTGTAGATAGATATTTAATCACTAATCATAGTATGTGTGAAAGCACGAGTTTTGGGATATTTGTGGAAGAAGAAAACATAAACGAGTGGCAATTGAGAGCTGCACCTCACACAACCTGTGCCTCACTCTAAGATGGCAAATTTCAATTAATGTGGAAATATTTATAACAAAGAGTTTGAGCTTTAAATTAGATTTATTCAAAATATTGAATTTAGTTATATATTAAAAATATAATGAAAATAATTAAAACTCAAAATTTTATTAAAAAATAAAAAAACATTATAAGAATTGAAATAAAAATCATAAAATCGTATATTTATTTGTAAACAGAATCCCATGTGAATAAGAAAAAACAAGTCATTATATTATGCAATCATATGATAGAAGCCATGCAATTCTTATAAAGCCATGAAAAAAAATAATTTGGTTCTTTGAAAGGACATGCAGAAACTCATAAAATTGAATTTACAAGGACATACACCAAATCATAAATTGAAATTTAACTCTGAAAGAAAATATAAATATGATGTATCCACCATTCAGTTACATTCCTAATAATAATAATGAATGTAAAGAACTAGATGTTTTCCCAATCAAAAATTTCGGCCGTGAGAAAAATCAATATATAAAATATTCTTATTGACCTGATATGTTTAGTCTATATATATAGTGAAATGTTATCGCGTTGATTAAATTATTTGCAATTCAAAATTTTAATGCAGTTGATAAATGGTGGGAAGCTTTGAAATTTGAACATGGAAACTGCATGGAAGTTGGAGTAATAATGTAAAAAGGTGGATCAGAAAATTGTAGTACTACTTAGAAGTAGTTATTTAGAATGTCATCAAAAAAATGGTACATATATTCAAAATTTTGAAGTGCGGGTGGCATATTCAAAATAAACATATACCTGAGTGAGTGCGTGGGGGGGTTCATTCGCTCTTTTCCCAGACGCAGTAATTGTTTCCGGAAGTGGCGACCCGGAAGTGAGTGGAAGGCTTATTATTTCCCAAATCAAACCTGGAACCAAGCTTGACCACGATGTTGTCGTCAATGGCCGCCATGTAGAGGTCGGCCTCCGCAGTAACAATTCTGCAGCTGCTGTTAGCATTTACGTTGTTTCTCTTGCGTAGGGCGATGAGGTTTTGAATTTCCTTCTTCATATTTGCGTCCACGAAATGATCGTAAAACTGCAGTACAAGACAAGACAAGACAGTTAGAAGAAGCTGCTATCTGGTTATTAAACTAAATAAATAAATGTATGTGGAGCATAATATAATAATAAGGAAGATGGTGTGTTACTTTTACAAAAACAAATACAAAGACATACAATGGTGGGAATACCGGGATGGGTGAGAATGTAGGCGTAGACCTGAAGCAGTTTATCAGAAGGGAAGGGCCAGAGTTTTTGGGTGGAGCCGGTGTCGTGATTTTCAATGAAGGTGATGGCTTTCTGGGGCAAGAGGCCGATCATGCCAGCGGGTTTTCGGTGGGAGGCCTTTAGGGGCGAGAGGTCATTGGAATTGAGTGCGTCCTGCAGGATCCCTTTAGTAGGGAAATCGAAGGCGAAGGCTCGGTCACCCGTTGAGTGCACCCACTCCACCACTCTTTGGCGATCGGTGTCCCACATCTCCCCAACCGCGAATTTGGGGGTGGTGTTTTGAATATAGCCGCCTAGCAGATTTCCCGCATAGCCCTTCACAAAGTCGAACCTCCAGCCATCGAAACCGACATTGGACTTGAGCCAATTCATCCACTCCGACAAATCTTGCTATATCTTGGGATTGGTGTGGTCCACGTCGGGGGCTGCCCCGAAGTCCTCGCCGGTGTCAGACTGGCCGGAGCCGTACGCATATCGCTTGTCGTTGACGGTGACTGCCGCGGCCGTACGCATATGGCTTGTTGATGGTGACTGCCCAGGGGCCTCAGTGGAGACGTCTGTCCCCTTCCCGCCACTACAATATAAGGGAGTTTTAACACAATGTTTAAACAATTTTTGGGTAAATTGTCTTAATTTGAGACAAAAGAAAATTTGTGTATTGTTTTAAATATTGTCTTTAAGCCGATGTCTCAAAATAAATTGTCTTAAAATATTGTCTTTATAAAGACAATATATAACACAATCATTTTTGTCTCTTTAGAGACAATTTCATTTTTGTCTCTCCAAAGACAATCGCTGCACTACAACACAAAAGGGGGTTTTAAGACAATTTCTGGGTAAATTGTTTAAACTCGAGACAATTTCATTTTTGTTTCTCCAAAGACAATAGTTGGAATTAAAAACATATTGTGTTTATGGAGACAATATCTTTAATCTTATCTATTGTCTCTGTAGAGACAATATAAAACAATGAATCCAGAAAAATATCTCACCATTAAAACAAATCAATATAAAAAATTTAATTAAAAAAAATCAACAATATCATTGAATAATTCATGTTAGGGTACAGTGGAATCGAACCACCAACCTACTGCATGGTCGGTGCTCTTCCAATGAGCTAGCACCCTTTAAAGAATTATGTGAGTTATAAGTCATGACAAGTATAGGACCAGAAGGCAAAGAATCTGCCATCAATAAGAGCTCCAACATCTTTACACCCACATAAGATTTCTCTATTTATTCCATGGCCAGGCACACATATGTAGAAAAAAATAGGTTCAGAAAACTCAATAGAGATTGTCAATTTCTGTAGTTGTTATGCACCCAATTAGGCAATTTCAATATGGGTATAATAGAATAGTGATCATAAGATAAAAATAAAATTCTGCTAGGAGAACTTATGACTCTTGGAGTAGCATGCACAGAGCACAGAAAATCGGAATTACTTCAAAATGACAACCTAACATCAATACTGGGTAACCAAGGCACCCTAAACTAGTAGAACTAAAGATAAAACATGTCAGCAACCAATAGTTAGGCATATAAAATTGGAAATTAGAAAGGTAAAACCAAGAAACACATAAATGAAGAGTTGATATGCAAGTGACCGTTAAAGTGACAAACTTACTCCTGCTTAAATGAATACACATCTAGATCTTGTTATGGTTTACCTTTGGATTTTAATAGTTTGCATATGGACAAGCAGAAAAAGGTTGATAACACCTTCCATAAATAAGTTCGACTTTGTCTAGGGCCTAAAAGATTAGGGCTGATGTACAGATCGATTATACCACTTAAAAATGAACTTCCGCGGCAATTAACAGTTTTCTGCATCTATCAAATATATCTCCAATCGTAAATGAAAACTGATAGGTTTCTCAGTTTTGAGCTTAGCATTTTATTAGAAGGAAATGCAGGAACGCCTTACACTTTCCATAAGCTAAGCGCACAAGTTTGACAAAGCAGAATACCTAAGCATTCAAGTACTGAAATGGAAGGAATAAAGGAAGCTCAGTGATCTGTAAATGTTTCAAAATCATAACCACAAAAGAAGCATCAACCTGTGTATATTGCATTTGTACTCCAACCATTTCCCATCCCAAATAAAAAATGTGAGATGCCATCTATTACTTTTATCATAATTTTGTCAAACCACATCGAAAGAGCAGGTCAACAGATCAGAGGATAACATTATTTTTGTCCTGTAATCAAGAAACATAATAAGTCAGCTCACGTTACTCCCCAACAATAAGACCATACCGTGTGCAGTATGTCTGGTTGAAAGATTATCTCAATAAATTACAAATGCATGATATCAGTAGTTAGGCATAACAATAGGTCATGTTGCAGAGTCATGTTAATGGGAAAATGGATATATATAGAGAGAGAGAGAGATGTGGGGCCATTTCTCATACTGTTCGTTGATTCTGTGAATAATTTGACCCTTTGGTTCCACTGAATAGTTATTTTGAACCAAGATAAAAATAAAAGATATGAAATATTTTTCTTCTTGATGACCGCCTCAATGGATCAAACTAGAAAATTAAAGCAAAATGTCCAATAGATGCAGCCAAAAAGCCTTAATGAATGTATACACTTCTAGGAGTTGAAACTAGCATACGATATGTACGCTATAGCCTATCAACCAATTCCATTAATTTTACCAAACCAGGTATATGCATCATCTAAAATCAACTTACCATATCAAACTAAAATGTTGATATTTGTGTCATCCACAAGGTCAATATCGAGGATCACTCATATTAGTAAATGGAACATCAGTCAGGAGTTGATCTCACAAGAGAAATAAGAGCAAAAAAATTATTTTGGAAGTTGCTTTGAAATACATACAATGAAGACATTCTTCAAATCCAGATCCAATGGTTGGACTAAAGGGAATCTATTTCACAAAATCACCCAGATCCAATGGTAATACTAAAGGCTATCTATTTGGCAAAATCACCCAAAGACTTGCACCCATCTCATCCCTTTTTTTCCATCACATTCAGGTGAGGCAAACAAGGCAAACTATAGAGGGAATGGAAACCTGATGGATGACATAATATTCCATTGACCTCACTTCTAAACCAAGGCCCCAGTGGTGAATTAGTGAGAAACTGTAGTATATAAGAGATTATTGTAGTTCTCACACAAATAATTTAACGTTATTGGGAGATATTTTCCTAATTCATAGAGTAACTCTTCATCACTCTTATCTATAGTACAAGTTAAGTTCTAATATAGTTTTAAAGAACGATAAAAAATAGTAAGTTCACATAAATTGCAAATAACTTTTGATTGACTAAACAAAATTCTATGATATATGATGCTATGGAAATAACACACTTGAGGCTACCAAAAGATAAAATTTCACAGTATTTGGTATGAAATTCTTAAAGCTACAATCAATACAAGTTTGACTTATAATAATGGTTAGTAATTATAGGTCTCTATATATTACGTACAACTCCAGTTTCTTTTATCCAAATTAACTGTGATGGGGAAGACATTTTAGAGTGTTGCTGGTGGAAATTTCATAGGAATTGACATAGAAATTGGAGATTTACTATTAGTACAACGCCGGCTACTTATCTAGAAATGTTATAAACAATACATCAGCTTAAATTAGCTATAGTTTTGATTGGAATATCCAAATTAAGTGATTCAAAGAATATTTTGACTGAATATTCTCATGTGTGTCAGCTGCTTGTCTAGTCATTGAAGAGTTGTAAGCAATATGTCATCTTAAATTATGTCTACATTTTGAATGGGATTATCTAAATTAAATTGTTTAAATTATGTTCGGAATAGGACACACATGAGAATATTCAGTCAAAAACTTTGACCATTTTGTATGGAAATTACAACGATAATTAGGGGAACCTATTACAAAATGTGACAACCTAACATCAATACCAGACCATGGTTTTTATAAGTCATGAAAAGTATAGGACCAGAAGGCAAAGAATCTATCATCAATAAGAGCTTAAACATCTTTACACCCACATAAGACTTCCCTATTTATTCCATGGCCAGGAACACATATGCGGAAAAAAAATAGGTCTAGAAAAATCAATAGAGATTGTCAATTTCTGCAGTTGTTATGCACCCAATTAGGCAATTTCAATATGGGTATAATAGAATAGTGCTCATAACAGAAAAATAAAATTCTGCTAGGAGAACTTATGACTCTTGGAGTAGCATGCATAGAGCACAGAAAATGGGAAATACTTCAAAATGACAATCTAACATCAAGATTGGGTAACCAAGGAACCCTAAACTAGTAGAACTAAAGATAAATCATGTCAGTGAACAATAGTTAGGCATATAAAATTGGAAATTAAAAAGGAAAAACCAAGAAACACATAAATGAAGAGTTTATATGCAAGTGACCATTAAAGTGACAAACTTGCTCCTGCTTAAATGAATACACATCCAGATCTTATCATGGTTTATCTTTCGATTTTAATAGTTTTCATATGGACAAGAAGAAAAAGATTGATAACACCTTCCATAAAATAAGTTTGACTTTGTCTAGGGCCTAAAAGATTAGGGCTGATGTGCAGATCGATTATACCACTTAAAAATGAAATTCCGTGGCAATTAATAGTTTTTTGCATCTATCAAATATATCTCCAATTGTAAATGAAAACTGATCGGTTTCTCAGTTTTGAGCTCAACATTTTATTAGAAGGAAATACAAGAACGCCTTACACTTGCCATAGGCTAAGCGCACAATTTTGACAAAGCATAATACCTAAGCATTCAAGTACTGAAATGGAAGGAGGAAAGGAAGCTTAGTGATTTGTAAATGTTTCAAAATCATAACCACAAAAGAAGCATCAACCTGTATATTTCATTTCTACTCCAACCATTGTGCATCCCAAATAAAAAATGTGAGATGCCATGGTACAAAAACCTACAATGCCAGTGTGATATAAGGTGGAAAAATTAAGAAAGTTTTTATATCCACATATTAAACAGGTTTTGAGCATCTACTCGAATATATCAAAGCAGATGAATAGGAGAAAACATACGAAAACTTTTCATAGAAGATATTCAAACATGTTCATGTAAAGACATAGATTAGATTATTTAATATCTAACAGAGAATGCAAGCATACTTTCCATCGAAAGGGTAGAAACAACAATATGTAAAAGGAAAGCCAGTTTGTGCATTTTAGGAGGTTTTGTTTTTTCTGTTGATATTGAACACTGTA
The DNA here is from genome assembly GCA_034641835.2 of Pinus albicaulis. Lineage (NCBI taxonomy): Eukaryota > Viridiplantae > Streptophyta > Pinopsida > Pinales > Pinaceae > Pinus > Pinus albicaulis. The sequence goes on along the minus strand of CM076574.1, from coordinate 438,788,941 downwards.
ATGGAAAATTGAAATTCAGATGAATTCACAACGTCATTGGAATTTCTACACTAAAAGTGTCACTAAAACTTTATCCATTTCTTTGAAAAACTTACCCTGGTCTGGAATGCCAAAATGTAAGTCGCGTATGTCTAGCAGTAGATGTAAAAGTTACTCCAACAATCAGTATCACTACTGCCAACAATGAATCATGGGAACTATGAAAATAATAATTAATTACTGTCATTATTCAATAAAGCAAACACAAACTCCACTTAACCATGCCTTAACATAAACCAAAGAAGATTTACAACAAAATGAAACAAGGGAATAGAATGTGAGTCAACTAATGATTACAATAATTCCTGCACTTATCAAATGAATAATATGCAAGGCTTATGTTATAACTTGTTACTTTCAATTCATCATGGACAAGAGGCTAAAAACTGCAACCAGCAATAGTATCTAGTCTCATGTATGGTACTAAGGCTAGATGTTACTAGAAAGCACATGACCCCGCTGAAGGTAGCTTCAGTGATGACCACAAGGGACACTGGCTTTCTTGCAGATACTATCTAAGATAAAAATAACTTTTGGTCCTTGATTAATACCTTAAACTTCTTCTAACTTGCTAATAGCTCGTTCTCCTCAGACATAAGGAAACAGGTTTAGACCCTATTACCCCTTTTTTTAGCAGGGGTACCCATAGTAAAAAAATTTCATTATCACTTGTTTTCTGATGAACATGGTAGATTGGTGATATATAGTAGTCTTACTTGATAGGTTGGTTGAATTCTGATCTTTTGCCACTTTCACATTTCCAAAGGAAGTTCAGGTTGTTTGAGGCACTGATCACACCTCCCGAGGAAGTTTTGGGTCTGTTTGTGGACAATTGGACACCTCCTATGCATGCCATGCAAAATATCCTTTAGCACTATTCTAGTTGTCACTTTATAAGCTGATGTGTCTTATATTGAGGGCTAATTTTCACCTACAGCACATGTGACAAAAAATTTGGGTACTTTTGATGACTTGGAGGGGTTGTATGGATGATATGTTAGTCTCTTAGTGTGCTTGGATGATGTGGATGTCGCTTGGGAAAGATATCTTGAAGAACAAGCAAGTTCGAATGAGGATTAATTTAGAAATATAGAGTTTTATGAAAAACTCAGATTTGTGTGTTTCAGGATGGGGAGGGGGCTTTTTTATTTGCAAAATTTTGGGGTTTAGGTTTCCATTCCTTTTCACATTTAAAAAAAAAAAAAACCTTTTATGTTTTCATTTTTTTATATAATTTTTTTTTAGAGGATGTGATGGCATGACATTTCCGACAAGCTACAAATTGATCTTGAGCAGAACATCCAGTGCTTCCAAACTGAAATGTATCCCATGTGGATCTGGATCTATGGAAATGTTGATCCTAGATCCTCCACAAGTGGATCTTGTAACATAGGCTTTTAATGCTTAGTATGACAATGCTAAATGCAGCTGCCATCCAACCACTTATAATGAGAGAAACATGCTGGGCCTACTTAGTACCAAGGTTAGGCAATTTCAATCCCTTTACTTAGTGACAACAACCATACTAAATATCTATGACCTCTGATATGTGGCATTGACCTTTCCCTGTTAAGCTTCAATTATCCTTTATGGTAATTTTTGTTGCAAGGATTTCTATTTAAATTGCAACTGAACTTAAATGAAATGTAAAACATAAAATCATATGAAAACCACATAATAAAGCTACTATATAAATTGTATAGACACGAAACAGTGTTGGAGACAACAGGTTATAATAAATTATGGTTTATGGCATATGCACCTTTAATTAGTTATATTGTTAAGTACAAATGTGAAACACACTTAAAAATAAACTAGTATTATACACTGAGATGGAAGGATTGTAATCCTGCATATCTCTTTATTTTGATTATTCACTTTGGTCAACCTCTGTTATACCCAAGTTACAGGAATGGGAGATAGGGATTTAATTTCTAGCATGGCTAGGAGATTCCCCCCAGTATTCATTGTTTTGGAGAATGGTAATGGAAATAAACCCTTTTTCCTCTTCCCCCCACCTTGCAAGTCATACAATTGTTAACTGGAAAAAAAACAAACAATACATCCTTAAGACTTCCCTCTAAAGATTAAATATATCAACGAGGGTAATAATAATCTGGTTAGGCACAGGAGACAACTTCATATATAATTCTATCCCCTAAATCAGACAGGTTTATAAAAATGCAGAAAATTAGGATTATCCCAGCATGAGTTGTACAAAAACCAAAAACATAGAAAAAATATGGGCTGAGCCAGAATTGAAAGATACAGTTCCATAATAAATGTATTGATAAAGTCAAGCAATCATTGAACCAAACCATGTAAATAGGGTGTTCCAAATGGCAGAGTTTGAATCGAAAGATACAGTGCAAGAATTGCATTTAGGAGTCTTTAAATATCGAGCTAATGGTATTCAAGCCCTTATGTTAGCATCCATGGAAAGCAAGGGTTTGCATTTAAACAAGTTCATAAAGCTTGACATAGCAAATGAAGAAAGGGCAAATGAAGAAAGGGTAATCATTGTGAGTATTCAAAAAAACATCGCGAAACCTGATTTGTTCATACCTAAGATTTAGAGAGCAGAACAGGGGAATCCAGCAAGGTAGTAGGGCTGAGACCATGGTGATGGTCAAATAAGGAGATCTCACCACACCAGGTGAAGAAACAGATGGTAAGCACTTAAACCGATCTATATTCAATCTGGGTGCATTGAATCCCCCTCGGGTAGCCAATCTCTCTACAAAATTTCCGCCACCAGTCCTCGTAGGCGGTTTATGGCCTGCCCAAAACCTTTGATTGACACCAATCCAGCCGCAAACAGCTTGAAATACTAAAAGGATCATTATCCTTACAGCTCATGCTGCTGCTGCCATTAAAGCCCGTGGGTGATGAGGGCTTCAGGTTTTGTTCTTGGCCCTGTGGGGTTTCGATCTGCGGTCTTGCGAGAAGCTGAGAGAATGACCGGGAGCTAAAGTCCTCCGCCATCATAGAGGCAATAAGCATTGTTGGCCTAGTCAAGCGACCCCAATCTAGAAACAGAAAGCAATAACCAGCCTGCCATAGGGAATTTAATGGGCCTATGGTAGGCCTCTTCACATCTAATGCCCATAGATGGCTGAGCGCTTCCGTTTCCACTTTGGAAAACTCTCAGGTTGTAACTACGACCCAAACTTCAAACATAAACCGTAAACAACTATGCCCCGGTTACGACCCAAACTGCAAATGTAAACCACAAATAGCTATGCCCCAAACTGCAGGTTATGGAGGAGCGCGCCATAATTCTTAAATTCCTAATATTTGATGGCAATTTCCCGCTTACACTCTCTACATCGCTTCGACGCTCATTTCTCAGCTCTACTATCCATCGCATAGTGATCAACACACGGTGAAAATCTCATAATCGAGTTGTTCATTCACAGTATATTTCATAAAAGAGATGTTTATTCGCATCAATAAGAGTTGTTTCATACAGATTTAAGATGCCCTCTTCTAAGAGTAAATGCATGTCAAAATAGAGCCGCTCACAAGTAGAAAATATGTCGTAATGGATGGCCGGAATGATGTGGATAGAAGGATTAAGGATTGTAAATAACATATCCCAGCCACAAAAATTATAAACCCTTGCTTCCTCTAGAATCCCAAAACATTTTTTGTCCAAAATTTCCACACAATTGTTGATATCAAACTGATGCTTGAGGCTGCATGGATAGGGATTTTAAGCCTGAATATTCTTCTTTGGTTTCATTATATAAATCAAAATATTCCTTTTTAAGTCCTGAAAAGGAAATTTACAAGAATTAAACCTTTTCAACTAGGCATAAGATCCCCACAGACTGTTGTGATGAAAATATATTTAACGTTAAGATACCTGAGGCCAGTTCCTTGAGAAATTCAACAATGTTAGAGTAATTCATGAGTATTGAAGTTGAAGACAATTGTTTTGATAGGATTCTTGGTAATCTTCTTATTGAAGTGTTTACGAGGCTTCCTACCTCCGATTGGGTTGCTGCATCATGTGTCCAAAAGCGTTGTGCTAATTTATTTCGGGGTGAATCCTTGTGGAAATTTCACTAAGTAAGAGATGGCCTTTAGTGGACAGGAAAAAGCGATGGCGAAGACCAATTGGATGAGGCTCAAGCAAATGGTGAGATTTTCTTATATCCTTGTTTTTATATCCCTGTTTTCTTTTCTTATATCGTTGTTTTCTTATCCTTGTTTTCTTATAAAATACTTATATCCCTGTTTTTCTATCACTGTCAAGCTTAGAATCTTTCATTGCATTCTTGTGTTCATCTTTCGAACAAATCTGGCCTATAGTAATCAATGTGTAACAAGACTACATAAATAGCAGATGGGATCATCCACTGTAGGGATTTAAATTAAAAGTTTTCAAAGAGTAAATATAGAGAAAGGGTATTTTAACTGGCCATATGTGTCTAGAGTTTATACTTTATATGCTATTGTGGATATTTTTCCATTATATATATATATACCTATCCATTGACAAAAATAGGTGTGGGCTTTAAGGGAATACTAAATCACATATCTGTGGTAATTAAGCTTGTGCATCCTTGATATTTAGTCACAGAAGTTCATACCTCAGTTTGCAGAGGGAGGGGATTCACACATTCATGTGTTTAGTTCATGTTTGCCCTTTTTTGTCAGAAAAGTGCATATGTTTAATATCTAGTACTCTACTATAGAATGGAAAAATTTGCAAGCTGATTTATAAGAAGTTGGTGATTAAGCCTGAAGCTCTTGCTTAAGATTGATACAAAAGATTTTTTACTCATTGCACTTACTACAGCGCTCTTAGCCTACTTTAGGTTTTGTTTTCTAACCCTAACCAACTTATCTTACTACAATTATATATGAACTCTTACATTAAATGTAAAATCTTTGTACACTCTTTGGATGAGGTGCATAGTTTCATTGTGTGGATCTAGAGAAAAGTAGAAATAATTAATATTAGCTTGTAGTGTGCATCTGTAGAAATGAACTGTAGTTGTATATATGCAAGCATTTAGGGATGATTGTCATAGGATTTTTTCCAGCATATCCTTCTGTTCAATATGACAATTTGAATGCCTAAATAATAAATACAAAAGAGGTTTATGTCTATTTTTCACTATAAGCTAATGAATTTATTAGTTTACCTGTTGATTTTTTTCTTAATATGTGATATTTTGGATTTTTTTTAGGTTTCTCAAATTTACATTTCATAACAAATGGATTTAAATGATTGTCTTGCAATCGTCTTAGGTGTCATACTGATCTATTTACCATAAACTGTGGTCACTAAAGAAGAATATTGAGGATTGTATTTTCATGATTTTATTTTCTTTAATACATATATTCAAAAGTAATCAGGTGATAATGTAGGGAATTCTTGTGGTTTTTGAATTCACCTTCTTAGACATTCTTGCATAATTCTCTTATGAAAATAAATTGACATGTGCATCTCTGTTTCAGGAGATATACATCTTTGTATATCAGTAAGAATATATTTTCATTCATTGGATTGGATGGGGACACTCATGAGCTTTTGGTCATGTTTTTCTGTTTCTAGAGGAGCAGCTTGAGTTGTCAGTTACACCATTGTCGTATGATTTACTTCACTGAACTATAATTGGTACATTTTTCAGAAAAACGACAATGGAAATGTAAGGCCTGAGCTTGTAATGAGCCTTTATCTCATGGCTGTAACTAAGTGTAGGCTTGGGAAATATGAAGAAGGCATTTCAATATTGAAAAAGGCATTGGCTATGTACATCCCTGAGATGGGTTATGAGATAGCTTTTGGAGCATTTGCAGGGAATATTCAGCTTGGGGATACTTATTCTATGTTGGGTAAATATGAGAATGCCTTGATATCTTACCATGAAGGCCTCAGAATTCAGAAGCAGGCTCTGGGAGATGAGGATCGTCGAGTTGCTGATACTTGCCGGTATATAGCAGAGTCTCATCTGCAGGTGAGAATTTCCTTGAAAGAATGAATGATATTTCGAGTTTCAAGTATAATTTCTTATACCTATTAGGAACCATACGTGTATTGATATTTCTTGATAAATTTCTTATTATTCAGTAGATATCTGAGTATTCTCAGGTAATATTTTTCAGGATTGAGTTCAGGAAGGTCAGGTAAGTTCCCTTAACTACCCTGTCTATGCCATGAGGCATTTGTAGCGTATGGAAGGACATAAATTATAGCAAGTTACGGGTATCACTCATAGCTCTGCTCAGGCCATAGCGATGATAAAACCCTTACTATGTTGGCCTCGCAAGACCAAGCTCATGCAGAGCTAACTTCATGTAAGGTAGGACCTTATCTGAGTAGAGCTTTATCTACCATTTATTTCGCAGTGCGTACCTATCAAGATCTTTGTTCTCATCGTGTCTTATGGTTTAATCAGCTTCTGCTCTTTTTCTCCCTTTCCTCAAAAATTTTGGTACTGTTTATACTTAGGAGATGATCAAATTTTACTTCTAACTATGAAAGTTGGAAAGATATCTTAGAGGTTGAGGGTTATTATGATGGTTCCTTTTTCATGACTCCATAATACCCCATTGGATTTTTGGGTTTTCGAATCGACCCAATACCTCAGAAAATCCCTAAACACACATATTGATTGGAACCGTGAAACTATATTTTGTTGAATTTTTGGTAATGGTTACTAGAAAAGGCGAATACAGTGAGATACCTATACAGGTATGGCAGGGCATGCATAGGCAGACTAGTGAATTATTACCATTCACCTTAAACCCCTAGATTTGTTGGCTCCTTCTAGGGAGGTAGTTTGGAGAGAATACTAGTGAATTATTACCATTCACCTTAAACCCCTAGATTTGTTGGCTCCTTCTAGGGAGGTAGTTTGGAGAGAATACTAGTGAATTATTACCATTCACCTTAAGCCCCTAGATTTGTTGGCTCCTTTTGGGGAGGTAGTTTGGAGAGTGCCCCAGGTCATTGAAATCATTGTAAACAAAATTGTGAATGGGTAGACTTGATTGTGGAAAATTTGTAAGCTGCCAATTTGCAACTTCCAGACCACAATGAGAGAGTAGGTGACTAATAAAAATGAATTTATATTTGAGCTCTCGGAATTTATTTGAGAAATAAATCCCCTGCTTTCCCAACTCAAAACCAAATTTATTTTTTTCTCTGAAAAATCTATTTTACGCTAAAAAAGTTTCCCATTTTTGCAGTTGTAAATTAGGTGAATGTCCAGTCATTGAGACAAATTGAACTAATTCCATGTATTTCTATGACCCAAAAACAAAGACCTTGGAAAAAGATTATGAAGCAAATTTGGTGGACACTATCTTCACATAGCCCTATTGTTGTATCTAGGACATTTATCTTCAAGAAAATCGAATAAAAAATTCTAAATTAGGAATTTGGCTTCTGTGATCCATAGAATTTATATAAAAATCTTTCGGTCATAAACACATCTAATCAAATTTTGTTGACGTGTTTCAAACCAGCCAGTGTGGTTCATCATCATCTTGTCCTGATGATGAACCACACTGGCTAGTTTGAAAGGCATCAACAAAATTTGATTGGATGTGATTATCACCGAAAGATTTTTATATAAATTCTAAATTGTTTTGACAAGGGTATCTATAACATATTTCTTCAGCTCATTAACATTTCTTTTCCAACTACTATTATTACAAATAGGCCATATTGCCTATTTTTCTAGCCTTTACTGATTGTGAACTAGCCCTACAGTTGTTGGAAAAGTACTAATTGCCAATTTTCCGAGAGGAGAAGTATACATATAAAGTGCCATGACAAAAGCTCAATAAGCACACTCTCTTGTAATGACATCTTGCCTATTTGATGTGTCATTTACAGCTTTATGTATGTAGCAAATTTTGTTTATACACTTGTCATTTCCTTGGAAAAGAAAAATGGCGATTGAATTTTTTTGCACTCAATTGACGTCCCATAACAATGTAATTACTATATCTGGATGAGAAATTTATAGCTTTAGATGTGTTTTCTATGTCTTAATTAACTTGAACAATGTCTGGGTTGAACAGGTCATGCAGTTCATAGAGGTAGAGGAGCTATGCAAACATGCGCAAAATATTCATTTTGAACAATGTGGTGCAGGTTCAGAAGAAGTAGGCTTAGATAGAAAGTTAATGGCTATTATTCTTAGTGGAAATGGTGCGCATGAGAAGGCATTGCAAAATTTGGCTCTAGCAAGAGTAGTTTTTTGAGCAAACAGAAAATATGTTGAGGTGGCATATATAGATGCCAGCACTGGAGACACATATCTCACTCTGGGTCGCTATGATGAAGCACTAACTATCTATCAAAAAGCTCTTTCAATATTTGAATGGATACATGGGGAAGACCACACATGAGTAGGGATATTATTTGTAAGCCTTGTTGAACTCTATATGAAAATGGGAAAACTCAGGGAGTCAAAAAGTTACTGTGAAAATGCATTGAGGATTTTTGGAAGACGACAAACAGGTGATCCCCCTGATGCGATTGCAATTGGTTTGACAGAGGTTGCCAGATTGTTTGAATCTATGGGTGAATATCAATTTTCAATTAGGTTGTTCTGACAAGCCCTGAATATTCTGGAGAAATTACCCAGACAACAGATGAAATTTCTGGGATTGAAGCTCAGATGGGAGTTTTGTTCCACATAATTGGAAAATATGAGGCTTATATGGCATTCAAGAGTGCCATTTGCAAGTTCAGATGCGGGGTTCAGAAGAATACCTGGTTCTTGGGAATTATTTTGAATCAGATGGGACTTGCTTTTGTAGGCCTCAATGCAATACAGGATGCAAGTAAAATTTTTGAAGAAGCAAGAGGCATATTAGGGGAAGTGTGTGGCTTTCGCCATGCTGTTAGCATGTCGATTAGCAGAAACCTTGCAGGAGTATATGATGCCTTGGACAGGTACTATTATAAGCCCCAAACTTCACTCTCTTTTGGTTAAGTATGCATATCCATATGTAAGAGGTTTCACGGCCTCCACTTCAATGTCCCCATGCCATAATAGGCCTATTAACAAGCTACTGGAATGAAAAACTAATGATATTTCCAATGATCCAAAAGTGAAATTGCTAGATCACTGGTTAAAAACACTGTTGGTGCTATGTTTAAGTGTTGTGTGCATTTTACCTGCCTACCTGCATTTCATTAAAGTAGATTACCCTTTACTCTGTTTTTTGGGTTAGTGCTTGCCACCTAAACTGCTACAACTAAATTTATCCCTGAATGCGCAGCTGGTCAACCTATAGCACTAATTATTCATTTATGTCTTTGCAAGTCCACTATATGGGTTTCAATGTAGTTCAAAAGAATGCTACAACCATATACTTCCAAGCCAGTGCACTTTGGCATACATTATAGCCATCACATGCTGATGTAAATATTTTATTACGATCTTGCAATTGGGAAACAGTGACTAGAAGGAAAGAAACTTCATAGAGCCATTTAAAATTTTGTTCATAAATGCATACAAGTTGTTCTTTTGTGATTTTTTGATTAACTATAGCTTTTCCACCCACACAGTGTACATTGATCAATTAACTACAACCTTCACTCTCCAAACACGTGGAGACAATTAGCTAGCATGATAGATTTATAATTGACTAATTGCACCCTGATTACAGTGATATCAATGAGAGCGGTATCAGTAATTGTTATTTTTCTTGAACATATGCATATATGATTTTAATGGGCAAAGAAATGGTTGAATGAAGTACTATTCTTGCACATTCAAACACAAGGAGGGCATTATTTATTTTTAACACAACAGAATTTGACTTACTTCCTTGGTTGAGAATTTTCCTTGGCACCATAAGCAGGTAAAACAAGTAGTCAAGCCAATACCAGAATTGCAGAAAGGCATTCACCCCATGTAATAAATTCACATTGTATAGTTTGATCTTAGATTGTGATTGTGATATGTAGAGACAATAAATTTTAATTCTGCAAAAAGTAGGGGTCATAAGGCCAGTTAAATATTTATCTTATCAAGTAAGACCTATCAAAATAAAAAAGAAAATGAATTCAGAGATTTGCAAGGGATGAAAGAAGCATCGTTACTAGTAATAAACAAAAGTCCAGACTCCAGCTGTTTTAGGAAAACAACACGTTTGTCGTTAAAGCGTCCAGCTAGAAGGATCAGTATAGTTCTCGGAGTAATGATGGACTTATATAGTCTCAAAAAGCAGATTTAAAACAAGGATACCGACCATTACTTTGGCAGTAGGATTACCATCATTTTTAATTGTGACACTATGTCCCCTGCCTATGGATTCCAAAAATTTTTCCTGCACGGCCTGCTAGAATATAGAAAATGCATAAAATATCAATCCACCCACCCTACAGATGTTATATTTAAAACAATAATCCAAAAGGCTTGTGCAGCAGAAATTCTTAGCGTGTGGAATAATATTTTAAGTGATGTATTTCACATAAAACTCTGCATCTGTAGCTTTCAGGGTATGGAGATTGCATTTTCAAAGCATCGGATGATGCAACATTGGAAATGGGGAAACTATAAAGCATTTACCATCCCAATGGTCTTTACAAGGTCAACTATTGCCATGCCAGCAACAAATGAAGCCTGCATCAACAAGCATCACATAGTTACTTATCAATATGAGTCGTCTTCGCATCAGTGGCCTTTAGAAGTTATAGTGGGAAATGTCCATTTTTTTTTTAGGTCAACAATAAGAATGAATTACTTATGCCATACAAAGAGAACTTATTTGGCATCCTGAAATGGATTCTATGAGCATCGAGCTGGTCATCACCCAAAATAAGAACAAAATGGGCAATCAGAGGAGATACTTAACATCCTGGCCCATTCACCCTTCTCATCCTTGGCATCGTCTTTAAATAACCTTTCAGTCCGCATCAAAGCACAAAAAAAAATATAAACCCTAACCCTTAATTGTAGAACCTTGTCCCTGATGCAAGTCTAGTACTACAAAATGGGGATCAAAAGGGGTGTTGTTAACTTCAGAAAATTGGTATGAAAGAAAGCAAGGGAACGTGGGAACTTAACCCCATGTCTGTGAGCAGGAAGCTTCAACTATAGAATCGTTTTCCTGTTCGCCCCCTTTTCCCCCAAAGGCTTCTGTCCACCGGGAAAATATTTGTTGCAAAGAAAGTGAAAGGATCGAGTGTAAAGTGAGGGATTGGTTAAAACATTAAAGGAGAAACAAAATGTTTCAAAGCAGCTAGGGGGACAAATGAACATGCACTGGGCCTGAGTGCTCTCTACTGCCTTCATCCAGATGACTTACGGTCTCATGGGAGTGTTATACATGTGACCTCTTTTAGGTTGGATTAGGGCTTGGTGGCAACAAATGAAATGAATGAATTTGTTTACTTCCCCTCTTTTTTAGAATTTTGCCGCCTCTTTGAATGAATTGTGTTAATTTTTGAATGAATTGTGTTAATTTATAATTTAAGACCATTAAAAAGTTTTAATTTTTAAATTAAAATAATTCAAATAATGATTTAGGATTTTAAGACAAAATATTAGCTTGGCTTAAAAAAATGTTTTAAAGTATCTTTATATGCTAGCGATATAATTGTTGTTATTGTTTCATCCTTTAGTGTTTTTATCAATAGTTAAGTAACTTTATTAATTAATGAGGATTATTACTATTTATTTTTATTCATAGGGATTATTTTAAGATATTTTTGTCGGTGTAAGTCTAAAATAATCCAATATACAATGGTGTCTTTGAGTACAAATTAAATTATAGAGGGTAGTGATGAATTTCCTAATTAAAATTCCTGTGATTAGATGGAAAAGTGGCAAAGAATATCCATCCAATATGAAAGTAACATTCAAATAAGTGCATTGTAATGACAACATAATCCTTGTAGCATGATAACATATACAAAACAAACACATGAACTCAAAGAGCTATAAAATAATATATTATAATTCATTTGATATGTGAATGAAGTGTCGGAAAGTTAATCATAGAGACACTATACCATGGGCTACCCTATCAAGTGCATGTAGTGGGAGTGCTCTCAAGTATGAAATGGATGAAGGCAAATGATGAGAAGCTCTTGACACCTATGTAGTAAATCCACCCTCTAGAATGAGGACGTTCACCTCTCCTTTATAGAACAAAATACGAACATAGAGAATGTAATCGATGAAATAGAAGAGGATCAAATTGTGGGTTAAAGGCCTATGTGCTAGATCATTTTGGATGTCACAATTTCTCTCTAGTGAATTTTCTCTCTTTCAAAACTAGGTTTGTTGAAAGCACACATCTCCTCAAAACACTTTGTAGCTAATGTTTTCCCTTTAATTGCAAATTGTGTTTAAAGTATCTTTAGTGAGGCACATGTCTTCTAAAATATGTGTTATTTTAGCATGTAATACTGATAATAGTGCATTAACTGTATGAGCAAAAAGTCAACACAACACTGTGGCACTACTCCATGATATCTACTTTTTTCTTATTATGAAGTTCCAACCTACTAGAAATAGTTCACTATGGTGCCACCTTTGTAATAACTTGTTGTTTTCCTTTAGTAACCATATATATCTATTGTTGTTGTTTGTATTGAGTGAGAGTTTATACTATAGGAAGGTGTAGGTCAAGGGGGAACCTTGAGGATCCCACTGCTCCACCTTCACAACTGGTATTGTCCATAATTGGGTCTTTCCAATTGCATACTCTATCACTAACTAGTTCAATTTCAAATTCCCAATTTCTTGCCAAAATAATGAGTGGTTGACTACCAATCGCCACGAGATAATACTAATGACTAACAAAGGCCGAATGAAGAGCACCAGAGAGAAATAAAGATAACAAATTCTTCCGTGAAAGCCAAGGAAACCGATGTATACCAATAACCATTTCGAACAAAAAGTTATTGATCTGCACCTTGCTCACATAATCACATCCTTGGTTAATTGCCTCCATAATGTTTCAAAGCTAGCGCACAAGCAAATGATTCTTCCCTGGCATGTCTGGACCTTGATGGAAGAGCTTGGTTGCAAGAGAGAATTTCAAGGAATCGACCTCAGACAAGTCAGACCACTACACAAATCTCTCATCCAGAGCCCGTGAGCTCAATGGAACCTCTCAATCATTGAAGAGGTAGAGAAATCTGGAGACCTAGAAGGAGCCTTTACTAATAATAATAATTTTAATTAAAAATATAATTCATTTATTTTTTATAATTTTTTTTTATTTTATCACTATAAAACATATAATAAAATAAAATAAATAAAAAATTTGAGTGATTTAATACTAATTATAAATTAATACCTTTAAGTTATATAAATATATCACATTTATCCACATCACCTCCTAATTCCTCATAACCTTTTTCTTTGCAGGATGCTTAAAAAATAAAGGAAAAGAACAACTACCATATATTCGGGCAACCAATGCGCTCTTAGAGTCTTATTATGCAGCATTCCTTAGCCTCATCCCAAAAGTTCTCATCAATCCATATTTTTATTTGAAATTTTATAAAATGTTTCATATTGTTTTTCACCTATATTTTTATAAATATTAAAATCAGTTGATTGGTAAATCATCCAAAATATGTCACCAGATATGGCTACATGAGTTCATTGATTGTCCAGGTTCGAGAATGTGCAAAAGTTCGGTGACGTGAAGGGATGCACACACCATATATCCTGAGTGGGGATGTGAGTGGAGTTAGATAAGAGGTCGTAGGATTCTTTTATGTTGAAGTGGCCAGCCGCATTAGAGCCCCATCTTAGCTTTCCCGTCTGATCGTCCCTTTGAATCTTCCTTTTCCTTAGCTCATCAGCTAGGTTAGTCCAATCCTGAGAGTGATTCTGCTGGACTCATTCTGGGGCCTCGATTCATTCTCTCCATTCAGTGTTTTCTTTTTTTTCCAGGAAAGGGCTTCTTTGATCGAGGGAGAGCCCATAAGAAGAGTGTCATCCACATATTGTTAGTGGGTTTGGGGGGGGGGTTAAAGGGGTAGAGGTTAAGGGGTTAGAGGTTTAGGGGGTTAAATGGGTTAGGAATTTAGAGGTTTAGGGGGTTAGGGGATTTAGCAGTTAAGGATTTTAGGGGTTAGGGTTTTGGGGGTTAAATGGGTAGGGGTTTTAGGGATTTAGGGGGTTAAATGGGTTAGGGGTCGGGAATTAGGGTAATTGTGAGGGCATGATAACTAAGGAGTGTCGGTGCATGCCAAGGATTGAAAAGGCATGCTAACACATGCCAAAAAGTGTTGGGCACAACATTTGGGTTAGCACAACATTGATTTTCCAATGACTTGGTTGGCTTCCCAAGTCGCAAAAAAAGTAAGGCTATCTATGACGGCATGAAAGCTAAGGAATACCAAGGTGTGGCAGGGAATACCTCTAGAAGTACTAACACATGCTAGGCAGTTCCAAGGCATGATAGGCATTCCAAGATGTGCCAGGTGCCAGGGTTTGGCATGAACACATCCTAGGGAGTGTGAGGGCCAAGTGTCAGGGAAAAGCAAGGGAGCACTAGTATCAAATGCATGGAAATGAAGTATCAGCCAGTTCTAGGTGTGCTAAGAAGGGAGTGATACAATATTATAGGAAGTTCCAAGGCATGTTAGAGTGCTATGGAAGCATAAAAATATGTTCCAAGTGCCAAAGTGTGTCAATGTGTGCTAAGGAGTGTTAGGGAGTGCCAGGAAAACATAACAGAGCACTAGGTCAAAATGCATAAATGAATGAATAAGAGTGTGTGACAAGGAGTGTTAGCAAGTTTTAGGTATCTCGAGGAGGGAGTAACATGGTATGATAGGGACCCCGATAATTTTTTTCCATGGAGAATTATTTACATTGTATCCATTGCATTAAAGCAAGAGGTCTGTCAATGATTTTTTGTATGCGTTTATAAATTGGAAGAGACCTTAAAATCTACCTCACCGATCTGACCACAATTGGTGAGTGCAAGAATTTTTGAAATGGCATCATGAGTGGAACCTTTTCCAAAAGAGGTTATTCATTTACATTACAATATACACAACATGTAGTTACTGTTCCATCCATGTTAGCGCACACACTTGATGGTATAAGTCCTTAAACTGGTATAAAAAAATGATTTTATATATTCACATATGGGATAGTCACGAGATGTAAACAAATCACATACTTATCGAAATCCTCAACCAGGAATATGCTAAATTGCTTTAGAATGTGCTTGCAACTAGGTAGGAATCAAAGACAATCATAATGGGTTAAGGGGATCTAAGAGAGAATTATGTCAGGAGCTTCTTCTAGGTAAAGGACATTGGTATTACTATTGTTAAAGACGGTGGCCTACAAGGATACATTGGTAGCTATTGATGCAAGAGCATAATTTCAACAATTTATTTCAAAATTTATATTTTTCCTCCAGAAGGTCTTAGAGATTTATAGGAGGAAGTTGGTTTCCTTGTTGCCCTATAATTTTGTAGAATTTCTAATTTCATATTTGGGATAGGAAATTTAGTAATTTTAGGCATAAGTTAAGATGTTGTTTGATTTTTAAGGCCTCCTATTCATTAGGAAAGTTGAGTCTTATGATTAGGATTACTTATGGCATTCTATGTATTTTTCAAACTCCAATACACCAAGTAAAATATGTGGAGGACATTTGGGGGAAGTGTGATTGTCCATAAAATGTAGATCGGATTTGGGGAACTTGTAGCTCTTTTCCTTGGACCCTACTAGTTCTTAGAGGTTGTATTTGGAGCAGTTAGCAGGAAAAAGCATAATATTCCCAAGAATATTAGTGTTGGAGCACCTGTGGTTTGGGAGAAAGGATAAGGGGTTCTAGGAGTTAAGGGGTTTAAGGGTTTAGGAGCAAGGGGTTAAGGGTAAAGGGTAAAGGGTTAGGGCTTATGGGATTTAGAGGTTAGGGGGTTGAGGTATAGGGGGTTTAAGGGTTAGAGGTTAATGGCTTAGTGGTTAAGGGATTCAGGGTTTAAAGATTAACCATCAAGGGCTTACATGTTAGGGGATTTAGGGGTTAAATGCCTAAGGGTTATGGTATTTAGGTGTCAGCGAGTTAAGGGGTTAGGGGTTAATGAGTTTAGGGGTTAGGGGTTATGGGTTAAGGGTCAAGGTTTAAGAGGATATGGGATTAGGGTTTATGGGGTTCAAGGATTCTAAGTTAGGGGTTAGGGGTTAAGGGGTTAGTGGATTTGGGTTTAAGGGATCAAGAAGTTAATTTGTTATGAGTTATGGGTGTAGGGGCTAAGGGATTGTGGCTTTGGGGTTAAAGGGATAGGTATTTTAGTGGTTATGGGTTAAGTGTGTATGGGTTGTGATAATGTGGCCCCTAATCCCCTTGTCAAAACTATTGGGGTTTCCCCTATAAATTTCTCTCATTGCCTTACCTATAGGTCCCCTACCCCCTATGTCATAAGGCCCTAAGGCTCCTTCTCATTCTCTAATGTTAGGATTATAGATCTCAGTAAACCATGCTTGAACCTCTCACTTCTACCCATCCATGCTACCCTTATGTCCCCTTGCCCCGTTCAATACACCAAAATATCCCCTTCCCCCAAAATTCATGATAATTGAACATTTGGAGGCAATAATTTAACAACAACTTCACAACTAGTCCATTTTTAATGGTGTCTTGGAGCTATTAGATGTCATTTCATTGAGCTACAGTGATAGGTGAGAGATATGCATAGCTCACTAAAGGTGTATCAAGAGGCTATTAGTCTATTGGCTATAGAATTTGACTCTTTTTATTTGTAACTTAGCAAAATGGAAAAGATGTGGAGACAATCTCCATTCTTCTTTTTTCACCGGGCCATGTAAACTAAATGAAGCAAATAGTCTCAACCCCTTGGAGAAGGAAAGTTGAGAGCAATAATTAGCATGAACAAACAAAGAATCCAATTACTTAAGTTTAGAGGCGTCTCCCTTTGTAAACAAGCATCCATAAGCTTGTTAGTGTTAGTATGAATCTTTACTAGAGGTTGAGTAGTCTTCACATCACCAACCACATCCAATTGAAAGGTACCAACCCCTACAATAAAAATGATGTCTCCAACTAAGGTGTAGTTAATACCAATAATATCACCTTATGAATCTATTACAATATGATTTGGAAAGTACGTTTCCATACATGTGTGAAAGAAACAATCCATTTGGTTAGCAACAGGAATAAGACCTCCAGAAACCCCCTTGAAGGAGACAAGAAGGGTTTGAAACCATATAATACAAGTCGATCTATAAACCCTATTTATGATGTGTTCTATGCATGTGTTTGTTCACTCGGTTTGACATGTGATAGACAATATATGAAGCCTTTTTTTCCACGTATCATCTTCATTAGATATCATGTTGCTAAGAATGAAGTGTCTGGATTAGAGTTAAAGTTCGTATTTTAGTTTGTTGTCTTTTTTTGTCTTTTAGAGTACAAATCTTTCTAGTATACTGTGCTAAGGTAGTTTGGCTTTCAAATATTCAAGGAATATGTGAGCTAATATAAGACAATATTGTAATATTTGAAATAACATGATGAACTATTTAGCACAATTTATGGTGTTGGATTGATTGAGATGTTTATTTTTGGATGGATGGATGTGCATCTCTTTAGCCAATAGACAAAACTCATTAAGCATTGTTGCAAGTATGTTATTAACATGTTGAAGTGCCATTGAGACTTAGAGGTAGAATATTTAGACTTTTATGTTTTCACCTATCCGGGTGTGATGATACCTTGTGGAGGTAAGCAAAATTTCCATTTTTTTAACTTTTGGATATATTCTATACGCTCTTGAGAGAATTTCAAACTTTTAAATAAATTACAAACAAATGTACATTCATGCAATAATTACTAATTGATTTGGGGGTGACTCAACAAATTGTAGCATGTTGCCTTGTTGAATTTGTTATTAAGCTAATTAGGGCTTGATAAATTTGTAAGCTTCAGTGGGATTTATTGCGGTTGTATGTGTTTTAGAGAAGCGAGTTTGGAGTGGTGGTTGTGTTTCCTTTATTGAATTTGTTTTCTTTGGTTCTTCTTCTTGTGCATGCCCACTGTGGTATATTCTCTTTAGTGGTTAAGGGGTTAGGGATTGGGGGCTTAAGGGTTAGGGGCATAATGAATTAGTATTTAAGGGATTAGGGATTGGGGTTATGGGAATAATGAGTTAGTGGTTAAGGGGTTATGGATTGGGGGTTAGGGGATTTAGGCACATTTAGGTGTTAGAGGAATAATGAGTTAGTGGTTAAGGGATTAGGGATTAGGGGCTTAGGGCTTCGTGGATTTAGCAGTTAAGGATTTTCGGGGTTAGGGGTGAGGGGTTAATGGGTTAATGGTTAAGTGTTAACCAGGGGTTAGGGGTTTAGGTGTTAGTGGTTTATGGTTTAAGGATTTAGAGGTTTATGGTTAAATGGGTTAGGGTTTTAGGGGTTTAGGGGGTTAAATGGGTTAGGGGTTGGGAATTAGGGCTTAAGGGGTTAGGGGTTAAGGGTTAGACGTTTAGGGTTTATGGGGTTAAATGGGTTTAGGGGTTTAGAGGTTTAGGGGGTTAGGGTATTTAGCAGTTAAGGATTTTAGGGGTTAGGGGTTAAGGGGTTAGATGTTTAGGGGGTTAGGGGATTTAGGAGTTAAGAATTTTAGGGGTTATGGGTTAAGGTTTAAGGTTTGGGGGTTAAATGGATTAGGGTTTTAGGGGTTTAGGGGGCTAAAAGGGTTAGGGGTAGGGAATTAGGGTTTAAGTGGTTAGGGGTTAGTGGTTTAGGGGGTTAAATGGGTTAGGGGTTTAGGGTTTAGAGGGTTAAATGGGTTAGGGGTTATGGTCATTTCTTAGGTGAACAAGGCACAATCTAGTTGTAGTAACCGTAACTCGGTCAAGTTGTTATAGTCAAGGCAAGACTTGGTTGGGTTCCCAAGTTCCAAAAAAGTAAGGGTAATTGTGAGGGCATGATAACTAAGGAGTGTAAATGTGTGCCAAGGAATGAAAAGGCATGCTAACACATGCTAGAAAGTTTCAATGGATGTTGAGGACTGTTAGGGAGTGCCAGGGCATTGCAAGGGAGAACTAAGTCAAAATGCATGGAAATGAACGAATAAGAGTGTGTGCCAAGTAGTGTCAACGAATTCCAAGTGTCTCAAGGATAAAGTGTGTTAGGGGAAGGTCAGAATAAGACTTGTAGGAGGTAAGCCTATGGTTACATAAAGGGTTGGACAAAGTAGTTTCAGACAAAGGAAAAATTTGGGCTGGGAACAACATCAATTTTCCAATGACTTGGTTGTATTCCCAAGTCACAAAAAAAGCAAGGTTATCTATGATGACATGAAAGCTAAGGAATACCAAGGTGTGTCAGGGAATTCATAGAAGTACTAAGACATGTTAGGTAGTTCCAAGGCATGATAGGCATGCCAAGATGTGGCAGGTTCCAGGGTGTGGCATGAACACATGCTAGGGAGTGTGAGGGCCAAGTGTTAGGGAAACACAAGGGGGCACTAGTTTCAAATGCATGGAAATGAAGTATAATCTAGTTCCAGGTGTGATAAGAAGGGAGTGACACGGTATTCTAGGAAGTGCCAAGGCTTGTTAGAGTGCTAGGGAAGCATACAAAGTTGTTCCAAGTGCGAAGGTGTGCTAATGTGTGCTAAGGATTGTTAGGGAGTGCCAGGAAAACATAACAGAGGCGCACTACGTTAAAATTCATAAATGAATGAATAAGAGTGTGTGACAGGGAGTGTTAGCGAGTTTTAGGTGTCTCGAGGAGGGAGTGACATGGTATGATAGGCAGTACTAAGTCATGTTATAGTGTCAGGGCAACATGCATCCAAGATTTTATATATTCACATATGGGACAGTCACAAGATGTCAACAAAATCACATACTTATCGAAATCCTCAACCATCAATATGCTACATTGCTTCTTAATGTGCTTGAAACTAGGTAGGCATCAAAGACAATCATTGAAATAGGTTAAGGGGATCTAAGAGAGAATTATGTAAGGAGTTCCTTCTAGCTGGTAAAGGACATTGGTATTACTATTGTTAAAGGGGGTGGCCTACAAGGATACATTGGTAGCTATTGATGCAAGAGCATAATTTCAACAATTTATTTCAAAATTTGTATTTGTCCTCCATAAGGTCGTAGAGATTTTTAGAAGAGGAAGTTGGTTTCCTTTTTGCCCTATAATTTTGTGGAATTTGTAATTTCATATTTGGGATAGGAAATTTTAGTAATTTTAGGCATAAGTTAAGATGTTTTTTTTTTTTTTTTTTAAGGCCTCCTAGTCATTAGGAAAGTTGAGTCTTATGATTAGTATACTTATGGCATCCTATGTATTTTTCAAACTCCAATACACCAAGGAAAATGTGTGGAGGACATTTGGGGGAAATGTGATTGTCCCTGAAAAGTAAATCAGATTTGGGGAACTTGTAGCTCTTTTCCTTGGACCCTACTAGTTCTTAGACGTTGTATTTGGATCCGTTAGCAGGAAAAAACATAATATGCCCAAGAATATTAGTGTTGGAGCACCTATGGTTAAAACACGAGATTCAAAGTTCAAATCCCCTTGAGTTGCCAACCAAAAAACAATATTTTTTTATCTATATATTTATTAAATTTTTAGAATGTGGTTTAATGAAAAAAGAAAAATATAATACAAAAGAAATAAATATGACATGATTAAATTTCATGTGGTTTGAATATCTATTTTCAAAAATAAAAAATATAATTTTATCCACTATCCACTCATGGATATTTCAATGCAAACTTCCGAATGCTAATGATTTTGTCTTAATTGCTAACTATCTTAAATGGGTTTTGTCTTAATGGTCATTGTCTTAAGTCACCATTGTCTTAAATATAAAGTTCTCTCTTAAATATTTTTGTCTCAAAGTGCTTTTGTCTTAAATCTAAAATTTTATCTTAAAATATTTTTGTCTCAAACTGCTTTTGTCTTAAACATAAAGTTTTGTCTTAAAATATTTTTGTCTCTAAATCGTTTTGTCTTAAATATAAAATTTTGTCTTAAAATACTTTTGTCTTAAATTTTTTTGTCTCAAATTGTTTTTGTCTTAAATTTTTTTGTCTCAATTTTTTTTCTCTTAAATATAAAGTTTTGTCTCAAATTATTTTTGTCTCACACTATTTTTGTCTTAAATTTTATATTTAAGACAATTCAATTGATATTAAATTTTAATATAAAATAACTAAAATAAAAAGTGACTTTTTAAGACAAAAGATTTCTTTTGTCTTAAAAAAATGTCTTAAAAACTCCTTAGTGTAGTAGTGCGCCCTCGAATACCCACCACATTCCTTTATCGTCCTGCTTCGTCCCACACCGATGGTTTATCACGATGTCGGCCATGCACCCCATTCCCTTCTGGTGAAACGCTGCCACCACATCTTTTAGTTGCTGCTCGTTGTCGTACTTGGAGGATTCTAGATCGTAAAGCTTCCGGGGGTGGTGTTTTGAATATAGTCGCCCAACAGATTTCCGACGTAGCCCTTCACAAAGTTGAACCTCCACCCATCAAAAATGATATTGGAATTTAGCCAATTCATCCACTTCGACAAATCTTGCTGTATCTTGGGATTGGTGTGGTCCACGTCGGGGGCTGCCGCGAAGTCCTCACTAGTGTCGGACTGGCCGGAGCCAGACGCATATGGCTTGTCGTTGACAGTGACTCCCCAGGGGCCCATTCGAGATGCCTACCCCCCTTCCCGCCCTCGAATACACACCACATTCCTTTATCAGCCTACTTCGTCCCACACCGATGGTTTATCACGATGTCGGCCATGCACCCCATTCCCTTCTAGTGAAATGACACCCCCGTGTCTTTTAGTTGTTGATCGTTGCCGTACTTGGAGAAGTCTAGATTGTAGAGCTTCCCAGGCATGTAACCTATGTGTTTCATCATAATGCATTATACATTATACCTATACCTGGGCATGCCATATATTATATATTGTGGAAACAATTAAGAATCAAAATATCATATATAATTATATGGAAATGAATATAAATATAAATATAAATACCCTGGGGAGACATGGATTGTGAGGGCGGCGGAAACCAGATGTCCGAATTTGGGGGTGTT
Organism: Pinus albicaulis; assembly: GCA_034641835.2. NCBI lineage: Eukaryota > Viridiplantae > Streptophyta > Pinopsida > Pinales > Pinaceae > Pinus > Pinus albicaulis. The sequence continues at coordinate 438,766,846 of CM076574.1, read as the reverse complement.
GTTTTGAATATAGCCGCCCAGCAGATTTCCCGCGTAGCCCTTCACAAATTCGAACCTCCAGCCGTCGAAACCGACATTGGACTTGAGCCAATTCATCCACTCTGACGAATCTTGTTGTATCTTGGGATTGGTGTGGTCCACGTCGGGGGCTACCGTGAAGTCCTCGTCGGTGTTGGACTTGCTGGAGCCACACGCATATGGCTTGTTGTTGACGATGACTGCCTAGGGGCCCCAGTCGAGATGCTCGTCCCCCTTCCTGCTCTCGAATACCCACCACATTCCTTTATCGTCCTGCTTCATCCCGCACCGATGGTTTATCACGATGTCGACCACGCACCCCATGTGATTTGCACATACGAAACATGTTTTTATTAATTCCAATTTTAAACCTCGTAATTTCCATACACATAATTGGACCACTTAGCTATGAATATATTGATATCATGGGTGACGAGTTAATTGGAAAAATTTTCTCCATAACAACAAGGACAAATTTGCAATATTTGAAGAAAAATGCTAAGATGAAACTCCACAATACAAGCATTTATATTAACATGCTCATTTTTCTTGAAATCACCATACTTTTCTTCAAATATCTAAAGAAAAATATATTTCTATAAAGCCTAAATGCCTAAGAAATATGTTGTAGAAGAAATTGCAAGTAAGAAATAGTTCCATTTAAATTCATTCATATTATTAGGGTTTCAGGTCATTTACTATTGAACTTGTTGTTGAAATTGTTGAGAATTTTGTAGCAATAACTAGTTGTTTTGTCGCAACCAATGATTGAAGTTCCCAATTTATAAAGTAGTTGTTATTAACAATGTGATCAAAATTTTCTAACGCAGACATGGTTTGGAGGTCCTTCTCTAACCAACATGTGTATCCAAAGAGAAGAAGCCGGTGTCTTGTTGGGCCTGTGGAGAGGATCACTTTCCAATATATTTCCCAATCAAGCAAAAATGGATTCTTTGGAGCAATAATATGTAGGTAAGGTTGGGATGTTGTAGGTATTGGAGTCCTAAAGAGAGCCGAGAGGAGAATTAAATACAACAATGAGGATGCCCACCATATTTGAAATCAAACAAAGTGCTCCTCTCACAAGAGTCTCCTGCACTTTCACAACTATCTCACACTGACCCGGACAAAATTGAACAACACATGGCCAATTATTAGCCTTTAATCAACCTACCTTGATTGCACAATTCCCGATGAATGCAATCTCTATTCTTTAGGAATTTTGGCCTTCCAAAACTACACAGGAATCATGGGAAATCCAATGGATGTTTGGTTTCATGCGGGCAACCTACTAATGATACAACTGATAGTTAACCTCCCTTTATCCTTTGTCTGAACTGAGTCTCCACTAGAACTGACATGCATGAAGCTATTAATAGTAAATCATTAGTTGCATGGCATATCAATGATTGAAAATTAAATAAGAAAATTTTCACTTGATCTCTCACTAATTCAACAAACAGTGACAACTAGTTCAACTGACTTTAACTCACTAAATTGAGTTAATTGATTACTCATGCATTAAAATAATGCATTAACTAAAAATCAAACTCCTTAACTAATAGAATCACTCTGCATGCCTCACCACCCATCCTCAAATCGAAATTCATGAGCTAATGAGTTTATCACACTCAGTTAACTATTACAAGTGATTATCATATAAGATTACATTTTATTATCGAAATTAATTAAGGGGTAACTAATGTAGACACTACACAAATTTAATTAATTAAATTGGCTTTCACACTAATGTATCACTATGACCTATGGTCCCACACTAGTGTGTGTGCTGCAATTTATTGTTGACTTTCAACACTTCCTCTAAAAAAGAAAGGGATTATCTACCACCTCGATCTTGCCTCTATGGTAATCATATTTTCTCTTGGTGAGTGCCTTCATTAGAATATCTGCATCTTGATCCTCCATGGGAATGTACTGAAGTAACATAATGCACCTCTGAGGACGATCTATGAGATGGTGTTACCACATGACTATGTGATTGGACCTATCATGGAATAACACGTTAACCGAGAGTTTAATGCAACTCTGGTTATCACAATGTATCACTATCGGATACATCTGAGAACCAAACAAACCAATCAGGATATTTCTCATCCATATGGCCTCACATGTAGCCTAACTTGCTTCCATGTACTCTGCCTCGCCTGAACTACGTGCCACAGATTGTTTTTCCTGGTGTACCAAGAAACTATTGTTATTCCTATGTTGAATATTCCCCTTAATGTGCTCTTTCCATCTGGTGGACTTCCTACCCAATCTGCATCTCTGTAGCCTTGTAGGTTCACTTCCTTTTTTCATCTATACCATATTCCATACTCTATAGTGCCCCTACGATATCTCAAGACTTGCTTCCCCGCCTTCCAAAATATTTTGGTCAGATTAACCATTGCTTGCTTCAGCTGGTTAACTGCATAGCAAATGTCTGGTCTGGTGTTTACCAAGTACATCAATGAACCCACTAGCTGCCTGTAGACAGTATCACCCACTACTTCTCCTGAAGTGGCATCCTCTTCCTTGAATTTCCTCGAAGAGGAGTCTCCATGGGTTTACATCTCTCCATGTGAAACTTACCCATAATATCTTTGGCATACTTTCCTTGAGAAACAAATATTTCACCATCTCACTGCCATATTTCCAAACCAAGGAAATAGTGAAGGAGTCCCATGTCCTTCATTTCGAACTCTCTTGCAAGATCCTCCTTGAAAGAATGTATTAGTTGCTCATCACCTGTCAAAATTATATCATCAACATAAAGTACGATAATCAATATCTTCCCATCAACCAAAATCTAGTACAAGTTCACATCCGCTTCACTTTTGGTGAAGCACAACCCAGTGAAATAGTTGTCAATCCGAGTGTAACAAGAATGAGGTGTTTGCTTCAGCCCATATAGTTCTCTCTTCAGTTGTCACACATGTGACTCACTATCAAAAATCTCAAAACCTTCTAGCTTCTCTATGTACACTTCTTCCTCAATAACTTTATTGAGAAACATATTTTTCTCATCCATCTAATGAATATGCTACCCCATCTACATTGAGAGTGCAAGGATACATCTAATGGAATAGTACGTCGCGACTGTTGTGGAATTCTCCTCACAGTCAATCCCATCAACTTGTTAGAATCCACGGGCCACAAATTTGACCTTGTACTTCTCCACACTCTTATCTACCGCTTGCTTCACCTTATATATCCATCTAGATCGAACCAATGATTTTCCAATCGGTCTTGAGACAAATTCCCATGCACTGTCCTTGACGATGGAGTCATACTCCTTTACCATAGCGTCAACACAAATTGTTTGTTGCACTTCTTCCTCAAAGGAAGATGGTTTTGTAAAAATACACTTGCTCATAAGAGCCATGTATCTAGTAAACCTATTTGAAGACTTTCTTTGTTTGCAAAGTGAAGTAGGTGCTCCTACATGCACTACCACATCAAGTCTCAATCTATCAACTTCCATGGTGTGCCTTCTACCATTTCGGGTAGATGGCTCTGGATGAGTGTTTTTTGCCACTCCATGATCCTCTGCATGTGGCTGCTTCACATATTGATGTTCATCCTTTGGAACCAAGAGTTCCTCATCTAAATGCAAATCCAGCTCCCTCTCAAGGGACAATCGTATGGCTTTATCCTCATCAAATTTTATATCCTGTCTTACAATATTCATCCTATTGTTTGTAAAATACAACCGATAGTTGTGGGGAGTATCACTATACCTGTAGTGTCCCTTCTTGGTGAGATATCTTTGGTGACACTTATAGATGGTGAGTTTGATATAATGATATAATGTTATGCATGACAGACTCGTGTACATGCTTATATGCTATAGACCTAGTTTGGGTCACTTGGTTGTTGTGTGCTTATGATAATATCTATGGTTGTGTGTATAAGAATTGATTTTGGTTAAGATCATATTAGCGATGTTTTCTCTTTTAGGTATCCTATTTTGGACATAACTGTATGACACAGATGGTGATCCAACATTGAGACATAGATCCATGGATGATCATGGTTATGTGGAGCATATGGTTAATTATGGTTTATGGATGATCAATTATTTGTATATTTATATGTGTGTAATATCATACTAAGCATGATGTGGCAGGGGACTTGGTCATTGCCAAAAAGGATGCTCAAGTTATAAATGATTGTTGAAGTCATGAACAATCTTTGGTAAAATGGAAATAAGTTAATTATGAAATTCATTTGATTTCTTTGATCTATGAGATTGTGATGTGTGCAGGTATTCGAAGAAGTTTGATTTCTTTTATCTATGAGATTGTGATGTGTGCAAGCATTTGAAGAAGACCTTACCAATGAACCATCAGATGGGTATCAGCTCATAATCAGTACCTTAAAGTGAAGCGCGGATTTTCAAAACAGAGTAGATGAGAATTTGTGGAAATTAGGGCTCAGAGTCCTAAATCCATGAAATATAAAGACATGGAGTCTTGGATATATAATAAAAGGATTAAGGCGCAGAGTCCTAAATCCATGGAATATAAAGACATGGAGTCTTGGATCTATAATGAAATTTTTAGGTCACGGAATCCTAAATATTTTAAAATATCAAGGTGTGGAATCTTAGATCTTTAGAGTAGATCAAGGTGTGGAGTTCTTAATATACTAATTCACGGAGATGCATGCAATAGGGGTGCATAACCCCTATTCTCCAGAAGAAAAATACCACTCATGGGCAGCTCAGTGATGAATTTCCTTAATAAAATCTCATTCTTGACAACTTTGGAGTGACTTTCTAAAAATAGAAAGGCATGTCTAGCATCTCAAGTATGACTTCCCAGAAATAGTAATCACCTCCAATCAATGGGTAGTAAAGTATACTTCAAGTAAAATCACTTAACTTATCATTGATCAATCTTAATAGTTCAATGTCAAATTAATCCTCAATATTATTAATATTATTAATATTATTATTATCTTTAATGAGACTATTATATTATTATTAAAAGGAAATTATATCTCCACAATCACTTGACACCTCTCTCCTTGATGATTCTCATGGATCTATGTAACCCTCTCTCTCTCTCTCTCTTTTAATTATAAATTACACTCTCTTTTATGAACTCATCAAAGAATGGCATATTCCTATTACACTCTCTTTAATGCATATGTTAAAATATTCTTAACTAAGGCAAACATACCTCTCCTTAATGGCATGAGTTACACTCCTCTAAAAGGAATACAAGGCATGCATATTACTCCTCTTTTATGACAAGAATTTGTTGCTCCTCCTAAATATGTGCCTCATGTATTCTCACTTAGGGGAGGTGCATTGTGATGCCAACAGTTGGAGAGATTTGAAAAACAGTATGGGAGGAAGAGACTTGGAGAGTAGTCAATTTCTTTCAAAATGAATTTGAAATTCCTAAACTAAATTACTATGTAGCTCTACATGGTGGAGCTGGCAATGAGTGGTATTGAGAGGAAGTGAAACTTGCCTTCCTCAAATCACCTTGTATACCTCTCTACTACTATATTTTGGTACTTCTTGTGAGCTCTTACAGCTCGGGGATTCCAAGGGGAGAAGTATAGCTTTAGCATAAAATGAAAAGAAGAAGAAATTTAAATTATTGTAAGCATCTAAGACCCATTGCTTTTGAAAGCCGTCCAATCAAAGGAAAGTATTTATAAAAACCTATTTATGAGAATGAAATGTGCCCTTAAATTATTATTGTTAGGTTGGCTAGGATTACATTGTGGCCCACTAGGATTACATTATGGCCCCATGGACTCCTATATATAGAAAGGAGGTTTTGTGAATTGTATCATCCAAGAATTGTTCATTTATGTAATGTATCGGAGGTTTCCCCCTCTCCCCATGTCATTTTGCTGTGTTGATATCTTTATTCTTTGTCGCTACACAAATTATTTTGCACTTTTTCATGGTATCGTGTTTCTAATTAGAGAGTACAGGGTTCCATGTTGTCACTGCCACCAGTCAGAGCATGTGCACCAACAAAAAAAGGGATTCTAAGTGTGAAAGAAGAAGTTGTGGGGGTCTAAAACATTGTGTTGTAGTTATGGAGTGTCAAAAAAAAATTCTTTTGTCGTTGTGAAGAGGATGGGCAGAGGTGTCAAAAGAAGGTTGTTGCGTTCACTAATGCAAATTATATTAAATGTTCCTATTGCGCGTTCGAACCTGCTACTGGAATTTAAAAACTAAGAATATTAGTTTGTTTGGCTTCCCACACCTGCGAGGATCAGGTCCTTTTTAAAGAAATATTTCTTGTGGTTTTGTGGATTTTCTCAATATTTCTCTTTTCTTCGCGGTGAAAATAACAATTTTAGTAGGGAAAAACTACAACCCTTAAAAGATCTTATAGTTTGTTTCAAACACTTGGTTAAAAAATCATCTGGATTACTCTCATGTTATATAATTTAGTATTGAAGGAGCTCATAAGCACATAATTATGAATGATGGGATGAACAAGAGACATCTAAAATTATATTTTTAGAGAATTCGATAAATAATATAAAGTGACAATTATTGTTGTTGTTGTTGTTGTGATGGTGAGTTCAGTTTGAAAATTCCAGTGTGTTTGGTTACAAATGAAAATTGTACCCTCGCTCTGTTTGAGGTAAATGTAAAGGATTCTATATTTTACCTCATAGAGGGAGTGCCCTATTTAATTTTAAGTTTTTTTAAAAGATGTCATATTTCTGATTGTTTTTTAAACATGGCTTCAACGAGTCAATTTTCCATCCCTATGCCTATATTTAGTGGGAAAATTTATGATTTTTGGAGCCTTAAAATTCAAGCATGCTTACAAGGTTTAAGTTATTGGGAGACCATAGAATTGGGGTTTCCAGAAAATGATGCAAATATAGTTGTTGCAATGAGTGCTGCTCAAAGAAAACAATTTGATGAACTTAAACAGAAAGAAGGTAGAGCGAAGTCTTGCATTTTAAATTCCTTATAGGACTCTATTTTTCCTAAAATCACTACTACTAAGACTACTAAATCAATATGGGATATACTTAAAGTTTCTTATCAAGGTAATGAGAAAGTAAAGATGGTGAAATTACAAACTCTCAGAACACAATTTGAAACACTTAAAATGACTGAATCAATAACATTTGATCAGTTCATGACTAAAGTTATGGGTGTTTTTAATGAGATTTGGATGAATTGTGAAGAACTAGAAGATCAAAGAATTTTTGAGAAGGTTCTTAGATGTTTTCCTAAAAAAATTGACATTATAGTTACTCTTTTTGAGTCGAGAGAATTAACAAAATTATCTGTGGAAGATTTAACTAGTTCTTGATTGGCTCATGAAGAAAGAATTAATTTAGATGTCATTACTTTAGAGCATGCTTTCAAATATAAAGCTTCCATGGATAGAGGTAGAGGTAGAGGTTTTCTTTGTATGAGAGGAAAAGGAAGAGGAAATCCTCGGTCTGATGAGAAATCATAGGTAACTCAATGACATTTAGAAAAGTTTCAAACTGATCATGGTCATAGGTGGAGAGATAAATTAAAAATTCAATGTCATTATTGTAAAAAATATGGCTACTATAAGTATGAATGTAAAAAATTACAACATGTTTTAAGTAAAAACAAAGCCAATGTCACAAACACTGAATGTGAAACACTAGATGCTTTATTTCTGGCATGCCAATTGGCTATGCAAGTACCTAATAAATATGTTTGGTTGGTAGACATCGGATGTAGTAATAATATGACTGGTCATAGTGATTTGTTTTCACATCTTGATATATATCTCAGTTCCTCTATTGGTTTAGGTGATGATCGTTAGGTCAAAGCTTCAGAAAAGGGTGTTGTGCTTGTCTTAACCTAACAAAATGTTGTGAAAAATATCTATGATGTTGTTTATGTACCAATTTAAAACATAATTTGTTGAGTGGTGGATAGTTAGATGCACTTGCTTATGATGTTATCTTTCACAACACTACTTGCCTGATTTTTTATCAGCATAAATCTCTTGTTGCAAAGATTCCTATGACAAAGAACAAGTTGTATCAGTTACAAATGAAAAGTGAGAAGTTGTATGCACATAATGGTTCAACACCAAATTACACAGACTTGTGGCATTTGCGATATGGTCATTTACCTATCAAAAGTATGAGTCTATTGCAAAGATAGTCTATGGTGAAAGGATTTCCTACCTTGTCTGGCCATAGATTTTCTTGTACAAGTTGTATAATGGGTAAACATAAGTGAGATAGTTTTTCATCAACATCTTATAGAGCCAAAGAACAACTAGAGTTAGTGGATACAGATTTGTGCAGTCCTATGCAAGCACAATCAGTTGGTGGAAGTCTCTATTTTATTACATTTATTTATGAATCTAGTAGGAAATTTTGGGTGTATTTCATCAAATACAAATCCAAAACATTTTCCAAGTTCAAGGAGTTCAAAGCCGAGGCTAAAAAACAGAGTGGCAAGTTTATTAAATTTCTCAACTCTAATAAAGGAGGTGATTATGAATCTAATGAATTCATTGATTCCTGTAAACAACATTGTATTAAAAAACATACGACAACCAGGTATACACCAGAACAGAATGGAGTTGCAGAAAGAAAGAATCAGAAAATTATGAATATGGCTCGAAGTCTGCTCAAAAAATTAAATTTTTCTAAATATTTATGGGCTGAAGTAGTTTCATGTTCGGTATATATTTTGAATAGATCACCAACTTCCAGTGTTCAAAGTTTTGTACCTGAAAAGCAGGGAGTGGAAAAAAGGAAACTATTTCACACTTTCGAGTATTTGGTTGTATCTCTTTCACTCATGTTCCAGAAAAATTAAGAAAGAAGCTTGATGATAGCAGTTCATCATCTTTAAGTGAGTCTGATTCTAATCATTCTAAAATTAGAATCTTAAGCGACACTTATGCACAAGACAATGTTGATGATATTATAAATTTTTCATTCCTGTCATTTCAACCTACTTGTTTTGAAGAGGCTATAAAGGACAAAGAATGGGAGATGCAATGAATAATGAAATCGATGTTATTGAAAAAAATCAAACTTTGGATTTGGTTGATCTACCTGATGATAAAACTTATATAGGTGTCAAATTGGTTTTTAAAACTAAGTTAAATGAGAATGGCATGATACAACTGAATATACCATTATTTGTTGAATAATGGTTTCAGGAACCCACTTTGTCTATCAAGAATGATCATCAAGGTAATATGTTGATACTTTTTCTTTATGTTGATGACATACTTTATACAGGTAACATGCAGTTAGATGAATTTAAAGCTGTAATGAAAAATGAATTTGAAATGATAGAACTTGGATTAATGAGATACTTAGGCATTGAATTGAAACAAACACATGATGTTATCTTTATGGGTCAACAGAAGTATGCTACTGACATTTTGAAAAAGCTTAAGATGGAAAGGTGTAAACCAGTGGATACTCCTTTTGAAGTTGGTACAAAGTTAAGTAAAGATGATGTGGGTACTATTGTTAATTCAACTTTGTAAAAGAAAATTGCTAATAGTATTATGTATCTAACTACTACTAGACCTGATATAGCATTTTCATCTAGTTATATTTCCAGGTTTATGGAATCTCCTAAAGACTGTTATTGGAAATCTGGAAAAAAGGTGTTAAGATACGTTGCAGGTACAACTACTTATGGTTTATGGTATACAACCTCTACAGAGATTAATCTTGTTGGTTATATAGACAAAGATTATGCAGGATGTATTAATGATCAGAAAAGCACTTCTAGCTATGCTTTTCTATTTGGCAGAAACTTGATCTCGTGGTGATCCAAAAATTAGCCTAAATCTGTGTTATCTTCAATAGCGGTTGAGTAAGTTGCAGTAATTTTAGCATCATGTCAAGCAGTGTGGCTGATGAGACTTCTCTCTGACTTCGGATGTGCACAAAATGAACCTATTTCAATCTATTTTGACAACACTTCCGCTATTTTCTTGTCAAAGAACAATATCTTTAATAAAAAAGGAAAACATGTCGACACTCATTTTCACTTCATCCATGAAATTGATAGGAATGGTGATATTGTTCTCTAATTTTGTGATTCCAAGGAACAGTTAACAGATACCTTCACCAAACCACTAGGAAAAGTTAATTTTGAATTTCAATGTAAGAAGTTAGGCATTGAAATAATGTCGCCCTCAAGATTAAGGGGGAGTGTTAAAGATTAATCTTAGTTAAATAATTAGTTAAAAGAATCATTAGAAGTTAGTTAAATACTTATTTATAATTGTTGATCTAGTGTATAAATTCATCTCCAGGATAAAACATTTGTAGTGTGGTTGCTCTCAGAAATTTGGTTTTGATCCCATCTATTTTCATTGTTCTAATTTTCTCCTCTGTCTTGTCAATTTTTCATTCTCTGTTATCAGAAGCCTTAGTAGCCATACTTATATTATTCCAGTAATCTCATTCATTTCTGTTAATTTATTTAGCATTCCAATGGGGGTTTGATTATGTTGTGATAGAGACTTCCCTTGAATGAATAACTTGAATAGTTCTGGTACTTTGATTCCAAATCCAAAATCTGTTACAGAAGCCAAACTAGGCCACATAGTAACTCCAGGTTTCTCTTCTCTAGGCTGATTACTTTAGTTTCTCATTTGGTGTAGTATAACTCACGTGTCTACTTATCCAGGTGGATATTGGTGGCCACCCACCTATTCCACTTCGGGCCCCACCATTTTCTCTTTCAGTTTTTTTCACAACTTACTATTTTTATCATTTTTTCGGGTCCTGAAATTTCGGAGCCATTTTGAAGCCCCAAACGGAGATAGTACGCCGAAGTTACATCCCTGGGAAGTTGAAACACCAATTTACCCAAACGGGACCCATAGTTTTGGCACTTCATCTCCTAGGGTTAGGTTTTTGGACGTTTAGAATTCTCCTTTGTTTCTCCATAATAAATAGGCCCTTGAGCCTCATTGTAATACAGTTTAGAGGTTTGTAGTCACCACATCTCTTCTCAGAGATTCGCTACCAGCACCCTAGCTATTTTATTTCCATCATTTTTGTAACCATATTTTTTTGATTTGATATTAATGAAATGAAGCCTTATTTCCACTATATTTCTATGTTTATGGTTATTTCTGTATTCTTTTGTGTTTCTACATGGATCCAGATCAGTGGTATCAGACCGGTTTGATTTTTCTCGATCCTTCTTTGCATGTCCCCAACAAGGTCGGGGTATAAGGAGTTAGGGCTCGATATGGTGGCACCTTTTCAAGATCAATGTCACAAACCTCGACGGATGCCCATGGGGGACAAAAATAAAGATGAGGGAGCAGGAGATCCTATCAAAATATTGCTTGAGGAGGCCCTTGAAAAATAAATAAATGTAATGATGGATAACTTTGCCCAAATCCTTCAACGACTGCCCACCGGCAGCGCATCTACATCCAACAGCCACTCTGGAGGTGCGACTCCCTTTAAGGTAAAAGTAAACTTTGAAATTCCCATATTAGAGGGTCAAATAGATTCAGATGCCACAGATAGATGGTTGAATCTATTAGAAGGATATGTCTCGGTTCATGATTTTTCTGACCAGGAGAAGATTATTTTTTCACTCCTCAAAGCTACCCCCCATGTCAAGGATTGGTGGGAAACCTACTGTGAGAAAATGAACGAGACATAACCCTCTCTGTTCTCAGCCATACCCACTTGGAATTATTTTCGAGGTGCCATCAAGGAAAAATACTTTCCCATGGGGAGTTATGAGGAAAAGTACATACAATGGACCAAGCTGCGGCAACAAAGGGATCAAGATGTGCATGAGCTAATGAATCTATTCCTTACCCTGCACACAAAGTTGGGTATCAAATATTTAGAGAAACATTTGGTGCTAAAGTATCATGGTTGTCTGCATAGATAGATTCAGGAGGAAATGGAGTTCCTCGACATCTCCTCGCTTGGTATGGCATACCGGTATGCTGCCAAGATTGAGTAGAAATTCAAACAGAAGAAGCGAGACTTTGGATCTGCGAATCAAAAGGAAGGGAAAGGTGCCCCCAAACCACAGAACAAAGGACAAAGCCAAGGCATGGCAGCCCAAGACAACCTGCCAAAGACACAAGCAAAGAACAACACTGCAAAGCCAAATAAGGACACAGGAAAGTGGTGTGAGTTCCATAAGAGCTCCATTCACAACACAAGAGAGTGTCGAGCCAAGCGTTCGCTGGTGCCCGAGATGAGGGCTTCTGAATCAGATGCATGCTTTGACTCTGAATCAGAACTTGACAAGGTGAATGACAAAGGGAAGCATATTATTGATGCAGAGCCCAATGTCACTATTGCCACTACGAAGATCCAGAAGGAGGAACCAGAAGATCCAGAGGAGGTAGAGCATCTCTTCCACTCCCATATGTGGGTAAAGGGTTCCCCGCTATGGTTCATAGTCGATAATGGGAGCCAAAAGAACCTCATTTCAGCATATTTCGTGAAGCAGTTGGGCTTGCCAACCACAGCGCACCCACAACCATACACCATCGGGTGGCTTCACCAAGGACGGGATCTCCGCATCAGCCAGTAGTGCCGCCTTCCCTATAGCATCAATCCATTCACAGATGAGGTATTGTGTGACATTGATCCTATTGATGTTTCTGATGTATTATTAGGCCAACCATACTTGTGGAAGCGACATGCTGTGTATGAGTCCCAGCCTCATGCTGTTATTGTTACTTTGGGAAATAAATTGTACAGGATACCAAAGGTACCACTGCCTCCCACTATCTCTTTGGTTACTGCAAAAAAATGCAGTAAGCTCATTTCCGAAACCAGGAAATTTGTTTTCCTAATGATCCGCCCCCATGGCAAGAAGAAGACTATGGCCACGACCTCTAGACATGGCTCCTCTACACGACAACAACAAATGGACAAGGTTGTGGAGGAGTACGGGGACATATTCACCTCACCCACAGGGGTGCCTCTACACTGTCAGTTCAAGCACCCCATTGACCTGACCCCAGGTGCGCCACTACCCAATGGACCAATCTATAGGCATTCTGTACTGGAGAATGATGAAATCAAGAGGCAGAGTCAGGAGCTACTATAGAAAGGTCACATCCGGCCAAGTTCATCGCCCTGTGGGAGCCTGATCGTGTTCATATAGAAGAAGGATGGGACTTGGAGACTCCGTATTGATTATTGGGCGCTGAACAAGATCACTGTCCAGAATAGGTACCCGATCCCACGGATTGATGACCTTCTGGACCAACTCAAAGGGGGAAAATATTTCAGCAAGATCGACTTGAAGTCTTGGTATCACCAGGTACCAATCAAACCCTCTGATGTGTGGAAGACTACGTTCAAAGCCAAGGAGGGCCATTTCGAATGGCTTGTCATGCCTTTCGGATTGACAAATTCTCCCACAACGTTCATGAGGTTGATGGACGACATCTTGCATACATTCACCAACTCATCTGTAGTGGTATACTTGGATGACATTCTTATCTTCAGCCAGACTTGGGAAGAGCACCTCCACCACATCCGAGAAGTCCTCCAAACATTATGGAAACACAAGTTGTGTGCCAATTTGGAGAAGTGCACTTTTGGCATGACCGAGGTTCAATATCTAGGATACATTATTGATGAAAGGGGGGTGCATGTGGATCCAGCCAAGATCCAACTCATTTGGGATTGGCCTGTTGGAAATGTTGTGATTGATGGAAATAGAAGCAGAAAATATAGAGACAGACAAAGAGGGCAGCAGATGTAGAGATAGGCAAAGAACAGCAGCAGAAGACATCAGGTAAAATTTACAGTGAAGGCAGAGGTAGAGGTCGAGCAGCAGAGGTACAACGAAAGCAAAGGAAAAAGAAGAAAGGAAAAGGCAGAGGCAGAGGTAGAGTCGTTATCACAGAAAGGTAGAAGTAGAGGCAGAGCCGTTATTCCGAGAATCACTACCCCAGCTGGTAGATACACTAAACATAAATTTCGGGAATCGTTACCGAACCTGGAGGATATATATATATATAATTCCGAGAATCTTGAACCAAGCGGCAAAGTATATATATATAAACCTCATTCCGGGAATCGTAACCCAGGCAAGAGGATACATAAACATAATTCTGGGAATCTTAACCCAAGCAGCAATGTATACATATATAAATCTCATTCCGAGAATCATTACCTAGCTGGAGGTTACACTAAAGAACTGAAGTGGAAGCATATATATATGCAACGCGCTATATATATTTCACTTTATATATAAAGGTCCAAAACATATAAATTTATATGTAGTATGAGATCCAAAGAACCAAAGTACTATAAGGCGGGACCCTTTCCCAATCGCATCAGAGAAAAACTGTGCAGCAGAACATGTAAACAAAGAGTTGCGATTACGATGAAAGTCTGGACCCAATGGATCAATGAACCATAATTGATATGTGTTTGAATTCTGGTGAACAGTGGTCAATCGCATCGGAGTTAAAGTGGAGCATCGGAACATCTCAATGAAAGTTGCGATTATGATTGAGTTCTGGACCCGATGGGTTTAAAAATCACGATTGATAGTCAATCGCATCAGAGTTAAAGTGGAGCAGTGGATCACATGCAACTAAAAGTTGCGATTGCGATTGAAGCCTGGACCCGATGGGCTTATAAACTATGATTCATGTAAGGTTGAGTTTCGGTAAATAGTGAATCATCGGAATCGGAGCATCGGAGCATTGGAATGTCGATACATTCAAATAGAAATTGCAATTGTGATCAATCGCAATCGGAAGAAGTCGAGGAGTAATGCATAGCATCGGAAAGCATGGCAAGTGGGCTCGGATATATGATATTCTATTGATTATATGGAATCGACCCCTTATATTAATATTTATAACGCTTGACTCGGGGAATATGCATACATGGTGATATATTTATATATATTGTGCTAAAGTCGAAACTTATATAAAATGAGGTGCGTGCTGGGCATTGGCTAAAGTGAATTCATGGGGCTTTACATTATGTTGGAGAACATATATATATATATATATATATATGCATATATCTATGCAATGTGGGGCCATCGAATCAGCACGAAGGCTGAGTAGTGGAACATACCAATGAAGTTTGCGATTGCGATTAATCGCAATCGGAAATTATCGGAGGAGACTCATCTCATCAGAGCACAAAACAAAGTTTGGATGGTGGGCCTGAAATTGCATTTTATATGTTAAACAGGTTTTTACTATTATGCCGAGAGCTGAAGTTGTGTTATATATATAAAAGGCGTTGATTATAGATACATAGTAGTTACACCACGGCAGAGCACATATCAAAACGTCTTTTTATTATTGTACCGAGAATCAATTAGCTTGATATAAAAATCACAGTTACATATGTATGACAGATGGCCGTTACCCTGTGACGATGAATAAGGAAACAAACAAAGCCAAAAGGGACAAAGACACAGTCAAAGAAAATACAAATGCACAGTAAGTCAAGAGGTTGAATGAGTGAGTTGGAGTTTTTCATTGTAATTGAATGTAAATGATTTTAATTTATATTGTTGTGATGCATTGGCAAGTCTCCGGAAGAGAGAAAATATCCCACTGTAATATTAAAATAAGCACCTACAGTTACATTTTTCTGAGTGAGCTGAAAAGAAATGAGAAGGCTGAAGACCAAGAGGTATGACTATCCATTTCGAATTCCTAGAGGAATACAAACAGTCATCAGGAATTCTCTATAAGTAATATCATCTTGATATGCATAGAGAGGTTAGAGAGAGTAAGGATAGAGAATGAAAAATATAGAAGATTGAGGCAGAGAAGATACGGAAGAGAGGAGAAGAGAGAGATGCTACACAACAGAGCTGATATCTGAGGTAAATAAGCAAACATTTCTTGTGATAAATTGAGGAAGTTGGAGCTTCCCTATCAAGTTGAAGCTTGATAGCTATCAGTTGTAGCTGACTGAGGTTGGAGCCTCCTGTAGGTTGGTGCCTGTAGAAAATTGCGAAGAGCGGGAGCCCGTGTTGTAGCTTGTAGAATTGAGGTTGAGCCTCTCAGATTTAGTGGGCGCCCAAAATTTGGCGGGAATCAGGGAGTTGGAGCTTCCTTGCAAGTTGTAGCTTGCAGAATTGAGGTTGGAGCCTCCTGGAGGTTGGTGCCTGCAGAAAAATAGTGGTGAGAGGGAGTTGGAGCTTGCCTTTGCATCACAACAATAATAAGATGTGGTTTTCTCACTTTATGGGTTTCCACTTATATCCGCTGTCTCTATCTGTGTTGCCTGTGTGCTGAGATGATTTATCAAATTTGCTTAATGTTTGCTGCTCTCATAATAATTTTAATGTCACATTAATTTAATACTTTCTGCAACATATTAATACTGTTCATATACTAAGGTTGATTATAAAAGTAAGCTATAAATAAGATGATGAAAAATTGAAAAATGCTCATGTATGTATTGAATCGAACGCCCCCCTCGCTCTAAATCAAGAATTCAACATGGCCAGCCCCAACCACCCTAACAGAGCTTCGCAGCTTTCTGGGTCTTGCTAATTTCTATTGCAGGTTCATGTTGGGATTTTCTCATATACTTGGCCCTTGAGTCAAGTCACTAAGGGAGGAGTGAAAGAAAAATTATGTTGGTCGGAATCTCAATAGAAGGCGTTCATAGAATTGAAACATCGCCTCTGTTCTTCCCTAATGCTCACATTACCAGACTTGCAACAACCATTTGAGATCGAGACATATGTCTCTGACTATGTGTTGTGGAGGTAAATCCCCTCTGCGGATAGAGGCGATCCCTACTAGCCCAGACCGGGTCTAGCAACAATCGTCACACGCTATAGTGCAGGTTCCTAATTGAAAATAAACTAACTAGTGATGAAGGCTTACCTGGAATCCAACGTTGTTGCTTGTAGAAGAGGTGGCGCTCCCGTTCCTTAGCTCTGGCAGATCACGATCCCCATGATCTCTGTGATAGGACACCTGCACATGCAAGAAACAAAACAAACACAAGTGTAAAATCCAGTAGTTGCAACTATATGTCAGTCAGAAAGGACATAACTCATCATCATAAACAACAACAGGAGTGGAACCATAACCAATAGTCATTCATTAATAATCAATCAAAGGAAAATTACAACCATAGTTCTGACGTTGAATTCTCCTTCGGAGGGTCTCCAGCAGAACACGTCTCGAAAAGTCTGTCAAGGATGGGACAAACCTCTCTCTTCGGATCTTGACGATAGTCTCCTTTCTTGAAATTGTCCTTAAGGGAATTATGGAGGCTCTTGCAGCATAAGGCTCTTGGAAATTTGGGAACTTGAAGAATAACTTGCAATGGATATGGGAAAGCTTTTATAGATGGAGGAAGGGGAGTTGGGATCCCTATAATCATGGGATTGGCCCTATTCTCAAGGAAGCTTCCATGAGAGGTGGAAAACCACTTCCTCTCTATGGAAATCCGTAGCCAAACCTCCCAACTCAAAATAGATATCATTTCCTGGATCAGTTAGGATGAAAGTTCCGCCATTTATTTTTTAAAAACGCTGCTTAAATTACCAGATGAAAAATACCGGGATTAGCGCTAACCCTGGCGTAACCCTATTTAGTGTTTTCATTATTATGCATCGAAGGCCGTTCGCCGCGCCAATGCAAAAGGGCCATTTGTAGGGTTTTTCACAAGGAGATGTCTTCAAGGAAATGAAAGCTCTTGTTCAGAGGGATGTCATGAAAATGGTTTCAAGCCATGTCACTGTTCACAGGTCATGAAATGAGCCCTCCAATGTGCGGGACGGGGATTGCAGGGACGGTGACAAAATTACTGTGTAACAGATGACCCCTAAAGCATGAGGCCCGAGAGAGAGAGAGAGGGGTGAAATGCTTTACGAGAACGTGTCCAACTGAAAACTCCGCCGTCGGAAAACCTGTGTGAAGAAATAAAAATTATATCTCAGATACATGATATATATGCGATATGGGCGCAACCATCCATAACAGAGTATACAATAATCCAGATCCAAGGTATGGGCGCAGCCATCTAGTAGGGATTGATAAATAGACTCAGGTATGGTCGCAGCCATCCAGTAAGTGAGTCATGTAACTAATCATAATAATCCACAAAATCGCAGCCTGGATTACAACAGACACAATCCAGGGTCTTGTGCTCCATCTCGACCCGAACAAAGTACAAGTTGAAGCATGCGAATAAATGAGCTGAAGTCGAACATGCAAGAACATCGTTTGATTACCAGCCAATGATGAAAGCTGTTAATAGACGCGAGAGGTACCACCAATAATGACAATGGCCCTCAAGGTACTATAGGTACAATCTACGGCATGTGAATCAATGAGCTGGCGTCAAACACCCGTAGAACTCGGGGACGAGGCCAATGACAGAAACTCACGTCGAATGCGAAGAACCCTATTGAGGCATGTTGTCCAAGGCACTTAAGGAAGTCTCGAGATCAGCTTCCCTGATAATGAGTCGGGAGTCAACAGAAAGTGACTGGGACGAAGGTGGGACATAGTGTTTCCCACATCATTGACACGAGACAGAGGAACATAATTTTTTTGTGAATCACGATCAGATGAGAATCAGAGGGAGGTTGATATTTGCAGAGGTCAACTTCTCTTGAACAAATGAATGCCACGACAGTGGACTTGGCAGTATTTGACATCAAAAGATCAGAGGTCATAGTGATGAGGCAAAGAGCAGATGAAAGGTTAAAAGGGATTACCCAAACCCACGGAGGCAAGTGAAAACCAAGATGAGATGTCCCCAACCCGACACAAATGCAGACAAGTGCCATGTTCAAGAGCGACATACTGTCGACATGACAATGATGCTGGTTCCATTTTTCCCCTGCCATTTCTGGCGAGTACCCCAATTATTTTTGATGACAAACTTGAAGGGGATAGCATATGCTTGTGATATAAGTCCGTCCTTCGGACGAATCCATCCTAATACATTTAACGAGCCCTAGGAAGGAGGAACTCGAATAACGTCATTTCAACTGAATCCGATGTCATCAGGGTTTAATGAGTCTGACAAAGGAAGAACTTGGTGTATTTTCATGTTTAGAGACTTTGAAAAGACAGCTGAAAAGTAAAATCCAATGGTCCCTTTTCACAAATAGTTCCTCAGATCTAAAAAGGTAGAAAACTATGTCTGAGAAAACCTCCTAGTCGCAATAGGCTAGGGTATTCCTTTTTCGTAAATAATATATCCCAGCCCAAAAAAGGGGTAAACATATACTGGGTAGATGTCGATTTGCAGCCACTTTAACGAGACCAAATTAATGATGTATATCTGACAATCTTTTCTGTTGTTAGAGAGTCGAAGAAATAAATATGACTCCAAAGTGACTTTTTCGTGTTTTTACCGAGTCCGAAAAAGTATAAAATACAACTCGTTTCACCGTTTAAGTTGCGTACAAACTTGTCGCTGCACACAGAGGCAAGTGTAAAATCCATTTTCGACAAAATATATTAAAACATTAAAAAATGACTTTTTAAACCTAGTTAGAGTTCAAAAAGTTATAAATAAGTCTCAAATGGTAAAAATAAAATTACTTTTACTATTTACCTCATTGGAGAGCCATAGTGGTCCGTTTGGTGTGAAAACTTCTGACGGCGATTACGACCGATCCGGACTACCATTCATATTCTCGTCTGTTCCAGGTAAGAGGTGCTTCCCTGTACTCCATTTTAAGCCATTTTTTAATAGTTTTCCATTGCTCATTAGATTTTTGCAGAGTAATTTTGTAATTTTAGGGCTCCTCCCATTGGCGTGGGTATCGGGCACGGACCCGCGCCAATGGCCTTTTCCATACAAAGGACCCGTGCCAACTGGCACGACTGTTAAGGAAACAGTCGCACCAATGGCGCAGCGCGGTTTTCCATTTTAAATTTCCAAATAGCTAGAGATTTATATGAAATTTCAAGCATACAGAGATCTAATCAAGGGTTTTTTATCATGTTGATGCAGGCAACCGAGCAAAATGGTGATTGAATGGAGAGAGAGGGAGCACGGAGAAGAGGATGAATTAGCCATGGAGAATGAAACTTGTATGAATGCTCTTAGAAATTGTGGGCTTAATAAATTCTTCTTGACACCTTGCTTACGAGCTCAACCTGAGCTTCTACAGTACCTGATCAGTATTTGGGATGTAGATGAATAAGTGTTCAAGTTGCGGGATCAAGTATTGGAACTGGAGGTTTCTGACGTATACTTCATAACCAGACTGTCGCGCAGAGGTCTAGTGCCCATATTGACAGGGAGTAGACCATCTGGTGAAAAGATGGAGCAGGTAATGGCGAGGGTGTGCCCAGGGGCACAAACCAGATCTGGAAGCGGAAAGGTAGACATTCACACTATTGAGGATCTAGCACTCAGAGTAGTGCTACACACCATTACGCGGGCTGCAGGAGTGCAGGCCCCGCATGAAGCCACCAAAACCTAACTCATACTCGCCTCTGAGTGTATGAGCCCTACACTATTTGATTAGGCCACAGCAGTGACAGTCAACATGAAGAGGCAGCTGACAAAATGAAAGCAAGCCAAACTGAAACAGTTTGGCTATAGTTCTATCCTGGTATCGTTCATCTTGGAACGAATACCAATCTTCCAAGGCCAAGGGGCCATAGTAGCTGAGCCGATACCACGAGAGCCGAGAATGGCTCGTTGGGCAGCACTGATGCCCAGAGCGGGAGGGGGCCAACAGATGTCCTGGAGGCCGGAGTTTTTTGGGTGGCTACGACGTCAGTTGATCGTAGTCGAAGACTGGCCATATGCAGGGACTGATTTCACTGGTGATCCAGATCTTCCACTCCCAGAGGGAGACGAATGGGACGAGGAGTTGGGTAAGATCATCTTTTTTTATTTTTTGTATTTATGATTTTTTGTTAATACATGTCTGTTCTGACAGCAGTTATGTGTGTATGCAGATGTTGGCCCAAAGCGACCTGTCGGTATGTCTCCTATCTTGCGGAGAACTCAGCCCGCAGCTGACCCTCAGGCGGAGGGTGCCGAGGGGGGGAGAGTTGATCCAGAACCTCGAGGGGATCGCCCGGGGGATTCCAGACTATGCCCGACTAGCAGATGTCCCACTAGCATACTAGAGACATACGGTGGGAGTGCCTAGTCACCTCCACCGCATCCTGAGACAACTAGTGTCTGTGGTGACTTGTTATCATGATCACCACGTAGATTAGACACCTAGGGTTTATTTCATGCATATTTTTGAGAGACATGTCGTCTCCGAATGTATTAAGACGGACATGTATATTTTTTAATTTCATGCGATGCACACTATGTAAACATTTCGATATCTATATATATACATACCTATTTCGAGATGGATCTTTCTTTTTACATGTGATGTTGTTTTACAAATTGCGCAAATGTCTATCTAGCACCAAATTAGCTACTGCATCTGTTAATGCATTCATATGTCTGGGTATATGTTGATATGTAATATAGTCAAAATTTATTTCCAGTAAATGAATACGTAGATACAAACGTAAAATGGATGGGTTTCTTACTGAATAATGACCGTTAAGTTGTGATACTACAAGTTGTGAGTCTAGATACACAAGTAATTCATGGATACCAAGGTTTACAGCCTCAGTTAATAATTCTAACACAGCACTATATTCCTCGATGTTATTTGTAGCACGTCCTAGACACACACCTTGCAGGTTGACCAACTCACCAGCAGGATCGTAGATTACCCAGGCTGCCAAAGACAGATTCCTGGTACTGCGGGAGGCACCATCCGTGAAACCAACAAACGAATTGATGGACATCTGCACAATCAGTAAGACCCGATCAGCAGAAAGATGTTTACATTGCACACCACACCACACATGTACACAAATGAAAAACACACCTATGTACACACACCACACCAAAAATTACTTCAAGCGTAGTATTTTTTCAGGTTTAGCCCATTTCTGGGCTGCGCCAACGGAACTCCTTCATAATCTATAAGCTCATAAGCCCCATTCTTCAAAACACATTTTACTATGTAGGGCCCATGCCACATAGGTTGGAACTTACCGGCCCCAAGCTTGTCATGTGCTTGATCGCATAGGAGGACGAGGTCCCCTTCGACAAAGGAACGTGGAGAAACTAATTGGTCAAAGTGAGCTTTGACCCACTTCTTTTGTGCTTCAATGACTAAAGCAGCCAAACGGAAGGTTTCATCTAACCGTTCCAGATACAAAAGACGCTCTTACTCAGCAGAAGTTTCGGGTAGAAGTTCCACAGCTAATTTCAAAGAAGGAATCTCGCATTCAACCAGAAGAGTTGCTTCCAGACCATACACCAATTGAAATGGTGTGAATCCAGTTGCACTCTTTGCAGACATCCGGTAGGCCCATAGAGCTGAGAATAGTTGGAGATGTCAATTGGATTTGTGAATACCAACTATTCGTTGAAGCATAGTGACCAGAACCTTGTTCACTGCTTCAACCTGGCCATTTGCCTGAGGGTAATATGGTGTTGAGCTATCGTGGCGTAAGCCCAATCTTGAAGTCAGCTCGGCCATTATATAATCTCGGAAATGAGTACCATGGTTAGTAACGATGGCCTGAGGGACCCTGAAACATGCAATGATGCGGTTGAAGATGAATTGGGCAGCTGTCTTACCGTCAGCAGCTAGTGTAGGCATCGCTTCGGCCCACTTGGTGAAGTAGTCGATAGCGACGATTATATACACATTCCCCCCGGCCGAATGAGGGTTACACATCATAAAATCCATGCCCCATTTCACAAAAGGGCTGATGGTAATAACAGGATGCAAAGGGAGAGGCAGCGTGCGCATCTTGCACTGAAACACCTGGCATGCGTGACATTTACAGACTGCAACGATACAGTCTTTGAAAATTAACAGCCAGAAGTATCCTACTCGCAGAATTTTCTGGGAAGTATCATATTCGGACATATGTCCACCACAGGCATCACTGTGGCAGTCATTTAGGACCCTTTCAGCCTCTTCCAAGGTTAGGCACCGACAGAGCACCGAATCTACTCCAACACGGTATAAGGTATCTCCTACGATACGGTAGGGTTGAGACTGATGCCGAATCCGACGTCGGGCATCTTTAGTCAACTCAGACCGAAATGTGGAGGTCTAAAGATACACAATTATGTCGCCGTACCAAGGGTTTGCGAGTATTGATAAGGAAAGGAGTTTCGTCCGGGATATGATCCTCGGAGTGTGAAGGAGTGGAGTTTGTTGGGAGTGAGCATATAAGATCTGCGAAAACGAGTGATTTTGTTGACTTAGCAGTAGTGAATTCTAAGTCAAACTCCTGCAGGATAACAATCCATTTGGATTATTTTCCCCCAGTAATTGTCGAGAAAGAATATATGTCATGGGGTTGCAATCCGAAACCACTGTTATCGTACGCAACATGATGTAATGGCGAAAATGCTACACAGTGTGTACTACAGCTAACGCCAACTTCTCGACATGAGCATAACGTGTTTTTGTGTCGAGAAGGTTCCGTGACAGATAATAAACGACATGTTTGTTTCCATCATCATCATCCTGCACCAGAACCATAGCTATGGTGCTAAACGCGGCGGTGAGATACAAAGTGAAATCACGGTGATAGTTAGGAGGATGAAGAAAAGGAGCATTAACAAGTAACGTCTTGAGCTTCTCAAAGGATTGTTGAGCAATTTCGTCCCAACGAAAGGGAACGTTCTGCTTTAATAGGCACGTGAATCCTTTAGCCACCTCCACGTAGTTCGGGATAAAGCGTCGAAGGAAGTTTTCTTTTCCCTGCAGACTCTGCAACTGATATAATGAGGAGGGTGATGGGAGATTAATGATAGCCTCGACCTTTAAAGGGTCGAGGCGAATCCCGTCTTTGGAGACTATGAATCCCAAAAGACGGCCAGAATCTACGCAAAAGACACATTTATGAGGATTAAGCCTAATATTGTAGCGCCTGTAGTGAAGGAAAATCTGGCGGAGGTGTTCAGGGTGGTCCTCTCGCCTAGCTGAATGAGCTAGCAATTAGTCCAGATAAGGATGAACGATATGGTGTATGTCATGGAAAGCATAAGACATCGCACGTTGGAAAGTGGCTCCAGCGTTCTTCAAGTCGAACAGGAGCTTTTTATAAGCGAAAGTACCCCACAGACAGATGAATGCAGTCTTGTGTTGATCCTCAAGTAAAATATTGATCTGATTATACCCCGAGAAACCATCCATCAAGGAATAAATCTCACTTCCAGCACATTCGTCGATGATTTGGTCTATGAATGGAGTGGGATAGTTATCTTTCGGACAAGTGCAATTAATATCGCGGTAATCAACACAGACTCTAATAGTACCCTGCTTTTTATCGATAGGGACAATGTTGGAAACCCATTCTGTGAGGGGGATGGGATAAATAAAGCCCGTGTTTAGAAGTTTTTCAACTTCTGCCTTAATTGCAGCGGCTTTGTGAGGATGCACTGGGCGTAAGCGTTGGCGCACGGGCTTCGCACCAGGGTAGGTTGGAATCTCATGCACTATGATACTGGGATCAATCCCAGGCATTTCCTCATAGGACCAGGTGAACACATCTCTGAATTATTTAAAAAGATCAGTATAGACTTGTATCTCATCAGGAGAAGAAGTCACTCCCACGTGTATGTTCTCAACGATCCTCGGTTTAACGGAGATGTTGATCGGGATGGTTTGAGTGATATTATTCAGGTTTCCTTCCGAAAGAACCTCATGCGTCAAAATTGGCGTTTGGAGAGGGGGAGTGGGAACCTGAGATGCAAAACGCTCTAGAAAATATGACATTGCCCCCAGGCAGGGCATAAAGGAGGAACGATGATGTCCATCGCTCCAAGGCAGCTCCTCAAGAGACATTTTTTCAAAAATGGCTTCATCAGAAGGAAAAATATCTTTGAGAGGATCAGGCGAATCAACCTGACCGAGCCAGGGGGATTGAGAGTAGACATCTAAAGCCATGCTCAAAGGAGCATGCTGAGGAGGAGGAGGATCAGATGCAGCAACAATTTCATAGTAGCTAATCTCTATTGGATTTAAGGGCATCGATTCTCCAAATTCAAGCACCTGCTCAGGCATAGGGATGAGCCATGGGTCGTCGGACCTGGAGACCATGTTAACTTGAGCGGTGTGCGGTGGTGGTGCGGAAAAAATACCCATGAGGACGGGGTCTTTGAAAAGACCGGGTCCTACACTATCAGGGGGATTTGGGATCTGATACACGTATGGAACGTTGTTCTCGGAGGTGGAGGTGAAGAAAGACAACTGATCTACCGTAACTATTTTTCCCTCGTGAGGGAACTTAAGAAGTCGAAAAACGGTGGATGGCATGCATAACATGGCATGAGTCTAGCTGTGGCCGAGAAGTATATTGTAGTTAAGCTTGGCGTCAACCACTTCTAATTCTACGTTGACTGTCTTCCCTTGTAAAGTAATCGCTAGACTCTAGAGAACACCCAGGGGTTTGGATTCCCGACCATCGAATGCCTCTAGGGCATTGGGAGATGACGAAAGGGCTAGAGAGCCAATGGCCTTCCAGCAAGTGGACAACATGACACAAGTAGAGGCACCTTCATCCACAACGACCCTATGGATGTTAAGACCATTGATCCCGACTTTAATAATAAGAGCGATCTGATGTGGAAGTCGGGGGGTGAAATTCTCTAAGTCGAAGGTGAGAAGACTTGAATCGGCGGGATCAATGCCACCAATTGCAGACAACAAAGCCTTCTGTTGTGAAGGAAAAATTTGAAGAACTTCTAGTGCGGACATAGCAGAAGGCGCCTGTGCCAAATCCCCAACAATAATGTAGTGTTGAGCAGCACGGGCATTTGGATTATAAGAAGATCTTCGTAAAACACCTTTAGAAGGTGGCTTCACAATAGGTTCAGGAGAAGGCTTCTCGATTTCCAACAAACCGGAGATAGGTGGGGGAGGTGGGCCATCCGCAACCACCTTCCCTAGTGCCTAGCGCTATTCGTTGTAATCCTTCGAATGCGTAGCGATAGAGATAGGTGCAACATCATTCATCATAAAAACCTGGGACCCAAATGGTGCAGATGGTGAAGGTTGTTCAACCATCTGGGTCTGCTGAGACGGGAATGGTTCTTTAAGAACTACCGGAGTCCCTTTGGAGCCTTTGAGAAGTTGACTAACCTCAGACCGTCGTGGACAATCCTTGGTATAATGATCTCCTTCACAAATGAGGCAAGGGTACTTCGGTTTACGTTGAGAACCATCCTCAGTGCGAGGTTTGGATTCTGGCTTTGGGGCATCAGATTTGGATTTACCTTTGCCCTTATTTTTCCCCTTGGACACTTTTTCCGTAGGATTGGCCTGAACGGCATTAACCTCTGCAGCTTTGCCAGAATCGGTAGGGGCGGTAGGAGCATAATTATTGGATGAGTTGGATTTATGCTTCCCATTCGAGGATTTCTTCGAATTCTGAGATACGGAACCAATAACACCATCTACCGCTGGAGTAGGTGGAGCTTTAGAGGTTCCAGACTGTGGAGCATCAGGAAAGATATCGTACAGCGTGTTGGACTGTGAGTATACAAGATCCAGATATTGGACACGTGCTATGGCTTGCTCTTCAGTCACACATGCTCCCATAGCAATATCTTGGATGATTTTGTTAACAAAGGAGGTGGTGAACCAATGAGTTAGTATCTGATCAGGTATATGGAACTTGATCAGTCTACGACGACGTCGCCACTCGTGAATGTGATCAGAAATGTGGGTGGCTTTGTCTTGCTTCAAAGAAGTCAAGAGGTGCGTCCCGGCTTCATAGCGAACCGGTAACTGAAAATGAGTCAGAAAAGCCATGGCTAACGTATTGAAATCTTGAAAGATGCCACGGGGTAATTCAATATACCACTTAGCTGCAGCGCCAGTCAAAGTGCGCTGGAAGAGGCGTAGACGAACTGAATCATCAACCCAAGAGTTTGACGAACACCAAAGATGGTAGGTCATCACATGAGCTTGGGGGTCCTCCCCAGCTTTACCCTCAAACTTGGGGCAATTGCCAGGCACCTTGGTAGGAACCGGAGGCCAATAAGGATTATGCAGAATTAGATCATTCGTTAATTTCGAAACATCCGGTAATTCCAAGGTAGCCAAGAATGGAAATGGTAGATTGGACGGCATACCTGGCCCTGGATAAGGACCAGTACCTGTACTCCATGCTGGTTGGGAATATCCTTGTCCCCATGGGTTCTGTCCAGCAGGATTCTGACCGTAGGGGGTGTAGGTGTTATAACCAGCCTGATTTGGTTGCTGGTAACCAGTGTACGGGGGTTGATAGCTAGAGTATGGACCCTGATTATGAGTCGGCCCCACATAAGCAGCATTTGGATTTGGCTGCTGAGTATAGGTATAGTCGGATTGTTGAGGACAATAGTTAGAACCTTGGGGCTAGCTATAATTCAATCAGTATTTACCATGAGAATAGTATCCACCTTGAGGTTGAGTGGGCTGCTGATAGATGGAACCCTGCAGAACCTGATAAGTAGGGTGCAACAGTGGATTCGGTTGCGGCGTCGAATAAGTCAGCTGTTGTGCAGGGTTGATAGGATGGACAGGCTGGCCTGGTTGAGCAGGCTGACCTGGGTGAGGGGGCTGCCCTGGGTTAACAGGTTGACCTGGATGAACAGGTTGAGTCAGTTGTGCAGGTTGACCTGGCTGTTGAGAAGCAGCAGGTTGTATCGGATGAACTGGTTGGCTTAAAGGCGGAACACCAGGTTGTGCCAGATAGACCGGTTGGCCTGGTGGAGGAATGGAGGCAGGTGGTGGCTGGTAACCGGGTTGACCTGCAATAGGACCATAAGATGGTCCTGGCAGGTGTGCAACGTTTGGATTAATAGGATACTGTGGTTGCATGGGTTTAGAAGGCTAGACTTTCCCCCCAGGACCATAGACCGGCCTTGGTTTGTACCTTGGTTGAGGCTGCACAGGTTGACTAGAAGGGTTGTAATACTGTCCTTGCGAACCGTACGATGGCCCTTGCTAGCCCACAGGATAGCCTTGCACAGGCTGCCCCTGTGGGTCATAAGGATATCCAGGTTGGCTCGAAGGTTGGCCTTGGAAAGGTTGCCCTTGCGAGTTATAAGCCTGGTTATAAGGTAAACCTTGAGCATGGAGGTGAGCCTCAGGAGCGGGTAGACGTAAAATGTTCCCGTGCTCATCATACTGATCTGGAAAATCATACACGGGTGTGCCATCCTGTGTATAGTGCGAAAAATAAGAACGGTTGGGATCTTGGGAGGATGGTCCAACCTCGGGGTTTGGTTGTTGTAGGGACAACCGAAACTCCTCCAGAGAAATGTTCTCCGGCATAGCAGTCGCTATATAAACATCTTCAGGAGGTGGCATAGCCCTCGCGGAGGGTGCCGTGAAAGCGGGTGCAGATGTGGCCACACAGATATTGGGCCGAGCGGGTACAGAAGTGACGGGTGTCTGAGGAGACATCCCCAATGAAGGAGCAACCGGCCTTGTAGAAGGAGCTAATGCTCCCATAGAGGCTGCGACGGAAATGATCTGACCCAAGGATCTATACCCTGCTGGCAATGAGAGACCGGATGATGACATAATAGCTGGTTTAGAGTTATCTCCTGGAAATAATCTTCGTGGGAAGAGCTGATAGTATTCACCAGATGTTGGAATTTCCTCACTGGAATCACTCATGTTTGAGCCTGCCACTAGAGCTCAGAGTAGACGGCGAGGACTAGGAAGAAAGACAGCAGCTATAAAAGGTGAACCCGATGTAAGAGAAAGGAACTCTGCCCCTACTCTTAATTCAGACCAAGGGTCGGAAAAGGGCCAATTGAACTCAACTGGTCTCCCAAAGGGTTGCTCAGCAAGAACCGGTCCCCCGTCAGGAAACTCAGAAACAATGGGCTGCTGTGGTTCAGTAGAGGATTGAGAAGCCTCTGATGAATCGTCCGTATAAGGACTACCAGTAGAAGAAACCGAGGGTTCCGCCACTGTGGTAGTAACGACAAGAGAAAAAGATCAAACACACACACAGGCTGAAAAAGAATCAAGACACACAATCAAACGGCCGACAAGCAAAATCTAATAGGGCGTGTGATCGCGGGTGATTAATTTTTACCACATTGAAAAATAAGAAACTTCACTGTTTCATGTTTTAAGAGTCGAGAAACGGTTGAAAATGTGACTCTATCTCTTTCAGATTTCACACAAGCGTGAAAGGACAAGCGCTCGGTGATCCTTTCAAATTTAGGGAGTCAGATAGGATCAAAATGACTACTCAGGAATACTAGGCAAAGGGTGTACCAAATAACCGTGAATTGCAATATACACCTTGGTTTCAAAATGAAAGAGAAATCAACCAAGGATTTTCCGTACGTGTAGGCAATCTCCCCAAATGCTATGTCCGGTGTATCATGGGTATAGGGTGGCAGACTCGGCTTCCTATGGATAAAGGATTGAAACCTAGTGGGGTCTCCCTTTATATACGCGATGGTACGGGGAGCACAAGTCCGTACTAGCGTTGTCTAAAGCCAAGAGGCGAACGGCAGCTACTAGGTTTAAAGACGCCGGAACACGTCTCTAGCCTAGACCTCTAAATGTATTTCGTTAGATTTCAATACTGCCCTAGTGTAAATTGAGTAAATTTTAAAGTTTATCTTCAATTACATTTCATTTTTCAGGCCCTAGAGAATGTAATGTCTCAAAATATCCTAAATGCAATCTATATGCCACAGTGTATCATTTCATTCGATGAAAGCTACTTATGAGAGAGTTGGGAGCTTTTCACACAATAAAGAAATGAACATAAAACAACCAATGATGTTTCTAACGCAGCTAATAAAAACTAAAAAGCTTTTCGTTCAATGTTACCAATCACTAATAACACCGAAAAGATCTAATTCACATCAACTAATTCAAAGAAAAAGAGATTTTTTGTTTTATATTTTCAATATTTCAGAGAAATATGCACTAAAAAATGAAAACTAATGCAAGGCAATTTGAGAAACGATGACAAGAGAGCCAAAACCAAGCAAATTCCACTCAATGGCAATCACAATCAGACCTCAAATCGACCAAAATTCCCTCAAAGCGAAATAATCCCAAAGATTCAAAATGAGTCGTGTAATCTAGGCCCAAGACGAGACGAAGCGAAATTCAAATAAAGAAGGAAACAATCACTCAAACAACACAATGAGACAATAGAAAACCACCAAATAAATGCAAAGAAGCAATCAGAAGGTTGACTAAACTGAAAGGGACCAAAAACTCCTAAGGAAGGCTCGACACACAACAACACCTAGATGACCTAGGGCTAAAATGAAAAATCGATGGAAATGGGCAAACAGCCAAAGGATGAAGGTAACAACCAGTCAATCCAGGCTCCAAAACACTCAAACAGTGGAAAAATCAAGACCAAACACACAGATCAGGCTCAGGAAGCTCATAACTGAGCAAACCCTAGTAGCTCACAGGATTGGCGCGACTGTGACGCTGAAACTAGCGCCAGAGACGAATTGGCACGGGTAATACACAAGCAACATGCGCCAATGGGCGCGACTGTCAAGCTGAAAAGCGCGCCAGTTGAGTTTCCTAGTCAAGAATTAAAAAGAAGCAATCCAACAAGCGGACCAGTGAATGATCAAGCCATCAAAGACCCAAGTTCACAAAAAGAACTAGCCAAAAAGGCAAGACAATGCTCCAAACGTTCAGTTTAAAAACTAAACTGGAGATTGACTGAAGCAGCGTTGATCTACTTCACAATTGCAGAGCAAAAGTGTTTCGAAGGCTATCTGGCTAACTTCAGGCTCCGTTTATAGCTCATAAAATGAACGACAACAAGCTAATGATCCCCAGTGGAGTCACTAATTTTTTGTGGAGGTAAATCACCTCTGTGGACAGAGGCGATCCCTACTAGCCCAGACTGGGTCTAGCAACAATCGTCACACGCTATAGTGCAGGTTCCTAATTGCAAATAAACCAACTAGCAATGAAGGATTACCTGAAATCCAACGTTGTTGCTTGTAGAAGAGGTGGCACTCCTGTTCCTTAGCTCTGGCAGATCATGATCCCCATGATCTCCATGATAGGACACCTGCACATGCGAGAAACAAAACAAACGCAAGCATAAAATCCAGTAGTTGCAACTATATGTCAGTCAGAAAGGACATAACTCATCATCATAAACAACAATAGGAGTGGAACCATAACCAATAGTCGTTCATTAATAATCAATCAAAGGAAAATTACAACCATAGTTCTGACATTGAATTCTCCTTCAGAGGGTCACCAGCAGAACACGTCTCAAAAAGCCTGTCAAGGATGGGACAAACCTCTCTCTCCAGATCTTGACGATAGTCTCCTTGCTTGAAATTGGCCTTAAGGGAATTATGGAGGCTCTTGCAGCATAAGGCTCTTGGAAATTTGGGAACTTGAAGACTAGATTGCAATGGAGATGGGCAAGATTTTATAGATGGAGGAAGGGGATTTGGGATCCCTATAATCATGGGATTGGCCCTATTCTCAAGGAAGCTTCCATGAGATGTGGCAAACCACTTCCTCTCTATGGAAATCCGTAGCCAAACCTCCCAACTCAAAATAGATATCAGTTCTTGGATCAGTTAGGACGAAACTTCCGCCATTTATTTTAAAAAACACTCCTTAAATTGGCTGGCGCGAGTGCGACTCTGGGATAGAGCACCAACTGGCGCGGCCTCTTTGAATTATTTTCCCCATTCGCGCTGGTACTGAACTGCCTGCTCGCGCCAATGCAAAAAGGGCCATTTTTAGGGTTTTTCACAAGGAGATATCTTCAGGGCAATGAAAACTCTTGTTCAGAGGGATGTCATGAAAGTGGTTTCAAGCCATGTCACTGCTCACAAGTCACGAAATGAGCCCTCCAATGTGCGGGAGGGGAATTGCAGGGACGATGATAAATTATTGTGTAACACTATGCTATTGGGGAAGTTCTTACTCAACAGGGGAATCCAGTGGCATATCATAGTGAGACATTGTCTGACACAGTTTGAAATTATCCTACTTATGACAAAGAAATGTATTCCATTGTGCAGGCTTGTCGACAATGGAAGCATTACATTTTGGGGAAGTAGATAATCATCCACACGAACCACCGACCCCTGTTGTTCATACAGACACAAGGGATTTGCGGAACGATTGCCATCAGAAGTGGTCCACATATATGCAACAATTCCATTTGAACATCAAGTACAAGAATGGTAGCACCAATAATGTTGTAGATTGCCTCAGTCGACCACTGATCGTGGCCATAACCACTATTCTCAACTCTTGTGGGCATGAGACTTCTGATTGGCCACTTCTCTACAAGAGTGATCCATAATTCAGCTACACATACAAGGCACTCTTGGGGGGTATGCAAGTTCCAAATTTTCACCTCCAAGATGCACTATTATGTCACCTGGGACACCTTTTTGTTCCTTCAAGAAAGCGTGCCAGGATGGTATAGGAAGCACGCTACAGTCGAGTCGCTGGACATTTTGGGGTCGAGAAATCAATGGCAATACTGCTTAAGTATTTCTATTGGCCGAACCTTCGATAGGATTTCAGGAAGTACATCAGATCTTGCATTGCTTGCACCATTGCCAAATCGACAATCAAGAAGCAAGGGCTCTATACTCTGCTACCTACCCCTAGTTGACCTTGGGAATCCATCTCCATGGATTACATGTTAGGCCTTCCTTCTACTAAGCATGGAAATGACTGTGTTTTCATGGCTGTCGACAGATTCTCAAAGATGGCCATTATGGCAGCCTGCAAGAAGAATATCACAGTAGAAGCCACTGCTAAACTCTTCTTTGAACGAGTGTGGGTGCACTTTGGGATCCCACAGTCTATCATATCAGATCGTGATAACATGTTCCTCAGCACATTTTGGTCCAGCCTATGGTCAATGTTGGACACCAAGCTCACCAGGTCAACATCTTTCCATCTCCAAATTGATCGCCAGACAGAGGTTGTCAACATGATGATTGTACACATTATACACATGTACAATTAAAAGAATTGACACACATGGGATGAGAGCCTTCCCTATGTACAACACAGTTATAACTGGACTCTCCACAGCTCAACCGGTCACAACCCCTTTCAGGTGGGCTTGGGATTCCAGCCACTATGTCCCATTGACGTAGCCATGCCATTTGCAGCTACTCAAGCTGATTCTGCTCATGTCCAGTCTGAAGTTGACAAAGAAAATAACTTCATTGAGTGCATTCAGCACATCCACCCACAGGTTCATGACATATTCGATAGAGCCAATGCTAAGTACAAGCAACGACATGATCAACATCGAGTGCCACACAACTTCCAGGTGGGTGAAAAAGTATGGCTACATTTGCAGAAGGAGCGCCTCACTGGACCCCACCGCAAGATTCGTCCACTCCGATATGGGTCGTACACCATCACCAAGGTTATAGAAAATAATGCCTTCGAGCTTGGTATTCCACCATTCCCTGGTCTACAGCTAGTATTGAATGTAGACTGCCTTTGTCCCTACTTCCCACCTCTATTGGACACCTCTGACATTGCAAAAGAATTCACACCAAAAGCTTTAAACCCAGACTACATGGAATAGGCCACCATAGATTGTATCATGGACATACAAATCAAGAACACTCGCTGACAGAAGATCCAACTGTATCGGGTTGTCAAAGCTGGCCAACTCCTGCACCAAGGCAAGTGGGTCACCAGGGACCAAGTTCAACAGAAGTTTCCTCATCTCATGGAGCAACTCAACGCAATGGGAACCATTTCTTCCTAAGTGGGGAGGAATGATCCAAGTGGATATTGGTGGCCACCCGCCTATTCCAATTGGGGCCCCACCATTGTCTCTTTTAGTTTTTTTTCACAACTTACTATTTTTAGCAGTTTTTTGGGTCCTGAACTTCTAGAGCCATTTTGAAGCCCCAAACGGAGATAGTGTGCTGAAGTTACATCCCTGGGAAGTTGAAACACCAATTTACCCAAACAGGGCCCATAGTTTTGGCACTTCATCTCCTAGGGTTAGGTTTTTGGACATTTAGAATTCTCCATTGTTTCTCCATAATAAATAGGCCCTCGAGCCTCATTTTAATACAGTTCAGAGGTCTGTGGTTGCCACATCTCTTCTCAGAGATTCGCTACCAGCACCCTAGCTATTTTATTTCCATCATGTTTGTAAGCATATTTCTGTGATTTGATATTAATGAAATGAAGCCTTATTTCTGTTGTATTTCTATGTTTATTGTTATTTCTATATTCTGTTGCATTCCTGCATAGATCTGGATCATCTTCTTATTATAGTTAGCCTAACTTGGTTGTTTGTCATATTTAATCAAATGAGAGTGTTTGATATTCAAAGTTCAACGCCATTTCTATATAATCAGGGTTAACCATGCTCTTTTGCAACTCAAACGAATGTCCAACTCTCCAGGGTTAATCATGCTCTTTATACATTAATCTCACTAGGTTATTTGCCACTCGGATCTTGTGATGATTCCCAATAATAACCGATGATTCAAAAGTTAAAAGATCTATATCTATGTAATAAAGTAAAAGTGAATCTTAATAAGTAGAAATTTTGTTATATTTTTTTTAATATATATATATATATATATAATTCTAGTTTATATATCACGTTTTTTTATAAATAATTATAATAATTTAAAACAAATTATAATTTAATTAATCTATATAATTTGATTAATTTATATAATTTTTACAATGTAAAATATATAAATAAACAAGTATTTTAATACTATTCATATGTACCATTTATTTTATGTAACTTTATTTAAAAACAAAAGAAAATTGTGCACATAGAAGATAAAGTAAGGCATTGACTCACGTGAAAAACTATTTTGTCATAAATTTAACATTGCATAGGCTCAAAATACCATTATCTTGTGAAAATACATTGAAATTTTATATATTAAAATAGAGATGGTATTATGAGGAAGGTGTTTTCCATGTAAATTTAAGTTGAATTTGTAATTTGAATGTACTATTATTGGTATTTGTCAATCAATGTGCTAGTAGCTAAATTGCATTTTTACAATTTCGCCGGAGTTAAATTTTCACTACTTGACATGCTTTAAGAACGAAGAGGAGTAACACTTGTTTTTTTAACAAATATTCTTGAAAATAAATTTTAACTATACAAAGCATCTTCAGACACACACTCAGCCAATAAAATATTTAGATACATAATGATTCAAGAGTCAATGAAAAGGTTGACGCGGAAAATCCAACGTCCATAGAAAATTTAGGGTATGATTCCCTTTAACAGAACTTGAAACTAAATCTTACACTGCGACCTGAAAATCAATTCCACCAATTTGACCTGAAATTTTTCTTAAAATCTTAAATAATGGAAGTATACCAAATTCATCAAGAATATGTCAGGGAGAGCCTTACCAGTTATTAATCGCAACCATCTCATATAAAATTCTTGCAAACAACACCGTCATCTTGAAATAATGTATTGCAAAACACATAAACTAAATTTTACACTTCAACAGATAGGAATATGTAAATAAAGAAATTTATTCCACCATTTAACCTAAAAAATTGCTTAAAACCTTAAAAGAATATAAGAAAAGTATGTCAAATGCAACAAGAAAAATTGGGAGAGCCTTACCGGTTATTAACCTCAACTATCTCGTATAAAATGCTTGAAAACTGCATGAGTGTCCTATAATTTCTTATGTGTTGAACTCATAAACTGCAAATAGTTTCAATTCTGTGGATATTAATAACCTTTACAAGATATTGTTCGATTTCCAGGGAGTAAACAAGAAGAATGAAAAAGAAAATCCATTATGATGACTCTCACTGTTCAAAACCACGAAAACAAGATTTTATTCAACCATTCAACGCCAATGAACATAGTTTTAATTGAAGGGGAGGAGGATACCAAATCGAACCCGATCTATCCTTCCATTAAATGTTATAAGATATGGCGGTTGAATTCATTGATTGCTAATGATTCGCTATTCAATTTCCCGAAATACCATTGTACAAAGGCAAAGGCTATGGTTGAGTTCAGTGATTGCTAACGATTTTCCATTCAATTTCTCGAAATACCATTGTACGAAGGCAGAGGCTCAAGGTTCGGGATGTGAGGGAATGGATGCAGACACAACATCCAAAGTTATATATGCCCATGCAATGGGTGGCCATATGATAGATGTTGGTCATATGGGATAGGGTTATGGAATTGAGGTCTAATAAAGACTCTAAGGGGGCATTTAATAACCTATAGCTTACCATATATTGGTTGCCATGATCTATGTTCTCATCAATTGTGGTTTCCAATATAAATGGAGAAGTGTATTAAAATTTCTTCTCTGCTCATGAAACATATATTACCATCAGATTCTTGTCACTGAGAGGTGTAAAATTGACATAAATTTTGTCCAAAATGGACTCCTACAACTTCAGGCCCTTAAAGAATATTTTGGTAATCTCAAGATTCCCTAAGATTATGTTTTGTAGGGAATCTCCAAATCTACTGCTCCAATGGTCATTTTGAATTTACCATCGTGTTTTGTGCAAAATTCTAGTTAAAATGATTGTAAACTTCATAGCAATCTGACAAAATGGAATTTTACCTTCCCATTGAATCTTTCAGGAATCAAAGAATATTCTCTACAAAATATTATGCGTCTTGAAAAATGTGCCCACACATGGTTCTGCCTTACTATGTGGTCATGGTTTCGCACTCCTACTTCGCTAGTCCACCCTCACTCTCCCTCTCGTGCAAATTAGTTTTAGGTTTTTATATAATGTTTTGGGCAAAGTTAACCACGAATGCATCGTTGGTGCAATGGTAAAAAAAAATAATTGGTTGGACAGGGGTCGAGGGATAAAATTCTGCCTCTCTAATAATAGTCTTTGTTTGTTTTTATGTTTGGGCATGTTTTTAAAATATATATAACCATGGCATGTTGTGGTTATGGTATATAATCGTTGCATTGAATTGGAGGCGCGATATATATGTTTGTGTTTAATTTTGGGTGATCGTTTGGTTGGTTGTTTGACGGTTTATTGGGTTGCCCATGGAGTGGGCCAACCTATGTAGCCAGGCAGGTTCGATTCCCCCCTACCCACTTAAATGTGGTGCCATATCGGTGGTAATAGAATATTTATGGTGGGAGGGCGGTGGGGGTGGGGTGGTTGGTGGTGGGCCCGCTCCACGTAGCCCCGACCCAACCCTCTTTAACCAAAATATAATTTTTGTCATGGCCCCTTTTTTTAGTGTAGAAGTTTCTAGATTCCGGTGGGGTTGACAACCCGCCCCCTAGAAACATATTTTTTATTTTTTTTATTGTAATAAGGTCTGACAGGGGTGGCGATGGTCGTGGCCCACCACTCCATTTTTTAATATATTTTTCTTTATTTTAAAACAAATTGTCATTTTTAATTTTAACAAAAATAAGGGTCACTAGGGAAATTAACGAGGCCACAATTTTGCCCATTTTCGGGAGTTGGGTTACTTACCAGTTAGTAGTGAATTTGTGGGACACTTAAAGCTGGCCCAGTGCCCAAATTTGGCTGAAACTTCTCTTACCGTTTTAAAACCATAATAACCATGAATGTAAATTAGATGTTTTCCTAATCAAAATTTCCAAAATTTCCATAGTGAAGAAAATCAATATATATAAAATAAATAGTTTTCCATTATTCTTATTTGCAAGTTAATGTTATACTTGGAAGATACGTTTAGTTTATTTAATATACATTTAAACGATATCGAGCATGATTAAATTATTTGCATTCACAATTTTTAAATTAATTCCTATTCCCGCTCTTAGAAAGTTTAGTTTTCCTATATCTTTCATTTTTTTTTTGTTCATTCATATTCATTAATTTCTTCAACATGGAAATGATGTTTGGGTTTCGTTGTGAACTAGGAGTTATGTATAATGAACCTAGATTGTTGTCATTTCTTGTGGACTACATTTGTCTCTCAAAATCCCTAGTGGAATGAGAATTGGGTTCTATTTTAAGGTGGGCTTCCTCCAAATTGTTATTATGTCCAGCTCTAAGACCAGTTCTCTAGTGGTACTTCTGTTATTCTAGTAATATCATTCATTTCTATTAATTTCTTTCGCTTTCCAATGGGGGTTCGATTATGTTGTGATGGAGAGTTCCCTTGAATGAATAACTCAAATAGTTCTGGTACTTTGACTCCAACTCGAACATCTGTTATAGAAGCCAAACTAGGCCACATAGTAACTCCAGGTTTCTCTTCTCTAGGGTGATTACTTTAGTTTCTCAATTGGTTTAGTATAACTCATGTGTCTACTTATTATAGTTAGCTTAACTTGGTTGTCTGTCATATTTAATCAAGTAAGAGTCTTTGATATTCAAAGTTCAATACCATTTCTATATATTCAAGGTTAATCATGCTCTTTTACAACTTAAACCAATGTCCAACTCGTAGCCATGGCATGTTGTAGTTATGGCATATAATCATTGGATTGAATTGGAGGTGTGTTATATATGTATGTGTTTAATTTTGGGTGATGGTTTGGTTGGTTGTTTGATGGTTCGTTGGGTTGACCATGGAGTGGGCTGACCTACCTAGCCAGGTAGGTTTGATTCCCCCCGACCCACTTAAATGTGGTACCATATCGGTGGTAAAATCATATTTATGGTGGGGGGGGGGTGGTTCCGATCCACGTGGGCCCGAACCGACCCTCTTTAACCAACATATAATTGTTGTTCTGGCCCTTTTTTTATTGTAGAAGTTTCTGGATTTTGGTGGGGTTGACAACCCACCCCCCGAATGACATATTTTTTATTTTTATTTTATTGTAATAAGGTCCAACGGGGGTGGCGGGGGTCATGGCCTACCACTCTGTTTTTTAATACATTTTTTGTTATTTTAAAACAAATTGTCATTTTTAATTTTAACAAAAATAAGGGTCACTGGGAAAATTAACGAGGCCACAATTTCGCCCATTTTTGAGAGTTAGGTTCCTTGCTGGTTAACACTGAATTTGTGGGACACTTAAACCTAGCCCAGTGCCCAACTTTGACAGAAACTTCTCTTACCGTTTTAAAACCATAATAACCATGAATGTAAATTAGATGTTTTCGTAATCAAAATTTCCAAAATTTCCATAGTGAAGAAAATCAATATATATAAAATAAATAGTTTTCCATTATTCTTATTTGCAAGTTAATGTTATACTTGTAAGATACGTTCTGTTGATTTAATATAACATTTAAATGCTATCGAGCATGATTAAATTATTTTCATTCACAATTTTTAAATTATTGTTCAATGTTCAATTTTAAAGTTTTAATATGAAAATAAGGGAGTTTGAGTGATAATATAAAAAAATAAAAGAAAATTGTAATGCATAGAAAAGGTTGAGGTGGGAAGTTGTTGATAGTTTTAAAATTTTATTCAAACTCAATTTCACCTTTTTCTTTCTCACTTGATGTGATTTCTAATGTTTTTTTCATCCACTCATTACAATAATTTAAAATTTAGTGAATAACTCTATTTCCTCCTTGAGATCTTCAAAGAAAATATCAAAGATTAAATTTTGATCTCATAAACGATCTCATAAATTTTGATCTCATAAGTTTTAGGATTTTTGTGGAAGAAGAAAAGATAAACGAGTGGCACTTGAGAGTAGCACCTCACACAACCTGTGCCCCACACTAAGATAAACGATAAATGAATGGCAATTGAGAGAAGCACCTCACACAACCCGTGCCCCACTCTAAGATGGAAAATTTCAATTAATGTGGAAATATTTATAATAAAGAATTTGAGCTTTAAATTAAATTTATTAAAAATATTGAATTGAGTTATATATCAAAAATATAATTAAAATAATTAAAACTTAAAATTTTATTAAAAAATAAAAAATTATGATAAAAATTGAAATAAAAATCATAAAATCATATATTTATTTGTAAAAAATCCCATGTGAATAAGAAAGAACAAGCCATTATATTATACAATCATATGATAGAAGCAAACCATGCAATTATCATCAAGCCATTCACTTTTATAGCAAAGAAGTAATTTTCTTCTTTGAAAGGAAAAGACATACAAAAGCTCATAAAATCGAAAACCATGAAATTATCCCAAAGCCATTCACTTAACCATGCAATTCTCATAAATCCATTCACTTTTGTAGCAAAAAAATTATTTTCTTCTTTGAAAGGACATGCAGAAACTCATAAAATTGAATTTACAAGGACATACACCAAATCGTAAATTGAAGTTTAACTCTGAAAGAAAATATAAATATGATGTATCCACCATTCAATTACATTCCTAATAATAATAATGAAGGTATAGAACTAGATGTTTTCCCAATCAAAATTTTCGGCAGTGAGCAAAATCTATATACAAAATATTCTTATTGACCTGATATGTTTAGCTTATATATAAAATATTCTTACTGACCTGATATGTTTAGTTTATATATATGTATAGTTAAATGTGATCGCGTTGATTAAATTATTTGCATTAAAAATTTTAAT
This sequence comes from Pinus albicaulis, assembly GCA_034641835.2. Lineage (NCBI taxonomy): Eukaryota > Viridiplantae > Streptophyta > Pinopsida > Pinales > Pinaceae > Pinus > Pinus albicaulis. The sequence continues at coordinate 438,726,333 of CM076574.1, read as the reverse complement.
GCAGTTGATAAATGGTGGGAAGCTTTGAAATTTGAATATGGAAACTGCATGGAAGCTGGAGTAATAATGTAAAAAGGTGGATCAGAAAATTGTAGTACTACTTAGAAGAAGTAGTTATTTAGAATGTCGTCAAAAAAATGGTACATATACTCAAAATTTTGAAGTGCGGGTGGCATATTCAAAATAAACATATCCCGGAGTGAGTGAGTGCGTGCGTGGGTTCATTTGCTGTTTTCCTAGACGCAGTAATTGTTTCCGGAAGCGGCGACCCAGAAGTGAGTGGAAGGCTTATTATTTCCCAAATCAAACCTGGAACCAAGCTTGACCACGATGTTGTCGTCAATGGTCGCCATGTAGAGGTCGTCCTCCGCAGTAATAATTCTGCAGCTGCTGTTAGCATTGACGTTGTTTCTCTTGCGTAGGGCGATGAGGTTTTGAATTTCCTTCTTCATATTTGCGTCCACGAAATGATCGTAAAACTGCAGTACAAGACAAGACAATTAGAAGAAGCTGCTATCTGGTTATTAAACTAAATAAATAAATGTATGTGGAGCATAATATAATAATAAGGAAGATGGTGTGTCACTTTTACAAAAACAAATACAAAGATGGTGTGTGGCCCAAACTTTGGTGCCACAGCTCGCCATCATCCTGGCTCACCACTCCTTCTGCCTTGCGTGCTATTGTTGCACAGCCATCTACCTGCAATTGATAAAGGTTCTTAACTTGAACGTTTATCCTCCGGGTCTCACCAGTTGCCTTACTACGCAGGAAAGCTTTTCCCTCGCTAAAGACAACATCATATCCCTTGTCTTCTAACATGGCCACCGAGATCAGATTCTTCTTCAATCCTGGAACATGCATCACTTCCTTCAATATGAAGGGTTTACCAGGCTCCCTCTCAAAGGAAATGGTACCGATACCGGTCGCACTGTATCTACCATCATCGCCCATCTTGATGTACACTCCAAGATCTTTCTCATCCAAATCAGTAAACAAATATTTGTCTCCGGTCATATGAAAAGACGCACCACTATCAAGAAACCACACTGAACCCATCACACTTGAGACCAAGCATGTGATCAGTGAAAAATCCAGCTCAAACTGTGAGGCTAAGGCCTCTCCAGCTGCAGATCCAGCAGCCTGCTTATTTTTCTTCTTCTGTGGACAATTAGTGGTGTAATGTCCGTGTTGGTGATAGTGAAAGCACTTCACCTTGGACATGTCCTGCTTCTTGCCTTTCACACTGGATTGAGAAGAATTCTTCTTGCTCTTCCCCTTCCTTGCTTTGGCATCCAAAGCACAATTTTCTTCATCTAAGTTCTTTGATGAAGATCCATCCTTGGTACTTCGCCTTATCTCCTCTTGCACAAAATCTGACCAAAGTCGCTCCTATCCTGGCAATTTCTCCCGACCATTGACAAAGTCCTGATAGGAATGCCAACTCTTCAGAAGCCCAAGGAGAGCCAAGGTCACCAAATCCTCGTCATCAACAGTAACCCCCACACTTCCCAGCTCATCCCTACATTGGATGAACTTCGTGAGGTACTCGGGTATACTGTCGCCTTTCTCCACGTTTATGTTTCTGAGTCTATCCTTGAGCGCCAACTTCCTCTGGTCGCTCTTGCTTTGAAATATATCTGTCAAAGCTTTCCACATCAGGAATGGAGAAGCTTTACCATGAAGGCTGGACACTATGTGATCCTTCACACCTTCCAACAGAATCCTTCGACACTTTGTTGTCCTCTTTTGCCATGCGTCAAATACGGCAGCATCGCTAGAAGTAGGTTTTGGAATTTCTGCATCTATGAACTCCTTCAACCCATTGTTATCCAGCACCACCTCCATCTTGTCCTTCCATGTAATATAATTCGAGCTTCCCTCAAGGGAATACTCCAATCGCAATCCATTGAGAGACATCTCAACTTCGACACCAAGAAAACACTACTGCAAATTTGAATTCCACCAGCTCAAAACTCAACTGCTTCAATGTTTTGCAATTACTCCAATGATCAATATCGCTCTGATACCATGTAGAAATTTGAATAACTGATATGTTATCCACTGAGATTCTCCTGATCACACACTATTTTTACTTCATGCAAAATACAGAATCTCTTCTACCATTGATCATTAATTGTGGAAATAAAAACAATCCCATGCGCACATTAAAACCATAAAAATTCACACATAGGAACATAGTATTTTATGGGAAAGCTTAAAGCTGAAAACCCCCAACTATCTGTATATTATATGTCATAGAGATCATGTAACAATCATCATACAAAGCTCCTCACAAGCTCTCAGTACAATCTCCAATTGCTACACACTAATCAAGCTAGATCTAGCAAAACACATGCTCCAATCTCTGCCACCTGATAGCCTGCCTCTACTGCGCAATCAATGCTAAAGAATGGCTCATAAATAACTTCGAACCACCTGGCTTGTACTGCGCAATCCTCATTGGCATCTCCAATCACTGGTTGTTGCAAATCATGCAACAGTATAGTCACAACTGATAGTCACACTACTCTTTCACCTATCTCTTCACTGGTCTCCACTGAAACTATCCATGCACTGAAGTTAACTGATGTATTATTTAGTTGATTAATGAGTTTATAATTAGTGAATTAATTAATAATTAATTCACACCACTCTCACTAGTGTATCAATCAGTTAGACTAGATACAACTAGCTCAACTATGTTTAGATTAGTTAAACTGAACACAACTCCATTAACTTCTCAATCAACTCCACCAAACTCTGTCACATGAGTTCTAACTAAAGTATCCATGCAATAGCTCCACATAACCCTCAGGAATAGCGTAATTCCTTCTGTCAGCTCCTGTGCCACATCTGTGCACTTAACTGAAGTGCTCCAAGAGAATAAGATAATGTTTAGAGTCCAAATATTATTAAGAGCTAATAATATTCTACATATCTATTTTTAGACTGGCAATCTAAAAATAGATTCCGCCCAATATGTCTAAAAATAGAAGTCCATCTATTTTTTCCAACTTGACCAACCATCCACAAATAGCATCCTGCAACTCATAGAATATGATCCACATGTCCAAAAATAGACTTTGCACCAAAAAAAGCCTGCGGTCCCACTTAGTAAAGGCGACTCTTTTCACTAAGCTCATCATCTTGTTGCAATCTCAACATCTACCTCTCGTGCAAATGAGTTTTAGGTTTTTATATAATTTTTTGGGAAAAATTAACCATGAATGCATCGTTGTTGCAATGGTGAAAAAAATTAATTGGTTGGACAGGGGTCGAGGGATAAAATTCCGCCTCTCTAATAATAGTCGTTGTTTGTTTCTATGTTTGGGCATGTTTTTAAAATATATATAACCATGGCATGTTGTGGTTATGGCATATAATCATTGGATTGAATTGGCGGTGCACTATATATGTTTGTGTTTAATTTTGGGTGATGGTTTGGTTGGTTGTTTGATGGTTCATTGGGTTGTCCATGGAGTGGGCCGACCTACGTAGCCAGGTGGGTTCGATTGCCCCCAACCCGCTTAAATGTGGTGCCATATCGGTGGTAATAGCATATTTATGGTTTGGGGGTGGGGCAGCGTTTGTGGTGGGCCTGCTCCACGCGGACCTGACCGAACCCTCTTTAACCAACATATAATTGTTTTCGTGGCCCCTTTTTTTAGCGTAGAAGTTCCTAGATTCCGGTGGGGTTGAAAACCCACCCCCAGCGACATATTTTTTATTTTATTTTTATTGTAATGAGGTTCGATGGGGGTGGCAAGGGTCATGGCCCACCACTCCATTTTTAATATATTTTTCGTTATTTTAAAACAAATTGTCATTTTTAATTTTAACAAAAATAAGGGTCACTAGGAAAATTAACGAGGCCACAATTTTGCCCATTTTCGAGCGTTGGGTTCCTTGCTGGTTAACAGTCAATTTGTGGGACACTTAAAGATAGCCTAGTGCCCAAATTTGATTGAAACTTTTCTTACCGTTTTAAAACCATAATAACCATGAATGTAAATTATATTTTTTCCTAATCAAAATTTCCAAAATTTCCATAGTGAAGAAAATCAATATATACAAAATAAATAGTTAAAAATGAGTTATCATTGCAAAACATTCCTAAAGATGATAGTTTTCCATTATTCTTATTTTCAGGTTAATGTTATACTTGGAAGATATGTTTAGTTTATTTAATATATATTTAAATGCTATCGAGCGTGATTAAATTATTTGCATTCACAATTTTTATATTATTGTTCAATTTCCAATTTTAAAGTTTGAATATGGAAATATGGAAGTTTGAGTGATAATATTAAAAAAAGCTAAGAAAATTGTAATTCAGAGAATAAGTTGAGGTGGGAAGTTGTTGATAGTTTTAAAATTTTATTCAAACTCAAATTCACCCTTTTCTTTCTCACTGAATGTGATCTGAATAACCTTATTTCCTCCTTGAGATCCTCAAACAAAATATCAAAAACCAAACTTTGATCTCATCACTTTATTTTATTTTTTCAAATGAAAATATTAATTTCTAAAATTATAAACTTTATGAGTTATAAAGTCAATTTCAACTAACTAAATTATTTATCATAATTTTCTTAATTTTAGACTTCAGAAGAATTTAAAAATGTCAAAATAAATAAAATTTGAAGATATATTTTGCATGCATGGACACAATGCCTATGCATAGATACCTATTTCAGCTACAATTTTAAGAGATTGCATAAACATCATGGCCAATATGATCACTATCATATCCTATACATTTTTTTCTTCAATATCTATCTCTCAAAGATTTTCTCCTTTATGGAACAAATATGTGATAAAAGAATATTGGGACCATTTTTTTATTAGTAACCAAATGTTTAAAATATGCTAATAGACATCTAAAGTTAGGGTTAGGGTTTTTGCATGTGATTCCAATAAATGTAAAAATTTCAATCCTCTAAAAGCTAAATGTGGCATCCACTAGATACCATGATGATTAACACTATATGTCGAAATAGGAAGGGATGCAATTGAACTTTAGCTGGATGGAGGAAGTAGTGGAGATCAATTCTCTCTTGCACTAATCATAGAGCTGAAATTCATGGTATATATTCAGGGTTAATCATGCTCTTTTTCAACTCAAACCAATGTCCAACTCTCCAGGGTTAATCATGCTCTTTATACATTAATCTCACTAGGTTTTCCACCACTCGGATCTCGCGATGATTCCAAAGAATAAGCGATGATTCAAAAGTTAAAAGATCTATATCTATATAATAAAGTAAAAGTGAATCTTAATAAGTAGAAATTTTTTTATATGTTTTTTAATATATATATAATTCTAGTTTATATATCCCATTTTTTTTATAAATAATTATAATAATTTAAAACAAATTATAATTTAATTAATCTATAGAATTTAATTAATTTATATAATTTTGAAAATGTAAAATATATAAATAAACAAGTATTTTAATACTATTCATATGTACCATTTATTTTATGTAACTGTATTTAAAAACAAAAAAAAATTGTGCACATAGAAGATAAAGTAAGGCATTCACTCACGTGAAAAACTATTTTTTCATAAATTTAACATTGCATAGGCTCAAAATACTATTATCTTGTGAAAAGTCATTGACATTTTATATATTAAAATAGAGATGGTATTTTGAGGAAGGTGTTTGCCATGTAAATTTAAGTTGAGTGTGTAGTTTGAATGTACTATTATTGGTGTTTGTGGATCAATGCACTTGTAGCTAAATTGTATTTTTGCAATTGTGCTGGAGTTAAACTTTCACTACTTCACATGCTTTAGGAACGAAGAGGAGTAACGCTTGTTTTTTAACCAATATTCTTGAAAATAAATTTTAACGATATAAAGCATCTTCAGACAGACACTCAACCAATAAAATATTCAGATACACACTGAATCAAGAGTCAATGAAAAGTTTGGCGCAGAAAACCCAACGTCCATAGCAAATTTAGGGTACGGTTCCCTTTAATAGAACTTGAAACTAAATCTTACACTACGACCTGCAAATTAATTCCACCAATTCAACCTGAAATTTTTCTTAAAATCTTAAATAATGGAAGTAAGTATACCAAATTCATCAATAATATGTTGGGGAGAGCCTTACGAGTTATTAATTGCAACTACCTCGTATAAAACGCTTGTAAACAACACCGACATCTTGAAATACTATATTGAAAAACAAAAGAACTAAATTTTACTCTTCAACAGACAAGAATATGTAAATAAGGAAATTCATTCCACCATTCAACCTAAAAAATTTCTTCAAACCTTAAAGAATAGAAGAAAAGTATGTCAAATGCAACAATAAAAATTGGGAGAGCCTTACGTGTCTTGAAAAATTGGGAGAGCCTTACTTTATTAACCTCAACTATCTCGTATAAAATGCTTGCAAACTACATGAGTGTCTTGTAATTTCTTATGTGTTCAACTCATAAACTGCAAATAGTTTAATTTTGTGGATATTAACAACCTTTACAACATATTGCTGGATTTCCACAGAGTAAACAAGAAGAACGAAAAAGAAAATCCATTGTCATGACTCTCACTATTCAAAACCATGAAAACAATATTTTATTCAACCATTCAGCTCCAACGAATAGAATTTTAATTGTAGGGGAGGAGGATACCAAATCGACCCCAATCTATCTTGCCATTAAATGTTACAAGATATGGCGGTTGAGTTCATTGATTGCTAATGATTCACAATTCAATTTCCCAAAATACCATTGTACAAAGGCAGAGGCTCCGGTTGAGTTCAGTGGTTGATAACGATTCTCCATTCAATTTCCTAAAATACCATTGTACGAAGGAAAAGGCTCGGGGTTCGAGATGTGAGGGAATGGATGCAGACACGGAATCCAGAGTTATATATGCCCATGCGATGCGTGGCCATATGGTAGATGTTGGTCAGATGGGATACGGTTATGGAATTGAGGTCTAATAAAGACTCTAAGGGGGCATTTAATAACCTATAGCTTACCATATATTGGTTGCCAGGATCTATGTTCTCATCAATTGTGGTTTCCATTATAAATGGAGAAATGTATTAAACATTCTACTCTGCTGATGAAACATACATCATCGTCAGATTCCTCTCACTGAGAGGTGTAAAATTCACACAAATTTTTTCGAAAATGGACTCCTACAACTTTAGGCCTTCAAAGAATATTTTGGTGCCCTCAAGATTCTCTAAGATTCTGTTTTGTAGGGAATCTCCAAACCTACTGCTCAGATGGTCATTCTGAATTTACCATCACGTTCCATACAAAATTCTGGTTAAAATGACTATAAAATTCATATCATTCTGACAAAATGGAATTTTACTTCCCCATGAAATATTTTGGGAATCAATGAATATTATCTGCAAAAGATTACGTGTCTTGAAAAATGTGCCCACACATGGTTCCACCTTACTATGGGGTCATGGTTCCGCATTCCTACTCCGCTAGTTTGCCCTTGCTCTACCTCCCGTGCAAATGAATTTTTGGTTTTTATATAATGTTTTGGGAAAAGTTAACCATGAATAGATCGTTGGTGAAATGGTAGAAAAAAAGTAATTAGTTGGACTGGGGTCGGGGGATAAAATCTCGCCTCTCTGATAATAGTCGTTGTTTGTTTTTATGTTTGGGCACATTTTTAAAATATATATAGCCATGACATGTTGTAGTTATGGCATATAATCATTGGATTGAATTGGAGGCATGTTATATATGTTTGTGTTTAATTTTGGGTGATGGTTTGGTTGGTTGTTTGACCGTTCGTTGGGTTTCCCATAAATTTCCATAGTGAAGAAAATCATATATATAAAATAAATAGTTTTCCATTATTCTTATTTGCAAGTTAATGCTATACTTGGAAGATACATTTAGTTTATTTAATATACATTTAAATGCTATCGAGCATGATTAAATTATTTTCATTCACAAATTTTAAATTATTGTTCAATTTCCAATTTTAAAGTTTTAATATGGAAATATGGAAGTTTGAGTGATAATATAAAAAAATAAAAGAAAATTGTAATGCATAGAAGAAGTTGACGTGGGAAGTTATTGATAGTTTTAAAATTTTATTCAAACTCAATTTCACCCTTTTCTTTCTCACTTGATGTGATTTCTAATGTTTTTTTCATCCACTCATTACAATAATTTAAAATTTAGTGAATAACTCTATTTCCTCCTTGAGATCTTCAAAGAAAATATCAAAGATTAAATTTTGATCTCATAAACGATCTCATAAATTTTGATCTCTTGCCGTTTTAAAACCATAATAACCATGAATGTAAATTAGATGTTTTCCTAATCAAAATTTCCAAAATTTCCATAGTGAAGAAAATCAATATATATAAAATAAATAGTTTTCCATTATTCTTATTTGCAAGTTAATTTTATACTCAGAAGATACGTTTAGTTTATTTAATATAAATTTAAATGATATCGAGCATGATTAAATTATTTGCATTCACAATTTTTAAATTAATTCATATTCCTGCTCTTAGAAAGTTTAGTTTTCCTATATCTTTCATTTTTTTTTGGTTCATTCATATTCATTAATTTCTTCAGCATGGAAATGATGTTCGGGTTCCGTTGTGAACTAGGAGTTATGTATAATGAACCTAGATCGCTGTCATTTCTTGTGGACTACATTTTTCTCTCAAAAGCCCTAGTGGAATGAGAATTGGGTTCTATTTTAAGGTGGGCTTCCTCCAAATTGTTATTATGTCCAGTTCTAAGACCAGTTCTCTAGTAGTACTTCTGTTATTCTAGTAATATCATTCATTTCTATTAATTTCTTTCGCTTTCCAATGGGGGTTCAATTATGTTGTGATGGAGAGTTCCTTGAATGAATAACTCAAATAGTTCTGGTACTTTGACTCCAACTCGAACATCTGTTACAGAAGCCAAACTAGACCACATAGTAACTCCAGGTTTCTCTTCTCTAGGGTGATTACTTTAGTTTCTCAATTGGTTTAGTATAACTCATGTGTCTACTTATTATAGTTAGCTTAACTTGGTTGTCTGTCATATTTAATCAAGTAAGAGTCTTTGATATTCAAAGCTCAACACCATTTCTATATATTGAAGGTTAATCATGTTCTTTTGCAACTTAAACCAATGTCCAACTCGTAGCCATGGCATGTTGTAGTTATGGCATATAATCGTTGGATAGAATTGGAGGCGTGTTATATATGTTTGTGTTTAATTTTGGGTGATGATTTGGTTGGTTGTTTGACGGTTCGTTGGGTTGCCCATGGAGTGGGCCAACCTACGTAGCCAAGCGAGTTTGATTCCCCTCGACCCACTTAAATGTGGTACCATATCGGTGGTAATATCATATTTATGGTGTGGGGAAGCGGGGGGGGGGGTTGGGGGTTTCCGCTCCACACGGGCCTGACCCGACCCTCTTTAACCTACATATAATTGTTGTTGTGGCCCTTTTTTTTAGTGTAGAAGTTTCTAGATTTTGGTAGGGTTGACAACCCACCCCCCGAATGACATATTTATTTATTTATTTTTATTGTAATAAGGTCCGACGGGGGTGGCGGGGGTCATGGCCCACCAGTCCATTTTTTAATATATTTTTCGTTATTTTAAAACAAATTGTCATTTTTAATTTTAACAAAAATAAGGGTTACTGGGTAAATTAACGAGGCCACAATTTCGCCCATTTTTGGGAGTTGGGTTCCTTGCTGGTTAACACTGAATTTGTGGGACACTTAAACCTAGCCCAGTGCCCAACTTTGACAGAAACTTCTCTTACCGTTTTAAAACCATAATAACCATGAATGTAAATTAGTTGTTTTCCTAATCAAAATTTCCAAAATTTCCATAGTGAAGAAAATCAATATATATAAAATAAATAGTTTTCCATTATTCTTATTTGCAAGTTAATTTTATACTTGGAAGATACGTTTAGTTGTTATTGTCTATTGAGTTAAACATGTTCTTTTGCAACTTAAGCCAATGTCAAACTCGTTAATCATGTTCTTTTGCAACTCAAACCAATGTACAACTCGAAACCATTTCGCTTATTTTATTCAGATTTGGAATTTTGATTTTGGCGTATGTTGCAGGAAATTATTAAACACTTATTTTAACTTTTCAATTTGAATTGGTTTCCTGTGTTTATTAATGAAGAGACTGTGTTTGCAATAGAGGTAATAGTCTTGTTTTAATGTCTAAGTTCACTCGCAAGTTGGAGATAAACATTTAATCACTAATCACAGTGTGTTTGAAAAAATGAGTTTTGGGATTTTTGTGGAAGAAGAAAACATAAACGAGTGGCAATTGAGGGTTGCACCTCACACAAGTTGTGCCGCACTCTACTATGGAAAATTTCAATTAATGTGGAAATGTTTATAACAAAGAGTTTGATATTTAAATTAGATTTATTCAAAATATTGAATTTACTTATATATTAAGAATATAATAAAATAATTAAAACTTGAAATTTTATTAAAAAATAAAAAATTGAAATAAAAATCATAAAATCGTGTATTTATTTGTAAATAGAATCCCATGTGAAGAACAAGCCATTATATTATGAAATCATATGATAGAAGCAAACCATGAATTTATCATCAAGCCATTCACTTTTATAGCAAGGAAGTAATTTGCTTCTTTGAAAGAAAAAGACATACAAAAGCTCATAAAATCGAAAACCATGAAATTATCCTTAAGCCATTCACTAAATCATGCAATTCTCATAAAGCCATTCACTTTTGTAGCAAAGAAATAATTTTCTTCTTTTAAAGAACATGCAGAAACTCATAAAATTGAATTTACAAGGACATACACCATAAAATTGAATTTTCTTTTTATATAGCCATGACATGTTGTAGTTATGGCATATAATCGTTGGATTGAATTGGATGCGTGTTATATATGTTTGTGTTTAATTTTGGGTGATGGTTTGGTTGGTTGTTTGATGGTTCGTTGGGTTGCCCATGGAGTGGGCCGACCTATGTAGCCAGGCGGGTTTGATTCCCCCCAACCCACTTAAATGTGGTACCATATCGGTCGTAATATCATATTTATGGTGGGGGGAGGCCCGCGGGGGGGGTTTGCTCCACGCGGGCCCTACCTGAGCCTCTTTAACCAACATATAATTGTTTTTGTGGCCCTTTTTTTTAGTGTAGAAGTTTTTGGATTTTGGTGGGGTTGACAACCCACCCCCCGAATGACATATTTTTTATTTTTTTTATTGTAATAAGGTCCGATGGGGGTGGTGGAGGTCATGGCCTACCACTCCATTTTTTAATATATTTTTTGTTATTTTAAAATAAATTGTCATTTTTAATTTTAACAAAAATAAGGGCCGCTGGGAAAATTAACGAGGCCACATTTTTGCCCATTTTTGGGAGTTGGGTTCCTTGTTGGTTAACAGTGAATTTGTGGGGCACTTCTCTTACCGTTTTAAAACCATAATAACCATGAATGTAAATTAGATGGTTTCCTAATCAAAATTTCCAAAATTTCCATAGTGAAGAAAATCAATATATATAAAATAAATAATTTTCCATTATTCTTATTTGCAAGTTAATGTTATACTTGGAAGATACATTTAGTTTATTTAATATACATTTAAATGATATCGAGCATGATTAAATTATTTGCATTCACAATTTTTAAATTAATTCCTATTCCCGCTCTTAGAAAGTTTAGTTTTCCTATCTCTTTCATTTTTTTTTTGTTCATTCATATTCATTAATTTCTTCAACATGGAAATGATGTTTGGGTTCCATTGTGAACTAGGAGCTATGTATAATGAACCTAGATCACTGTCATTTCTTGTGGACTACATTTTTCTCTCAAAAGCCCTAGTGGAATGAGAATTGGGTTCTATTTTAAGGTGGGCTTCCTCCAAATTGTTATTATGTCCAGCTCTAAGACCAGTTCTCTAGTGGTACTTCTGTTATTCTAGTAATCTCATTCATTTCTATTAATTTCTTTCGCTTTCCAATGGGGGTTCGATTATGTTGTGATGGAGAGTTCCCTTGAATGAATAACTCAAATAGTTCTGGTACTTTGACTCCAACTCGAACATCTGTTACAGAAGCCAAACTAGGCCACATAGTAACTCTAGGTTTCTCTTCTCTAGGGTGATTACTTTAGTTTCTCAATTGGTTTAGTATAACTCATGTGTCTACTTATTATAGTTAGCTTAACTTGGTTGTCTGCCATATTTAATTAAGTAAGAGTCTTTGATATTCAAAGTTCAACACCATTTCTATATATTCAAGGTTAATCATGCTCTTTTGCAACTTAAACCAATGTCCAACTCGTAGCCATGGCATGTTGTAGTTATGGCATATAATCATTGGATTGAATTGGAGGTGTGTTATATATGTATGTGTTTAATTTTGGGTGATGGTTTGGTTGGTTGTTTGATGGTTCGTTGGGTTGACCATGGAGTGGGCTGACCTACCTAGCCAGGTCGGTTTGATTCCCCCCGACCCACTTAAATGTGATACCATATCGGTGGTAAAATCATATTTATGGTTGGGGGGGGAGTGGATTCCGCTCCACGTGGGCCCAAACTGACCCTCTTTAACCAACATATAATTGTTGTTGTGGCCCTTTTTTTAGTGTAGAAGTTTCTGGATTTTGGTGGGGTTGACAACCCACTCCCCGAATGACATATTTTTTATATTTTTTTTATTGTAATAAGGTCCGACGGGGGTGGCGGGGGTCATGGCCTACCACTCTGTTTTTTAATACATTTTTCGTTATTTTAAAACAAATTGTCATTTTTAATTTTAACAAAAGGGTCACTAGGAAAATTAACGAGGCCACAATTTCGCCCATTTTTGGGAGTTAGGTTCCTTGCTAGTTAACACTGAATTTGTGGGACACTTAAACCTAGCCCAGTTCCCAACTTTGACAGAAACTTCTCTTAACGTTTTAAAACCATAATAACTATGAATATAAATTAGATGTTTTCCTAATCAAAATTTCCAAAATTTCCGTAGTGAAGAAAATCAATATATATAAAATAAATAGTTTTCCATTATTCTTATTTGCAAGTTAATGTTATGCTTGGAAGATACGTTCAGTTGATTTAATATAACATTTAAATGCTATCGAGCATGATTAAATTATTTTCATTCACAATTTTTAAATTATTGTTCAATTTCCAATTTTAAAGTTTTAATATGGAAATATGGATGTTTGAGTGATAATATAAAAAAATAAAAGAAAATTATAATGCATAGAAGAAGTTGAGGTGGGAAGTTGTTGATAGTTTTAAAAATTTATTCAAACTCAATTTCACCTTTTTCTTTCTCACTTGATGTGATTTCTAATTTTTTTTTCATCCACTCATTACAATAATTTAAAATTTAGTGAATAACTCTATTTCCTCCTTGAGATGTTCAAAGAAAATATCAAAGATTAAATTTTGATCTCAAAAACGATCTCATAAATTTTGATCTCATAAGTTTTGGAATTTTTGTGGAAGAAGAAAAGATAAACGAGTGGCACTTGAGAGTAGCACCTCACACAACCTGTGCCCCACACTAAGATAAACGATAAATGAATGGCAATTGAGAGAAGCACCTCACACAACCCGTGCCCCACTCGAAAGAAAGAAATATAAATACCCTGAGGAGACACGGATTGTGAGGGCGGCGGAAACCAGACGTCCGTTATGCCGGCCTCCGCTGCATCATCTACAATCCCCTTCAACACGTTGTACCACGAAGAAGTCTTGGAGGACTCCCAATGGAAGCCCTGGTGGAGCACCCATTTCCAATCATTTCTATTTCTATTTCACTGCTACGTCCTAACAAATTAACCAACCTCTATTTCTATTTCACTGCTACGTCCTAACAAATTAACCAACCTCTATTTCTATTTCTGTTTCAGTCCTACCTAACAAACAAAGCGAATCTCTTACCTGCAGCAAAACGGTGCTCAGAGGGTCGCCATTACTGGCGTTAGTATTGCCGCCGCTTGAAACTCTTGACGTTGGTGTTGGAGCTGGTGCTTGTGCCACCGCATTGATGATTACGGAACCTAGGAACCACCACATTGATGATTACGGAACCATCGCATTAAAGGTACCCTTGGCGCGCATATGATCTATGTTCTCATCAATCAATTGCGGGAGACACGTATTAAAGCTTCTCATCAATCAATCAATTGCGGTTTCCAGTATAGACGGAGACACGTATTAAAGCTTCTCATCAATCAATTTCGATTTCTGGTATAAACGGAGACACATACTCTCACTATCTCCACCTGTATTTATATAATGGGTGAATGTTCCGCGTACTCTCACTATCTCCACCTGTATTTATCTAATGGGTGAATGTTCCGCGTATGACGGAACTTTAACTCTAGTCTATCTGGAAGCGTTTGAGGTACAGTATGCCATTAAATGCTTTGGGTGGTTAATCCTCAAATCCATATATTCATATTAGAAGACCTTCAAGAGTGTTATTTACCTATTTAATTTAAATTGGCCTTATTGAGACGGTTATTTACCTTTTTAATTTATTTTTATTTCGGTCTTCTACTGCGTTATTTATCAATTTATTTATTATTTAGGTTTTCTACAACAATTTCTATTTAATTTATTTGGGTCTTCTAGAGTGTTATTTATCAATTTATTTAGATTTTCTATAGCAATTTCCATTATATAAAAGGTATGACTTGCACATATGAAACATGTTTTTATTAATTCCAATTTTAAACCTTGTAATGTCCATACACATAATTGGACTACTTAACTATGAATATATTGATATCATGGGTGACCATATGGCCTCACATGCAGCCTGACTTGCTGCCATGTACTCTACCTCGCCTGAACTGAGTGCCACAGATTTTTTCTTCCTGCTGTACCAAGAAACTATTGTTAATCTTATGCTAAAGATTCCTCTTGATGTGCTCTTTCCGTCTGGTGGACTTCCCGCGCAATCTGCATCTGTGTAGCCTTGTAGCTTCACTCCCTTTTTCCGTCTATACCATAATCCATACTCTATAGTGCCCCTGCGATATCTCAAGACTTTCTTCCCCGCCTTCCAAAAGATTTTGGTCAGATTAACCATTGCTTGGCTTAGCTAGTTAACTGCGTAGAAAATTTCTAGTCTGGTGTTCACCAAGTACATCAGTGAACCCACTAGCTGCCTGTAGACAGTATCGTCCACTACTTCTCCTGAAGTGGCAACCTCTTCCTCCAATTTCCCCGAAGAGGAGTCTCCATGGGTTTACATCTCTCCACGTGAAACTTACCCATAATCTCTTTGGCATACTTTCCTTGAGAAAAAAATAGTTCACCATCCCGCTGCCATATTTCCAAACCAAGGAAATAGTGAAGGAGTCCCATGTCCTTCATTTCGAACTCTCTTGCAAGATCCTCCTTGAAAGAATGTTTCAGTTGATCATCACCTGTCAAAATTATATCATCAACATAGAGTACGATAATCAATATCTTACCATCAACCAAAATCTGGTACAGGTTCACATCCGCTTCACTTTTGGTGAAGCTCAACCTGGTGAAATAGCTGTCAATCTGAGTGTACCAAGCACGAGGTGCTTGCTTCAGCCCATATAGTGCTCTCTTCAGTTGTCACACATGCAATTCACTATAAAAAATCTCAAAACCTTCTAGCTTCTTTATGTACACTTCTTCCTCAATAACTCTATTGAGAAACAAAGTTTTCACATCCATCTGATGAATATGCCACCCCATCTACATTGAGAGTGCAAGGATGCATCTAATGGAATAGTACGTCACGACTGCTGTGGAATTATCCTCACAGTCAATCCCATTAACTTGTCAGAATCCATGTGCCACAAATCTGGCCTCGTACTTCTCCACAATCTTATATGTCGCTTGCTTCACCTTATATATCCATCTAGCACTACAAGAAAAAAGCACATTGGTGAGGGTCATGTTTGTGACGGACCTTTAAGGTCCGTCACCAATGTCACATA